>SELE01000002.1:0-1200000 GCA_009805495.1 Pezicula neosporulosa
TTATTTTCTAAGGTAACTTTATAAAATAAGTTTATATTATTATTTATATTCTTATTTTAATAATATAGTTTTATAAATATTATTTTAAATATAATAAGCCCTTAAGGTAATTTTAATATATAGTTCTCCTTATTTATATCTAGTAATAAGTATAAGCTTTCTTAGCTCTTAGTTTACTTTTTATTTCCTTCTCTTTAAACTATAATAAGAGAGTTTAGTTATAGGTTATAAAGTATAGTTATTTATAGTTTATTATATATATTAAATATATCTATAACCTATCTTTTAGCTCTTAGCTTCTTAATAATATCTATAGCTTTTTTAATTACTATAGTATATTAGGTTATTAAAGGGGTAAGGGTATTAAATTTAGATATTTATAGGTAGGCTCTAAAGATTAAAAGTATAGAAACTAAGCTATCTAGGCTAATAGTATTATTAATTACTTTAAAAGCTATTTATAAAGTTATATAATAGTTTAAGTTAGGTATTTTAATAGTAATAATTTAATAAGTATATTTAATTAAGCTATAGTATCTCTTAACTATTTTAATAGAGTTATATACTTTAACTAAAATTCTTTTTATATCTATCTTTATTATAGTTATAAATTACTTAAACTTCTTACTTATAAAGTTCTTTTCTAGTATTATAAACTATTAGGTTTAATAGGCTTAAATAAGTATTTATCTAGTAACTTTATAATATATTTTAAGTATATTTAGTACTAATATTTTTAAGCTATCTACTAGCTTAAAAATATATTCCTTTATTAATAATATATAGGATTAAGTTATTATTAATATATATAATATTTATAATAATTAAGTAGTTAAAATTAATATTATCTTTTAAGGTAAACTAAAATTACCCTAGAAACTTCTTATATTTCTAGTAATAGTAGTAAAACTTAGTTAAGTACTCTAAAGTTTTCTTTTTAATATTATAGCTAGCCTACTTAAGAACTTATTATAATTATTAAACTAATAAGTGTTTAAAGCATCTATAGAGTTTATAAAGCTTAATATCTATTAGGTAGTATAGGTTATTATTAAGTAAGTTAGTAATAAAGGATTATAAAGCTTACTATAAGAGAAATAAATAATTAAAATATCTAATAATTAAAATTCTTAAATTACTTTCTTTAAAGTTACCTTTTTTAAAAATATCTTTATTTAAAATACCTTTCTTTAAAATACCTTTTTTAAAGATTCCTTTCTTTAAATTACCTTTTATATATACTAGTATATTCTCTAAGTTATTAAAATAAACCTATAGATAGTTTATATCTATAAAATAAAGTAGAAATAAAGTATTAATATTAATAATATAAAACTCTACCTTATTTACTAGTATAGTTAAGGTAATAAATCCTATAGATAAGGTAGATTTAATTCTAAATTAAATATAAATTATACCTCTCTTAGAGATATCTAAATTAATAGTAGAATCTAACTTTCTTAATATATAATATTAGCTATATTCTATAGTAGATAAGTATAAGGCTCTTATATTAATTATAATATCTATAAAAGTAGTTAATATATACCTTAATATATTTATAGTATATATAAATAAATTAGTAATCTTATAAGTCTCTCTATAGTTTTAATTCTATAGGATTATATTATAAAGTTTATCTTCTTTAATTAAGTTTATAGTATAAATAAAAGCTCTATTTATAAGGGTTAATATAGTAGTAGTAGTATTACTATTACTAAGTTTACTATATAAGGTTATATAGCTATTTATAAAGAGGGTAGTATTTTAGGTAGTAGTAGGTAATTCCTTATTATTACTTAGGGTATCTAGTATTAAATCTTATAAGCTTTAACTATCTTCTTTATTTTCTTTATCTCTTTTAAATTTAATAAAGTATTATTTAAATATCTTTCTACTATATTTTTAACGTTTCTTCTTATAATTTTACTTAGTTTATATATAGTTATATAAGTAGTAACCTTCTTTTTAATATATAAAGTACTTAAACTTACTAGTACTTATTTTATCTCTAGAGTATCTATACTAGTTTCTCTTATATCCCCCTTAATTATTATTTTAGTAGTATTAATAGTTTATAAAGAAGGTACTTATAGTAGTAGTAGATTACTCTTTTTTATAGAAAAGAATAAATAAATAAAGCTTATTAAAAAGCTATTTAAAATTATCTAGTAGGTTAGAGGTAGTATATTAATATACTAGTACTTCTATATATATTATAATTAGTTTTTTATAGAGGATTTTACTATAATAAAGTTTTAAAGCTAATTTATATTATAAAGTATATAGTTTATTAACTAAGAAACTAATATACTTTAAAGTTAACTTTTCTTTATTCTCTTAGATTATAAAAGTTAAAGTTATAAAATTTTACTTATTAAAGTTCTTCTAATAGAAACCTAAGCCTTTAAAGAATATCTAGAAGTAGTTATATATAACTTTAAATAGCTTCTTTTAGAGCTTATAATTATAGTAGTTCTCTAATACTAGTTCTTTTAGTATACTAGGTATAGCCTTAGTATATCCCTCTAAAGGTAGACTAGATTTCTTATATATATTAAAAAAGATTTAAAGCTTAAATTTAAAGCTAATATCTTTATTTTTATTATACTTTTAATCTTTTATATATAATTTAACTATAGTTATAATCTCTTTATAGTAACTATCTTATCTTAAGAATAAACTTCTATTATATATATTTCTAGGTATAGATAAATTATCTAAGGTAGTTATTAATACTTAAACTAATATATATACTATATTTTAAGTTAGTACTAAGCTTAGTTTAGCTTAGTTTATCCCTATAAATAAACTATCTAGTAGTACTAATATCTTCTACTTAGGTATCTTTTTTATAGTAGTAGATATTTACCTCTTAGTTAAAAGTCTTTATAAACTAAACTAGGTAAAGGTTAATATCTTATATTTAACTTAAATACTTTTATCAAAGAAGTTAAATAAGATATAGTTTTAGAGTTTAAATATCTATAGTCTTAGATAGTTAATATAAAGTTTATTAACTTTATTATTTAACTATTTATATAGTTTTTACTCTTTTATTACTCTTATAAGTATATTTATAATAGTACTATTTTTAGATATAAAGATACTATATATTTATAGTATTTATTTAAGGGCTTATAAAGTTAAGGTATTAATAAACCTAAAGTTAGCCTCCTTAAATCTATAAAAGTTATCTTAAAAAACTTTCTATAGGTTATTATCTATATTTTCTCTATCTTTATATACTATAACCTTTTCTATTATAAATCCTAGAGAGCTTTAGGAGTATACCTTTACTATAATAATAACTATAGTATTATAAGGTTAAGGTTCTTCTTATAGTAATAGTAATAGTAGTATACTCGAAGGTATTACTATTATAGATACTATTATAGTTCTTATTAATTAGCTCTAGCTCTCTTTATAATAGAGAATAAAGGTAGTTTATATAGGTTCTTAATTCTTTTAAAAGGTTAAATTAATAGTTTAATTTATATATCTACTAATTAATATTAGTATAATCTATATATTAAATAGTAAGTTACTAACTCCTAGAACTAAGTAGACTAGGAAATATATATATATATATTATATATTACTAGTATACTTCTTATTTTAGTAATTAAGCTTATTTCTTTCTAACTACTAGTTTTTAATAGTTATATATAAATAAAAGGTAATAAGCTGCCTTAATTAAGTTTAGCTCTACTAAAATAAGTATCTTTAATTTATTAGCTAGTAGTAAAATCGACGTTTAAATATTAACGTTTTAATAAGTACTTAATTATAATTAACTTAATAACTTATTAAGTAAAGTAAATACTATTATTCTAGATAAAGTATTAATTATAAAGAACCTAAATATATATATTAATATTACTCTTTATTAATTAAACTTAATATTTACTATTCTAATATTTATAATTTTATTTAATACTTTAATCTATAATATAAAAGGATATATAAAGATTTTTAATAAAATTATTATTAACTATAAAGAATTTAGTAAATATAATATAATACTAAATTAAAATTTCTTTATATTAGCTTCTAATTATCTCTTAGTTAAATATTAAGCTACTAATAAAGCTATATCTAAGTATATTCTTAATAATATAGTATTAGAAACTAAAGTAATCCTTTATCTTTAAGTATTTTTATTCTACTACTTTTTATATTATATATATCTCTAAAAACCTAGTAGATAAAATACTTATTAGCTCTAAGATTTTTAAATTATTTATTTAATAAGTTATAATAAAATTTAATAATAAAAAAGCTAAGTTATATATATATAATTATTATATATTATATATAAGTATTTATTAATACTTTTAAAAGATAAGTATATTATTTAAAATTATAAATACTTTAAAGAATTAATATTAAATTTAATATAAATTAATTAAAAGTAAATTAGTAAAAGATTTATATATAAAGTAATATTAAAATAGTATAAGAAGCTAAATCTTTTATATTATATTATTAAGCTTTTATATTAAACTATTACTAAAAATAGCTAAGATCTTTAGTTTAATATTTTTAATAAAGAAGATATTTTAGAGTAAGTTACTATAGTTTTTAAAGGAATACTAAAAATTTATATTACTTTATTTATTATTATTAATATTATTATTTTAAAAAATAAGAAAATTATTTATTATTTATAGTTTATTAATAAATTAACTACTTTTATTAATAATATTATTAGCTCTTAAAATTCTTAATAACTATTATACCTTAGATTTAAAATTTATATAAAAAAATAATATAGTTAAAAAATTTATTATATTTAATAAAGAGTATAAAGTTTTAATTAGTTTATACTTTATTAAATTAACTAAGCTTAATTTATAAGCTCTTTATAATTATATAATAAAGTTTAATATAATATATATAAATAGTTCTAAGAAGTAGGGTTAAAGCTATATATAATAATTAAAAAATAAATTTAATATAGAAGTATATAAGATTAAAAATTAAAATTTATTTTTTAATTAAATTATTAATTTTATAATAGTAAAAGCTATTACTTTATTAATTACTAAGCTTAATATAAACTTAAGTAAAGAATAAAATAATATAGATAATCTTATAAAGTAATTAAATATATAAAAATTAAAATAGTACTAGATTTAGTATAATAAAGAGAATATATTTATTCCTTATAGTAATATAAGAATTTTAGTAAATAAAAACCTTCTACTTTTTAATAAACTTACTAAAGTTTTACTTTAGATTTTTTATAAGAATAAAATTTTATTTAAATATAAAGCTTTATATACTTTAGATAATAATAATAATTTAGATAGTATTAAATAAAAAGTAGAAATTATTATATAAACCTCTATATAAGCCTTATATAAAGTATCTTATAAAGTATATATAAATATCCTTAAGACTACTTATATATTAATTATTTATTTATTAATTAAGAAAGTACTTACTATATATTTATTTCTTAATAATAGATAAAGTTAAATAGTTAAATTAAAGTATATATAAATATTTTTAAAACTACTTATATATTAATTAACTTTTTATTAATTAAAAAAGTACTTATTATATTTATACTAATATTTTTCTTTAGTTATAATAAAGTTAAATAGTTTCTTTAGTATAGTTTTTATAAATAAACTAGTCTTTATAAATAAATTAATCTTTATAAATAAACTAGTTTTATTTAAATCTTAGTAGTATATATAATTATAATATTAAAGCTACTTATACTATCTATATCTCTAAGCTTATTACTTCTTAGTAATTTACTACTTTTTATTAACTAAGTATTATATTATTATATTATACTAATATTATAATAAAAGAAAATAAATAATATTCTTATATAGTAAGATACTATACTTATTACTTTTAATAGCTAGTATATACCTATATAAGAAGAGAGCTAGTTTACTACTTCTAGTAGTTAGTATATACTAGTAGAGAGCTAGCTAAAAGATTATATATAAACTTTACTTAGTATATTTAATAAAGAGAGAGATAATATACTATATACTACTAATAATAATAAAATAAGTAAATTTTCTAGTATTAGTAACTTAGATATAAAGGATAATAAGTAATTATTTAATTAAATATATTACTATATTTTAATATATAGCTATTAATATATATATAAGATATAATATATATAGTAGATAAGATATAAGAGGTATAGAATAAACTATATAAAGTAAACCTTTTTAATATTTTAAACTTTAATAAACTTCTTAATTATTATATTATAACTTTACTATAAGATTATAAAATAATAAATAATACTTCCCTTCTAAGCTTCTTTAATATAAAAATAAAATTAGTATAAAACTTTAACTAGTAAGTATAGATCTTATTATAGTATTTAATATTTAAGTTATAATATAAAAAATTATTAATTTTATATTTAAATTATAAGAAGCTTTAAGAGGTCTAGCTAATAGTAATATATATAAATAAAGTAAATAGTAATAAAGTAAATACTTTATTTATAAAGCTTAATACCTTAAAGTATATTATCTATAATTAATTTTTAATACTTTAATTATTATATAAGTTATTAACTATTATATTTAAAAAGCAGCCTATAATAATACTTAGTAAAAAGAAGCTTTTATAAATTATATATATTATAAGATAATTATAGTATTACTAGTATAATCTTATAGATCTTATTTATAAGCTTATTAGTATTAATTTATTAAACTTAAAAATATACTTTAGTATAGTACTTTATATTAACTTTTTAAAGTAGTTATAAAATTTTTATATATAGAGCTCTTTTATACTAATAATATTTAATAAGTTTTATATATACCTCTTAAGATAAAGTTATTATTCTAAGAGATATTATAAAATTCTATTATATAATAAAAGAGTTTATAAAAGGCTAGGTTATTTTTATTAGTAAGGAGTATTATACTATATATATAATTAATAAAGGAGAAATTCTTTTAATAATTTAGTTAGTTATATTATATTATAAAGTTAAAAGATTAAAGAATATATATATTATATATATTAAAGAAAATAAATATATCTTAGTTAATTATATATTTAAGGTTTCTTTCTAAGATATTATATATTAACTTAAGGTTATAATAAATTAAAAATTTAAAGATAATAATAATAATAATAATAATATAAGATTCTTAATTATAATACTATATAATATATCTAAAATCTAAAGATATTAACTATAAAGGCTATTTAATATATATAC
Organism: Pezicula neosporulosa; assembly: GCA_009805495.1. Lineage (NCBI taxonomy): Eukaryota > Fungi > Ascomycota > Leotiomycetes > Helotiales > Dermateaceae > Pezicula > Pezicula neosporulosa. The sequence continues at coordinate 7,223 of SELE01000002.1, forward strand.
TCTATCTATAGTAACCTTAAGATATTATACTATAGTAGAGAGGTCTTTAAATTATTTACTAATACTATTAATAAGGATTAGCTTTTACTATTAGTACTATATATTTTATTTATAGATAACTTTAGTATTTATTAAAATATATATTAAGCCTTAAAAAGGTTCTATTTAATACTAGTAAATATAATATATTTTAATTAGTAATATTCTATAAATATATTTACTTAAAGTCTTAGTTCTTATAGAATATTTATATATAATATTATATTAAATCTTAAGTATAATATATTAATACTTAAAAAAGGTATTATAATAATTATATAAGGGTATTAAGTATTAGTAAAGGTATTTATTATTATACTTATAAATAATATACTATAAGGTATAGATAACTTAGAATTTATAAGATATAATATAAACTTAGAATATAAGGTATACTTTTATACTAAAGATAAGTAAAATAATATTAACTATAATATTATAGAATATAAATAGTATTATTTTAATAATATAGTATTTATTTATAAGTAAGGTCTTAATTTATATAGCTATTAATAATATATATTCTTTATTAATATAAGTATAAGATAAGAAGAACTAGATATTATATATTATATCTATATTAAACCTTATCTTTAAGTATAGATATAATATTCTATATTTAAAATAGTATAGTATTAACTATATATTATTTAATCTTTTCTTTAGCTATATATTTACTTAGATTAGTTATAATAAGTTTATTAAATACTTATAATCTTTTTTATTTCTATAGTATTAGCCTTAGATATAAAGCCTACTATATATATTCTTATAGTTAATATTAAAGATTATATAAGTAATTATTTTATTACTACTAATACTTTAATATTATATAAAGAGTATATAGTATAAGATAGTATTTATATAATTAGTAGTTAAGAAAATAAGTATAAAGTTAATTTTAAATATAATTATTATCTTATTTAAATATATTATAGCTTATATATTATATATAAAAACTCTTCTTAAAAAGGTACTTAATTATAATAAAGTTTATAAAAGCTTTTATAGTTCTTAATAATACTTTTTAATACTTATTTTTATAACTAAAGATACTAGTAATTTTAGCCTAGGCTATATAAATAATAAAGATAATAATAGTAATATTAAGTTTAAGTATAGTTATAGTTTAGGTAATAAAAATAGTATAAATAATAAGAATAATAGAAATAATATAAATAATAATAATAGTATTAATAATAAGAATAATAATTCTATATAAAAATATATATAAAATACTTATTTATATATTAGAAATATTATATAGTTTACTTATTTTAATTTTATCTCTACCTTTACTACTATAACCTTATTTAAAAAAAGTAAATAATATAAGTTAAGGATATTACTTAACTTTTATATAAAACTATATATTAATATTAATATCTTTAAGTATACTTATATAATAGTATATAATATTTTAGTTAAAGAACTTTATTATAAGTAAGTTTTATATTCTTACTTTTAATTAGTTAGTTAATATTATAAGCCTTAGAAAGAATAGATAAATACTATAGTACTATTAAATTTAATAGTATATTTATTTACTAAGAGTAATATTATATAATTACTTTATCTTAAGTTTACTAATATATAAGATAATTTATATCTAAATATAGTAAATTTATTAAAGGTTATATAAGATACTTATCCTTAATTAATAAAGAATTTTTTACTTCTATTAAAAAGGATTAATAAGGGTAATAATACTAAAGATAAGACTAATATTATTAAAGATAATAACTATAAAAATAAAATATAAGTATAATACTTAAGAACTATAACCTATTAGTTATTAAGTAATATCTTAAAGTCTATAAGAATACTATTCTTTTAATATTACTATATTATTTAATCTTTTATACTCTCTTATATTAAGCTTTTAATAATAATTATAATATATATAATATTATTTAATAGAGATAAAGGGATTAACTTTATTAGTATTAGTAGATAGCTTTTATAGTTAAGGATAAAAAATATATATATTAAAAGTTAGTAGTTTTTATTACTATATATCCTTATTAAATAATATTTATTATATCTTTTAATTATTTATTATTTAATTCTAAGGTAAAAGCTACCTTTTCTTTATACTATTATAGCTTAAAGATATATTAATAATAGATAAGTACTTAAAACTACTAGTATATTAAGAGGGAATATAGTTAGTAGATATAATAATTATAGAGCTAGTAGGTATAGATATATATATATAAGATTATTTAATAAAGCTACTAGATAATAATAGACCTTAGGTAGAACTTAAGTTAAATAATAATAATAATAAGAATAGAAATAGAAATAGTTTAAAGTTTTTAATACTATATAGTTAGGGACTTAATTTTATATAAGGGGATAAAGTAAGGGATTACCTATACTATCTATACTCTAGAGTAGCTTCTACTTATATAATAAATTATATAATAACCTACCTAATATATAGTAGTATATATAATCCTATAAATTAAGTTAGAACTAAGTTAGAACTAAGTTAGAACTAGTTCTAACACTAATTATAAGTTTTAAACTAATAAACTAGTTAGGTATTATTATAGTTGTAAGCTAGTTTATAGTTCTAATATATATCTAATATATATTAGATACGTATTAGAACTGTTTCTAATATAGTTCTAAACTATATTTAAATTAGATTATATAGTTTAAACTAGTTCAGAACTAGGTCGGACCTGTGTCGGACCTATGTCGGAACTAGTTTAAACCGACTGCCTGTTGGTAGTATAGTATATAATTAAATTCGGTTAGCTTATATCTTTGTAATTAATAACACTAAAAATAAAATAATAAAATATTTAAGCTTTTTAGCTAAAATTACCCCTAGGGGAGTTTTATTATAATTAAATAAGCTATTTTAAAGGACTTAAAGATTTTTTTCCTTTATTAACTAAGTAGAACCTTAATCTTAGTAGTTTTTTCTCTAAGTCCTTAGTTTATTTATATAAGCTAGTTCCCTTAGGGGTAATTTTAGCTAAAAAGCTTAAATTTACAATTAGATCTTTTTTAGCGTTGCTTATTATAGAGCTATAAGCTTACTAAGTTTAATTATGTAATTTTAAAATAATTTTATATAATATTTTATATTTATATTATATATAGTATATAAAAATTATAAATATATAGTATATAAATAGTACTATAAATTTATAAAAATTATAAATATTTATTATAAACTTTATATAAGTTATATTATATAAATATACCTTTAATATACTTATATTGTACTTAAATTATAATTAAATATTAAAATTTCTATAATCTTATTTAAACTAAGGGATTTAGAAAAGATTATAAATTTAATAATTTAATCTATTTATTATAAATCTTATATAAGCTATATAAGAAAAATAAAATCTATATATAGAAATACTATATATAAGGATTATATAATAGGAAAATTTACTTAAATAGGCTTAGTAAATCCTAAGATATTAAAGGTTAAAATTAGGCCCTATAATGCCCTATAGCTATAGGGGGCTTTAGGGCTTAAAGCTGCTTAAAGCCTAGCTCGAAGCAGTTTAGACTGGTTTAAAGCCTTAGGTCTAGCTTAATTAAGCCTAGTTCAACTCTCCGACCCTGGCCTAACTCTAGGTTAACCTTAGTCAACCCTAGTTAAACTAAGTTTAAGTACTTATAGGAGGGTACCTAAGTACTAAGTTAAGCTATTATTAACTATTATACTTTAAACTTAATAAAAATATATTAAAATATAGTTTAGTATATTATATAATCTTTTATTATTATACTTGATACTAAATTAATCTTTTAAAGATCCTTTATTTTACTTATTATATTATTTCTAGTATTATTATTTATAAAGTTATAAAGTTATTAAATTTAGTATAATAAATTATAAAGTTTATATATATATTATAAAAATATTATAAGCTATAAATTTAAATTAATTATAAAATTAGCTTAACTTTAGTTTAATCTTTTTATAAAAGTTCTCTAAGTACTATATATAACTTTAAAGCTTATATAGTTAAAGTTGTTTATATATAGTACTACTTTTTAAACTAGTTCTAACATAGTTCTAATATAGTTCCAACATAGTTTTAAACTAGGTTGTAGTTTAAAACTATATTAGAACTAGTTTTAATACGTAAACTAGCTTATAACTATAATAACACCTAACCTAGTTTCAACTAGTTTAAGGTGCTACTAAATAAAAAACTTAGAAGTTTTTCTATAATTCCCCTTTACTATATATATAATAAACTAGTTCCCCTAGGTGTAATTTTAGTCAAAAAGCTTAAATATTTTATTAGATCTTTTTTAGCGTTACTTACTATAGAGCTATAGTATAAGCTAAGTAAGTTTAATTATATAGTCTTAAAATTATAAGATAAATAAATAAAAAAAGAATTTTATATAATTATTTTATAATTATTTTATATATAATAAGCTTATAGATTTATAAATTTATAAATACTTATTATAAGCTCTATATACCTTATATTATATATATAAATTATAATTAAATATTAAAATTTCTATAATCTAGCTTAAACTAAAAGATTTAAAAAAGATTTATAAATTTAATAATTTAATTAATTTATTATAAGCTTTATATAAAATATATAGAAAAATTAAGATTTATATATATAATAATATTATATATAAGAATTATATAATACTAAAAATTACTTAAATAAGCCTAGTAGTTCCTAAGATATTAAAGGTTAAAGTTAAGCCCTATAAGGCCTTATAGTTATAGGGGGCTTTAGGGTCCGAACTAGTTAAAGCTAGTTAAAACTACCGAAACAGATTAAACTAGTTCTAAGGTTTAACCTAGTTCTAGGGTTAAACCTAGTTCTAGCCTAGTTCTAAAGTAGTTTTAATATATAACCTAGTTCTAACCTATTTTAGACATGTATTAGAACCGGTTTAAACTAACAGCCTCAGGCCTGTAAGTACTTAGATTACTTAAATGTATTCTATATATATATTAAATAAATAATTATTTAAAATATTATCTTATAAACTAATTTGTACAATAATCCTCTGTTAGGTATGGTTTTAGGCTTAGCGTTTCCCGCAGGACCTATAGCTTCTTAACTAGGAGGGCCTCCCTTCTTAAAGCTTTGCACAATCTAATTAATTTATTATTTAGAAGGTTTTTAGGGATGCTCTAAATGTCTAACAGCCAACTGACCACCGATAAAAACAGACCGAGCAAGGCACCACAGTTGCATCACCAGTAAAAATGTAGTGTAAAGTTAACCGAGAATTGCGTTAATGGTTGTCGCTTTCGTTCTTTTTAAAGCCGGTCCTCTGTAAGATTATGTACAGTTAACCGGTTGGGACCGGCAACTTTTGTGCACTTTTAAGGGTCCGGCCTGTAATTCTAGGATGCCGAGCAAACTATTAACTGGTATTATTCTTCGTAATTCTCAATACAACATCGTCTAGTGAACATAATATGTTGCATTTATGGCAATTCTGCAAATGTCCGCCTATTCTTCTACACTTGTAGTTATTACCACTATATACTGTTCTTCTCCTATAACGTAATCGCAAAGTAATAAATATATATTCTAAGTCTTCTCTCCTATCTCTCGGTTGCATCGGAGTATAACATGCTTATACCTTAAGATAGAAAGGCATTATTAGCTTTGAACATAGTAGCCCGGGCATATCTGGCGATGTTGACTTTCTAAACTTAGACGAAAATATAATCTTGATTAGGAATATAGCCGCAGCGTGCAAGTGACACAAAAATTCATTAGCAAGTTGTAGACTCTAGGCGCAATTGCTAGAAGTGGCGATTGGTTAGTAAGTTTAGAAGGAACAGTTGGGGTCATCATCCAATCCGTTTAGGCTATAGATACTGTAGCGCCGAGAATACTAGAGAACATATCGTTCGAACAGGGAGAGTACCTAGGCAGCAGTGGCCTCTCCTCTCAACAATCGGTCTCGCTTTATTCAAATCGTTAGATATCCCAGGTACGTCAAAGTTCTCGGCCAAGAGACCTGTATATATACTAGTATTTAGAACTACTATAGGCATCCTAGCTACATGATTACTAAAGCTGTGAATCTGTAATCGTCTAGATTCCCCTAGCGTACAGTGGATTACGATTAAAGTTGATTATAAGGTCAAATATATTTGCGACGCAATTTAGAAATTATAAAATCCTACAAAGGCTGTATTTAACTATAAGTTCTAAACGGGTACAAGAGATATCCGGAAGCATCCTAGAAGTTCCCTTAGATTTCTTTAGTCTATATTTCAGATTAGGAGATAAAATAATTTTTCTATAGGCGTCTTAGAAGATGTAACAGATAGATTACCTTAAAGTTCTATTCTAAGTTCTATTATAATCGACTACGTACAGCTATTCTTGACCGATAACTTGGCTCGGTTCTCTAGAGCTGGAAAATAAACTACTTAGCTAGAATTATTATAAGAGGAACCAATAAGAGTAGTTTGGAACGAACTATACAAGCCTTATTTAACAAGGCTTAAATAAGAATATATCCTATTAGAATTAGAAGTGGTTAGTAGAGTGTTTAAGGAACTTAGAATTCTCTAAAATAAGTAGATTCTATAATAAAAACTTATACAAAGTCTTTGTTAGTCTTATAAAGCCTTATCTTAACCTTTAGAGAACCTAGATCGTGTTACTATAAGTAAAATCCATCCTCCTATAGTTAAAAGAGCCTAGTATACACCTTTAGTTGTTAGTATAAATTTATATTTTTAAGATATTTAATTTTCAAACACAATAAATACACCATCTAGAGACATTAAGTACTATAGTATTTTAGGAGAGTAGTTAACCGAGGGCCGGCAATATATATTTATTATATTTACCCGCCCCCTAGTAGTAGCGTAGGAGACTAATTAGTACAGGACCGGCAATATAATTTTATTATACTTACTTACTTACCGTACGGTGGCGGTGTAATAACAGTAGTATATTAAATAATATAGTTTAGGAAGATTTAAGTATTACTTCTTATATTCTGCTCACACCCCAAGGCCCCAAAGTACACTGTAAGTTATAGCCTAGACGCCTCACCCAAGTAACCCTTGCCTTAAAACTGCAGTTACCACTCCTATATAAGTTAATAAAACTTTTGTAATATAGCTTGCAAGATTCCTTTACCTTGGTTAGGAAATCCACCAAGAGTAATTCGTAGATATAGCCTAAGGACTCTAAAGGCTTTTAATCGTCCCAATACTATTCTTTCTCACAGCATTAAAAAAAGGAGCAAAAGACCTCTGGACCCACAACATTCTAGAAAAAATTGAGCACTATCGGTACGGATCGTGGGTATTGCCAGGTATTTGAAACTTCATTCTCCTGCATGTAGTACTTAAGATCTTTGACTGGTCTAACGTAGGGCTAGTAAATGTATTTTAAGTAACTATGTTTCTCAGTACAATACTAATTTATTAGTACTAGGTTAGATTGGTGGCGGAATAAAGACTATCGACTTTTTCTACTGAAGTGGATTCGCTCGCCTATTGCATAATCATATATCACTATGTCTCAAACACAGAAAGAGCCCATCGCCATTATTGGCACTGGTTGCCGCTTTCCAGGGGGGTCGAGCTCGGCCTCTAAACTATGGGATCTCCTAGAAACTCCACGGGATGTTGCGCAAGAAATTGGGACACATCGATTCAACCTTGATCGTTTCTATCACAAAGACGGGAGTCACCACGGTACCACCAATACCCGAAAAGGCTACTTGTTGTCCGAAGATACTCGCCAGTTCGATGCGAAATTCTTCGGCGTTCCTCCGGGCGAAGCTGAAGTTATTGACCCCCAGCAGCGCCTTTTGTTGGAGGTCGTATATGAAGCCGTCGAAGCGGCTGGCCTTACCATCAACAGCCTGTCGGGTTCAGATACTGCAGTCTATGTTGGTTTGATGTGTCAAGATTACTTTATAATTCAGGGACAAGATTTAAACTCAGTTCCAACCTATGCCGCAACTGGCACTGCCCCCAGCAATGCTTCTAGCCGCATTTCTTACTTTTTCGACTGGCATGGCCCTTCTATGACTATCGATACTGCATGTTCTTCAAGTATGGTCTGTGTAAATGAAGCAGTTCAGGCTCTTCGGAATGGTACCAGCCGAGTTGCCGTAGCTTGTGGGACAAACTTATTGCTGTCCGCGTTTTATGTATATTACATTAAGCAAGCTTAACATGTTATCACCTACAGGTCGATGTCATATGTGGGATGCGGAAGCAGACGGCTACGCAAGAGGAGAAGGAGTAGCCTGTGTCGTTCTCAAGACCCTAAGCTCAGCCATTCAGGACGGAGATAACATTGCATGCGTCATTCGAGAAACCGGTGTAAACCACGATGGTAAGACAAAAGGCTTAACCATGCCCAGTGCCTCAGCTCAGGCCTCCCTCATTCGAGATACATACGCTAGGGCTGGGCTAGATCCGACTTCGAAATCCGGCCGCTGTCAGTTCTTCGAGGCTCACGGTACTGGGACTCCAGTATGTAAAACTTTGCACTTACTCTTTTCCTCATACAGATACCTCACAGGCTGTGGCACTTAACTCTTCCTATTTATGCAACTACTGACTACGAAATTCTGTAGACAGGAGACCCCAAAGAGGCTGAGGTCAGTATTTGATATTCCTTAGGTATGCCCTTGACAGGCAGGCTTCGGTAGAGAAATCACTCCCCAGAGATGGCTCTATATATAGTCTCATGAGGAACTGAATCTCAAGATTCCCCACCTACTAATCTTATGAGAGCAATTGCTGACTCTTAAATATGGAATAGGCCATTAGTACAGCTTTCTTCCCAGATTCTACTGTAACTGAAGGTGAACTACTGGTTGGTTCTATCAAAACCGTCATTGGGCATACCGAGGGTTGTGCGGGAATAGCAGGCATACTGAAAGCTTGTTTGGCTCTTCAGCACTCGAAAATCCCTCCAAATTTTCTCTTTAACCGCCTGAACCCTGACCTTAAGCCATTCATGAGCCATCTTCGCATTCCCATGGCATGCGAGTCTTGGCCAGAGCTTCCTGAAGGCACGCCGCGAAGAGCTAGGTCAGTCACATATAGCATATTATTAGGTTTTGACTTTTGTATCGCTATGACTAACTCGGAAAATAGTGTGAATAGCTTTGGATTCGGAGGCGCCAATGCTCATTGCATCCTCGAAAGCTATATACCGGCATCTTCGGTTGTAGAGCCTATATCACCAATGGGTCTACCACCAGCGGGATCTTGTCCAATCTATCAAGCCCATGTGTTATTCCGTTCGTATTCTCGGCGGCATCCGATAAATCATTAATTGCTCTGCTGGAGTCCATGATAGAGTTTCTGGACAAGAATCCTGGTGTAGACATATCCAGTCTGGCAAACACATTGAGCACCAGGCGCTCAGTACTGCCCCGTAGATTCACGATATATGCTGCATCAGTTGAGCAACTTCAGAAACGAATCAGGAGCAGACTCGAAACTGCAGCAGCTGAGGACGGATCTTCCCTTGTGGTATCAGCTCTGGCGGTAGCACCGTCAATATTGGGTATTTTCACTGGTCAAGGTGCTCAATGGCCAGCAATGGGATCAAGACTGTTTGCATCGAGCCCAATGGCCCGCGAAATTCTGAGTGATCTTGATATATCTCTTTCAAGCCTCCCCACTTACCACCGCCCAAGTTGGACACTCATTGGGGAGCTTTCCGCTGACAGTACATCCCGTGTTAGCGAAGCCGCTTTGTCACAGCCCCTCTGTACTGCTGTGCAGATAGTCTTAGTTGACCTTCTTCGAGCTGCAGGCGTGAGGTTCCACGCCGTCATTGGCCACTCTTCGGGGGAGATTGCTGCGGCTTACGCAGCAGGCTTCCTTCGTGCCTCAGACGCCATTCGCATCGCATATTATAGGGGCTTTTTTGCAAAACTTGCTGCAGGTCCCACGGAGGAGAAAGGAGGCATGATGGCCGTTAAAACCGATTTCGAGGATGCATGCGAGCTCTGCGAAGCTGATGACTTTGTTGGCAGACTTTACGTTGCTGCCCATAACGCCCCAACTAGCGTGACGCTTTCGGGTGATATCAGCATTATTACAGAAGCCCAGGGCGTATTTGAGATGAAGAGCAAATTTGTGAGAGCACTAAGAGTTGATACGGCATATCACTCGGCACACATGCTGCGATGCTCGTCGTCCTATTTGAAAGCACTGAACGCGTGTTTCATTCAGCCTCTGCAACCCCCAAAAGATGCACCACATTGGTTCTCTTCTCTACCGTTTATAACGCCAGAATCATGGCCCATGCAGGAAACTTGGATGGACAATACTGGATCGATAACATGGTCCAACCAGTGCTTTTCTATCCTGCCATCAAGACATGTCTGGATTCGGTGGGCAAGACCATCAACTGTGCCCTGGAGGTCGGGCCACATCCTGCTCTTCAAGGGCCGACTAAAGAGTCCATTCTAGCGTTAACTAGGGAAGATATTCCATATTCGGGTACCCTGAAGCGAAGCAGCGATGATATTCATGCATTCTCTGATACCCTTGGGTGGGTCTGGTCCTATTTCGGCCCTGCCGGTGTTGACCTTAATGGCTTCCAACAAGCATCTCAACCGAATGCCAAAGTCAAAGTTATCCATGGCTTGCCATCCTACCCCTGGAGCCATGACATTGTTTCTTGGGCGGAAGGGAGGAATAGCAAGCTATTCAGCACTCATCCAGGAGGACTTCATGATCTCCTGGGTCTCCAAACCTCAGATGGCCTAGCGGAGGAGTGGCGATGGCGGAATGTTCTAAAGTTAAATGAAATGAAATGGCTCTCGGGCCATACATTGCAAGGCCAGGTTGTGTTCCCTGCAGCTGGCTACATCGCCCTCATCATGGAAGCGGCTATGCAGATAGCTCAGGAGAGGCCAGTCCAGTCAATTGACCTATTTGACCTCGAGATCCGTAAAGCTATCGCCATACACGATTCTATTGGGACCGAGTTGCTTGTATCCATGACTAGAGTGTCTCTCGATACGGCTACAGATGAAATCACGGCCGACTTTACTGTCTTTTCGACCATCAGCAAGAATTCGAGTCAACTGGCGCTGAACTGTTGCGGAAATGTACGCATCACCTTGGGAAAGGACTGGAGTTCTCATTTCTCAGCAAGAATTCCCACAGTAGCAAAATTGACAGCAGTCGATGTGGATCGCTTTTATCAGGTCATGAGGGATGATCTGGGGTTCGGCTACGAAGGACCGTTTAGAGGCCTGACAAGTATATCGCGCAGATTCGGGCGTTCTGTAGCGACAATACAGTGTTATCCTTTTGACGAAGACGATACGGCTCTTCTCTTCCACCCGGGTATGCTCGACAGTGCTCTGCAAGGACTTTACACCGCTTTCAGTGCCCCAGGGGACGGTCGCCTTTGGTCTCTGGTCGCACCAACTTCCTGTCGCCGAATCACTTTGATCCCAAATCTCTGTGGGGAAAATATGACAGATGAGGTTGCAATTGATTGCTACATGACTGATACCCGCGACATGGCTGGAGATGTTGATGTCTATTCGGCCAACTTTGAACATAAGATCATTGAGATAGAAGGCATTAAATTCTCACCGTTAGCCCCGGCAACCGCCGAAGACGATAGACATCTCTTCCAGGAGTCTTTTTTGTGCTTTGACAAGCCTGATGCATCTGTTGTCATCAGAAAGCAGACTCCAGAGGAGAAGCGAAAAGCTATGGATGCCGAGCGTGCAGCTTTCTACTATCTCAAGAATCTGCATCTTTCCGTTAGCCATGAAGCGCGTGCCAAACTTCCATGGTATCGTCAGGCCCTGGTTACCAACGCTGAGCGACTTTATAATAAGGTGAAAGATGGGAATCACTCATATGCCCCGCAGTCATGGATCAATGATACGAGAGAGGACATTTTCGACATGATTGAGAGGTATGAGGCTCTAGTATCAGTGAATCGCTTGTTGGATTCGTGCGTTGCTAACTTGTTTGTAGGTATGGAAACCAGGATGCTGATTTTAATCTGACCAGAGCTGTTGGTGAGAATCTTCTCGTTCCCAAGGTGCTAAGTGGGGAGACTAGCATGCTTGAGCACATGAAGAAAAACAATTACCTTGAACGATACTACACAGATGCAGTCGGGTTTGAGGTGCTCAGCATCGCGATTGCTGGAGTTGTGGAACAACTTTGCAACAAGTTCCCCCGCATGAATTTCCTCGAGGTGGGCGCCGGTACTGGTGGTTCTACTGAGGCTATTCTGGGAAGGATTGGCCCAGCTTTCTCATCGTATACGTATACTGATATCTCCAGCGCCTTTTTTGAACATGCTATAGAACGATTTCAATCGCACGCTCATAAGATGACGTTCAAGACTCTCGATATTACGAAGGATCCTTCTCGTCAAGGCTTCAGCACACATACCTACGACATCATCATCGCTTCCAATGTCCTGCATGCCACCGCACCCCTGAAAGATACTCTAAAGCACACTCGAAAGCTTTTGAAACCGGGAGGCCATCTTGTGATGCTTGAACTTATTCGAAATGATGTGATGCGACCTGGTTTACTCATGGGCTGTCTGCCGGGATGGTGGGTTGGCGAAAATGATGGGCGACGTGGGGGGCCCCTTCTCACTCTTGAGGAGTGGGACATTATTCTTCGAGAGACTGGTTTCGCTGGCATCGAGACTAACTCGCCAATGCCAGACCCGGAGGATGGAGGGTCAGTAATTGTTGCCACAGCATATAATGACGAAGTAGGCCGATTGAGCAACCCCCTTAATTCGACATCAGACGTGGGACAAGGCAGTCTGTTGATATTGGGAGGTAAGTATGCTTTGGTGTCAGGTGTTTGTGAGCAGCTCACCAGCATTCTGAGACCATACTTTAAAGATATCATCCGCTTGGATCATCTCAACGGCCTCTCCGAGCTCCCCGAGAACGTTCATGTGCTGAGCCTTACCGAATGCGACGAGAATCTCTTTGAGGATATGGTGGAATCTGTTTTCCAAAAGTTGAAAAGGCTACTGGGCTCAGCAGCGACCGTTCTTTGGCTGTTACAGGGCAGTCGGCTCAACAACCCTCACGCCGGTGTCACCCTTGGCCTCTTTAGATCGATCTGCTATGAATATCCGGAGAAGCTGTTGCAGACCCTCACTATTAAGCAAGATCTTAGCAACGTTAACCTCAGCTTGATTGCAGAGTCTATGTTACGACTAAGGGAGCTAGTCAAAGTGACGAGACGGTCCGAGTCGGAACAGTCGTTGTGGATTTTTGAACCAGAACTGATCATCGATGATGATCGACTTTACACGCCGAGAGTGCGTCAACACGAAAGCCAGAATGCACGGTATAATTCATATAAAAGATCCATTACTAGCCTCGTGGATACTTCACGTTCGACAAACCTAAGTCTGGCCTGGGCCAAGCACCTGTACGTCCTTCGAGAACCGCACGAGCTCGAAAACTTGAGGTCAGAAAGCAATGTCAAGATTCGAATTTCATGCTCTTATCTGTCATCCATTAAGACGCCCGCGGGTTTTGTCTTCGTTGGCCTTGGTACAGATATGAGCACCGGGGATAAGACTCTTTGTTTCTCCAGCTACAATTCATCCATCGTGACAGTGCCGCAGTCGTGGACACTGCGTCTTGAAAATCCTGAGGTTGTTGATGGCCATTTCATGTCATTCGTCGTCGCGGATCTCATAGCCAAGCAGCTATTACAAATGCTACCTCCTACGGGCACGGTTGTTGCCCTTGATCCAGATCCTGTTGTGTCGGCTCTGCTTTCCAAGAAGCTGGCCGATATGGGAAGGGAGGTCTTCCTTATTACTTCGCGGCCTGATATTCAGGCGAAGAGCTGGGTGTATCTTCATCTTCATCCTCACAGTACCAAGCGTGTTATAGATGCCTCTTTACCAGCTAACGTGACGTTGTTCGTCGATGCCTCGAGAATTGACTCAACATCACGAAGCCTGGGATCACGAATTGCTGCTTCGCTGTCACCCGTCTGCGAGAAAATCAACTTCTCGAGTATAATTGCACGGGAAGCCTCGAGCCTTCCCGAGATTGCGCCTGAGTCTATCACTGGACTACTCCGTAAAGCGGCTTCATTTGCTTCGTTCTCTTCGCAGCTCGGCCCTATCCCAATCGCCAATGGCGCACCAATTGATGTTCTCCCACTAACACAGGTGTTATCGTCTACACCAGCCCCGAGCCCCAGTTCCCTTGTGTATTGGCAAGTAGACAAGTATATACCAGTTGCTGTAGAGCCTATTTTCGAACGCCAGGATCTATTTAGACCCGACCGAACTTACTGGCTCGCAGGTCTCTCGGGGGAGATCGGCCAGTCCTTAGCCGATTTCATTTCATGATCACTCGCAATGCGAAGCACGTAGTCTTGAGCAGCCGCGCACCGCAGGTGGATGAAGGATGGGTGCAATGGCACAGGTCGAGAGGCGCATCAGTTACATATTTTACAGGGTAATCCAGTCTCCTAAGCACAGTGTATATTGCCGTAGACTGACGACGTGCAAAAGGGATATCACCAACTTCGAATCTGTCAAGCAAATGTACGATGACATCAAGAAATCTATGCCTGCCATAGGTGGTGTCGCAAATGGTGCTATGGTCCTAAAGGACAGTTCCTTTGCGGCCGCGCGCTTTGACGATTTCCAGGCCGTTTTGCGTCCTAAGATTCAAGGTACGATCAATCTGGACCGAATTTTCTCGGAAACAAGCAATGAGCCATTGGACTGGTTCATCGGGTTCGGCTCTCTCGTGGCAACGATCGGAAATCCTGGGCAGGGAGCATACTCAGCAGGTAATTGCTTTATAAAAGAGTTAGTGAACCGTCGGCGGAGTCAGGGTCTGGCGGGGTCTGTCATCCACATTAGCCGTGTGACAGGCATTGGCTACATCGAACGTGAGTTAAGCAAGGACCTCCAACACCGTCTAAAAACGCGGTCCGGCACTCTCGCTATGAGCGATATCGACTTACATCAATTGTTTGCGGAAGCAATCGTAGCTGGCCGGCCCAAGTCAGGTCTCAACCCAGAGATTATCACTGGGCTGGATTTTATCACGGCAGAGCAAGCCAAAGACGTCTACTGGAGCACTAACGCTAGGATGGGTTTGTTGATTAGAGAAGTAGAACATGGTATTACGGCTAGTAGAGACAGAGGGGACAGCATTCCAGTCCAAAGGCTATTAGAAGCTGCTAAAACTATCCTTGAAATGAAGGGGGTGATCGTTAGTAAGTTAGTTCTTGACCATAAAATACTTGTGCCGTCTGGTTGAACACGGTCGCTGACAACCTTAGCTGCATTAAAAGTGAAACTACAAGCAGCGAAGTTCCTCCCTGATTCAGACAGCTTACAAGATACAACGCAACTTGCTGATCTGGGGGTTGATAGCTTGATCGCTGTGGAGATGAGATCTTGGTTTATAAAGGAGCTCGGAGTAGATGTCCCAGTAATGAAAATTCTTGGAGGCACCTCAATAGTCGACTTAGTGGACTTCGTTGTCGAGAACCTTCCCCGGGAAATCCTAAGCAAACTAGACTATACAGTAGATTAGTAAAAGGGTATTATAAATTTGCTCAAATTTTAGTATTCATTTTAATATAATATAAAAGTAAATAACTTAAATTTATTCCTTATATATATTAAATAAATAACGATTCAAAATAATATCTTATAATCTAATTTGTAGAGTATACATTGTTACTAAGTGGTTTAGGCTTACATTACCGACAGGGACGGGGAACAAGACTTACAAATACTTGGGTAATAGCTGAATTATAAGACTTCAAGGTAGGGCGAAGCAATACAGGAAAACTCTGGTTGGTAACCTTCCGAACATTCGCAGTTCCATCCTCAAGCAGTAGACTCACCTCCGAGACTGTTAGACCGGCATGACCAATGAGTTGTTGTTTTGGCTTAGAGCTAAATGGAGTACCAGCAATTACTTGGGCTGTATAACCAAGACATTGCGCGAACATGACTAGCGAGATACCTATCGGTAACAGATCTGGGCGGCTTCTTAGCACGAGTTGAATTGCTAGCGACGCCATCTGCATGCAGAAGCCAGCACCAATGCCCTGAATGACCTGAAATCCAACCCAGTGGCTAGGTGGGCTTGAAAAGGCTGTGAATTGAGTGTACAGAGTTGTCGCAGTGCACATCAAGACTGGCCCAATAAAGAACCAGGAATTGTAATCTTTTATTCTCAGGGCTTGCGCAGTTATCAGTTTTTGGAGATTACAGAGAATCTTATGGCTAGACATGATAGTTATCATCACCTAACTAGGGCACTGATTATCAGTGTGGCTACAATCTGAGTGATAATTGTTGGTAACATTCTAGTTCCACTCTTGAGAGGACCTACACCCTGAACTGCTTGGAACCACTGGACAAGATAGTAAGATGTGACCATGAGAGAATCAAGGTGGCAGCAGACAAACAGAATAGTAAAGATCACGGTTCGTCTCCCAAGCAGTCTTCCTGGGATCATGGCGCCGTTGCCCTTCAGGCACTCCCAAGCGACGAACAGGATCAGCATCAACTAGATTCGACCTGGAGTCAGCATCTTCCTTTTATGGTTCTTAGAAGGAGTAGAAGAAGCTGAAACTGACCCCGGACCCGATAAATAGGCTAATAATGGTAGCTGAGTTCCAGCCGTTTTGTCCCTTCTACAGAGCAAGAAGCAGCATGAAGCTGGCTGCAACGAAGATGATATATCTAACCAAGTATATATTCTGAATCCACGCAGTGACACTTGTACTACTTTCCCCAGTCTGTGGCTTGAAGAAGAAGAAAAAGATGACGGCAAGCGTGATAGCATCTGGTGGCAGGTTGATTCAGAAGCACCAGCGCCACGTTGCCTTCTGAATGAAAGCGCCTCTTAAGATTGGCCCAAGAATCACACCTATGCCAAAGCAAGCGGCACCAAGTCCCATAAAGAGTGGATTCTTCTTGTTTTCAGCAATGGAGAGAAGGATGATAAGGTCATTGCTAGCGATCACGGCTACGCCAATGCCAGCGATGGCCCGGCCCGCGATGAAGGCATTGCTTGTGGGAGCTAACCCTAAGACTACCAATCAGGAATATACAAGAGGCGCACTGGTAGACCCAGTTGAGTGGAAAGACGACAGCCATCTTGCACGCTATTGGAGTGAGACTACATACTGCGAAAGAGTACGCAGCTGGATACCAAGCTATCTCAGAGGTATCGCCAAAGTCGGACGTGATGGTTGGGATAGCCTGACCGGGATAAGTCAGTCAGTTCAGCTTCCATTTTTCTCGGAGATAGGAGTCAAGAAGATCAAGAATGACCGTTGCAATCACGGAGACATCAAGGGACATCATCACTGCGCCAAAGCAGACTCCTACGGCCACGGTGTAAAGCTTGAACCCTTGGAGCGTCTGTGTGGCTGTCGACCTCAACCTGGCATTTTGACCGTCTGTCACAATGTCTACATTCACCTCCACCTCCGCCTCCGCCTCCGCCTCCGTTCCCGTTCCCGTCTCCTTTCCCTTAACCGTTCCGGAGCCCACTGCTTCGACGTCCCTGGTAGGGCCAGATGTCTCGGCGCCTGTGGTAGGGCCATCGGGAGACTTATTCAAAGTCATACTGTCGAAGGATCAGCATAAACGAAGCTGGTTAGAGAGTCCATGCAAATAAAGAGTTTGATGCACTTATAAGGGCGTATTATTACTGCCATCAACTTAGGAGTTTTAGGCAACTCTTAGATGGCCTCTCTCGGTTGGAAGCTTACCGCTCTGCAGTAAGCGGTTTGCAGTTCTAATCCCTGCGAAATTTCTGTCTTCAAGTGTCTTGTGACCTTTCTTTCAGGTACCCCAGGTCTCCTTCCTACCTTACTGCACTTACCTGTTTGAAGAATACGACGGTCCTTCCCGATCCGTAATGATCATCACTAAGATGTAATAATCCGGCTCCTTTTGAAGATAGACGAGTACAAATCCATAATAATTCCCCGGTCGCGGTAGTCTCTGAAAGTCGCCGGTTGTGTAGGCCGGTTATCTGTTAATTTCTAGTACAATTCAAGAAGAGTAGCTGCAGCACTCAAAGTAGTTTGGACTGGTGGAAGTGCGAGAACTAAGATACGCCATTGAAGCTGGGGGTATCCCAAAGGCTTTGAGCAACCATGGTGCGGGCTGCTGCAAACTTGTGGATGAATGATATATATGGAGAGGAGATTGATATCGTGCTGGCGATATAGATCCTGACACACAGTCTAATCCATATTTGAATGGTCTCATCGGTTAGCAAGCTCTGATTTTGACTTTCCTTCAACTTCATTCTGGCGAAGTCACTGAACGTCTGATCCTAGGTCAATATGCTGGTAATATTACTGTAGCAATGCGAGTTACGAATTTGACGGGA
Source organism: Pezicula neosporulosa (assembly GCA_009805495.1). Taxonomy (NCBI): domain Eukaryota; kingdom Fungi; phylum Ascomycota; class Leotiomycetes; order Helotiales; family Dermateaceae; genus Pezicula; species Pezicula neosporulosa. The sequence goes on from SELE01000002.1 coordinate 25,649, forward strand.
CGTCACACACCCATCCGAGCTAACGGCCGCAATGAAAATTCAACATACAACGGTACAGTGGAGATAAAAGTTATAGGCATTGAAAATGGAATATTCCCACACACACAGAAGATAGTGTCATCTTTGTGATGTTCAACCGCATGTATAATGGTTTTCTTAGCATGTCCGTTTCCTGCCTCACTTACACAATTACCCCGTACGAACAGCGCCTAGCTTATGGCGTAACGCCGACACAGATGCGCAAGCCGATCGACCTGGGCTAGTAAGTCCTCTTTATTCTTGATAGCCTGAAGATCAACGTAACAAACGAGGTTCTCGATCATCAACTTTATCTACCCTTAGCAAGTTTACGCTTCAAATGGAATGATTTAGGCTACTCTACTGGAGACTTACGGAGTAACAGGAAGAGAATGATTTCTGGTTAGGCGCGAGATACATAAAAGAGAAATCAGTTTCTCCGCTTGGATGCGACGAGATATTCACGCTCTCTCATAGTTAGCCAATAGATGAGGAGGATAGTCCTGTAACAATCCTCTCTCATCTTGTTCGGGAACAACCATGGAACTTTACTCTGACTAAAAGGCGCTATACATGCATACATAGAGTGGAAAGAATGGTGAGAGATTGTTCTTTCATATCGAAGATGACAAAGATCTACTTTGTTTATAGGGGCCTTGAGACTGACGAATAATATCAAGGGCGTTGGCGAGGCACCTCAACATGGCGGTGTCAACCACGCCGAATGGCGAAGTAGGCAAAACCATTGGGACCCGGAGTCGATATTTACAGCCTTTGCAACTTTTAATTTCTTAACAAACCATAAAAAGAGCTGGAAACGTGTATCCCATAGAAATTTCTTAGACCACAGAGCCTAAAGAATCGACGAAGGGTCCCAATTAGCCGTCACTTCATCAGCAATTCTAACTGCCTCCTTCATTCCAGCCGGCACCTCATGGCCACCACTGAACTTGACCGTTCTCACAGATGCACTGTGGAAGTATGTCTCCAAAAGCTTAGTGTTTTGTGACTTCCATGGGTCGCGGGTACCTTGAACGTGGATTGATATTATGTCGAGAGGTTGGCTTGAAAGCTTGGAACTTAGGACGAGCGCAGGAAAAGCACCGCATATCATGACGGCGAACTTAATATGCACACCCATCTTGCTGTCGAGACACAAGCCCACCGCCACACGTGTGCCTTGAGAGAATGCCATGACGCCCACGATGCCAGGTCCTCTTTTCCCCTCGCGCTCCAGAGTTTCTTCTAGAAGGTTCCTGACCTGACGTCTCTCGTGCTCAACATCCTCGGCCGACACGCCGAAGATGTCTGCCAAAATATCGTCGCAGTGCCAGCGCCGAAACGGCTTGACATCTGCGAATGTGGGGAGCACCCCGGGTCCCGGGTGTTGCACTTCAAAAGGGGCCTCGACGAAGACGAAGCGGAACGTGGTCCCGAGGTCTTGGACGATGTGGCGAGCCTGGTAACGAAAGATTGTTCCATTTGTGCCGTGCCCGTGGAGGCAGAGTATGGCAGGTAGTGTTTCTTCTTGCACCTGTGTCATATCTATCTGGTTGTGTAGGGACATGCTTTTATCTGTCTCGATTTGGCCTCATCAAATGTTCTTGTACTTCTGTACTGGATGGAATGCAACATGCAACTCGTTTGCCATGGTGTTGCAGAAACGAGATGGACCCGCCGGCTGGGCTGCGACCGGCGACTTTTTCACTCTCAAGTTTTGCGGCTGAACGCCAGAAATTGAGACTGGAAGACTACAAGTAGCTTGTGGAACTGTCCTTGAAATGTGACAGTCATGCTACGCCCGTGTGTCCGAAAAAGAGTTAAATGAACCTCGAAAAGGCATACTAGACGATGGTAATCTGCAAGGTCTAATGGTGATTTCGAGTGGAAATCTGTCAAAGCTACTATTAGATGGACAAATCAGTGCTCATTGGCCATTCATCAAGCACAATAACCTTTCAACCAATAATTTCTCTCTCTCGCTTACGATTTCAGCTACTGGTTGGGACGATATTATTATCGGAGTGGCATGCAACTTGAGCATGTTATTTGTTGCAGAAGGTGGCCGAAGCTTGTCACAGACCTCATCTGTAAGGTCTCTGCACCCCGAGGTTAACATATGGATCGAGACGCGTAGTTGTTGTATCATTCGCAAAACTATGTGTAGGACCACGTCGGCATTCATTGCTGGTTGGGATGCGAGATTGAAGAAGCCTAAACTGAGAGCTGGCCGAGAGGAGCTTCCAAGGCGACTATTGAGGTGGGAAGTGCGCAACTCCGCAGCTCCATTGGCTGAGTTGGCTGTCTGGGTTGTCAGAGCACTAACAACTGGGTCTAACACATGCAAAACATATGAATAGCAAGTCAGAGCCTGTAGGACTGTAATGTAGCTCATGCCTGTTCGTTTTCGCAGAGCATTGTGGCTGTCACGAGACTGCTGCTCATAACTCAAAGATGCACCGTCTACAGAAGAAGCTGATGACAGAGTCTGTTCAGAAAGACAACTTTGAGCAGCCACACTGGCTTGAAGAATCTCTAGAAGGCTTTTGGTTGCTTCGAGAACTTCATCCATGGCAGGTTGGTCCATGATGGTCTCTTCACCCGTGGTTAAGAAGAGGCGGTGCAATTGACACTGCAGCCGAAGCAGTTTGTCCGTCGTTGTCCCAATATCTCTTGCTATTTGCCCGATGCTTGAATTCGACTCCAGGAATGAGAAAGCCTCAGATTCTTGCAGGGCTCCGGCATTCTCACCATATGTGTCTGGGAAAAGAGCTTCATTAAAAGTATTATTGGCAATGTCGGCATTGATGTGCTGAGAGAAGTCTAAACTCCAATCCAAGTCTGCATGATGGATATTACCTACCTATTAGCCACAAATATATCAGGATAGGAGTCAAGGGCTTTTATACCTGCGGGGGAAGCCACAATATCCATGACATCGGATGTCGAGCTCTCGAGACTATGGCCGGATGTATTCCTAGTGTCCACATCGTTTTGATCGCTATTGCCTGTGGATATGGTCGCATCTGAGGACTCTTGCTCTTGCCGGGAAATTTGTCTGGAGGAGTGCGAGTGCACCTTTCGTGACGTTGTTGTTGTCGTCGTCTTGGGGTAGCGCTCGGGCGGTTTATTAGCCGTCAGACCTCTGCTACTACTACCAGCAGGCCGAGGCTGAGGCGTTGACTGTGGCGGTTGTCTTCTCGGGCGACCAGTTCGCGAATTGGTTCGGTAAACACAATCAATATTGAGTCTCTCACATCTGTCACAACGGCTATCTGGCCCGCCTGTTCTCACGCAACGATTTTTTTAGATCATGACATCGATCACAAGCTGCTCGAAGCTTGATCTCCTTGGTCGATGTTGATGCCAGGCGATGCATGATATACCTTCACCAGCCACAAAGAGAGAGCTTACAAACGAATATACTACTGTCTTGGGTGCTCGTACGCCTCGACTTGATAAGAAGATACAAAAAGTGAAGTTTGGGCTTTGGCTTTGTAAAGGATTTGCAATGACGACTTTAAAAGATGTGGGTTAGCCTATATACATACCGTATTTTTGGCTGGAAGTGTGTGATGCAGCCCATCATCTATCTTTAAATCCCCATGCTTAAAATGGCGTTAGTCTTGTCAGATTACTCTTTCTCCTCACTTCAAAAATTTATTCGAAGTACACCAGGGGGTGCACTGATTGGTAACGGCCGACCCTTGTAACTATATAGCTTTAAGTATTCATCTATGAGAGATATTTAGACACTCTATAGATATTTATCATTGAAGTAATTGTTTTGATGTCTTGAACAAGTAGAATTATAGTAAGTCAAGGTCTAGTAGTTTCTGTAGTTATTTTCATGTGTCGCAAAGTCAAAATCGCGACACCACAATCGAATATTTTACGAAGTCGGCGGAATACAGAATTGAAAGCGGCATGTTATAAAGTAGCTTAGTGCGGTCGCAATACTGGCCGCAGTTTTATTGGTATCCCTTTCCAGCATATCTGCAGCCTGTTTTGTGAAAAACTGCAGCGCACCTTAGCAGCAGAAGTGCCGACCATTCGCTAAAGCAACTTGTTGCATTCCTTTCTAGGGGGGTGTGTGTGGTCACTGCATGAGCGAAGCCAGCTGAGCAGCTAGTGGCCATTTATATACTTTCTGGAAAGGATGCGAATCCACGCTAAGCAGATAAGCACCGGAAGATCTTCTCGGTGCGGTCGTAAGGCATAGTACCACCAATACGAGTTCGAACTCGTGGTCCCATCCAACATAATTTACAGCTCTTTCAATCCCAGGACCACAGATAAGTTAAGACAGCAGCAAAAAGGCGCCCTAGTACTTCCACGTGCAAATCCTCTCAGGGATGATACGCGTTCTAGTCCTTGTCGTGTTAACTGTCTGTCGGTTAACTCCGATTGCTTTATATTTATTCGAAGTCGGGGAAATTAATTTAGGTATTTCAATAGGAAGGCAAAGTGTCTAGGTCCTAATTTATAGCTGAACTGTATTTTACTGCCTGTTCATATATAGAATACATGGAGAAAATAATACGATTCTTTACTTAGTAGCTCTATAATAATAATGAACGTTCTAGATTTCTTAAACAGTTATATATCTCTATACTAATCAAGTCTAGAAGGAAATCTCTAGCTAAGTAACTTTGTAATACTATAGATTTATCTCAAAACATATGTATTATACCCGTAAAATCCACCTGTATTTTCGATTCAATACTTTGTTTTCCTGACTACCCAAATCGCTTTACTAGACTAAAAGCAACAGCCAACTAGTTATTGACCCAATGGCACAAGCTCAAACTCAGGTGTAGAAGCATAGAAATTACAGAAATTTTACTCCGATGCTATTCATCTTTGACGGAAAGGGGAAAAGAGATATATATATAGTGAAGTATACTCCATGAATGAATTATGTAAAGTGAGAGCTCGAAGAAACAACAAACGCGAGATATTCTACTTCAGGAAATGGTCAGGTAGATCCGTCATATCGATCTTCAGTTCCAACTCTCCGTCCTATTGGCGCTGCTCAGGCCTCAGCGCATCTCAATACGCGACGCCATCATCCCTAGACAGTCCAGACGGCAACACTCCAATTTTCGTAGAAAAAGGCATAATAATATCATTAAGCGTAAGCTAGTAGAATCATAACAAAGATATCTGGGAAGACGACGTGTACGAGTTCAAGTCAGAGAATTAGATTGCTAGAAGAACGATACCGGATTTCCTTTCTTTTTGGGTGAGCCATGGATATGCCTGGAGTAGTAGCAAATAGGTAGTGGCTCTATTCCATCCTAGTTAAACTACTGAGAGAGTTTTTGGAGATGGAGAATACGGACCAGGTGGAGGAGTATGTGGAGAATTTTAAGATGGCGGTGTTTAAGAGTGCGAATGAGGTTAAGGTTGCTTTTTCACTGAGCAAGGGAGACTGGATGCTTGAAGAGAATATAGAGGGTGGAAAATGAGACACTTTTATTGCATTTTATTATAATAAAGAGCTAAGGGATAGACCTTGGTGCCGGTAAACAGTTACATAGTCTATTCTTGAATATTTTAGAGTAATAGGGATAACTAGATGTTTGTGGAAGCATAGTATATTACCGGGTAATCTAATCTATGTTTTGATACTCTGCTTTCCTTTTTGTTTTTTTTTATCTCGTAGCTATCTACTGATTTAAGCGAGAGACAAAAGGGGTTACTACAACGAGTAAAACCTCTAGGTTAAATCAACTTTTATAACTGGATCTTTCATACTTATTTAAATAAACGGGCTCTAAGCTACGCGAAAATTGCTTTAATTCGTCACAAACATCGAGAGATGAAAGTTTGCGGAGTTCTTAGTAAAATCATTCCCGCACAAAAAACCACCAGGCAGGATGACTGGTCTTCGGTTGATCATACATACTCGAATTATATGTTGTCAAAGCACAAGGGGCTTTCGCCTCTTTTTGCTCTCCATCGGTTTGTAGACTCGAATAACTCCCAACAGCCTCTTATGGTCCATCCCCAATACTCTATAAACTGTTCTGTAACTTCCCATCCATTGATATCCCATGGCTCTCCCCACACAATCAGGCCTGTCCTGCCAGTACCCGCACTGAACAACCCAATCAGATCCCCACAGAGCTCCCAGTCATCATAGGTGTCTTCCGCAAGGATAAGATTTTGTCTCATTCCCGGAAATGGAAGCTCGTCAATCCATGGATGATGAGATACCCGACATTGCAACTCCGTAGGACGAAGGGCTGATGGTAGTGCTAGAATACTCGAAGTGGAAGGAGCAGGTAGCTTGCAGAACGGAGAGATGGCATCATCGTTTTCACCTACGTCAAGCTTGAAGCCGAGTGTTGCACCATTCATAGTGAAAGCTCGAAAGACATTGATTTTAACCAGCGTAAGTAGCGTATCAGCTGTCGGCACGCCGAAGACGCGACTGGTATTAGCCCAGCGTTGAAATTGCGACATCAGGTAGTCGATCTCGTTCGTGGTGATATAACAGACCCTCGCAATTGGTCCAAGTTCAGTGACATTAAGGTTGGTAAGTCCAGCTGCCGAGTTGAACATCTCCCACAATTGCATATCATGGATCAGAACCCCGACTGTCTTTTCATGGCGCGGTGGAGATCCCGAAGGGCTGGTACCAGCTGTGGCGCTGGGATGGCTGGGACTCGCCTCGCACTGTTACCTCGTTAGAAGGGTCAGATGCTAGAACTGAGAAAGGAAGCATATGCCGTTGTGCCCGTTGCGCTGCTCTTCTCCTTCCTAAGCAGGAGCGTCATTGTTAGTATAGAGGAGAAGTTTGATGGGGAAATTCAATGTGATTTTTTAAGGTCTGCGTGCAATCACCTACTCCAGGCTCTCTGATGTAGTCTATTCTGTGCCTTCCCTTCTCTCTCTGGGATCAGACACGCCCGTCCAATCATCTTCTGGGGCTTTGGTGCTCCTCTGATGCGGTAAGAATTGGAGGGTGATCGGAAAACGGGCCGACGTCTCATCTTCCAGCGTGGGAGGGCCATAAGGAGGTACAGGAGACCCGTCTACTGATGATGCAGCCATGTTCGTGCGTACTATATCGTGTGATAGGTCGGAAGAGCCTGGAAGGCCGGACGCAGATTCTCGCGGCATTGCACGGCACTCCAAGATTTTAGCCGTAGAGCCGTTTATGACGTGACTGATGGGTAGTAGGGAAGGTATCCCGTATAGCAAACAGTCAGATATCAAAGAATCGATGAGGCTGATGCGGGCTGCTTATGGGTGTATGTACCTGGGTACCTGAGGTACTGGAAGGGGAACGAGTAGAAACGAGAATGGGATGGGAATGGGAATGGGAATGGGATGGGAATGATATCAGGCCTGGTAGAATCTCGGCACGCTGCATTGCTTACGCTCAGCATTATTTATTTGCCTATTAGCCGAATATAGATGGCGGAAAGCTACTGTACTGTACTGAGCAAGGTCCAGTAGCAAAAGTAGGGGAACTCTGGGCACGAAGTACGAGTAGCATGAGTAGCGAGAGCAGGTACCTTAGCTAGGTCAGTGCATTTCTGCACTGCTTACGCGCTAACTTAGCGGAACATGGAGAAAGCCAGGCTAATGCCGACGAAAGAAGAGTTAAATGCCTACCAACTGTAGATATATCCTCACGGTACTGCACTCTACTCGCTACATTATTTCCTCGCCTTCTCTCGCTACCTGGGTAGTACCTGGGTAGCTAGCATTCCCAGAGACTCAGTCTTATGCTTCCATGCAATCTGCTTATGCCTACCTATTCTCGTTTTGGCAAGTTGCGACCCGTTCTGAAAGCTGTTCCGGAAGAAAGTATAATATTCTCCTTCTTTGCATTATCAAAATCGGTCTTGTTGATTAGAGGTGCTTATATAGTCCCATCTCCAACCCTCTTGTTGTAGGCAACTTCCTCTCCTTTTCTTACTCTACAAACTTCTCTTCACAGTACGCCACGCTTCAGCTCAATCTTCTTGGAAATTATATCTCAAATATGGCCACGAAGTACATCGCCATTCACCAGAACCCTCAAGGCCCAGGAGATGCTCGCCCAACTGCCTTGCAGATTATCAAAGACGAAGGTCTCGAGAACAAGCTTCCTGGCAAAAATATCCTCATCACCGGCGCCTCCGCAGGCCTAGGGGTAGAAACCGCGCGCGCCCTCTTCGAGACCGGTGCTACCCTCTACCTCACCGCACGAAACCTCTCCAAAGCTACCACGGCGCTCGGTCAACTCGCCTCCTCTCCACGAGTGCACCTCCTCCACCTCGATCTCAACTCTCTCACTAGCGTGCGGAAATGTGCTTCTGATTTTCTTGCTAGCTCTTCGACGCTCAATGTTTTCATCGCAAATGCAGGCGTCATGGCTACTCCCGAGGGCCGGACTGCAGACGGGTTTGAGACTCAGTTTGGCACAAATCACCTCGCCTCGCGCACTTCTTACTATTCAATCTTCTGAAGTCTGCTTTACTGTCTGGCGCGACACCAGAATTTCCGTCCCGTGCCGTGCTCCTCTCATCAGTCGCGCGCACCATATGTCTGAAGTGAACTTCGACAATCTTAACTTCGAAGGAAACTACGACCCTTGGGCTGCCTATGGTGCATCTAAAATCGCAAATCTCTGGACCGCGAATGAGATCGAACGACGTTATGGGAGTCAGGGGTTACATGCATTCAGCATTCAGCCTGGTGGTGTGGCGACAGATCTGATGCAGCATCTGCCCGAAGGGGCGAAGGATCATTGGAAGGAGGACCCGTATCTGAGCAAGATATTCAAAAGTCCAGAGCAGGGAGCGGCGACAACGACATGGGCGGCTACTGCGAAGGTTTTGGAGGGCATAGGAGGAAAATATCTTGAAGATTGCCAGATCATTGGAGAGTGGGATCAAAGTCAGGGGATGCTTGCGGCGGGGTATGCACCATGGGCTTATGATAGCGAGAAGGCAACGAAGTTGTGGAAGGTATCTTTAAAGCTGGTCGGTCTGGAGGATGAGCAATGAAGGAGTTTATAGAAGTGCAGGTTAGAAAACCGAATTAGGAAAAGTGTCAATTTTACGAGCATGATTCGATCATACCTTGATAACAGCGTTCTGGACACTTCTTCCATTTTATCTACTATGCTTAGGTATAATTGTGACCCTAGCTCCACTATGTAGACCCCTAAGACATCAATATAGTTACTATTGGCCATGAGTTATCATAACTAATGAAGAGATCCAAAGAAGGATAGTGATAGATTATACATATAGAAATAAATTCATATGTGAGTTGTATATAAAGTCTGCATCTGAACAATAACTTACTTAAGAGCAGCTCCATTTGTAGGTTTGCAAGGATAAAAGGCTGTATGGTCTGGCAGGTGTAAAAAGTGAACATAGTTTACTAAAGCAAGTACGTATGCATTCGAAGTCCTAAAACCGTCTCCCAAAGCGTTCAACCTTTACTTTAACTTCTACCTCCTTCTTCACATAAGGTGTCTCAAAGGGGATCTCGGCTTGAGGTGTAATTCTAGCCAGGTGGCGGCGTTCCCCAGTCGACCAATCAGCAGTTGCTGAGTGGACTGTAATGCGATTCTGCTCACTTATTTAGCATTAATCATAAGAAGCAAGAAGACGAAAAACTTACGTCCCATACAACTACAGTTTTCGGTGCCCACTTGACGCGGACTTGGTAATCTACTCCACGGCTGATATGCTTGAACAAGAAATCAAGAAGAGCTTCTGATTCCTCTTTCTTCAGACCAACGATACTACGAGTAACTTATTGAAAATTAGCCCCTTTTCTTTAAATTAGAGGGAGTTCATGACAGGACTTACATCCAGGGTTGATAAATAGTGCCTTTTCTCCTGTTGCTGGATGAGTTCGGACAATGGGGTGCTCATTTTTGACAGGTTCGCGCCTCACAACACCATCTCGGTCCAGACTTGCCTTGGCTTGTTCAAACCCTGAGTGGACAGCCTTCAATCCGTGCAGCCTCTCCTTCAGTGGTTCCGACAATCGGTTGTATGCCTCTACCTGGCTGGCAAACACAGTATCGCCTCCAACTTCGGGTGTATCGAAGATATACAAAAAGGTAGTTCCTGGAGTCTGTGCCTCATACGTTACATCTGAGTGCCAACTGACACTACTGTTGCGGTCTGAAAGGAACAGATCTAGATGATTTCCATCGGCACCATAGCGATGGACGATATGCAATTCTGGAAAGCCTTCTGGACTTCCACTGGTTGGGTGGATGTGATGGCGTCCGAAATACCCTCCAAAGTCAAGAGCTTCTTGGAGGGGGAGATCTGCAAAATCTTGGTCGCGAAAAGCGACAACCTTGCGTTGGGCTACAAGAAGAGCTAGTTGATCTTTACCAGCTGAGCTGAGCTTGCTGAGTTGAACCCCTGTAACCTCCGAGCCAATACTCGGGGTCAGTTTTTGGATCTTGCTACCTTCTGGGAGAAGCTCTTTGAGTGTTGGGTCAGCATCCTTGCCGTGCTCTGTGTGAGCAAATGGTTCCAAGGATGGATATTTCTGGCCGTGGTTCCATGTTGGGAGATATTGGGGATACTGGGGGGGATAGTCAGTTTACCAGAGCTTTATATTACAAATTCGCAAAGAAATTAAAGTGAAAATCTGAAAATATCGCCGTATTCAATCTCAAATACTGCAACTCAACCTCTGTTCACCAACTAGATGTTTATGAACCTAAATGTTGCTCAGGCTTACCGATGCATCAGTCTTTCCTCCTTCTATGTCTATTTGTCTTTTGACACGGGGTGCCTCTACAGTCTCTTTAGAGGCAGGAGTTTGTTCATGAACTGTCGGTACGGAACTATCCTTTGAAATAGACGAGACCTTTTCTCGGATGACAGTGGTAGCCTCGTGCGGTAGCTGTGAAATGGATGGAGCCATGTTGAAATTGTTGTAATTAAAACCCAGTCTTTATTGCAAAGATAAGAAGCACGAAGTTGCTGTTTGTTAGATAATAGATTGGGTGAGGCAGAAGTCCGAGGTAAGAAGGTGTTGTTAGAGTTACAACTTTTATGCACTTCATCGTTCGCCTCTCAGCTATATCTATGTACACTGTAAAGTAGCGTTTCATTTCTAATGGGATCAGAACTATCTAGAATAACGACATCATACCCCAGATTTATTGGAGGGATGGGCTTACTAGAACGCACAAAATGCTACTTAGTGGTGATCATTCCATTCTGGAGATAGGAGCAATAACCGAGTACATACTACTGACGGGTCATCGGCACAGGTAGAAGACTTCAATGCGTTCGATTCCCATGTTTAAGCCACAGTTTGTTTGCGAAGATGGGGTGCATAATTGCGCCATGTTAGGGTCCTATCTGAGGAGCGTATTGTGGTGAAATATCCGGGAGGAGCACACCATCGAATTCAAGGACGATAAGCGAGCATTAGAAAAGTTATCAACAATTAGAACACCTTTCACGTGCAAACTTGAAAACGTGGGGGATTCTGAAAATCTCTTAGCATGCAGACTTCTGTCTATGAGCAGCATGGCGGATAAGCCAGGCAACTACTCTATGGGATAATTTCTAAAGTGTACTGCTGTGTTTCTTCCCAACCAGAGAGCTGGTTTCATTTATCACGTATATCCTTGGTGCGCTAAGAGCCTTGTAATATAGCCACTTTCACACGCCTAGACCAAAATTTCCGGAACCTGTCCCTTCTTCAAAGTTTTCGAGAAGAATTCACGTTCATGGAAGACCTTGATGTCATCCTCGACAAATAGACGACCAGTCTTTTCCGCCTTGATTCGCTCACGTCGAATGCGCCGTACATCATATTCTACATTCCGCGTTAAATACCAAGTGTACAGGTTCGCGAAAAAGAGATGCTACGATGGCTGCCAGGCAGATAGCAAAGGAGGTCTTGTAGCCATTGTATGCCCATCTAGATTGGAAGAGTTGGGGTCCGATAACACCGCCTGCTTGTGCAACAGATGTTTGTAGTGCAAGTGTGAATGCCGTTCCTGTGCTGCCTTTTAGGGTCGAGGATCGCCCTGTGACAAAAGTGATTAGCAAGCCTTGTTGGATATTGTTTACTGGCGAGGTTGGGTCAGTAACATACAAGGCCAAAATGGAATAAAATATCCGCTGTATGCAGCGCTTCCAACTATGCAGGCGACATAGATCCCAATTTTCTTGTTGACAACTATAAACAGTAGGAAGCAGACAATTTGTGCCAGGATTACTAATTAGTTAGCTAGATATCCTCCCAGGGCAAATCGAAAGAAGGCAAAAGAAAGAAGAAGAAGAAGAAAAAAAAAAAAAGATTAGGCCTACTGAGTATTATGAGAAATGGTCTTGTTATGTAGGCTCTCCTCATAAACCAATGAAGAAATAATTGGAAGAGTATTGTGGCAGCTGCGGGAGGCTATTAAGCCATTATTATTAGCCACAAGAAATTAAATTTGGGGATTCGTATAGACTTGCAATGTTGAGTAGCTGATTACGGGGAAGCTTTGCAAAGCCCAAGTTAGTTGTAATGGTTGGCTTCATTTAAAGTTAGCACTTTTTGAAGAGTTGAATGGGCCACCTTATAATATTATACTTACTAGGAACCATGTGAGACCATAACCACCAAGATTAACTAGAGTCTAACACGTATCAGCGAAGGTTGTAAGTAGAATGATCTCGAACAAGTACCTGAGAAAGCATGAATGACCATAACCGAATATCCTTAAGCGATATAATCGCCTCTTGCTTTGAAAAAGCAGGGTCATCCGTCTTTGGCGCATTTTCAGATAGTCTAAGTTCAACAAAATCTTGTTCCCGAGGTGTCAACCACTTTGCAGTACGCTTCGACTTAGGATAGTCAGGCATGAATACCCAGACAACGCCAGCAAATACCATGGTAGTGAGACCCTCAAGAAGATACACCCTGTGTAGACGGAGTCATTAGTTAAATGTAATATAGCCTTGTGGCCAGAATTGAGGTCTTTGTGTACTTGCCATTGCCAGCCACTTAAACCACCAAGAGAATTCATGTACGAAATACCATAGCAAAGCAAAGACCCAATGATTCCTGACGCTTGACTGAAGATAAACCCTGCTACAATAGGTCTTCCCATCTCATCGCTCCTGTACCAGCTGCAAATATGAGTTACGACACCAGGAAACATACCAGCTTCCATCATTCCAAGGAAAAAACGTGCCACATAGAGACCTTCTTTATTTGTTACGGCAGCATGACAAGCGAGCACCGCACCCCAGCTGAAAACAATTCTCGTCTGAAATATCCTGGGACTCATGTGCTTCAGAAAGACATTGCTAGGAAGCTCGAAAACAATGTACGCAATCTAGTGATGAAATCAGCTTATTAGAAAGCCTTGAGCAAGGACTATTTCACAAACATAATAGATAGAAGATACCCAGTTATACTGGTCTGCTGTCATATGAAGCTCTGTGAGGATATTTCTTGGGCCGCCAACTTGCATGACTTTGACACTGGCTGCATTGGCTACATCTATCTGAAAGGCCTGTTAAAACACACACACACTTTTCATTTTCTAGGGAAAATTGTACCTGCTTAATGAGAAAAAGTAGAGCAATCATTGGGAGCAGCCTCCAATCAACTTTTCGCATGATCGCCTTCTCATCATCAGGTGTGAAAGTATCTAGGAATGCTACTGTTGTATCTGCCACAGCATCTGTATGCGCTCGAATCTGTGCTTGCCCGGAATTTTGAAGGTTCTCACGAGAGCTATTTCCGGTATTTGAAATAGAATCGTCGGCTAAGGCATTGACTTTCGCGGTAGGCTGTTTTCGAACCATGATGGATAAATAGAGTTCTGAAGACAACGAAAGTTTAAAGGTAGAAGCTAGGAGTTCATAGTCAAAATGAGACTGATAGTGGTGTCCTATGAGAAAGTTCTATAGTATTTCGTTTCCTGGAATAGCCAAGTTGGATCTACAACAGGTGTGCATGGCCACTTTTGGTGAGCTTGCGAATAACATTATGGCGGAATGTAGCTGCAGATGAGAACATACAAACAACATGGTCTCGGACCCATACGGTGGCACAGTTCTATGAATGTCGTGTGTGCTCCTTGCAATGACGGCATTCCAACGTATATTGCACAACTACATTTAGCGAGGACTTACCAAGAACTAAAAACCGAAAGATAACCCCACTTAAAAAGAAAAAGATATAACTAGTGTTACAAAGAAATGCCTTCTCTCTCAAAACTAAACATGAGACCTAGATGCTATAGTATTTATGTGCATACTTCATTTGGTGGTTCTGGTACATGGTATTAGTACTAACATCATAGAGATTTCTCTATACATAGTGTACAAACGAGTTTAACACTGCTACGTCTTCCTCTGTAAAAGCTATACAATCGAGCGACATATGTACAAATTTAGAGAATCCTGCGCTTTTATTTATATATTTTCTGCGAGTTTCTTCCAAAGAGTTTGTGGAGCGGGCTATTAATTGCGAAAAGTCAGCGCTGATTGCTACTAATCTACATTGTAACATACCTCGCTGGGAACATCAATAGAGCAGCCGGTTACAAAATCAAGCTCTGCGTAGTTGACAATCTTGGTTTTGTGCCAGAGTTTGTAACCAAAGAACAAGACCGCAAAGAAGGGGATCGGGAAGTATGTTGTGATGAATGATGACACATCGAACGTGTGGACTATGGTGTATTAGCAAAACAACTGTATGTCCGCAGATACAAAAGTTGACTTACTAAAGGAAGTGAATCCGCCGAAAATGATAACCATAATACAGACTGAAAATCCATCTAAGAGCTACGCATTAGTCAATGTCACTTAAGCCTTTCCCGGTTCAAACCCACAATAGCTCAAGTATGGCTGAAACGGCGCTCTGTAAGCGAGAGTGCTTCGGTCAATTCCCTGGACCTTCAACCCCTTATTCCAACGGATACTTGTCCAGAGAATCCCAGCCCACGAGATCATGCCGCAGATGGCAGTCATATTCGAGACTAGAAGGAGAACAGGTTAGTAGTCTTAAAGATTGCGTCAGACTCAAGTAGGTTAGCTATCTTACAGTAACCAAAAACTGTTCCAGCCTCTCCATGATTGTCTGCTGCCATGAATGAGAGCAGGGAGAAGGCACCGCAGACTAGGACGCAGACCCAAGGAAGACCATCCTTTCTCGTCTTCCCAAGGAATTTGGGCATATGGCCTCTAGAGCAGAGGCCGTACAGCGTGCGAGAGGAAACATAAAGATCAGCACACCCAGCCGACCAGGCGCTAGTAAGCAATGCTGCATTGATAATAGATGGTAAGACAGTAATGCCGGCGTTCTAGAGTAATATATAAGCACAAAAATCCAAGACAGTGAAAGATGAGATAGTCTACCTCGATAGCG
This sequence comes from Pezicula neosporulosa, assembly GCA_009805495.1. Lineage (NCBI taxonomy): Eukaryota > Fungi > Ascomycota > Leotiomycetes > Helotiales > Dermateaceae > Pezicula > Pezicula neosporulosa. Next base: position 41,033 of record SELE01000002.1, read on the forward strand.
ATGACGAAGGGACTCTTGGCCGCGGTGGATGCAAGATTGAGAGATGGATCGGATGGAGAAACCAACATTCCAATCTAGAAGGATGTATAAGTCAGTAATTGTGGGACAAGCGAGATATGACTTAGCTCACCAGGAAAGCACTGCAGAGATAGACTATGTCGCAGAAGAATTAGCTGAGTACTCCACCACATATTCTGGATGACCTACAAAGTACAAGCCTGATCCATACGCTCTTGATAGCACGAGGAACGGTACGTCTGGGCTAGCAACTGATGAATATGGGTTACAACCACTCTGGGAAGAGACTTACGTTGGCAGTTTCAGCAGCAGCAATTGCAGTGATTTCAGTGCCAATAAATGCAAAAGCAGCGCTGATCAATACTGTGCCACCACAAGATAAGCATTTTCGAGTCTGCCAGAAGGGTAGGATCACATACCACTGAAGAAGCCCAGGAAGCGTCCTTTGGCACCGGCTATGATATAGATCTTATCAGATTTTGTTCCGTTAGTAAAGGTAGCGAGTACTTACGTATCCCACTATACTGAACAAAGCCACCAGTTTCATTCCAGAAGCGGAAGCCAATAGTTTCATGATTGGGTCCACCACCTGCGGTGATAATAATGCCCACAAGGATTAGACCGACGATAGTAATAACCTGCCATTCTAGATCAATGTTGTGTTCTAAGAGTTTTACCTATTTACCTAACGTACCTTGATCGAGCAGAACCAGAACTCCATTTCACCAAATACGCGAGTACCTCCAAAGTTGATCGCCCACTGTTGTGTTATAAGATTAGTGCACTATCTCTATAATCCAGGAAGCTACTGACCACTACAATGAGCATAAGGCCCACCCACATTGCATTGCTGCATATTCCGGTAGTGCAAGTGGAGTCAGTCTGACCTGCGGGAGTCCAGTACGAGATCAAAACAGATGCCGCAGACAGTTCGGCAGGAAGTACGACTGAGTATCTGGTCAGTATTAAATCAACCAATAATGTATAAATTCTGACGTACTAATGTAGCTATTGAATTATATTAGTACTAATACTATCTCTTAAAAAGAAAAGAAAAAGGGAGTTAAAAACTTACTTGTACCAATACAGGACACCCATGGCGAAGCCCAATTCTGGGGCTACGAAACGACCAGCCAGCGCAAACTGACCACCGGGGATGGGAAATTGAGAAACCATTTCACCCAAAGCAACCTTTCAATCACAAACGTGTTAGCGGAGGAGCAAAGGCGACCAAGGTCCATAGCTTACCATAACGGAATACAGCAGGGAGGCCATGATGCAGTATGCAATCAACAAACCCGCCGGACCCCCATGTTCCAGATCGCTGGCTGTGCCTAGAAAGAGACCAGTTCCCTACACAACGAATTAGGGCCCCTGCAACGAAAAGAGGCGGGACCAACTCACAATGACACCTCCAATAGCAATCATTTGCCTGAGTAGGAGCTGTGAGCCTGGTTGAAAATTAAGCAGGGTTTGTCAAAACTTACATATGTCGGGGCTTTCATAAGACATTCAACATTAGCTTGTAGAGCTCCTGGGGGTCATGTGTTCGTACTGTACCTTTAGCGTACGTTGAAGGCCATTGCTGTTCTGGTTCTCCGGGACATACACGTCGGCACTAGTTCTGTGGCTGCTAACTACATTATCGGAATCCTGAGGACCGGTCTTATTCTTCTAAGCGCGACAAGCATGATATTAGCCAGGTAACTTTAAGCAAGAGTAGCAATTGCTACTTAGTCTCACCTCGTCTACGGACATTGCTCGCGTAAGCAGGGATGGATTGGAATAGCGATAATCGGACTTGTAGTGGGTCAAGTTCCAAGCAATTCCAAGGCTTAGAAACAGTCTAGACAAATAGAAAAAGAAATGTGCACGTTAAAAGGTACAAATACGCAGGGAAGCGGAATAGCGGCTCTTCGTCCGGCATGCCTACTTTTGATAAGACCCCTTTCCCCAAGAATGGGGGTTCGCCTATAATAGGGGGGCATAGGCGAGCGATAGAGCCAATTGAGCGCTGCCCGAAACGGGCTCCAGCAAGATAAGGGAGATGACCGAGTTGAAGCGGGCTGCGGGACCTTCGGCAGCATTGCCGCACAAACGAGTAACGCTTACGATCCCATCTAGAAATCCAACACTTCTCAGCAACGCACTGCACTGATACGGGAGATTCCAACATAATTACTTATCGTGCTCGCTTCGTTTCTTACTGCTATCATTGGCTTGCTTAGACTCAATCTTGCATATTGGTAGCTACACGTCGCTTGCCCGATCCTCCTGCAAACTGTTCCTTTACAGCTATGTCTGTTATGCGTAAGACTTGTGAGCTAAAGCCTGGAGTTTATGGGCCTTTGCCCACCTTCTTTGACGATAACCAAGATCTCGACCTGGTTAGCTATAAGAAGCATCTTTTAAGTAAGCTCTCCATCTTCTGGCCTTATACTAACGGTTGGCTGATGCAAGTTACTTACAAGATCTGGCGACAAAGGGTATTGGTATGTTATTCCAAACAAATGAAGTTCGAAAACCGCCAAACTAATCCCATAAATAGTGCCAGTTTGTTCGGGATCGTTGGGAGAAGCTGTGCATCTGGTGAGCTGAAATTTCCATTTATGGACATCATCTACTAAACCTTTACGCCTTCACACAGAGCCATGAAGAGCGGATCACTCTCATTCGTTTTATTAGGGACACCCTAGATCAGGAAGGGCTTACTTCTACACCTATTGTGGCCGGTGTTGGAGGATCGAGTACTAGGGAAACCATCAAGCTAGCTCGTGATGCCGCAGATGCTGGAGCGTGTGTTACTGGTCTCCAACAAAATTTTAATGTCTTTACTGACTTCTGAAACCCTTATTAGAGATGCGGGATTAGTTATTCTTCCCGCATACTATGCTGCTAGCCTCAACGCCGATCAGGAACAGGTTATCCAGTACTATGTCGACATATGCGAAGGCTCTCCGGTGTGTTTAAGTCATTGCACAATTGATGGCAAAAGGCTAAACCTTACGCCCGGAACAGATACCCTTGTTTCTTTATAACTTTCCGGCTAATGCGGCTGGCCAAGATATGTCCTCGGCAGTCATCGAGGCAGTGATGAAAAGAGCACCTAATCTCTGTGGTGTGAAGCTCACGTAAGTTGTCCATGAACTTTTCCACTTCTTGCCACTGATATCCTAACGAACTTTAGTTGCGGTGGAAGTATCGGCAAACTCGTTCGCCTCGCTGCAGCTATCGAAGAGGACCCGTCTATTAATAAAAGTCGACCTTTCACATTCCTCCTTCTCGATGGTCTCATTGCAGATCTTACTCCCTGGATGCACTGTGGCGGGCATGGGACGGTCAGTGGTATACCCAACTTTGCTCCTCGAGCTACGATGAAACTCTGGGAATTCTGCAACAACCCTTCTCCGACCAAAGATGAGATACAACAGGCAAAAAGGCTACAAGCCATACTCTCTAAAGCCGATGTAGATGCAGTGCCCGGGGGTATCCGAGCTATGAGTAAGTTCACACACATTCAAGTTTTTCTTCGTTTCGAACTAATGATGATTATCTTTAGAATATGCTTTGCACAAGATGCACGGCTATGGCATAGCACCCCGAAGACCTCTGCTGCCCTTGAAGGAGTCAGAAGGAGAGGCTTTCATGCTAGCTCTGCGTGAGCTGCTTGAAGTCGAGGCGGAGCTATCTAAATAGAAAACACAATATATAGGGAGGGAGATATGAACAATGACCATTACGTCTTCATGAGAAGGTTATAAAAAGGGATGGATAGATGTTACCAAGCAATTGATCTACTAGCTGTCGAAAATAATTCCATCTTTTCAAGATCCAAATGACCTTTTAACGGCATTAAGATTTACCAGCGATATAATATACCCAGCGAAGATAGCGTAAGTGAAAGTAGTTCTATTACGAATCTTTCGAACCAAACATGTCAGTTTCGGACTTTTCAATTAATAGACAAAAGCTTCGAGATATTGTTTGTTAAAGGAAAGACTGATACATACGACCATAGACTGAGGAGAACTGGGCATCCCGTCCGCTCTGCCATACATAAGCCTCAGATCGGTAGATTAGTAGTTGGGTGGGTGACCACCAGCGAATCCCTACTGTTGTATGTTTCTGTTTTATTTTGTTCTTCCTCTCCCCTTCTATACATTCCCTAATCCCGGCCACGCACCCCTCCTTTTTTTATTGGAGAAATTTTTTTTTTTTTTTTTAAAAAAAAGTGCCTGCTCGACTAAACACTCTGGTGGTATTTTACTTACTTGAACTTTCTATAAATTTCGTCTTAATACGTTCTTTTTCTGAAAATCAATTTCCCTGATATATTCTTAACAAAGTTCACTGTATCGACTCAACGACCTCAACAGGCAAGCAAGGTGGCTCTTTCTAACCAAGGTCACGGTCTCCAGCCATTTACCTGATCTACCTAGCCTAAAATAAGCTCGATAGTCTCCGGGGTCTGCTTTAACCACGCCTCCCTATATACGCGACCAACACCTTTCCTTAACGCCACTTCCTGATGCCAACCAATCCACAGCACGTTGTAGAACTCATACTTTTCTCCTGTCTTCGGGCGCTCATCCAAATCCCACTCGGCCATACCATATTCAAACCAATCATTGTAAGCAAACCCCTTAGAGATGGCAACTAGCTCACAGAGATCACCGGGTCCTGGCAGATTTCTTGTTGCGGCATTGGAAAAGTCAACTTGTTTCTCGTTGTGTAGCTCTAGACATCCTACCCATTTACCGGAGCTGTCTCGCAACGATACTTTCCACTTACATTCCAGCTGTTCACCCAGCCTCAGGAAAGTCCTCTGGGTAGAGCATGAGATGAGATGACCTTGGGACTGGATAATAGGGTCTAGGTTTGGATCTCGGATGGGAATAGGGTACCAAAATTCTGCTGTAGGGTCGGATTTATGCATGTAATAATACTCAGCCTCTCGTAAACTACAAGAGCCAGAGACATGCCCCCAGTGCTTTCCATCCTTAAACACTTGGTGACCCCACGCTTTATATTTTTGACGAGGCGAGTGTTTGTGTCGAGTCCATCCAGAGGGTAAAGGGTCTGTATGTAGTATATTTTGTGTGGGCCAACTGTTGGCAATTATCCGGCTGGATTTATCTAGAGGATTGTAGCAGTGCCATCGAACCAGTGGCAAAGTTCTTCTCGAGGTGTTCGCTTGCTTCTCTTCTAAGTGTGAACTTCGTTTGACATACTCGCAGCCGCACATCCAACTGAAGGAGTCAATCAAACCCATCCATCCAGCCCATCCAAGACCACGTCGGTAGATTGCTAGTTGGCCAAGAGGGGCGTGATTGAAGATCCCCCCTTCCAGTCCAGAGGAGTCCTACATCGAAGCATATCTCGGGGATTCCGAAGAGAAAACCAGCCTCGAACACACTGCTTAACGCACACGACAAGCCGGAGAATGCTAAAAGGACATCTTCTGGATACGTTAAGTCTTTTGTAGAAAATTTTGTGACCAAGTCATTGTATCCTTTCAGATCAGGCCACGGAGTACCGAGCAGGGCGTTTACACTGGCATCCTCTGAATAGCGAAGGGAACTCCTTGCGAAGGTAGGAACAACAATTGCATCTGGCTGCACATCCTCGTTCCATATTGCATATGGGCATTGCCACTGTACCCTGTCCCCACAGAAAATGATCTTGCGTTGAGATAGTAATGATTCTTGAAATGTCCAGCCTCTTCCAGACCATGCAGATGCAACGAGGGGAACTTCGGGGGAGTGAACAAACCTATGTTTTCTTCCAATATGATATATCTCCTGAGACAAGCATCGCGGCTCCGAGATGCCTCGGATCCCACGCAGGCCATAGTTAGCATCATCTCCTTGCGCGGCAACGATTGTAAGACAACTATTTGCGTAGATAGACGCCATATTATTGATTTGATCATGCTTCAATTGCTCGTCGTCTTGAATCACGCAAAGTGAGTCGACCCAGAGGTATCTTTCGTGGAGGCTTGCCACGAGATGGATAGCATCAAGAATCGTCCGAGGTATTTTATGGAGAAATTCATGTTTCTGGAGCGCATTGTCTTGCATGAGTTGATCCAGTTTCTCCTTCGATGCTTTTAATTGGTCCCACCCACCCCAGACGTAGCTTAGTGCTACATAAGCATCTGCATTGATTGGGTCTGTACGGGTGATACACATACGCCAGCAGTCCACAAGCAGGTCTGGGTGACTGCTAAGTGTTCCTTTTCGAGCAGCAAGGCCATTGCAGGCGCTGCCATGGAGGTCATGACATTTCTTTCTCCATGTGTTCAGCAGTCGAGGTTCGATCCATCTGGGGTCCAAAATTTTCCCTGGCGAGACTGGACCGGTGAAGTTGAGGTCTGGTAGACGTGTCAGGGCAAGTCTCCGCGAATAATCCACTGCCACTTCGATACTTCTTTCCAAAGGTCGCTTTGTTAACCGAATCTCAGCTCCCCAGATGGATAACCTACTCAAGTCCTCACATACGGCGATAATCGAGGTGTGCGCTTTGCACTGCGATGTCTGGAGCTCAGCAAACTTTCCAACTAGCAATTCGTATACAGCCTCTTCTAAGGGAATTTCTGCTAGCCGGATGATGTTATCACAAAGGTCACACGCCGATCGACTAGCCTTCTGCTTCTATCTCAATTAGATTTGTCTCTACTAGTCATCACTTTCTCGTCCTACCGATGAATCTTTCCTCCGACGGCGCTGGTGAACGACTGGGTGTTTCCGAGAACCTAATGACCGACCGCCAGAAACAGATCTATCCATGTAGATTTACAATGGAGAATGCTCATCAATATCAGAATTTCAGGAGGTGAGAGAAACAAAACAACAATGGTGTTCGTGCTCCGTATCTTAAGGTGCTTTAGGTTGCGTTTTGTAGCGCATGTGGCTTTTGGCTCAGCCGCATCCATACCGCACCCTTGCATAATTTGTACCACCAGTCAGCCTTACATACTACTCAAGAAAAGTGTACAACGTTCTCTTAAGGTGTTTGAGTAGAGTTATATGATGTTACTCGGTAACAGTAATGGAGGCGGTCTAAGATTGGGTGCGACTTGTCAAACATATCATGGTATTTCTGTGGGCAGAAATTCGCACATGGATTCGCACATCACTAGCTGTGTCGGAAGTTTAAGTAGCACCATAGACAAGGACTTGAGGTTTATAATAGACATTGGTTGGTACAAGCTTATGCAATATTTTATTTCAACCAGTTAACTGACTCGGAATAAGCCACCTCGAAGAAATCTTTTACCTACGGACAATATTAATAAGGATTGTAGCCTTTAAAAGTTGAAGAAGCTTCATACCAAGCACAAAAACGAAAACAAAAAGCGGCTGCAAATTCCATCCCATAACTCCCGCATTATCAAAAGAGTCTATTGTCCTTATCGTGTATTGTGACTTCGCTTTCTCTCAAAATCACTGTCGAAATCCTGAATCTTCCCTGCCATCCGTCTTCTTGCCGCATCTATTACTGCGGTTTCGTCGATATGATCCCGTCGCCGATGATGCGAGTCAGAAGATGGACCCTCTCTATCCAAGAAATCATCGATACGATTCTTGTACTCGGAGGCCTTCTTCTTTTTGTTGGATGTTTTGTCTAGTAAGATATGTCAGTGAGGTATCTCGGTTATTAGAAAAAGGGGGCGGGGGAGTAGTTGGAGCAACTAGCGAGATTACCGCTATTGGCTGTTCTAATACCCAAAGGAAAGAAAAAAGAACTGTCTGTTTTATGAGGAGTGAAAACTGCTTACGGGATGAGTTGTTCATTTTTTTATTTTTCGCAAAGCGTGATATTGTGTATTGCTAGGAAGTACGGAGGCGTAAACAATATATTTTAGAGTAGACACTTGGAGTAGATTTGAGATATCTTGAGACTTGAAGAGGTCTCCATTGCATTTTATACACGGAGTCTTGGGTCGATTGAAAGCTCAAGAAAGTGTATTGTGCACTTGAGTTTCTCATGGTCTCAGTCATTTGCTTACAAAAAGTCATGAAGTGTTCGTGACAGACAAGATCGAAATGCAAATATTGAAGTGCAAGAAATAATTGTAGGGACTAAGTGCAGGAATTAACGAGTAAATTTATATGCAAGAATTAGATACAGGGATACTGTAATCTAGAAGAAAAAAATTAGTAAGCACAAAATGCAAAAATCAAGTGCAAAAATCAAGTGCACCATAAAAGCACGAGTACCGTAGACAGATCATTCGTAGACATTTGTGAGGCTCCCCAAATAGTCTTCTACTATGAGCCTTATCCGAACAAGTACGTATATACATATTCCTCTTCAGGTTCGACAGTGAACCAACTACAAACCTGGCAGATACGGTACGAGTTAACATGGGGCTGGATCCAGACAATTCCATCTTGAACTTTTTCATTTTTCATTTGTGTGTCCTTTGGAGTATCCAGGGGTGGGGTGGATTTAGCATTAGGGTACTGATTTATTATTGCATGGCGCAGTTTTTAAAGGGGCTCGCGACAGCCCTGGAGCAAAGTGCAAGATAAAAACCTCAACAAACTTCGCACACTCACAGCCTCCATCACTCCGATGCGAACCATTTCTTACACCGAAGGCTGACACAAGGCGACAGAACTACGAAATGTCAGCTGGGCATCCTGTATCAGGCTCCCTTTACGAGAATGCATCTGGCCATCTGTATTGGACAGGCTGTGGCGCTCTCACCGAATAGCGTCAAAATGCGAGTACATCTATCACAACAGGGTTTTCCGTCATCAAGTGCATGAAATGAAAACCCTCCCATTGGCCATGAGGACGCCAACAAACCACAACTGTAAGCTGAAAGGGGCTGTCTTCTCTGCATCGCAAAATCAAATTTTATTTCTCCCAATCTCGGATTCAGCATAAGTCGACGGCCGCTAGTACTCGAACTACTACTCGTCTGCTGCGTTCTGTTCCTGTTTCTGTTCGTAGTAAATAGGTCGCCTGGTCTCTGGGTATCGAGCGTTATCACTCTACGCCTTGATGGCTTCGCCGTGGCCCCGCCCTCTCTTTAGTCCGCCGGCTGCCAGCCTCTCAAATGCTGAAATGCAATCACCAGGAGAACAAGTTAGCTCGTTGATGCCAGAGCAATCGATTGATTTAACAACACCATCGTCATACTCCTCAACTAGCCAGTCGCCCGCCCTTACAGAGTCCGTTAGCCCATCGATAGAAGGCCATGGGAAACCCAAGAGGAAAAAGAGAGGAGCCCCCGGTGTGAAATGGGAACCGTCTAAAGAGCGTAAACTAGCTCGCTTGTACTCGATAGCCGATATTGACATTGACGATATTCCTATTGTCATGCGAGATGATGATTTGAGGTTTGAGTGAGTTTGAATCGAAATAAACTCTTCAAACCTTGAGAGACTGACAATCAACAGAAAGCGACATGCGCAGGAGAAACTTAGTGCCTTTCTGGGGCCACGGCCAAATGATATTCGGCGCAGGCCAGTTGATGAAAACCAGATGGATAAAAGAATTGAAAAGTCTTATGCACTCAAAATGAAACGCAAATTAGATCACCTGAGGAATCGCAGTACTCAACAATTTCACGAGTATGGTGGAGAAGGCAGAGAGTTATATGATGGCCTTGAAGACTGGGCGACTGGAAAGAGTTCGATGAGTTCTAACGGAGTAGTCGACGGTGACACATTTGCCCCTCCGCAATCATTACCCCTACCAAGGCCCCCAATCCCTTCCTATCAACAGGATTTCGCCGAGTTCACAAATAAGAACAGAGCTGAGGGGCTCCGGCAACGCATGCTCGAAAGAGGAAGGGATCCAACCAAGTACTCGTCTACTGTGCTGAACAAGTTTGAATTCATCATGAATAGACTATCTGCAAGCACGCAAGGAAGCTGGCAATCGAAATCGACGACAACGACCTCTAGATCATTGACTTCTTCATGGTCATCGAGAGACTCAACTCAAACCATAACCCGTTCATTCAGGGGCTCACTTGGCGAATCTATACGTGTCCAGTCGATATCAGAATACTCAACGAGAAGTTCCATCCCAAGCGTTCGAAATTCAACCTCTGTATCTTTGCGATACTCAACACCTGTAAGGCCGTATTCAATTCATCAAGACACCCTCGGAGATGTCTCCCTACCCCCATCTAAAAAGCGAAATACCTCGACGGTAGATTTACCTTGGGGTAGCGTTCCAAACATTCTGCAAACAACGTCAATTAGAGACTCTCTGGATTTATATGGAGTACGGCCTAACATGGAAGCCGCGGAAGCGTCTTCGCAACGCAAATCAGCAGTTTTCGATGAGCCAATGTCAACACGCAATGAAGAACCAGGAAGTCTGCCAGATCTGACATTCGCATTGATGGAAGAATTGTTAGATTATGAGGCGTACGCAGCTACAGCTACTGCCATACCCACACCCTCTGATCAGTCAGATCCGGCCAACAATATTTCATATGATACTGAAAATGGATCATCCCAACGAAAAATCGAAGACAAGGGATGTGCTCAAGTCCAGTATCAGCAGATCCATAGAAGTCGTGACTGCTGTTCCGAACTAAGTCGAGGAGATCCTAGGTCCGCTAGGTGTCTCGAATGTCTATTAGAAGAACCTTCATCACACATGTGGATTGGTTCGGTTGTGCAAGCTTGGAAAGATGGTAATAATACTCCAATTGCAGAATTGTACGATGCAAAAACTGCAGCTTCAGGCAATTTTGTAATTGACGAGGTTGATGGGTTCCACAATACAATTCTTCACTCTGCAGCATCTTATGGTGCTGGTACTATGATTCTTGTATGGCTCATCGAGCAAGGTATTAGCATCGATGCTAAAAACGCCGCAGGGCAGACATTTATGCATACACTCAACCCGGTTTCATTTGCGGCGTACGGTAGAGGATCTGATGGGAGGAGTAGTGAGGATATTTCCTCTCTCCTATCTCTCCTTTCGAAATTGGAGTTTGATTTCCACGACTATGACGATTATGGTCAGACCCCTATGCATGTTCTAACTCAATACGATATGAGTCTGCGCTCGACGCAGAGAGCATTTGAAGGAATGGGTGGATTTTCAAGTAACGAATTGATGAAGAGAGACTTCCGGGGCCGGAAATTGATCCGGCGTCACCTCGAGGTTCAAAGACGTCTGAAGGCCCAGACAGTGGCGGACGCTTGCGAGCTTCCTCTGCTTCAACCAATGATGTTACCCATCCGAGAAAATACTACCGACAACGCTAGGCCAGGACATGTGGCTCAAAAGCCTGCAATCGGTAGCCTCACAATTGGGGATGATAAAGCACAGTACCACGAAAGCCTCCGAAAAACAATTACACTTGCAATAAGCGGCCACCCCGAAGCCGAGAACTGTGGCATGAATGGTCTGCACTGTCTAGCAGAGTCTTGTTTGACAGTGTGGGCTGCAGATGGAACCCCAGCCAACGGTGACACCAACAAGAGTCTCAAACGCAAGAACACCAACGATAAAACATTTCTTCGACTTCGCCACGATTACATTGTAGCCGAAGTCGGCCGTCTGATGAAGAGTAAGGTCGATGTTAATGCATATGACTCGAAGGGCAATACACCCATCATGTCGTTCATAAAACGCGGGCTCGCCCATAACACCACCGTCGCAGTCTTGAGGCTCCTGATTCAGTATGGAGCCAATGTTCATCGACGAAACCGCTCGGACGAGACGGCTCTCCACATTGCCATGCGTTTGAGCCGAATTGCAGCAGTGGAAGTTTTGGTGCAGAACAATGCGAATGTCCATGCCAAGGATAGGCATGGGAAAGGTGTGCTTGCCATTGCTGCCAAGGCAAGTGCTAAAGCTGCTAGGAAAGGCGATGCAGGGTTATATGCGAGAGCTGTTACTTGTACTCATATTGCTGTTGACTATGGAGCCGTGGTTGAACCATCCAGACAGCTGGATTGGGATCAGCAGATAAGATGTTATGCTGAAGGTAGACCATGATCGATTCATTATGTTCTCTCACATATCCTTATATTTAGTGTAAAATAGCGAGGATGAAGCGTTTCTTCCTTTTTCGCATAACTTGTAAAACTACATAGACTGTAACATTTAGTTGTAAGATATATAATTTGAAATGATGGCGTTTTTGTTCACTGGAAATTACTCTTAGTGCCTGAAGCTATAGGCCGCTCTAGTGAACACGCTAAACCCACTCAACTAGTAGTAAATCTATACAATGTCATTTAAATTGTCGAGGTAATTTTAGTTAAAGAACAGCGGACTAGTAATGACCTTTCCACCATCCCATTCTCTCCCTACGAAATAGACTGCCTTTTCCTCCCCTCTCTTCACAGGTATCGAAAACGACCCTGTAACAGCAATCGGAAGCTTCGTTTCTGGAATAACTTCAACATGCACAAATAAATCAGCTCCACCTTTGATCTCGATCCTTTTCCCACCAGGCTCTAAAGCTTCTTCCCAACTCGCCTCCAAAGACCAAGTAGGTTGTGCCTTGTGTGGATTTCCTTTCAAAGCATCACCTACTTTCACATAGCCACCCAAACTACCTTTAAGTGATATCTTCGTAGGTTTAACATCCCCTACGAAGGAAAGATTTGCGCCGTCAAAATCGCCACTTGTTCTTGTATGGAAAAGAAGTTTTTGTTCGTTGACCTTAGTGATGTGTTCTCCTTCTGGTATATAAGAAATGCCACCGAAAGATTGGCTTCCTGATATTGTGGTACCCGAGACTTCTATTGAACCGTCCCAGACTGCCTCTCTGTATCTATCGTACAGTCGTGCTCCACCCCATGTAACACGAAGTTTATTCCATCTTTCCACTTTGGTCGAAGATTCGCTCCAGAGATCACGCTTGAAGATTAGCCCTGTAGCATCGAATGCCTCGATCGAGGAGAAGCCACTACTGCCATAGAAAGCGTAGTTCATCTTGACTTCGGAATTGTCTTCGATAGAGACATCATCTCCTTGTATCGATCCATTATCTGTATATAGCAGACCTACGAGTCGCTCTCCCGTAGTCGCAAAAGTATGTCGAGCGCGTAAAGCCTTTCCAACAGCATCACGTTCCAGTTTCTTCGATAAAACACCAGTAAGTCCACCTTTCGTACCAAAAACTGCCGTTCCAGGAACGCCACCACCACATCGTCCTCGATGTTCATCAGAATTAGCACAAACTCCAAGTTTCCATCCTCGGGAGTTGGCATCACGAAGTAACCACTCAAAAAGACCCCACGCACTTCCAATTTCCAGTAGGCGTTCTAGTTTGGGATGATGCCATCCTAGATTACAGCGTCTACCTCCTACATGTGGGATTAAAAGATGTGAGGATGGTGAGTGTGCGTACGTTGCATATAGTTCATCAAGAGGCCAAGCACCAGGTTGTAATTCTGCTGGACCATCTTCATTCCACTCAAAACTTCTTGCAACATTGCCATGTTTATCCAGAGGAAACTCGGGAGGACATATAGTTGGATCGTCTAGGAATACAACGTTGTGGTCACCACCGGCAGCACTGTTACCGCACCACTCTGTGCCTGGAAAGACAATGAATTCGCCTTCGCTGTTGATTTTTCGGATAATTTCTAGTGTTGCTTCCCATTTTGAACTGGTGATGTTGAAGTCGTTGGCTGTGTAGCCCACGATATCCAGACCTGCTATCTTCTGGGCGTAGGAGAAGTTGTAGGCTGTGTCGTTTGTTCCGACTGTGTCGTCGGAGTGAACATGAAGATCAGCGTATAAGATCCGTGGCACAGATAGTGTGTCTGATACTGAGATGTACTCTTTTATACTGTAGGACTTATTTTCCTCTGAGGAATTGAGTTGAACTAAGATGGTAAAATCTCCTGTGGTATCTAAAGAGATGTTACAGGCTGCGTAGGTCCACCCTTGAGGAGAGATATCAACTTTCTTCGAAAATGAAATACTCTCAGTGACTATATCTTTGATATTTACGGTAGCCGATAAACCCACCAAATTCGCTGCAGCATTACCCCATCGATCTTCTGCGTGGATGTACAGAGGAAATAAAGTTCTAGGTGCAACTAATCTGGGCGAGTGTACTTTTAAGCCATGGATCGGTCCGCTCTTAATGTCGAAAAGAAAATGTCTGGCTTAATTGCAGCAAACCTTGATGTACCAACAGGGTCAATATACCATCTCATAGCAAAGTTCTCTTCGACAAAGGTCTGAGCACGAGTACCTCTGGCACCAAACCGCTTATCACCTAAACGGATCACAATTTGATCTCCTGGATTTAGGTACCCGTCGACGATATCGACAATGATGGCTTTTTGGAAAGGCCTCTCATGACCTTTTTGATCGAATCTGACAGCTAGGTCCTGTACGGTTGCTGGAGTCTGGCCTGGAACTAGTTTGCCAGCGGAATACTCGGCTGATACATAATTATCGGCAGTTGAGTCTGATGTTTGGAACAATGCCCAGTCCTGCATTGCTTGGATCAGCTTTAAATTCTACTCTTTGGACACAAGCTATTGGGTGTTTTTTATAACTTACTGAGTAAAATTTGAAAGTGCCTTTAATCCAAGCACCATCTGCAAGACCACTCCCACCAACTGTATAGATAATTGTTATCTCAGTCCATTGGCCTGCAATGAAGGAAGTCACATCGCTTGTCACAGTCCCTAGAAACGGAAGGGATTTGGTGTATTGGTATAATCCGACAGGCGCAGTATATTGCCCCACGATTTGATGTAATTGCTCTTCAGATAGAGTTTTCATCTTAGTCCTGGAAGGCAATTTGTACTAGCGGGTAAAGTGTGCTGGGAACTGTCCTGCTCGAAGACGGTTTATACAAAGTTGAATTAAATTTCAAGCCTCATAACTCGATTCCTCTGTCCATAATGGCAACACGGGACTTGTGCTTTTGAATACCGGCGCAGCGGGGATGATAGTATGCAGATAAAAGAACTTTATCGAATTAGAACAGAGCTGGCTATGGCGTGCTTCTCGCTTCTTGGCTCGCAAAAGTGGTTGGAGTGATACGCGAGACTCACAACAGTGTAAGCACTCTGTTGGAAAATTTGACCAACCTAGCTACCAAGTGTATTGCGTTTCGATATGATGTTATTGCGTGATATTTAGTGCATGTACAGCGCTACAATTGATATTTGTCACTTGCTTTATTTGAATAGCCCACTTACGTTAGGTAACTAACTTACTTGACTTAGATACCTATCAATGCGGCGAGCGCGAAACGTTACTACAAATCACATAAATCAAATGAGTTATCTAAAATAGAACTCACGTGGCATTATTCAAGTATCACTTGTGGCATTGAATGCGCATTATGACCAGCAGATCTGTCGTGTTGCAATTGGGATACTACTGCTGTGCTCAAACTCTATTTCATTCTTTCCCTCTGCTGTGTGCTTACTAAGAGGAGATGGTCAACATGTATTTTTAGAATCGTTAGCGAGCATGTACTAAGAGTCTTAGGTCTCTATCTGATGAAGAAATTATGTGTCAAGCTATCAACTATGGCAAGATATCTCGCTGAATTGACCATTGGGATTCTCTTAACGCCGCAGAGCCTAGCTCACACGAAGTAATTAATATTCATAGTCAATATGGACCGATTTCTGCTTGGTTACCAACTGCCTTGGTTGTAGCACTTGAATATCTTGCGCTAGGTAAGTCATTTGGATACCAGCACGACTATGTGATTGATCAGTGCCAGGGGTGATTTTGAATTATACTCTCCAACTTTGTTGGCAGTTTTTTTGATGCTTTGCCGATATCTAGTAGTTTTTCTAAGAAAGCTGTCAACTCTGAGTCTAAAGTCAAGTCACCATTGAGTGGACTGATAACATCTACTTGCATACTGGTCAACATATATAAGATTGCTGTCGCTTTTTAATGGATTGCAAGGGCAATCTTGTCAGTGGTTGTCATTCCATATGGCTGTATGGCAGATTATTATCGCAGATTCTGTTATCAGTGTGGTTTCATTTTGGGTAGCCCTGTTTATGTCAGTTGAGGTTGGCATCACAGCAGTTATTAGTAGTAGTCTAGTTACATACTTCTTCGTATCGCATTTTTCCGAGTGACGCAGGCCACGACTTCCGACATCCATACTTTGTGTGCCCATGTGATTGCGGAGATTGCTGGAGGCGGTTCGGAAGGTGCTCAGGTGCTCAATCCCCATAGATCCATTTCTTCCCGAATGCTAGTAGAGCTAAGAAGAATGCTTTCGACGCGGTTTGTACATAAGCTTCTGAAATTCCAGTGCAATGACAGCTAGAGAAAGACAGACTATGGAAAGAAACTGGTGGAAGATATATCCAATGCCAGCAAAAACAGGCTGGAGTAAGGCCTGTTGCTGCGTCACTGAGAATTGCCGTAATTGATTTCGTAAATGCCGACCCAATTGATACAGCAGGATGTAAGCTCTAGTACACATGAAAGCAGAATTCTTCCGATATACTGATCACGAGTTGGAGTTGTACCTTGTAGCTATGAATGACAGAGCGAGAAATATTGTTGAGTAAAATGAATGAGATTTGCACAACGCCGAACTAGGTACTTTTTGTGACGGAAATATCATATTCGATGTTATTCAATACGGGCTGAATCCACGAGAGGACCTTAGCAGTAGGCGAAGCTCTGACATATAATCCATTGGATTAAAGTAGGGGCTATTGATTTTGTATAGTATGAATTGGTCTATAAGAGATAGTTTAGATTAGGATATCCAAGTTGTACAAATCAAGTGAGTTATACTCGACTGCACCTCTTGTCCTTGAATACAGATCTGTTCAAAATGATCTCTTATGAACTAGTTCGCACTGTTAATTTAGGAAGAAGAAAAGAAGCTACAGCCTGAATTTGCTGGAAGACAGTAGATTTAAATCATTGGGAATACTCATCTTGTGCCGAAGATAAAACTATGGAAGTTTGTAGAGGACAATCCATTGAGCCCTTCGCAGCCCTTTACCCCTTTTCCAAGCTCGGTTATCGAAAATACCACCACGTGACGAGTGACGTAGAGACTTCTCTCTTGTTTGATCCTGGAAGAGAGATAGGAGAAGTTTCAAGTTTCGTATTCATCTACAATTGTATCCCATCCTTCTCGAGGCCAACTGTCAAAGACAACGACGAGCGCACCTGGTTGCTAACTATCTTAAGGATAGGAAGTACCTAGGTGACCTTTAAGCTTCCGGACATTTCGGGGTCGCTTGAATCTGTTCCACTGGAGAAGGGCATTCCTCGCATCAAATGGCAAATACGAATACGGCAAGGTGCGCAATGCGAATAAACTGTCGCAAGAAGGGATGCTAACAGGCATTATCTGGCCTTAGCCGTTTTCTTTGGTTCCAGAGAGACAGCTACAAAAATTAGAGCTTTCTAAGTGACGTCAAGCACCAGCGATGCTGATATACGAGGCTCTCGGAGGTACCTAATAAGCAGCTTCATGAACTATTCACTCACAATCAACCTGCTTCTCTTTCTCTTTTCTCTTGATGATACTCCTGACAAAAAAATATCAGAATCAGTTTACTATTCATCTATACTTATTAGATCATTCTGCTGAGAATTCGAAGGCCCGGAACAGATCTCTGGAAGCACGTGCCTAGCTTGCTGAGCGGTTCTGGAGATAGGATCTAATACTGTACACTCTACATACCTAGGCTGAAAAGCCTTCCTGATCAGAATGTCAGAAAATGTGAGGCGAGCCAACTCGTCAGTCAATCAGCCAGTTCATCAACCCATAAAGACACGCTCCAAGCCCGACGATGTTCCCATAAGCAAGCAACCGAAATCTAGGACTCCTGCGGGGTTTCGAGAAAAGATCCTCAAGGCCACTCTACCACACTATTCTGGCCCTTATAATGTTGGAATGATGGATATTGAGGTACCAGTGCGAGAACCAAGGACATTCTCACACATCAAGCGAAATAATAGACATCTCCTGGAGTTAGAAACAGTCCTATTCTCCGTATTTTATCCCTCTGGATTTGGTACTGGCGCAGGAGAAAGTCCCGAAGGAAAGAAGAAATGGTCTAGAGCGACGTGGTTACCAAGACCAAGAGTAGAGTTAGCTAAAGGCTATGGAAAATTTTCTGGAATTCCGGGTTTGCCGATGATTGCGTTCTTTGGGGCGACGACGATGTTTACAAAGTTGCCGGCCTTCAGAAATGCGACATTAGCTACACATTGGCCACCTGAGCAAAATTCGAGAGAGGGTGGATTTGGTGTTAAGAATAAGGCTGGTAGTCCTCCACCTGGAGAACCTGAAGAGCCGTGTTTTCCACTGCTTATATTCTCTCATGGGCTTGGGGGATCGAGAACCACTTATAGTTCAGTATGTGGTGAGTTTGCTTCTTATGGGTTCATCGTGGTGAGCATTGAACATAGAGGTAAGTGAAATCTCACTCTCATATAATTGGGGAAATTTATTCACAGTAAAATAGACGGCTCTGGACCGAGGACGTTTATCAATATCCCTGATGACGGAAAGATTTCACCAGAAGAAGGTGATACTGAGTGTATTAACAAGGGTGTGAAGAGACCTTTCGCCAGGAAAGACTACGTCTTCCCTAAGAATAATGCGATGGATACGGCGCCCGGAAATAAACAAGGTGTTGATGTGGAGTTGAGATCTGCTCAAATTCAACTACGACTTGCTGAGATAGAAGAAGCTTATCGTGTCATGACTTTAATTTGCAAGGGAGAAGGAGAATTCGTATCAAGAGAAAATTTACGGGTGAAGGGCAATATTGGGAGTAGTTCGAGGGGTCTTACTGGGGTAGACTGGGCGTCTTGGAAAGATCGCTTTCATCTTCAGCAAGTAACGATGTTGGGCCATTCTTTTGGTGCGGCAACAACAGTTGAAGTTCTTCGGCACCACGACAGATTCCAATTCATAGGGCAAGGGATTATATATGATATCTGGGGAGCAGCAATTCCTCGTCCGGACGATTCTTCACATCGCATCAACATTCCTTTGCTTGGTATAAATTCAGAGGCTTTTATGTATTGGCCGGACAACTTCGATGCAGTTATGTCGCTATGCAAGGAAGCTAAGGAACACGACGCACTGTGTTGGCTTATGACCGTTCGAGGTTCCGTGCACATCAGCCAATCTGATTTCTCACTTCTTTATCCTCACGTAGCGAGCGTGGTGCTGAAAATGACGGTCAATCCTCGACGTGCGCTGGATCTTAACATCAATGCCTCACTCGAATTCTTAAAGGAAGTAATGCCTGATAGAATCTCGGCGATGAACAGAGGTACAAATGAGCATCTTCTTGAAGTCAGTACTTTGGACAAGCTCCCGGAAGAACATCGCCCAAATGGAAAGTGGCTTGCGGTACGGTTACGGATACCACATGAGTTGAAGCTTCGGCTGACGCCTCAATGGGTGAGGCATGCTGCACGAAAGAAGAAAGAAAAAGAGGCCCAGGCTGAGCTGCCGAAGCTACCGAAAGATCCATCAGGGAAACCCATAGCTGGTCTTTTGGATTTGGCGATTGGTGAGGAGATTTGGATGCATGTTGCGCCTACGAAAGAGGAGTTGCTGAAGCATGGCTTGAAGCCACGAAAGGAACTGCAGAACAACCAAGAAGATGGGATGGTTGATCATGAGGGAAAGGAAGGCCAAGGCCAAGCCCTTGGAGAGCATGGACACAAAGGTATTGAGCAGAAGTACATGGAAAGGGGATGAACCGGCCTTGGTACCAAGACGGCGCAATGCTGGGCATTGAATAGCTAGCCGCCTTGGCTATAGAGGTATTGGTGAAGGCCACTCTGGCGTGAATATCAGCCCTTGAGAAAGGCAACCAATCAACAAAATCATTTGAATGGCCATGCACTGATTATTCCAGCAACAAGGCAACAGTCCTCATTTTTACACTGGATGTAGTCTTGATCACCGTTTGCTTAGGGGTTTGGCTTGACAGTTAACTCAATTGGTAAGCGCCACCACACGTGGAACAAAGTTAGTTGTGATGTAATAATATCTGGCACTTCGTGCTGATTCTAATAGTCTGAAAACGTAATTTGAGCCGTTGTATCCTAGAATAAGCTAGACTGAAAGCCCCTATCAAGCTAAGAGCACATTATAGTTGTGTCTTGCGAAGGCACAGTGCATAAATATTGGTAATTCCAAATGTAATCCCTAGACTAGAATAGAGCAGAGCTTATATCGATAATTGTAGAATTTGCCAGAACTATTTAGTTTTGGCCTATCCCAGAGTACATGTTGATTAAGTTGGAATTATCAATATTTATGCGCGGTACATACTTCGTAGACATCTCTCGGCACCGACTGTTGTCGCCATGTCCGACGACGAAAACATCATGATTACTTTTTGCTTTTTGCCAATAAGTTACGGCAATTCAGCTGGCACTGAAATTTTCTGTGACCCACCGACCTGCAATCGTTTTAACGTCAATCAATGTCCTGTGGCTTTTTCGCCAACGTACCAGCTAGTTAGTGGACGTAGGTACCCGTGGACTTTGACATTTTATCCTCAATGGCGAATCCTTTCGTACTCGCTAGGAAGATAAATATATTACATTGGCATCGTTTATCAAACATAAAGTTCGAGCAGTTGTAATAGAAAGCAAATAGAAGTATGGATTGGCGATCTGCAATGGTTGATTGCTGTGTCTGATGCTGATCTCGAGTTTGATCCTTCTAGTAAGCACAGTCTTCCAATTATCACTCGAATCTAGACCTAATTGACAATAATGAGAATATCCACCTATAGCATCGCAATAAACATCTGATATTGCGCATCGCATAGCTACGGGATCTTGTCCTGCCTTGAATAACAGCATTCTTAGGCTATATTGTTGAGGGTCAGACAAAAAGCACAACAGCAGGGAATGTTTTGAAACGTTTCAAGAAGGCTCGTGTGCATTTTTGATCTCATCTCACACTTAATTCATGACTAGGAATCTGAGATGTAGTACCGTACTGACGAGGTAACCCCAAGACTGAGCCGCAGCAGCTTCCTCGCTTGAGGAGTTCACGGATGCGCCAGGTACCCGCATCGTCACAGATCTACCAAAAAGAATAGCCGGTGAGCCAAGCGATTCCTGGGAGATCCCTGGGCGAGCCACCCCGCTGTTGCTGCAGAGTTGGCGTGATTTATCATTTATGATGAGAATACTGTAATTAGGGACAAGCAGTATGAGGTGGTGAATATAAACTAATACGGGGATGGGAGATTTCGTTCTTCTCGAATAGGAACCAATACTCCGTAATAAGACAATGTGAGGCATTCTGTGAATAAGGTGTTCCTTGTTCTTAAGTAATGCTGGACGAAGATCCAGGATCGATCGAGGGGATTTTTCTGGGGGATGATCGTACAGTAAAATAGTGGAGTCCAGCACTATCTAAATTCGTCTCGGGGGAGAGAAGACCCTGTAAATGCCGTACATTAGCGTTACGGCTAGGCCACCAGCAGCCTGGAGCTTGACAGTCGGCGTGGTCGGGCTCTGATGGCTGGACCATTTACAGCACTTAACAGCGTTGTCAGCATCTTTTTGGCGCACCCAACGGCCACCGGGCGTTCCAACTTCCCACTTCCCACTTCCCACTTGACTTGCCTGCAGTCTGTGCTGGCAACCTGCCTACTGTACCTATTTAGCCAAGAATAAAGAAAAGGTTCAGTGCACAAATTGTCACACCGCACGACGCCAGAAGTCCCGAAGTACTGTGCCATACCTAGTTGTACTGGATTTGTAGGTGCAGTAGCAGGCAGTCAGATGGGACTGATCTGTGTCACAACCAACGGCGAGCCAATGGTGTGTCGCACGTTCATGGTTCAGCCAGCAACGCAGGTACATCCATTAGCCCAGCTCTAATAATATTGGATCTTCACCCTTTCCTTTCCTTTACCCTTTCCTTTTTTTCTCCTCCCCGTCACGTTATTGTCGTCCTTCCGTGCTTTCCGTATTCACACCGTCCCTTCATAAGCAGACCAGAGTCGCTGTCTGCGTTTGGTCCAAACCAAGTCTGCTAGGCCTTGCCCGTTACTTGCTGGTCGTCTATTATTGACTTGTCTACACCTTCCGTCTGGTCTGGAATCCAGCTGAGTAAGAACTCAAATCCACGCCCGAACACGACAACAATCCACACCGGACCAACGCCTCTCACCCCACACCTTTGCCTTATCCGGTAGATTCACGTCATGAGAAGCTGATGGAGATGCGGATACTCTGATTCTTCAGGCTGAACAATCGACGATAGTTGCAAACGGTCTCCGCTTCAAAGTTCTGTGGCTCGACGATGGCTTCCACCGAGGGGCAACATCGGCCATGGGGCTTCAGTAAGAAGTCCTTGAACCGAATGCTGGACATCGAGAGGAAACAGAAGGTACGATCCTACGATACATAGTCATAGCTCCTTTCCCGAAAGGGGCTTGGACTCTTGCTAAGAAAGCAAAATACAGATTGACCGAATGCAAGCTGCGACGACGACATTGCCTGTTCAGCCCAGTCGCACCTCTACTTCTAACGACATCTATAGTCGCCGTGCATCCAACTTCATCCCAGAACACCGTCCAGAACATCGCCCAGCAGCTCTGCATTCCCACGGTAGAGCAATGACTGTGCCAGCTTTACCCTCATCGACTGCAGCAGCAGCTGCTACTCAGGCTCCGGCAGGCAATCCAGTTGAAACTTCAACTGAGATGCAGCCAAAGACACCTGGTACACTGAAGATCGAGATACTTTCCAAGGATAACGACGATGATGGAAATGGGTCTGATGTATCATCTATATGCCAATCTCCTGGATGGGACGACAGCAAGACGCGAAAGGAAAAGAAGGAGGCAAAGGAAGCCAGAGATAAGCGCAGAAAAGAGAAAGCAAGAGCTGAGAAAGAGGCCAAGGATGCTAAGAAGCATGCAAATGCGAAGAAGTTACACAAACCACCGCCAACCAACAAGGTCTTCGACAAGATGAATGTAAGCGTAGCTCCAATGGAGAGATCGACGTCGGCTCCCATCCTTGAGACGATCTCCGAGCAGCGCCCCGCGGGTCCAGAAAGCCCAAGACCTAGGCGCAATTCTAGGAGAGAAAGCATAGAAATTGTAGTAAACGGGTTGAAGAATATTCCGGGGCCATGGAAACAGGATAAGCCACAAAGTCCGACAGAAGCTGAGCTTCCGGTGGGCACAGGGGGGTTTGTTGGTGGTCTGAAACTTACACGTCAGAACGAGGGTGCTGTTCAAGATGAGATCCAAAGGCACACTACCACTACGACGAACACCGCCCTTCTCGAGCAAATTCAACGTGACGCAGGCGCTTCTCCTGCACAACGTGTCCCAGAGTATCTTAAATTCGAGCCCACGATGCCTCCCGCGAGCTCCGAGTCAGAAACTGAGGAAGAAATTCGAACACGAAATAATGCCCGTGGTAACGGTGAGGAAGTTTCTTATACTACGCGCTTAGCTCGGGATCTTGATACTGAAAAGCGGCTTTCAACTGGAAGTTCCATCATGGAGAGGAAGATTAAGCGACGTCCCAAAAGTAAGATCTCGTCCGCAGACCAGCTACGCCTCGATGCTAGGAATGGTTTTGGACCTCTTCCAACAGAAGATGGCATCTTACAAGAATTTACGACCCTCCCTGAACCGCCCGGACCTAAGTCACGTAGGCGCACTATAGACCCGATTAGAATAAGTGGTGAGCTTGAGGAGATGCCTGTAAGCCCTCATTCTCCCGATGGGCAATTCGTGATGTCCCAGAGTGCACGAGAGCAAAGCCGTGGCCGTCCTGCTACAACTATACCTCAACAGGAACGCAAACCTTCTAATCAGACTACTCTCCTTAACGCCAAGCCACAAAACCGCCCACCAGAAGAATCTTCGTCTGCTCGGCCAAAGCACTCTACTGTTGAATCGGACAACGAGCAATCCCCGAGTCACATTTCAAGTGGTTATCATTCTTTTATGGCGCAAACTCAGACAATGCCAAATAATAAGCATTTAACCCAAGCTACATCTTCGAAGGATGATAAGTCATCAAAGAATTACCCTATGTCACCCTCTTTTAAGAACTTCAAATCCGCGCAGCAAAAGCCGCTTTCTCGAGGAACTCATACACTTCCAACGTTTCTTCAAAGTCTCCCTCACAAGGATCTAGTAGTCTGACTTCTTCTCCCAATAATTCCAATACTACACTGAGAGTTCTTAGCAAGGCAGAGCGTCTGCTGGGCGAGGCGATGCCACCAGTTCCTCCAATGCCACCGCCAGAGACGTATGCAAATGCTGGATCACGAACGTCTCACCCAAGTTCGTTACGATCTTCTAGCGAAGATAATTCATACGCATCAGATTCTTGTACAAATGTCACCACTCCTAGTGCCTCCAGACCCCACTCACAAAAGGACGAGCTTTACGCCACAAAAGACTTCAAGAGTGCAGCTGCAGCATCTGTTCTCAGCGAAAAGATGCACCAAGAGGGTGGTAGTGCTGGAGATAACAGTAGTATGTACGATGCCTTTCATGACGCCGAGGAAGTTTTGGGAAATGCAGAGTACATCAAGTCCTCGCCAGAGCTGCTTATGCATCCTGCTCTTCGGCCGAAACCACAAGTTGCAATGGGTCCTGCAGTTGAAAAGTCTCTTGAGAGCCACCTAAACCGCCGGCCAAGTCTTTCGAGATCCGTATCCACGCCAGATATGAATGATGACCTGAGTTTCCTGCCAACATTGAAGCACCAGGCTCTTGGCCGCCGCCTGTCAAAAGGCAAGGGAAAAGAAGAACCAGTCAATATGGCTAGGCAAGCTTCAGAACCTGGTTACCAGGACAAAGATTCTCAGTCTACTTCGAAGTTGCCTCCAAGGTCTCAAAGCAGTGATAGGACCTCATCAATGGACCCTGCTAGTGGCCAATATCTTCAGAATGCAAGAAAGAACATCCCCAATGCAGGCCCCCTCTCGAAGGTCTCAAAGGCTGGCCGCGTCGCATTTCAACAAGCTCCTGCAGCCAGCCATTCTTTTGGGCCCGACCCAATTGCGAAGATGTTTGTGTAGTGTGTTGCTCCTGTCACTACTTCCATGACATGCCCTCCAAAATCTATGAATGTATGGCCAAGCCGTACAATGTTGTCGAAGACAAGGATCTGGGTGTTTCTGGTAAGATGACCACGGCGATTTTGTGTCCTTGGTGCTCGCACAGTATGACGACACAGTGTTGCGCTGGTTATGCGGCTGTTGTGGTCATGCAAGAGAAGCTCCATTAGCTTATGTCTTCCCCAGATTTGCAATTGGTATATATCCTTGCTATTATTTTGCTTGAACAGGAGTTCCCGGGCATTGGGTTCGCTGGCTGGAACGCGATAGGAAAACCGAGGCGTTTGCATATTCGTTTGATGTCTTTGTATGGTGTTGTTGCTCAACTTTTCAGTGATAGCCGGTAATGATTCCTGGCATAAAATCGACTTAGCTAGTCTGCAGTTTACGAAAATACCAATTTTTTGAAACAAAAAATATGCTCTTAACGGCGCAGTGATATTTGAATTTGTGAGACGGGTAATATTTTTATTTTTAAATTGCTCTTTCTGCTTTGTTACTTCGAACAAGTTGGCCATATTTCTGTATGAGATCCAGAGTGGAAATCTTTTCGATGTTTCTACACACTAAGTGGCTTGATCTCAAATGCTTCACTCAACGAGAGTCTGGAATGACAAGACTATAAAGCTGTGATAGGCACTTCGGTATGTTGCCTGTTTTATTGCTATGTACTCGAGCTAGTTTATAGAAACCGGAAGTCCTTCCGTGAAATCGGGCACTGCCATGTGAACAGTCACTCACTTATTTGAGTTATGTATCTAATTTAAAGCCCGTAATAGTTGTAATTATATATAGATGGGAAAAGTAAAACGAAAATACCAAAACGGGAGATCATAGATAAAATACCGCACAGAGCTAAACCAGAGTGATATCAGACTGTACTGTACAGTAAGTAAATGAGCATGCATGAGAAGTCTTAGGTTAAGTATAGAGGAGAAGATCTAGGTGCCAAAAAAGAGGTGAAGTTGAAATTGGGAAATGTATATATATATATATATATAAAGAATAATAAATCTTAATTTATCACGCCGCTTTGTCTTTGTCTGTGTTATCTATCTATGGCTATGGTCGTCGCATCATCTACTGCTGCGTCTTAAATTACCTACCTACCTGCCTACCTATGCGCTCTCTCTTTCGCTCGCTCGCTCCCCCCCTTTACAGTTCGCAGTTCTCGCTTACAACACCACTCGCATAAGATGTAATAAAGCCAAAGCCAACCAACCGACCCACAAGCCAACCACTACTTCAAGACAGACCAGAAACGGAAAATGACAGGAATTCTTCTTAGATGAAAATATCTCTATATACTGTAGTTTCGAATTATTATAGATAGAGAAGGAGGAAGGATAGGAATATACATGATATTTATTATACTACGCAACTACACAAAGGTAGCTAAAAGTTAGTTAACTTTAACTAAGTACAGTAAAGATATATAAGTTGTTCTTCTTAGTAGAGAGATTAGCATATCTTAATTACACTTCTATAACTATAATAATTTATATATAAAAGTATACTTAGGTTAGTGTACTGTAGGACAGAGTGTATTAATAGGTCGGATCTCGTCGCTTAATTTTAATTTGTCTCCTCTCCTCACAAAACAGTTTTCTAGAAGACCAAAGGTTCTGTGACATGTACCTTTAGAAAATAGAAAGGTTTCTGCGGGAGGGGGAGGTGCTACAAGAAGAGTAGTTATTAACTTATTTGAGTAAGAATAATAAAACCACTAAAATATAGAGATACTCTCAAGAAAAGGCTGAGCCGAATCCGGTAACGACCACAGGCCGAAGGTGTTTATATTCAATATTCCCCTCATTTATTTACTCCGTACTCTCATGGATGGGCACGGAAATGATCTTAGTGCCTCAAAGCCCTAACCTTTCCTATATGCAAAACGTGATGTCCATCATATGCATGAATGATCATTCAGAGCAGACCCCAAACACCATGCCTTGGCTATTATGCCAGTCTTTCCTTCCTATTTATTGCCCCTGGGTATTGACACCGTTATGAATTTCATAATCAATTCTCAATTATTCCTCCAACCCTGAACTCCTTTTTTAATCAACCAATTCATTTCCTCTATCTATCAAGCATTAGTGTATTTCGTTATAAGCTCTTCAATTTTAGGTATAAGGTCTGGAATCCGAAATGGTTTCGAGACAACATCGTCCTGCAATGTGTTAGTCATGTACTTCCTAGCTTGAGTGGGCGAATTCGCTCACCATTCCTGCAGCTATAGCAGTCTCGATCTGTTCCAACCGAGCATTTGCCGTAACACAGATGATGGGCACATGCGTGACAATAGTCCCGTCTGTGATGTTAGCTTATTCTCCAAAGCTAGGACAAAGGATTCGAGTCTTTAGCAATTCACAATGATAGTTTCAATCACTAGATTAAACTGTAGTCCGGACTCAGATGAAGGGGAGGCTTTCAGAAAACATTGAAGGGTGAAGAAAGAAATATCTCACCAGTCTCGAGTTCGCGGATCCTCCTCGCGCAAGTAAGTCCGTCCATTATTGGCATCTCTAAGTCCTGTAAACATGATTAGTATATATTGCGGTAGACAAACAGTAGGTTATACCATAAGAATCAGTGAGAGTTCAATGCCGGATTTCTCCTGCCCAGACCAGAATCGGGACGTCTTGAGTAATTCAAGTGCTTCTACTCCGTGATTTGCAACATGAACCTCCATTCCTTGATTTCGGAGCTGCTTTTGAAGCACTCGTTGATTCACCAAATTGTCCTCGACAACGAGAATCTTGAGTGCATCTCTACCTTTAGCTGAAGAGTTTGCATGTGGATTTGGGGAAGATCTTGGTGCTGCGGCTTTGGAAGTGGCCGATCGATGTACGGCTTTACCTGACGAGCTTTTGCGACTCTCAACAGTTACTGAATTTGATGAACTTCTCCGTAGAGTTTTCAACGAAGATGCAATTGGAGTATCCGTTGGGATATTATCGACCCTTCTCGCTTTGACGTAGAAGGCAAAGGTCGACCCTATGCCTCTCTCAGAAGAAACACCGATCTCTCCACCTTGCATCTCCGTCAGTTCTCTAGAGATGAATAACCCTAGTCCTGATCCGCCGTATTGGACATCTAGTGTGTTAAAAAACTTAAGGTCAGCAAAATTGTTGTGTAGAAAAATAGAAATTGCCCAAAAAAGAAAATCGAGGCATTAACAGGATTACTCGAAATAACTGGGTAAATAGTGCGTAAAGAGTTGAGTACTCACGAGTCCGTGGTGATGCCTGAGAAAACCGGAGAAATAATAGCTTCTTTTCATTGTCGTCAAGGCCACGCCCTGTGTCCTGGACAGCGAAATGGAGATATATTTCCTCTCCTGTGCCCCATTCAGCATCGTCAGTAATATTTCCACGCTTGGAACGAGTCGGAAAGTAAGAGACGTCAGAATGAATGCCAGATTGCGGTTTTTCCTTAGATGCACCGATGCTAACCACGATTGTACGTTTCGTTTGTGTATGGGTGAATTTTATTGCGTTGGTAGTTAAGTTAATTAAGACCTGGAGAAGACGGGAAGGGTCTAATTTGACCCAGTCAACGCCTAGATCCAGGTATGACTTTTCCACACGGAATTCCAAGGCGATATCGTTGGTTTCAATCTCTCCTTCGAACATCTTGAGCGCTCGCTGCACAACAGCCACTGGTTGTACGTCAACAGGGGTAACAAGTAACAGTGCGGAGTCTAATTTCGACAGAGTGAGAATATCATCAACGATGCGTTTTTGATGTTGCGCGCAAAGAGCAATGGTCTGAGCAGCGTCCACACCACTTTCCAGGATATCGTTGAGCTTCTGGCTCGTCCTTGAACTCTCCTCTATGGAACGATAATCGGACAAGGTATGGGCAATTTCATCAGCGCACTGCAGAATCGCACTAAGAGGATTTCTCATTTCATGAGAGGTAATGTCGATGAAATTCTCCTGCTGGCGTTTCATTTCAATTGCTTCCTCCATTCTGCGCTTTTGAAAATCCTCGGCCCACTTCTGTTGAGAAATATTCGTGATACTACCGAACACACTCTTGAGACCTCCGTCTTCATTCTTCTCCGGGTAAGCACTCATAAGTACCCAAGTGTCGCTTCTACCACCATTTCGGTCTTGCCAAGGAGTTTTAAATCTGAATTCATGTGTTACGGCCTCTGTTTCTGTCACTAGTCTCTTCCATACTGCTTTTACTTCGTCACGATCTTCATCTTTGATGCTCTCCATCCAGGTATTTGCACTGTTTTCCGCTCTCGGGTGTCGCGTAATTTCCCACCAAGTATCATTTGAATAGGTCAAGGTTCCATGCGAGTCTGCAATAAACATCCCAACAGGAGCGAACTCGGCCATTCGTGTAAACTTGGTCTCGCTCTCCACAGCTTCTTGGGTTCGCAGATCAAGCTGCTTCGATAATTCCTGTCGGTCTAAAGCAGCGAGGCGGGCTGCTCGTTGTCCACGTCTAATTTCCTCCTCAAATAAGACCACACTTGCCATTGATGTTGCAAGTTGACGGCTTATCAGCTGAATAAATAAGCTGTAGTCATCATCATAAGGCCTTCGAGGATTTATTCCCATAACCAGAAACCCTAGAATAGATTCACCAGTTGTTGGATGAATGGGGCACACCACAGCAGCACGACAAGGATCGCCAAAGCCTCTCCATTCAAGACCCTCAATAAGTTCTGTCGATAGCGTACCATCTTCTGTTGAAAGCAGAATTGGCCTACTTGTTTTCATTGACTCTCTCAAATAAGGAGCAAACCCCTATAAAGTTGTTAGTTTATGGAGAGGTTGAGTGTGCCTTCGAACTTACTTCATCACTGCTCTTTAGATCCAGTGGGCTTACGGCAGCTTTATGATCTTTTGGTACTCCTAGAATGCCTTCGAGGACGCACTGAGGAGCTTGTGAAAGGCTCCCGGAATGTATGGAGCTCATATCGCTGTCGGTTTCATCAATCACCGAGTACAGAAAAACAAACGGCACATCGTATTCCTGGCAAGATATCAGTACTTCTGTGAACATCAAAGAAGAGAGGATCTGCCAATTCTTACATTGTATTCAAGCCCCTTAATTACTTGGCCCCAAAATCCCTTTACATCTCGTGCAGCGGCTGTCTTTTCGCCAATTTCTCTCAACGTCAGCATTCGCCGTTCCGCAATTTTCCGTCTAGTCTTTTCAAATGCTGGATTGTAAATTCCAACTACCTGCCCGTCTTCACCAATGAGAGGAATGATACTCCAGCTAAAATATGACTCTTCTAGGAATCCATTCCTCATGACAAACAGACAGTCGTCATCCTTCATCGTCGCCTGGCCTAACTCCATCGCATTTTTGAAATAAGGATCAATGTCACTCCAGATTTCGGCCCACGCCGTTTTGTAACTCTGACCCATTAATTTAGGGTGTTTCTGTCCGGCAAGAAGGATATATGCCTCGTTGTAGATCGCAATATACTCCGGACCCCAATACATAGCCGCAGCATGAGGGCTTCCCATGATGAGATTGCACATTGCTCTAAGATCAAAAGCCCAGTTTTCGATGGGACCGAGAGCTGTCTTCCCCCAATCGACACTTCGAGCAAATTGTATGTGTCTTGGAAGAGCGGCAGAGATAGGCAGTCGTGTCCAGTCGAATGAAGGCGTCTCGGATGGCAGCATCGCTCTACTCATGTCAACTTGCGATGCAAGCATTGCCTGCTTGGTAAGTGGGCTACTTGTGACAGGAAGGTGTTCAGGGGAAGCACTTGGTTGCCGAGCTACCGCTGCATCTCCAAAATAATCTGTGGGTTCTCCGATCAATGGCGAATTCGAAATACTGTTCAAAGAAGCAGGACCACGGGCTCGTTCACTGAGGACTGATGAAATACTCGCTCCACCAGTTGAAGACCCTAAAAAATTAGCTCTTGAGCAAATTACAGAGAAAGGGAAAAGGGGTCCCACGAATGTTTCTGAGCTGTTCGTTCAAAGACAAAAATCGCGAGAAGTCGGAATTACGGTACGTATCAGAAGAAGCCAACTTACCAACGCCAGCTACGGTGCTGGGGCTACCACTTATGAGCCGAAGGCGTTTTCTCAGCGTTGAACATGTCCAAGTAATTCCGCCGTATAGAAAAGACGGTAGACAGATATCCAAGGACTCGTTATTCTTCACAAAGCTTAAAACCCAAGCCTTAAACTCGGGGAAATCATTTGTCACAGCTACTCCTGGGGAATCTAAATCGGCCTTTCCTGTTACCATACCTAACACAGCATCATACGCGCGTAATGAAGCGTTTGCAAAGACAATCTGTAAAGGAGCACCTGGATGGAAGTTGAGCTGATTCGCAACATCCACAATAAAGGTTGGCCTTTCATCCTGTTCCAGCAATTCAATTATTCCCACGCTTCCTAGTATTTGTAGGCCCGGCTGCTTGGCTCCCCTCGCATCTGGGCTCTGTGGTACGCTGCTCCGTTCGAGAGTTGCCCAACTGCCAGGTGTACTTGACGCGCGTGATGGGCTTGCTTGGCTCACACTACCTCTCGCGAGCTTCAGCGTGGTGATGCCAGCCGACTCGTTCACTGCCTTGTTCAACATAATGACGGCCTCCGTGCTCGATACTCCAGGCGGGAGAGGTGGGCGCTGTCTTCGTCCGGGCGAATGCGAAAAGAACAATGGCGAGATGGCGTCGCTGTGATTGAAGTGAAAGCCAGTGGGAAAGGACTCTGGGTCAAGCGTGTGCCGAGGCTTGAGCTGTGGCCGTTTGGATTTCTTCTTCGGCCGTTCCGAACTTGAGCCTTTCCCTATATCCTCTGTTCTCTTGTGCTTCGAGGCATTCGTAGAAGTCGCAGCCGAGGTCCTCTGGATAATTGGTGTTTGTGTTGGTACCCGCTGATAATCACAGAGCGGCGGGAAGTAGGAATCGACGTTTGGAGTCGTGGGTGGTGGAGGTTGTTGACCTTGTTTTGCGAGTTCATTAGCTACGGTGACGTCTCCTGAAGAAGCTAGGCCCAGCACTTTCTGCGCCCCCAGAGCGGTTTCTCGTTGCTCTGCCCGCAGACACGCCTCGCTATCAGCACAATCGCCGATACTGAAATTCTCTTGATGCTGAGATGCGGAGGTGGTCGCAGAAGCAGAGGATGCCGGCGTTATTAGAGTGTCACTATGCGGAGGGGGCTTCCACTTTGGGTCTGATTGGCTACCGAAGTCCTTCTGAGATGTGAAAATGGATTTGACTTCAAGCTTCATAGGCATGAATTAGAAGGGAAAAAAGGTGCGCGAAACCCCTGAAGACCGGATCTTAAAGATAGAGAGGTCCAGAATGTCCACCAGGTCCGTCCGTGTACCTCTCCAGCGATCCAGCCCAATCTGACGCAATTGACAGGAGCTTTCCGATGGCTAATAGCGAGCGAAGGTATTACGTTTCGGACGTATGAAGTAGGAAGTAGGAATTTGTAGGATGGTATTTGGCTACAGTATCCTAAGGTAAAGAAGAGAAAGGAGACCTGGTGTGATGATGATTCCACCTTGGAATCGTATGCCCTGCCCAATATTTCCACAGTCGTACTGTCCCCGTTACCTATATGAGACGACGTCCACAGTTGATGTCTGGGGTGCGATGCGATTTTCAGCGGGGGAGCTATCGGATCTGACTGTACCACGGGCCGGGTAAGGGTAAGGGTGTTCGTGGAGTGCATGCGGCGCATGAAGATAAGATAGATGCACTGTAATTTAGACTGTGGGTAGAGATGCTACAATAACAGTACTTACTTGCTAGCTGGAGAGCATAAGTGAGCTGAGAATGGTGGCTTTTTGGAGAAAGTACAGACGTGGAGGTTCTTCCACCAGGGATTACTATTACTACGTATTATTATTGAGAGGGAGAGAGGGAGATAGACTCGAAGAAACAGAGAAAATGAAACCCCGCTACGCCCGGGGTCAGTCTTTTGAGTTCAGAGAGCTCTATGCCAATTTTTGGGGCCAATAACGCATGTGGAATGCAAAAGATAGAAGAAGCTTTTTGACATGCAGGTAAGAACAGGCTCTCCTAATTGGAGAGGTGATGTGGGCAAGAACTCGGTGGAACATATCCAAGCTGCAAGCAGCAACTGCGTGCCAGTCCGTGGCGCACGCACCTATGGATCCTTCAGTAAGTAACAATCGAGATGCAAGGTCCTCCAGAAGCTCCGGGCTTCTTGGGTCGACCAAAGGGCAAACGGCGATGCAGATCTAATAACTTAGCGGCTGCCTGAATCGCCATGAGATGATGCCACAGCAGAATAATGGCTCACCCGGACACATCGCTTTGTAAGAAATCATTTTGATTCGAGACTCCATTGATATGGTTCTCTCAAGTTAAGTGCATTACTCAAGTCAATCTTTTACATATTAAGTAGTAGCTGTCCCGAATTATCACTTACAAAGCCATTACTCAGGAACCTTTGCTGTTGACAATGAAACGTAGCTTTAAAGGTCTGCAATTGTGAGGTAGTTTTTATTTCGTTGGTGTGAGGTATATACTATATGCACATATGAAGTACCTGGACCCGTCCCGATATAGAAATTAAAGAGATATATAGTTCGCATAAAACTCCAGGACCAGACGCCATTACCCTCCCGTTATTCTCCAGCCACAAATTCTCCATAATTACTTGGATTGGTAGTTCTGAGAACGTAATGGTAGTTGGCGATCCAGGGTGTTAAATGCTAAAGTTCGAGGTGTATACGGTGTCGGTGTTTTTGGTTGTGTTGCCGAACGCATACCCTTCATCTCCCACTGCCTATCGCTCGTATCCGAGACAGGAGAGCCTTTCTGCATATCGTCGACCTCTAGCTTCGCGGCCAACCTCTCGGTCTTTGATGGTATCATAGACCAGATTCCGAGGACTGTGTTCAAGAGGAAGAGAACCCTGGAGATTGTTAGACGACGCTATTGTATCTAAAAATAAAGATAACCTACATCATGATAACTGTCGTCGCAAAGGTGCCCTTCGCCAACATACAATAATGATAGTTCCCAGATGGTCTGGCATAGCTGCAGCTCTTGCTGATATACCAAGCAACATTGCTGGGGTGCTCAGGGTCTGAATGGTCTGGTCCTGCTTGACCGTACACGCTGACCACCCACATAATTGTGAGAGCAGTATTCACGATGGTGCTGAGCAATGGATACCAAATGTGCAGACTGAACATGACCCATTTCACAATCATGATGAACATGGCCAACACCGAGATGGCGACGTTGAAGTTCGTAAGACTGGGCTCAAGTCAGCATCTGCCACGGGTTCCCAGCTTCTGAATGGGACTTACTTACGCCGCTGACCACACAAACGGAGTCTTGGGTAGTGGCCGGTAGTTCGCATAGGCGTACAGAATCTGCAACGGACTCGAGTTGAAGCCATTATCTGATCCCACCTGCCAGAGCTTTGTCCTGAAGAGATCTGGGGTTGCAATGCCGAAGAAAGTGAGGGCTGCAATTGATCCTCCCAGCTCAAGAAGCATCAAGGCAATCAGAACCCTTGGCCACTTCCACGTCTTCGAGATGTATGGCATATGCATCGTGCCGGATGTCGTCGGATTATTATGGAAGTCGTGGGCCGGGGGCGTGGCAGAGGCTCGATCGAGGGGAAAAAAAGGCTTGCTTCAGCACTTCTTGTCGCAAAGCTCTGTTGTTTAAGAGGAGTATTTGACGTCGTCCGTCGGCGTCGTCGTCGACTTTTGATGAAGCTCAGCTCACATTGAAGATGAGGAGGCCGAGAAGGGGGCTTCTTCTCATTATTATGAAGGCCATGGTGGTCAGCGCAATGCGGGAGAGTTGTCGTACCGCCAATAACGAGGGATTGTCTGGATGTAAGCGCTGAGCCTGCAGTCGATGTTCACGATGGGAAGCCAATCACTTGTCGCAGCCCCCAAATGCTCCCCTGTGCTGCGTGACTGGCCTAGCCTGCTTGCAGTATGGTCCCGGGCGCTACCACTTGTGGGCCAATGCAGCCGGAAGCTTTTCTTCTCATTGCCGATCGTCGTTTTGGTGGGCGGGCGCCAGTTGGGGTCGACTCACTTGAGAGCAACCTCTAGGAAGAAAGTCGTCTAGAGTCACAATCAACAATCGTTTGACTTGGGTTTGATGTTCCAGTCACGGCGCCAGGAAGATGTAATCTTACGATGAATGAGATGATGTGGTCGAGGGTAAGTAGGTATGAAGTTATTCGGACGGGTCAACTCACCAGAGATGGTCGGTCGTATGCTGCTCGAGAGCGAACGAGATCTGGGTCACCAAAGTCTTCTTCCTCCACAGCAACGATTATTACCCTCTCGTTCCTGGTGTTTTCTTTCTTCTACCTGGTAGGCAGACTGACATTCTCTAGTACCCATAAAGAAATCGTCGCATGCTACTGTAGAGCTAGACGCCCATCTCCATGCAATCCAACACCTGAGCATACATAAGTGTGTCGTCCGATTTAGTGACTAGTTATCTTTACCTGATGAAGCACATTCGCCACTGAGCCTTTCGAGATCATAAAGTGGACTTGCTAATTCCAAACTAAGGGGGGTGGTAGTAGTGCCTCGCTAATTATAAGTTTCATACAGCTGGGCTCACTTGGAGAATCTCAGATCTCCTGCATCCGCTTCAACAAGTCACGACACCTGTACCTAAATAGCATACCTGCGTCTTTACAAGAAAAGAGTCTTGTTTTGCGATAAATTCTGTAATTCTCTCTCTCTCTCTCTCTCTCTCCCCCTCCTCTTTTTTGGGATGGGGGGGCTGCTTGCTGAACAAGTTATCTTTTAGTTTGCTTTTTGCCTGTTGCGTGTTCTGACGCTCGTAAGCACAATGGCTTGAGTTAACCGTCGAAAATAATTGTAACGGATTCACAGCAGGCTTGAAATTCAATCATCAATGCATGACTAGTACTCATGTGCGACAAAGAGCAGGCCTTTTCTCTCTATTCATCATCCTTGAGTCATGACTGAAAATCACATTGAAGCTCCAGCGAGTTAGCATCAAGTCACTGAGGACCATTTCAGAAATTGAGAAACCTTTGGGTACTCAGATTGTGAAGTCACGGAGACTGTTTTGATAAGCCAAGAGAGGACAAATTAATGAAAAACTATGTATTTGATTGATATGTTCGAGCTATGATGCGAAAATAATCCTAATCCTGGGCCAAAGTCTTCCGCATAAAGATGAGATGACTGTAGTCCATAATTTCCAGATAATCATCGCCAGCTCGCACATACCCAGAAGAACTTGTAAAAGAAAGAAAAGAAACGCTGCGAGCTTTCATCCCAGCCAGAGTCTGACTAGTCCAGGCATCGCATCATCCGAAATCCGTCTTCCAAGGGAGGTGTGAACAGCACAAACACTTCCTTGTCAAGAAATCGACCACCGAAAAAGGAAAGAAAAACACCGTGACTTTCGTCACTCCACCACCGAGCCTTAACAATATTTGCTCCATCTCAAAAGAACCCGAAAGAAAAAAAATTCCGTAAAATGTGTGTGTCTGTATCTCCATCCAAAAAGCCTCCCATTCATAGTGCTCCATAAGTTGAAGATTTCACCATAAATGCTCTGCAAGTATTGTCGAGGTAGAAAACCATGCAAGTGCCAGTTTCCTGCTTCATGAATACGGCTGAGAGGAGATTCTGCTGATAGTAAGAGTCAACGACCGAGAAGAACCCCGTATTGATTCCGTAAGCTCAGGCAGAAAGGAGATGAATAGAAACCCCAATGATTGCACGTTAAATGTATTCGCTCAAACGCCAAACCAATGCAGATGTAAAGCAACGCAAATGCAAAAGAAGCTCAGCGCCAGCAAGCAAATATTACCCAAAACGCCTGCGATGCAAAATTTTAAGGTATGTAGGTAGGTTTTTAGATGTGGCCATGAGCCCACATGCGATCTCTGCGAACCCAGTTCCACTGGTCATCGACCTGGTCCTTGTTTGGGATCTCAGGTGTTCGGTGCTGCGACGGATACTTGGTATTCATGGGTGGAAGTACCATCTGGGTCTCGTTGTTTTCCTTGTCGATATTGCGCTTGAGATCGCGGTGGCGTCGGATATCAAGTGCACGAGCCAGTCGGCCAGATGGGTAGTGCTGTTCCATTGAAGTGATTTGCGATAAAAGTAGTTGTGGTGTCTGATTGTCGTTTTGTGGTGTGAGCCCGTCATCAAATCGCTCATGAGTGTGACCACCAACCCAGGTACTAGCTATCGCTCGCTTCTCACGATGATAGTGGTGGTTCTCGTTGTCGAGCAATTCCCCAAGCTTGCATGGAAGGCATGTCAAGATAGCAAAGACCTGTGGGTTCTGGCGATTGATCACTGATTCTCTGATATTGACGTAGTGAAAGAAAAGCCCCAAGACTCGTCGGTTGCATTCACGGCATAGGTATTTACTGATGTATCTAAACTACTGTCAGTAGTACTTTCGGAACAATAGAGATTAAGATTTCATCTGGGATACTTACGGCTTCCAGCCTTCAGGTCGATTAGGCAGATTCCTAAATTTCCGAACGCTTCCACGATAGTCTGGATAAGCGCACCAAGCTGCAAGCTCCTCATCCGTAGCATCTCCTCGTTCAAGGATTGAGATGACTTCATCGACTTTCAAGCAAGGTCCCATCTTCAGCCACTTGTAAAACGCACCATCTCGCTTGAGCAGCTCGACTCCTTGCTTGAGGCCTTGTTCATGTGCTGCAATGACAGTACCCCAAGTAGCCAATTGCGAATCGATGCCAATGTTGTCCCAAGAAGTGCCGTATGAGCGAGGAGGTGGGATTTGACCAACATTCTTAGGACCCCAGTGGAACTTGGGGAAGAAGTCCAGCTCAACAACCTTTCCCTTCATGCGATCGGTTCGGATGATCTCCAAGAGCTTGAGCGTATGACCAACGTTGATGAGAGGGCAATTGTAAACACCAAGGTTCTCCAAATTTCGCAAGTGTGGAATTGTGATAGCGAGGACTTGAGGGGTAAGGAATTGAACTCGGTGTAGATGAAGATTCCGGAAGTATTCGGCCATGTTTGCCATTGCCTTTGCTACAGATGAAGTCAGCATAAATAGTACTTCATGTTCGTCAAGGACGGAAATCCCTTACTCAGATTGAAAACGCCGAAGAGGTGCTTCTGGTAGAAACACGCATCCTTTGCATCATGGATTGGCGAAACAATTGTAAGTTGAGGAACTCGACGTTGGCTACGGGCGTAAGGACTAAGAATCTGGACGGGCTCATTGCAGTGGTTCAGGTACAGCTGCGTCTGTTCACAGCACCAGTACCAGAGTTTCTTCAGCCCAATTAGTAAGTGGCATAGTCAAAAAAACAAACCGATGGAAGAATGAATAACTTACGACGTAACCATTAACAGACTGCAATGCCTTCTGACAAGTAATGCCCAGTGATGCCGCATTGACATGTCCATCTTTGAAAACGTACTTCAAGATGATATCCCTAACATCAACAACTTCCATGCAAGTCATGAGCGGTGCTGAATGTTGATCATGAGTTGGTCTCCTATACTCGTAGAAGCCATCAAGAACATGGGGAGCAACAGTTGGCAAACGTCCAACCTCTCCAAGCCATGGCCAACCCTCACAAGCATCCTGAATTGCCTGCTTACGTGCATTTTCTGCATCGATAGCGGCTCTCTCAGCTGTAGTGGGATAACCGTTTCGCTGGTTATACTCACACCACTCCTTCCAGTTTTGTTCGGCTTTAAGCTTCTCCTGTTTCTCCCGCTCCTCCTGTTCTTTCTTTGAAAGTTTTCGGGGCGGCTTTGGCTTGTTTGACTTAGCCGCTGAGAAGCGACGTGGTTCCGGGACTATCTGTGGCCAATCCGAGTCCTGAGACATCTTGGCTTTGGTATTTCGCAGATTTTTATGTTCTGCGAGGATACCTGTTAGTGAGACGGACTTGATAATGGCACTGAATAGCGAATGAGTTAGAGATGATTTGAGAGGCGGCGGATGCTAGATGACTGCGGACTTTGAGGGTTTAGAAAGATAAGTGCAAGGAGGATGATGAGAATATAGAAATACAACTGTAGCGCAACTGTTTCGCTTTGAAAGTTGAGAAAGAAGAAGGAGAGTAGTTGTGAATGTTATAATGTGCCTGAGGGGAGGGGGAGATGCGGTGATAGAGAAATGGAAATTCGACCGCAATCTGACTGCTCGGGCTGTAGGATACCAAGGATCCAGCGCAAGACTTGTGAAGACTTGTGATGTTCTTCAGGGATGAATGAGGGGTTTCGATGATAGGGTAGGAGTTGTGGGGATGTTCGCGGAGAATGAAAATGAATGATTTACTTACAGGGTTCTGACGATTGAATGGCGGATTGATGTCAACAAAACAAGATGTTCTACTTCCTGTGCAGATCTTATCAGCTCTGTGAAGTCTTGTATTCGCCGTTTGGGATGAAGGTATTATTGTGGAGCTGGGTGCCAGTGCTTGGGGACAGTCGGGGGTAGTTGACAGCTTGATATGTGGCGGATGAAGAAATTGTTGCGGAGTGAGGACTTAGTGCTTCGGGAGAGTTGGGGATGGCTGCCAACTGAAATATGCGGCGGATAATGAACTGAAGTAGAAGACTTACAATTGAGCAGAACTTAAACCGCAAGGTTTTGTTGCAATAAATGAGAGTCTGGATACTGCCCATACGTAGATAGATCTTTGGCTTGTGCAATAGGGAGTTGGTGAACGTTGGCGAGGTTGATAAGCGGCGGAAGATGAATATCGCGGAGGATGAATCCAGGGACAAGACTTACGACTGAATAGATCTTTGAGTTCAAGATCTTCTTGCAATGAAGGGAGAATTTGATTCTCTACGCA
Organism: Pezicula neosporulosa; assembly: GCA_009805495.1. NCBI lineage: Eukaryota > Fungi > Ascomycota > Leotiomycetes > Helotiales > Dermateaceae > Pezicula > Pezicula neosporulosa. The sequence goes on from SELE01000002.1 coordinate 80,909, forward strand.
CGTATGGTTAGATGTTTACCTTCTTGTGGGGATGACTGCGTTGTTGTAGGAGGAGATTTGAGGGAGCAGGGAGGAGTGAGTGGGACCTACCAAAGAAGCCGCTGAGGATATCAACTGCTTGTATGTAAGAGGAAGTTCTATGAAAGAAGAAGGAAAGTGGTTGGGTTTTGTTGGTGTGTGTTGGGTTTGAGTGGCGGATGATGATGTTGGATGGTAGAAGGGAAAGTTTTGGATGGAAGCTGGAAGGAGGAGGTTAAATACTTACAAAAGTCGCTAAAGACTAGACTACTTTGAGACGGACCAATTTGCGGTGACCGTCGCTGACGATATCAGAGGCATAGAAGGCTACGGTTGCAGTTGGCCGGTGGTGGGAAGAAAAGCGAGGTTGTTGGAGACTTACGACTTTTGGGACGTATTAACAACAGCCTTATATGAAGCTGCGTTTAATCCAAGAACAGAAATACTAACCCTTAGAAACCAGGAGGGAAATAAGTTATGATTGTCGAGGACAAGAATGATGGATAGGTGAGGAGCTGGATTGTGAGGTGTGTGACACTAGAAGGAAGAGGGAATTCAAAGAGTTTGCCCAGGAGGTTATATATTCGATCACAACTCTCTGTGCGTCAGAAAGATCACTAGTTTACAGATTCTGATTTCCCTTTTGTTATGACTTCAAAGGGAAGATACTGGGGATGGGGAGTCATGGTAGAAGGTCTATGTGAAGGCTGAGGGGAAGCTATCAGAGGATGACTTATACACCAGCTGCATATTCAAGCTTCAGAGAACCACAAGAAGTTCTTACAAAATTGGGAAGTTTCTACAGATGTTTAAGTGAGAAAAGGTGGAAGAGTTATCCTTAGCCGTGATTGAATGCCACTACGGATGATTCTAGATTATGGGAGAGCTACACAGCCCAGACTACCACAGAGGATGCGAGGCTGCAGAACATCCATAATCCACTGGCAGTTTACCAACCGTATGGGACTTGCATGTTGCACGACGGAGAGCATAGGGATTTGAGGGGGTAGGGCTGGTCGCCGATATGAGTGTGCGGGAAGACGTTTGGCCGTGGTAAGATGAGAACACCAATTACGGACTGGCTACCTTACCTGCAAAGATTTTGTTGTTATTTTATTTTAGGACACTCTTGACTGTTATTGCAACATGGGCAGATTGACTACCATTCAAGATTCAAGACTCGAAAACGTCCACGTCAGTTCAGCCTTCCACATTCATGACGAAGTTGGTGCCACTGCCAGCGTTGGTTGCGAGGGCAACGCTCCTAACTGCGCGGATGATGGAGCTGAAGCTGATTCTCCGCCGCTTATTAACCTCCAAACAGAAACACGAACAAGTATGGCAAAGCAGCAGCACAATGGCATAGGTCACCGCAAGACCACGAAGCAGAAGGGCAAGCAGACAACGCACAATCAACAACAGACGATGATCACAATATACCCAAGGGTAGTCCTAGATTCAAGGCTTTATTCATCAAGAATGGCTTGTCATGGACTCATCCGGGAAAAAGATTACGGATACTGTTATCATGACGATAGCCGGTTTTTCCTCCCGCAACCCTCTTCTCCCCACCAACCTCCGACTCTCTTCGGCGAAAGAAATCACGATCACAAACTGATGCGAATCTACCAATGTGAAAATCAGCTTACGAATATGACTACGCCAGTGGTGAAAACCGAGCCTTGAGCAACATAACCCCGAGATGCCACAACAAAGTCGTTCACTCGTCTTGCAGCCGTACATGGAAAGTGCATATGGCGTGGAGGATACACAATGCTGGAAGGATAAGCCCATACGAGGTCATAACTCTGAGATTTTGTAAACAATATGGTATGAAGTCCTCACGCGGTTGGTGCCTGTCGCTAGACTATCCATCTTTCTGGCTAACATATTCTCAAGCTAGAAACCACGAAAATATACAGATTAAGGCAGCAGGACCAACAGAACACAGTAACGAAATATATGGGCAGAAAGATCTATGGACGAGATGGAGATTCATTCATGGGGACATTGGAGACACAGGTTTCACAAGTTGAGGTTAAAAGGGGGGATGACACACATGTTTTGACACGTTCCAGGAATACCGAGGCTCTGACTTTGTGTCCAGAACGTTTCTTCGCTCCATCGGAATTAATATGAGGGGAATTTCATAGAGAATCAACTCCTCGTGCCAATTCGAAACTGGAAAAAAGACATTGAACGCCCCGACCTATTCTCCGACCGCGCTAATCTGCTACCACGGACGCCTTGGCCGAATACCGTAGTACCTACGTCCTTGAGGCAAATCCAAGAAATAAGGCAAAAACAAGGAGCAAATTTCATTTGTCTTGCATTTGAGTCTGGACTGGGAGACGTTACCTGGTATGCGCTTCGTGGTTTTGTAAATACCTAGATAGGCACCTATCTAAGTAGATATTAAAAAGGGTTAGCGATAAATACGATACAAAGTTAGGCGAATACGATATGCAATAAGTTATTTAAATAGGTACATAATCCAGATGGGCTCTAACACAATGTTGATAGAGATTTCTTACAAAGTAAGGGTGTGTTCTTACTATTCTGTTAAGTTATCAAGCCAAATATCACTATAGCTTATCTTTACAATTCCCACAGACAAGAGCGCGAAGATACTTTTCCGGCGCAATCAAGCGGCAAATACAACTTCTCATCGGGTTGGCTTGGCTGGACTATTATTTTTCCTTAGATTCTACTTATCTCTTACTTTGCTAAGATTGGCAAACTTTTGACGTAGCTTCTGATCAGTACTTACCTACCTATGTTTGTAGACATACAAACAAATCATATGGTGAGCTATATCAGAAACCTACATGCTCTTGACTGCCTTCCAAATTTCAAAGTTGCACGAGATAGCAACCGCTATATTATCTTGCGTTTTTATTCATTAAAGCAAGGCTGTGGTTGAGCTACCGTCGACATTATAATTCCGGTAGCCTTGCTTAGTCGTTGCGTCAGTAGCTCCGCTACCACAACAAGCGTGGCTATTACCAAGTCAACGTGTATCCAAATCGAACAACATAACCAATGCTGTTTCATAAAGCCTTACTTCTCTTATCTGCGTAATGTTGCTTCTTAGTAAGAACCAAGTACTTTAAGACAGCCCTGACTCCGAGAGTCATCGGACGACACGACGTCACTGACCTCAAAGTAGAACAACAGCTTCAAGGCAAGCCCAGCTTCCATATTTGGTCAACCGGGCTGTAGCATATCGGCATAATGTATCTGTTTGGGAAAAGTCACACCCAATCTTAGTATGACGAAGACCCGTAAGGGGACCAGCCTTATCCTCTTCCTTTCAATGCCAAAGTTCCTATTTCTATGTACTTCAGACAAAACACTCGTAGGTATTATGATTGTAGAATATGGTTAGTTCTGCGCACTGCAAAAACTTGACGCATCCACGAAACTAGACGTCTCGATCAAAGGCAAGGTCAACGTGCAACTTAGAATTAGATCCACCCCATCCATTGGCTCTACGTGGGTAACAACACTAGTCGGGAAGGCCGAATTAGAACATTATGATAGGTAGCCATAAATGCAATTCAAGAAGCTCGAAGGTTGAAGAAGTGGATTTGATTCACATTATACTATGCTTCACTTAGTCTTCCTTTCCTGAAAGCTGCTTCACGGTACGCGGATCATGGATAGTGAGCGCGTAGGTGATGGCAGAACGTAGGGGGACGACATCATATAAGACCAACACACCGAAGTCAACACGACTCAAAATTCATTCACACTACTGCTACCACAAAACCAAAACAATCTAAATCAAGAGCACAACTCACGAACATAACTCATAATCAAACCTCACCAAACCGCGCTCACAACACAACAACCCCCAAGACACCGCTTAGAATGTCACGAACTGCTCCGACGGTGGAGAATATAGCGAGAAGGATGGAGGAACTGGAGGATAGAGTCGTTATCCACACCAGAAAAGCCGAGAGCTTCCTAGAGGCATGTGCACAAGGACGTTTGACTAAAGAGGAGGAAGATTCAGGGTACAGGTGGTTTTTTGGATGACGCGGTGGAGATAGCATTCATGCAAGTCGAAGTGGAAAACATGCAGGAAGAAGCCCTTGTAAGTTACTTGAACATGAAGGAAGCTGGGGATGCTAACACTTCTCGAGGTCATTGAAAGATTGGCTGAACTACGACTTCGCTGATGTGACGGGATACATAGGTATCGGGAGCTGGGATAAATAGAAAGAAGGTGTCATGATGCAATTGCTTATGGGCAGCCAATCAATAACGAGCACAACCATTGTCTCGGGGGATTCTTTCATTTCCTAGCTCGGTCTCACTTGATGTTCATACTGCAAACTGTGTCCCAAATTTCTCTAACGCCATCAGACATTCCCTATTCCCTACCAATGTATCACTTCTTCTCGTCGCTCCTCGACACTTCACCCGTGTAGCATACGAATTGATTCATAAGAAATCATCTTGAATAACTGTCTACTCGGAGATAATAGATCGACTCAGGACACTCAGTTGATCTGGTTAAGTCGTTTGCCATAATCGGAACGAAGTCTCGTAGATCAATCTGCATGGTAGCCAAAGGCACGGTAAAGACTAACAGTGAGGAGCAATAGCTTCGATTGCTAGATTCACCTACGTTCCACGCCGTCGTCATAATCAGTATATCTTGAAGACCGTACCCAGAAGTGAGCGATAAGTCTTGTCGACAGAGTTGTGGGCTCCCGAGATATCATCGTAGGCTGTCAGATCTCCGGGCATCTTTGCCAGACTACGAGCATCGTCCAACCAACCGCATTATACGCAATGCAAACCCGACAACCACCTTCTTCACATCTGCACTATCAGAATGAGCTGTAAATATCATGAGAGCATCTTAGTCATGGTCTTTGCTCAGACATTGCAACTAAAATATGTTCCTGTGCCAGCATAATTACCCGACGAAGAGCTACCGAAAGGCAATTCCATTTCACAAGCGCACGAATTCAAAACATTTAAGCACGTAATATTCACGCCGAAGAACAACCTACTGCTACTATTCCGCTGTACAAGAAGCCACTTTCCAAGCAAAGTTCGCGAGAAGATCAACGAGTTGACAAACCGAGATCAGACACGCTATCCGAGCAGACCAGACGAATGAAGGAGCTAGCATGTCAAGGCGACAGTTATCCAAGAGCAACGAGGCCAGGAGAAACAGACGTTCAGGAAGAGGTGAGGAAGAAGTCACAAAATATGAAACTATGGAGGCGAACTCAAACCACTTTGACATGCAAATGCTCCCATCAAAGAGCATTCCGTTAGCATCCCGCTATCCCAGGAGAGCTAGGTACCAGGCGTACCCAACGATGACACCAACGAGCTAGCAAAGCCACATCCAGACGCTTCCCGATCTACAACAAACCAATTGGAGGGTTAGCATATGAAGGTAGATCACTGTAGCGTATGCAGGTGTCATAAAAGTAGAGGAGAAATCACAATACCAGAATAAGTATAGCCAAGGTCAGGAAACAGCCAGCGAAGAGCAACGAGGTGAGGAGACACGCTAACGGACTACTAATGGAGAAGATAGAAAGCGCGAATCTAGAGTACAACCATATTACTACTGAATTATCTTTAAGGACGTCGTCACAGGAGAAGAGAGAGCATAGGAGAAGAAGTAGGCCGGATACTATGGATATATTTGGTACCAGGGCCGGCGAGGATAAGAATAGCAGGCGACGGGGAACGTTTGACGAATAAGAACAAAAAGAGACGTATAACGTATGGAACTGGAGAATACAGATAATTAGAGTAAGAACGAGCAAGAACTGAACTTGTTTGCGAAATCAAATCTAGGGAAGTCTTGCCTGTAACAAATTTTTCTCCTTAAGTCCTTCAAGTCCTCAGCCTTTCTTCAATCCTACCCATACAATACACAAGATCAACGAGAACAAGCAACACGACGATGCTTTCTCATTTCAAGCCAAGTTCAGAACACAAATCTTTTAGCTATCCCTCTGTTTTGAATGAAAATCAATATCAGGTTCTTAATGACGACTGCCCGCAGCTTAAAAGCTTTCCTAAGTCGTGCCCATACAAGGCACAAGAAGTGCGATGATGACGGGCAACACGCTGATGCTCCTCTCTCCACCAGGCTCCTCTCCTCTGCTGCTCATATCAAGAACTCAATCGTGATCTCCAATCATTCTTCCATTTAATCAACGTCATGTCCGCAGCAACAATCGCCCATCCTAGAATCTCAGTCTTCACCCAAATCGTGCCCACAAACACAAGCGACCTCGAACAAACACAAGAACAGCGACCTCGAACAAGACAATACGGCTCTCGTCTTCCTATCAACCCACCCTCCAAGTAACCTCACACCAACTAGTCCACAAAGTCAAATACTCAGTATCAGATACCCAACGACCTTCCTGTACCTCCCATCAGCTACCCTCACCACCTTGCAATCTACTCGACAATCGAGAAAGAACCCACCCTTTGCCCAGCCCCGTCCAAACCACGAAATCCCAGAGCCAGACCAAGACCAGTATTATACATGCAATACAACCAGCCAGATTGTACAATCCAAACCCTTCGAACCTCCCCAAGGCTAGGACCACCTATCTACAAGCACAAGCTACGTAACATATTCCTTCCCAACCCGAACGAACAAGATACCAGAAGCCTAACTAACCATCAATCTCCGCATACCCAGTTCCGCCAATCCGCAGACAAGACTCTATGTACATTATTACCCAGCGAAAATCTCATCATCTACCACAAGAACGAACCCTCTGCAGAGCCTCGACCCTCTCCAACCCAATATCTCCTCTCCTCCTTCTCCTCCTCCAAAACCACCGAAACCTAAACCCATCCTCAGCGACCCAGCAAAAGCAGCCCCTTTAATTCTCAATCTCAAACAAAGACGTTCCTTCCCCTTCCCCTCCCGCCTCTCTCTTCCCGCCAAAAAACACCATCAAACAAAGACTCGACTCGCAACACCAAAAACAAAACGACGAAAACGAAAAACGGCAAGAACAAAGGAGGGAAAAAAGACACAAAATCCAATCCCAACATCGTGTTTCGAGCCATGAACATCGAGATAGCGAAGGCAGAAGAAGACCTTAGGATTGGATATTCAAAAAAAGAAAAGGATTCAAGATCCGCGAAATAATAACTTGAACTAGAAAGATAGAAAGAAGTAAGAAATATATAAAGAGCGCGATACCTACCTACCTACCTTACCTCATTCTAAACCAAAAACCAAAAATCAAAAACCCAACCCAACCAATTTTAAATCCCAAACAAGTAATCACCAAACTACGAGCTCCTTAATCCTCACATCTCATCCCATCAAGAAACAAAGAAACCCGCTCACCTTACCTCACCTTACCTTGCCTTGCCTTCCTCTGTAGACAACATCCACGTACCTACGAAACCCCCATACTAAAAGACAACACTCGTGAAATATTACCTTAACTGACTTTTCTCTCCATTAATTAATTAATTAATTAATTGTTAAGATGCTCACTCACTCGGTGAGGTGAACTATGCCCACGGACGTCACATGGTGGAGTTTCTGGAACAAAGATTAGAAATCGACAAAGACTTATTATGAGATGATTTCGTGCATCCGAGAGCCCAGACTTGCTTCAATAAGTACTCACTCTACTGCTGCAAGTTTGAGACAAGACTCGATGTACGTACACGGCACCATTCGCAAGCTTCAAGCCAGAGCTAGTGTAGGTCCTGCGCATAATCTAGCGCCCACATGGACTTCATGCCAGATGACACAAGTATCACTTACGAACCTCACTCACACCTCCCAACATCAGAATCACAATCAAGGTGAAGAAGAGACAGGGACGTTTTAGCTACGCAAACATAAGAAATTTTTTATTAGGTATTAATCTGACAGTTTGCCCTAGTGGCACATGATGGCGGAAAAGATAGTCTGGGTATAGGGTATCAATACGCAGCAGAAATGCAACCGCGACGCAACCAATGACTAATGCAAAAAAGAGAGTGGTATCAAAACATCAACAACAAAAAACATTCTGGGGTATTTCAAGGAGATCCGTTCCCAAAGACAATGAAGACATTTCATCAGAGAAGGGCCGGCTTCAGATTTATGCGGTGGCAGCAACCTGTGGAGTGGAGGTAGCAGCGGGGGTTGGCTCGGAAACAACCTCTGGCTCGTTGGAAGCAGCTGGGGTCTCCTCAGGCTTGTCCTCCTTGGCCTCGGCCTTCTCTTCCTTCTTCTCCTCCTTCTTGCCGCGGACGGTTTGGCGGAGCTTGGCGAATGGAGACTTTGGCTTCTCGGACTCATCCTCAGATGCGACCTTCTCCTTCTTGGTGCCGAAACCAAATGGAAGGGAGCTCTTGCGCTTGTTAGCGGGAGGAGTCTCAACATCGGCGCCATTGGTGACTGGAGCAGCCTCAGCTGGGGCAGTAGCTGGGGAAGCAGTGCTGGCAGCGAGTGGTTCGGTGGACTCAACAGCTGGGATGACTGGAGCGTTCTCGGTGATTGGCTCAGTGGTAGCAGGCTCGTCCTTTGCTGGAACGACTGGGGCATCGGACTCAGGCTTCTTATCCTTCTTGTTGAATGAAAGAGTACCAAAGATGCTGGAGCGCTTGGCGGCCTTTGGCTTCTCCTCTGCCTTGGTCTCGGTGGCGGCCTCAGCAGCTGGGGTCTCAGTGGAAGCCTCAGCAGGGGCAGCAGCACCCTCAGCAATTGGCTCAGTGACGGCTGGAGTAGCCTCTGTTGGAGCAGCCTCCTCCTTGGCGGCCTCCTTCTTCTCCTCCTCCTTCTTGGGGAAGATGTTGCCAAAGACTTTGCAATGTTAGTTATGAACATGAATATGGGTGCATGATGGTAACTTACTGGATGTGCGCTTGCGAGAAGCACTGCGAGACTTGCGTGCAGACTTCTCCTCCTTCTTCTCAGCCTTCTCTTCTTTCTTCTCTTCCTTCTTTTCGGCCTTCTCCTCTTTCTTTTCAGCCTTATCCTCGGCCTTTTCTTCCTTCTTCTCTTCCTTGGCCTCCTTCTTGTCCTCCTTGGCCTCAGCCTTCTCTTCCTTCTTCTCCTCCTTCTTGGTAGGAGCAACGGCAGCGACAACTGGCTTGCTCAATGTAGAGTGGGTAGACTTGTATGCCTCGGACTCCTTGACAGCTGGGGCAGCCTCAACAGCCTCGGCGATCTTTGCCTTCAATTGTGCGACCCAGTTGTCACGATCGGCAAGGGTGGTTGCTTGGAAAGTGTGCTTGTGGCCACCAATGGTGAAGTGGAAGTCAACGGTACCATCTTCGGTGAGGTCCTTAGCTTCGGACTGTTGACAGAGGTGGTTAGCAATTGTTGATGGAGTTTGTGAATTGTGAACGTACCAAGTTGATGATGCCAGCTGGGGTCTTCTCGGCTTGCTTCTTGCTGAAGAACAAGAGGCCCTTTCCGGTGTGTGCGGCCCATGCGGCGTTGTGGTTGGCAACCTCGGGCTTCTCACCGCGAAGGTAGCTGCTCAAGCTCTTCTGCTCAACAGGCTCGGTGCCGAACCAGAAGAACTTCTTTTGGAAGATGAATGACCTAGGCGTAAGATCGTTAGTTGCGGATCGACGTATTATTTGCGGGGTTGAAGTCTAGCGTGCGCAACTAGGATATGCAGGTTGCGCAGGCGAGCTCTCGTCAATGCAATAGACAGGCGACGCTCGCATCCATTCCCGTCGCGCCCCCAGAAACACAACCCCTGAAAGGAATAGGCGTATGCGATGACATTGTAGTCTGAGGTGGTGCTGTATTTTTGCAGGAGATGAGATAGTTAATCTAAAATAAACTTACTTGAGAAGACCTGGTCCCTTGTATCCAAGGACGCCCTCCTCAACTGGCTTGACCTCCTCCTTTGCTGGCTCCTCAACGGCGGCGGTCTCAGTGGCTGGCTCGGTGGTTGCTGGAGCGCTCTCAGTTGCAGCCTCAGCAGCTGGAGTCTCGGTCTTCGCCTCTGTTGTTGGCTCAACTGCAGCAGCAGCTGGGGCCTCTGTTGTGGTGGGAGCAACAACAGGCTCCTCGACTGGTTTCTGTACTTCAGACATTCTGGCGTGTATGTGATGGAGATAGGGAGGATGTGATCAGAAGGAACTAAGTGGTGATGAGATGGGAGAGGGAATGAATATCTGGATGAGACGGAGCGTGGACTGATATTCACGGGATAGATGGTGAAAAAGAGGCAGACCGCGTGCGTTGATGGGGGAAGAATAATTTTTTTTTCTTTCTCAGGAGAGCAGCAGCTCGATACCTATATAAACAGTTCGGCTGCAAGGGCGTCGGCCAGTAGCGTGACAGCTAGCGTGGCGCTAACCGGCTAACGAGATGAGTAGGGGAAGTGCCTTCCGCGATCTACGAGGCAGATTGGACCGTCCAAGGAATGCGATGTAGGCGAAATTTGAGCAGCGATTATCGATGGACTGAGCATTTTTTAGCATTAAACGGCCCAGAACCACTTAATTACACGACATCTCACGTATAGCTGCATGAATGGCTACAAAGCCAGCACTATGCCGTGCACAAAGGACAGCATAGGTACAGTTAAGGAGTCTACTGTAGCTTAGGTAGGGCAGGGCAGGGTAGGCTAGGGGAGGCGAGGGGATGGGGATGGGGATGGGGATGGGAGGAGGGTAGGGTAGATAGAGATAGCATTATGAGTAGGTACAGTATTCCTTTGACTGGTAGGTAGTGTAGTGTGAGCCTGGCAGTGCTGTAGGTTGTAGTAAATCTAGGACCACGACAACCACCCCACCCCGCCCATACGCATCCCATCCCATCCCATCCCATCCCATCCCATCCCATCCCATCTTTTTTGGTTCTGCCTCCCTCAAACAGGCTGCTGCTGCAGGCTCACAGGTTGATTCCCTATCTTACTTACTACACTGTACTAGTCTAGTCTACAACTCCTCCTCGTCCATACACACTGTACTGTAAAAAAATCCTGTAGTAATCAAGTCAAAACCCTGATTGGATTCAACCTTGGACCACGCCATATCTGAGGAGTTGCACGATCGACAATAATGATCATGCGAGCACCTTGTTTTGAATGCAAGACGTTGAGGCCTGCCAGCTCCATTATTGGACAAGAAACACCTGCGTCTAGGATGCGACGACGACATGCTCACATGCTCGTCGTCCACCGAACGCCCCCTCGGGGAGGTCTCCTATGGTCTCCTGTGGCCCTTTTCTCGTATGAAATCCCGTTCAGTAGCCTTTGCCAGACATCTGCTGCAAGCATGAGTGGTCAAGGTAGACTCCCGCAGGAGCCGGCAGAGTTCATGGAGATTCTTGGATGCCATCATTTCGAAAGCCAGTGCTTACAGGATGACCCCCCCTTAGGGATACGCGAGTCTGATTCCTTCATTTCATCTCCCGTGACTACTGCACACTTTTTCTTTTTAAAAACAGTATTTCGTACCTCACTCATGTACCTACAGCAGCAGCAGGCGCTGGCTTCAGGCTTGCAGACCTGCAGACTTGGGGCCAAAAAAGTCAGGGGTAAGGCGCAGGACTCGTACGAATACCAGAAAACGAACTATAGAAAAAACAAAGCGCAAAAAAGCCCGATGTTTCAAGATCGCTTGCAATAAATAAATAATCAGGTAATAGCAGTCCTGTGGTCGGTACGTTAAATAAAGACCTGAAGAACCTCCATCCACCTTCCCAAACCCGCCCAAGACGCCGCAGAGTAGTTTAAAGTGTTGGAAAATAAGGGCATAGAAGAAAAACTGGCTTATTTGCTGGTAATATGTTACAGAGTAATGATAGAGACCGTTTCGTTTCAGGGCGTCATCCCCATCTATCCATCTAACCATCTATCCCGCTTAAAGGAAGCAAGCAGTAGCCAGGCTGGCTGGCTGGCTAATGTACCAGCCCCAGACGGGGACCTCCTCAGCAGCAGCAGAGAGGCAGGAGGAGAGGAGAGGAGAGGAGAGGCAGAATTATTTTAAAATTTCCAAACCAAACAATTTCCTCCAAGAAGTCACCGACTGAGCGCCTGCACTCCAATGCTCCACCCTATTTATTTTTAAGACCCTCTTTTTCCAGATTTCGCCTGCAGCATGACCCCCCTTCCCCTTCAACCCCTGCGGCCCTCACCAAGTAAGTAAGTACAGTAGCTCTTTCAAGTCCCGGCAGAAGAGGCCTAGGCTCGCAGCATCCATGCGCTCTGCCTGCAGCCACTATTTACTAGAGTCAACCCTGAATCGACGTTCATTCACGGTGTCTGCGAAGACACTCTCTCGACACATCAACGTCATATTTGACTTTGGGACGACGACAATTCACTCAGAAGACCTCTTTTTGATATTGGCATTGGCATTGGCATTGGCATCGGCCATCAATCAACCTCGATATTAATCAGTCACCGTTGTCCATGTCAAGTCCCGAGGCGGCCGTAAGGTGTTCATTTGGAATGATTTGGTTTGTTCGATTAGGTAGGTAGTGAATATTCATTTGAATCATTATTTCCAGCACTGTTCTGCCGGCGTAGAAGCGATTCCCACCTTGTTCCACAGTATTCAATATGACTAAGACACAAATACGGAGAACCATAACCTCCAATACGCGCGCTCCCAGCCTCCCTGTGGTGTGTGGCATGCTGTTGTGCTGTAGGCGCTGTGGGACATGGCATGGTCAGATCACTGAGGTCCGTGGGCAACAAGTCTAAAATCTGATATATGGACATGGCACCGTCGCATCTTTTTCGTACTGGCACCTAACAGAAACCACTACTCTGTACTACTACTTTTTCTTTACCAGCCAACTCCAACCTCCCAGCCGCCTTTTCTTTTTTCTTCTTCTTTTTTTTTTTTTTTTTTTTTGAAGGAGGGAAAAAAAAGACCTCAGCTGGGCTAGCAGATGCAATTCTTCACTGCCGGCACGACATCTGCCAGGCGCACGTCGCGATCAAGAGGCCGATGGTAAGGTGTAAGGTAGTAAGGTGGTAAGGTGTGCTTGCTTGCGAGAGCCAAAAGGGAAATGGTGCAAGTCACAAGGGGGGACCTGATCGTCAGGCCACTCACCGCCTTGATAAGGCAACGAGCACTCATTGGAGACGAAGCCAGAATCATCAGATGCTTTGGCCAAAGGTGGAGAAGGATCACGAAGTACGAAGTTACTCTGAGCCACAGAATCTTTCTGTCATCGGCATCCTATTATTATTGTTGTTATTATTCGGTGAGTGAGGAGAGAAGGCAAGGCGGACCAAGTCTCTTTTCTCAACCACCAACCAACCCCTACCGTCCTTCTCTTTCTCTTACTATTTCTTGCCTTGCTGCTCTCTCACCGTCTTACTCGACTCCTGCCCCCTTTTTTTTCTCTTCAAGTCAGCAGAGGGATAATATTCTTCCTTCTGGTTTTTATCTGGTAAGGTGGCTTGTGGCGGCTACAACATGGACGATTTCGCGACCACCGTTGGAGTTTCATGGATAACAGTTCCGTCAGATTGGTTATCCCGTACGGAATAAAAAAAAAATGGAAATGGCATGTGGACGACGCATCACCTGACTGACTCTCAATCAAGCCAGAGGGGCGCTGAAGTCTGAACGCGCGCAAATTGTTGTATCTGAGTTCTGGCTCATCTACAGTACAGTACAGTACAGTACGAGCCTCTACTACAAGACCACCATTCTTCAAAACACATATCAACAAAAATCGGCATTTCCATACAGTACCAAGTGCAACGGAAGTTCCCAACCCATGATACCGTTCTCGAAGCATTATTTCAGGGGGGTCAGGAGGGGCACCCAGCGTAGCTTTGCCTGTTTGCCGAGACACAAGCGAGACTTGGGGCGCCCCGGATGCGACAGCGACCAAGTCAGAATCCAGGGCCTGAATATATAAATCTGAGCTTTAAGTTGATTCAGAGGGCTTGTCAGGCTGACTGGGCTGAATATTCAGCCCGACGGAAAGAAAAAAAGAAGTTTTGCTTGCGAAATAACCGGTTCTCGTAATCGCTTTGGGAATTGGGAACTCGGTCTAGCGATTAACTCGTAAGAAGAGGCTTTGTTCTTTTCATTTGGAGCGTACAACCCAATTCAGCCTCTCAGCCCAAACACGACTCAGTTGTCAAAAAGAGATATAGGACTATAGGGTTATAGGGTTATATAAACCTGAACAGGATTTGAAGGATTGTCCGTCGGCTTCGCAAGAGCAGGACTATACAAGGGGTGGATATTTGCTGACAAGGCCGGTCAAGACATTCTGAAGTCATTAAGCGACAGGAATTGGCGACAGGTAAGTACTCAATGTCTACTCAATCTGAAGGCCTTATTTCAAAGAGACAGGATCAAAATCGCTACTTAGAGTCTTATCGTCTTTTACAATTCATGTTTTGTTACAACATAGACATAGCGATAATGGTCAAGTCTGCAAAGGTTATCAGACATCACTGGCTTGTTGACGGCTTTATTCGTCTTATCGCTTGTCAATTGAGATATATACAGAGCAAAGTGCTTTGAAATTTCTATCCTTTTGTTTGTTGAGTTTTTAATTTATTATTTCACTAGCACTTGATCAAAACAATATGCCAGAAGCCTACAAATTAACAAATAACTATATAACAAACTCGAAAAACAAGTTCAAGCTGGTCAGAAATGATAATTCTCTTAGATAAGCAAGCAAGCAACCAAGAAAGCAAGTAAACTATACTTCTATATTGCTATATCGGACTGAATCTTCCAATCTTGCCCACCATTTTGTATCACAGCATTTACTTTCAATGAGCTTTGTTTTCATACAATCCCAGCAGTGCCAGAATAGGTAGGTGAAAAACCATCAGGACTCCTCTTGACTAAATTAAGCTTACCGGCAATGAAGCTGTAGGAGATAGTATAGTAAGTATTCTAGGGACAAGATGCACAAATCTCAAGAGATAAAATAAAGACAAGAGATAAATCAACAATGTTTAAATCAATCTTCAATTCTACTTCTTAGGAATCATCTACTTAAGCACTTTTTCAAACTATTGTTGTTACATCAAGCCCTGTTGTTATTTACCAATTGTCTTTGCAATAAAACAAGTAGTGTAGCTTGTATCTAGGGATAATTTAAAACTCAGACAGGCAAGTGGTTTCACGTAATTCAAATCATAATATTACTTTATTGTAATCTCCTATCTTATTAAAATACAATACAAGGTTGCTTATTACCTTAAAGGTATATATATAAATCTCTTACATAGTAAATAACCTTGAATACTTCTTGGTTTCTCTTATCTAGATAGTAAAGAAGGATTAACTTTAAAAAGTAAGGTACAGTTGAGAGAAAGAAGATAATACAAAGCTAGCTGTACGTCTAATAACCCATAGTTTAATTCTTCTAGTATTTAGTTAACAGATAAGTATTCCTCTATTAGTATATCTCCTTATAGAATATCTGTAAATCTTTCTCCTTAATTGAAAACAATAGTAGCTAGCTAGGAAAAGCCCTAGAGTACTTACATATCTATATATATTTTTAACTTTCAATTTAGATAGAGATTTATTAGTGTTCAGCATCTTAATAAATAGAGCAATAATAAAAACCTATTTACCTAGATTCTATCTTCTATTCTTCCTTAAACCAAGGAGAGGAAACACTAGCAGAGGAACTAGAAATTCAGAAATCCGTTGTCCTTTAACCTCTAGTAAAGTTTAGTAGTTCTTATCTTAATAATAAATATATTTATTTTTATTTTATCTATTCTTTCTATTAATTCTTCTTATCTTTACTATCCTTACTACTTCCTTAAAAGTTAGGAATTCCTATATAATTTAAATCTCTAAAATAATCTCTGTAACCTTTCTAGTAATCCTTATCTACTTTCCTCTATTTATTCCTTTTACATTAACTTAGTTCCTTTTACAGATTAGTTAAAGTAGTTGTTAACTTCCTCCTGTAAAATTTACAGTATTTATTTGTAACACCTCTGAATCCTGCTAAAGGGATTTGTGTTCTTGCGGCTATCTATGTTATGTATATAGTCTTACCGGACAGAAATTCAAACCTAATGTATTTCGTATCTAAATACAATAGATTCAATCGGGAAACTTTGCTTCAGGATGGTGGGCAGCTCGACTACGTTAGATACTAGAGAGATTGTACATATATGTAGCTCTTTCTAATATAACTTCCTTTTTAACATCCGCATGCTGTGTAGTGTTTCTGGGATATTTTTGTAGATTTTATCCATTATGTGCTACTGTATCTTTCTTCAAGACTTCGATTCCGCAACAGGAGATTCCTCATGTAAAGTAAAATCAGCTAAGCCATTGAAATGCGGTACTTATCTACCGGCATTGTTATACCATTCCTATGTCTTCTAGCGACCAGCTTCATGGAGTTACTTTCTGATACGTGTTGGAAAGAGAGTATAAGTCTTTTACTTCCGAGTCTAATATGTGATGTTACTGTACTTTCCCCTAATATATTGCGTACAATGTAGTTCTCATCTCTACCCTATTTTAAACTAACTTATATTTACAGTAGAGATGAGGTCTTCCCCGACTTTGACGGACAATTGTGAGGTGATAGCTGCATACTAATACAAAGGCAGTCGAGTATCCCTAGTCTTCCAGAATGATAGGTCTTGTTTCTCATCCTACTTCCTCTAGTATCGTGTCTGCTTAAAACGTTACTTTCATTCAAACGTTCTAAGCGAATGAGTTATCTTCGCTGTACAATACAATACAAATACAATACAATGGTTCTCCCTCTCGCTTAGCAGCCAAAGAAGACCTGTGCTTTCGGGGCAGCTGCATAAATTTGCACAAGTACTCCTACGTATAGATGGTAGTACATAACAATATTTTTCTTATGTAGTCCTTTCCCGGAATTACTCACCGTAAAGTCTCGACAAGAGTTATTCCCGAGATCAGATCAGCGGTACATAATTACTCAAAAGTACTTACTCCGTATATGAAGATCATTTCGAATTTTTCAAATCATTTTCTACCCACCTATCTATTATACCGATTCTATCCTTTCTGACCTTGACATATAGTATACAATGCTAAAATTGATATTTGATTAAACACCATGTGAGTTCTGCTACGATTTTCCAAATTTTAGTAACTAGGTAACTAACTAACTTAGTTAATTTAAATGATGGACTTCGATTTTGGCAACGTACTTCTTTCAGAGATCCGGTAGGATTGGTGAGCTTGAAGTGCTACGACATGTGTCAAATATCAATTGTAACATTGTATATGTATCAAAGACGCAACAATATTTCGTATGTGAACTTGTGAAGATCATTCGGAAATTTTCATTTAATTTCCTATCTACCGAATTGCCGATCCTTTCTTTTACACCCTACCCTGACTTGAGTGAGTCGCTGAATGGAATACAACATTCACATCCTCTGTTTCTGAGCAAAGTATCGTACGAATTGGTTTACGAGAGATTATTTTATCTTAGGTAGTTTACTTGACTTAAGTAACTCGTTAAATTTGGGTAATACATTTCCCAATTCAAAATGATATTATATATATAAACAAATTCTTATGATTAACAAAAAGAACATGGTGAGATAAGCAATCAATCCAAACTTCCATTCTATTATTCCAGAAATCAGAAAAGAGCAGTAAAGCTCCCTGATACAACCTAACACCGATGGAAGAAGTAACGCTACCCACTACAAGCGAACAATGGACTCTCCACTAACTCCCAACGAAAAACCCCCAAGCGAACCAAGCAAAAACAATCCCACCAAAAAAAAAAAAAAAGCAATGAAGATCCACAATCCAAACATCTCCAATATCTGCAAAAGAAAGGAGAAAGGAGAAGTGCAAAAAAGAAAACAATCCACGGGTGGAGAAAAAGAGCAAAAAAGTATATCATTTTGACCCGCGCCGGGGTCGAACCGACAATCTTTTGATCTCAAATCGAAGTCAAACGCCTTGCCATTGGGCCAGCGGGCCATGTTTGTTTTTATTTGAAACTTTTTATTTCATATTATGTAGCTTTTTGCCAGCACACTTCAGCAAAATGAAACTCCACTCTCCAGAAGCGCTCTTCGGATAAAATCCTGCGTCTCACTCCGATCCCCGATACTCCGGTAGCCGATAGAGAGACTTACGTCAGCACACAATGGATATCATATGTTCAAAGAAGAGAATCTCATCCAACAAACATCATTAGGACCGCTGGCGCAACGGTAGCGCGTCAGATTCCAGAGTCCTCTGTGGAAATACCTGAAGGTTATCCGTTCAAATCGGGTGTGGTTCAAATCCTATATCACCATTTCTTTACTTTTTGCTCTTTTTTTGTTTTTGGAGAGAGAGAATCTCTTGCTCTTTCTTGAACGAGGATAAGTAAGATCTTTTTGCTGTAGTAGATCTGAAGCGAGGAATAGAGGAAGAGTGGAGTCGATCTAGATTCACTAGTACGGAATGGCCTGAAGGTTATCTATCTATCTATCCATTGATATCTTTGAGGACGCGTACTGTAGTCAGAAACTCGTCCCGAATTTGCCGACTACTGTAGCGAAGCTCCTCGCTTACTTTAAACTAGTAGCAAACACGCTCCACATGTTGGACTAGAATGTGGATGGGTAAAGTAGTCTTGTATCCCATGAGGAATTAAGTACGTAAGTAGATGCCCAGTTGTAGAGGACGACCATATAACTATTCCTATTTAACTTGCCATCTTTTATAATCATTAAATCAAACCCACTAGAATCAAGTGGCGTGGTTTCCTAAATCAAGTAGCTTACTCAACTCAAGTTAGATGTGTGGATTCAAACCAGGTGAGCTCAAATCTAAAACGAAGTCAGTTACTCAAAGTACTAAAACCCAAATGCAAGTAATTTACGTAAATCAAGCTATCCACCTAAATGCAGACTAGATTAGTTACCTAGACTGACTAAACTACTTTCTTGTAGTAAGTTACCCGAATCAAACTACTTGCTTAAATCTAGATCTTAGTAAGTGTTACGTGATCTCAACAAGTCATTTATTTAAATCAAGCTAGTTAGTTACTTGTATCAAGTCAAGTACGCTGCTGAATCAAAGCCAGTAATTTGGAATTTGATTTGGAAGCGAATAACTCAATCAGACTACTTTTCATTATTTAAGATCCACTCATTTACCTTGGTATTCTTTAGCAACGGCTTTGGTGGTAAATACAGCTCTTAATAGAAAATACACTAATTCAAACCCAGCTCCTGGCCTTACATCTTCCGTAATTCCTAAATCAATCATGTAACCACCTTAACTAGTAACTCAAACCAAGTAAGTCACTATGCCCATCTGTAAGAATTATCCCCTTATATCCCGTATGCATGAATTTACGAACTTTTGAGTCTCAAATCTTCGTACTTACTACTACTTGCAAGGAGTACACAACCAGTAGAACAAGAAAATCTAGATTCGAACGAGGGAGAGACGAGGAGAAATCATTTTTCTAGATCCTTCCATCCAGGGTCCTACAGGTATTTAAGCTAAAGCGTGGTGTTTAATTTGAGTCTCTTGCTTTTTGTAAGAGTGTAGATGCTTCTTCTAAGTAGCTTGTGAGAGTACAGATAATTTTGCATTCTGCATCGAGATCCACGGAAGGAATTTCGCTTTTTGTTGACATCGTAGCTAATAATTAGATTTGAGAGAAATAAGATATCTAGATGAAAGGTACCCTCCGCTCTACTAGAGGATGAAGGTGTAGATGAAGCTAAATAAAAAGCCCGTTAGACTTTTGTAAAGCCTTAGTTGGCAAGGACTAATTATACTAGAAAAGAATACGATAGACGAAGCAGTAAGACGAAGTTATATTACGAAATATTATTAACTAGTAACAATCCAGAAGATTGAGTCATAAATCCCAGGGATCATTATCGATAGTATCGCAAACAGAACTAATCTTTGGAATTCCGATTATATTTCTTTTAAGCGAGCAGGTTATACAAGTATGGAAATTCCTTTCCTATTTAAAAACCAACTAAACAGACAACAGAAAAGCTGCAAAATTAAAAATTTGGAGGAATAGGACTGGAAATTATAGAGATCAAGATGCCTTTTGGGATACTAAGAAACTTGTGTCTCGCAGTACTGACTGGGTACCATACCACGGCGAAGCTCCTCGCTTAAATTTACTTCAGACCAAGTTCGAGATCTTGATGTGATTCAACAATTAAGCATCTCTTTGTAATATTATGTAGCAGTTGAGAACATGAAATGAGCTTCAATTTATAATGCACGTAGTATCGATTCATTCTAGCTAGAAATGATTTGTTAGCTAACCAGTTCATGTGTACCAATTGAAATAAAGAACATATGTAGGTAGAGTACAAATATGCGAGATTGAGAAGTAGCGATGCTTCTTCTAAGTACTTGTGAGAGTACAGATAATTTGCATTCTGCATCGAGATCCACGGAAGGAATTTCGCTTTTTGTTGACATCGTAGCTAATAATTAGATTTGAGAGAAATAAGATATCTAGATGAAAGGTACCCTCCGCTCTACTAGAGGATGAAGGTGTAGATGAAGCTAAATAAAAAGCCCGTTAGACTTTTGTAAAGCCTTAGTTGGCAAGGACTAATTATACTAGAAAAGAATACGATAGACGAAGCAGTAAGACGAAGTTATATTACGAAATATTATTAACTAGTAACAATCCAGAAGATTGAGTCATAAATCCCAGGGATCATTATCGATAGTATCGCAAACAGAACTAATCTTTGGAATTCCGATTATATTTCTTTTAAGCGAGCAGGTTATACAAGTATGGAAATTCCTTTCCTATTTAAAAACCAACTAAACAGACAACAGAAAAGCTGCAAAATTAAAAATTTGGAGGAATAGGACTGGAAATTATAGAGATCAAGATGCCTTTTGGGATACTAAGAAACTTGTGTCTCGCAGTACTGACTGGGTACCATACCACGGCGAAGCTCCTCGCTTAAATTTACTTCAGACCAAGTCCTCGAGATCTTGATGTGACTTCCTTTCAACAATTAAGCATCTCTTTGTAATATTATGTAGCAGTTGAGAACATGAAATAAGGAAGAGCTTCAATTTATAATGCACGTAGTATCGATTCATCCTTTCTAGCTAGAATTTATGATTTGTTAGCTAACCAGTTCATGTGTACCAATTGAAATAGGAAGGAACATGAAAAGAGAGGAATGTAGGTTAACAAATATGTACTCTTCTATAAGTACAGTAAAATTTATTTTATGTGCGCTACTTCTTTCTTAGTGTCTTCTCCCACTTATCAAAGCAACAATGCAGCCAAAACTCTTCAAAACCGTCTTGCCCACTCAAGCTCGCCCCCCATCTTTCTGAAGAACTATAAGATTTCACAGGAAGCACTCTCCCAGTAGACATATATCTTGTCTCCAACCCAGTAGATGTAGATGTAGATGGAGCTGGAGCTGGAGCTTGCCCAACCATTGTCTGAGAATCCAAGTCAAAGCAGCCATTTACAATAGCATCATCACACAGAGGCCACAGTTCTTTGTCCACCATATCACGAAACATATTAGCAGTCAGATCCACAAAATCTGAACCCATGGATGTATGACTCTCGCAAAGCTCCTGTGCACTATGAGAAGTGATGTTGCTGATGATCAAGTGTCCGGGTCTGATATTGCCATTACGCTTGGAAAGTGTAGCGCGAGAGAGAGTTGGGTCTCGTCGCCGAGTGGTCGGCTTTTTATCAATTACAGCGTCGGGATCGATGTCTGTCCCATCAGAGTTGTACTCGAGAGGAGGCGAGAAGAACGCTATTCCATCATTTGGAAGAATTTGAGTATGCATCTTGAATCTTGCAGTGCTGTTGCAAAGTGATTCCTCGATTACATTGTATTGATTTGCGAGTGCTGCTGCACCATTGAAATCAGGCATGTGGACACTGATACCGTTGAATCGGAGGCCATTGGAGTGATTATAGTCCAGCCAGATGCACCTTGGATGATTCGTACCACTGCCCACGTCGTAGTCGCTATAGAACCAATCTGCACCACATGTATACCCGATATCGCCAAACCACGACCAGTCAACCGAGTCCCCTCCAACGTAAATGTAGGAGAGACAGATGGCATCATCGTCATTCATGCTAATCATGACATACTGAGCTTGAACATTTGCTAATGCGGGTACGGTCTGTGTATGTTCGATGGCGAAAGGATTCTGGCTGCCTGCTTGCATTTGGTCGCTCGGCTTTGGCGAATGTTGTCCAATTCGAGCACCGTTGACATCCCAAAGAGCGATGTGCGGGACATTCCCACCGCAGCTATCACATTCATTGCCACTCTGGCCAGCACCGATACCGAGGTCAACGTTCGTGTATTGGCTTGCGATTTTGGGCTTTTCAAGTCCAAGCGGCACGGCAATACTAGCGATTACACCGAGGGTATTGAGGAGAAATGCTGCCGCCATTTGGAAGAAGAAATGCGAGAAACTGAAAAGGGTTATTGTGGTGAGGTTGGGTAAGGTTTGTATAATGATCTTTTTTTTCTTGAAAACAAGTTGTCCTCTAAGAAAAGGAGAGAGAATTTGAGATGATAAAGCTGGTTGGTTTTCTATGTTCAGAGCTTGACAGCTTGAATAATAATGGAAACTGAGCAGTACTTATACTTTGCAGACCAGATATATATCCCTTTCCCAGACTTGCCTGCCAGTGGACTTCGAGTAGGATCAAAGTATTTATAATATCATCCCAAATTATCCCGGGCGCGTAGCAATTGGATTCATGGCACCTTGAAAGTGGCACAGTGCTTCAAGTTGGAAAAAACCATCAAATCGTAAAGGTATACATCTCCAATTGCATTGCCAAGAAAGTGGCAGTACCTTTTTCACGAGGCTCCTCGACTCACTGTGATATGTCCCACATGAAGATAGAGTAGAAAGCATAGATTACGTAGGCTACCGGAACTCGACTAGATATAGTGTGTGATACATGACGGACGGACAGGTACAACATCACCCTCTCCCGGAAGATACTATCCCCAGCATCTCTAGGGCGCTACTAGTCCGAAAGAAAACTATGTATGCATCTATTCCTAAGACCGAAAAATTTATGTACAAACTAGATTATCGCAGTAGCAAAGCTTCATATTCCTCATGTTCATCTCCGTCGGCTTCATGGCGACGACACTCTTCTTCGTCTAACTGACGAAGTATTTCTTCATCCTGCAGAGATAAGATAGAGCCAAATCCATCGTTCCCTTGCTCTAAACCGGGTTTGTCTTTGAAGGAGACCTCGGTGTCCTTGTTCTTTGGTTCCTTCTTGGTCCGAGGCTTTCGCTTAGTTGGAGGTACTTTAGTTATTAGAATTGACGCGAAGGTTCATTCGATACTGTAGTTCGTCGAGTCGATTCTCTCCTTGCTTGCCGTTCTACCCTTTGAAGGCCGTATTTGTTGTTACTAGATAGTCCGGCCTTAATGAATCTGCCGGCTGCATTTTTATCGAGGCTCAAGTTTCGTCTTTTCCATACGGGCGTTTCTGCGGTTTTGATCTTATTAAAATACTGCTTCATACGCGTGAGTTCGGCCAATAAAGGGTGGTCGCGAGCTTTGACACCATTGAGTCGTAAATATGAAAACAGTACGGACTCGATAGCATAGGTAACAAGAGTATAGAGCTTGGCCTTATCTAGTAGGGGTAATTTCGAAGCGGTTTCTGAGAGGACCGTCTGCAAAAGGGGCGCGAGAGATTCCTCCAGATCATCAATCTCGTCATTCAGCTGATCTAGCTGAGAGAGTACCTTGGTCGTGTCCATGTTGAATAGATACAATCGAAATTGAGAAAAGCGAAAAAACAAGGGTAGGGATGCTGCTTGGACTCTAAGGGGCCGTGATTCTTCGTCTCCGATAGCTCCTTCCTTGGCTTACGCTTCCAATTGCTCTCGTTCGTACTCTTCGTTTGTGCAGTACCGTCCCCTTTTATTCTTGAATTGTTGTCTTTTCCTATGCTTCGCTGGCGGCATAGAATTAGTTGGGATTGATGTACTCGGCAAGCTTGGGATTGGATATTCCTGCGCAGCTTGTAGGTCAAAGGTCTCGTGTACTTGCTCGGTATAACGATCCGTACGTAGTGTAGATGTACTGCGCGGACGGTTTGGGGGTAATCGAGGTCCTTTGAATAATCGAATCAATTTAAAAATGGAGCTTTGATAGCTTTTACTAGCTGTTCGTAAGTATTGCTACCATGTGATAGGTCCTGCGTGAAGATGTAGTAGAGAGAATGGATTATGCAAGCTCGACTAGATACTCTACAGTGGGTGATACGCAACGGACGGACCTTACCGGCTCCGGTCTAAGACTAACGAAGGACTGTAAGTGGGAAATAGCTGGCAGTACATGAGGCTTGGACAATGAGCTTCTCGTAAGATGATGCTGGTTTACTATCGTTCATGGTCAAAGGCTTAGTCTTTTGGGAGAGAATAGTAGTAGGATTACTGTAAAGTGTTGATATCGCGTCTGGCCCGGCTTAGCGCTCGGGTATGATAGGCTGTTTTTGAGGCTCACGAAGGCATTATCTTGGAAAAGTGAAGCATAAATAGTATGGCGGACGCCGTGATGCTGCGCGTGTAAAGAAGGCTTTGAAAAAGAGCCTCTTGGCGGTCCCAGGTGCTTAGTGACAACCCGAATAATTCAATTGAATTCGCTGAATTAGGTACAGCGCAGCTTTTGAACAGGTAAAATAGACGCAAGCTAGTGTGAATCCTAACCCAACTACATGAAATTTTAAAATTTTTTTTTTGGAGACGAGACCAGATAGGTGCGAGACTCAGCCTGGCGATGATTGCGGCAGGCAGACTCGATCCTTCAGAAGAATACAACAATAGTCACCTTCGAAGAAGGCACAGAAGTGACCAAGGACCAATTCTCGGGGCTATTCGTGTGGACGAGTATACTGCGTTCTGGGAATCCTTGCGAGTCTGCAGGACTTTGATGTTGGTAACTTGCAATAATGCTTGAGATTCGAGATGGACATTATAAAAGCAAGTCACGACCGCCTAGAGACGGATACCATCAAGACCCAGCAATACCAATAACCTCGAATCCCCAAGTCCCCAAATCCAATCTCCAGAATTTAACAACAAACATCCTTCAGCTACATTAACTCAAATCTAGCAAAACTCTTTGCTCTGACTCGGCACAAGCCCTGTCCCTAGAACTCAACTCAAGTTGGTTATTCAACCCATCCGTTCACGCCTTTGACCCAACGACAGATTCGTCTCTTATTTTATTTGCCGTATACCGAGGATTTTTCACCTCCAGGATGCGCCTCCCCGTCCATAGCTTGCTCCTTGCAGGCGCTACTTGTGGGTTGTTCTTGAATGTTGCAGCTAGGGCAACGACATCTAGCTTGATTAGCAAGGACACCACGAATGGTAAGTACTTTCTTCATTTACCACTTGAGTGGTATCTCACTTGATTTTAGTAACTCATTTAACCTCTGGTCCTTGAAATGATGGGTTTTAATTTTGGTCACTAGGAAACAAGGCTCTTCACTCATTTGGAAGGCACAAACCAAGAGCCGATATACCGATACCTGATATGGATCCTGATCCAATTGTGGAGCCAGAACCTTCCGAAGGCGTGCCTGGAGTTTCTACTGGAGATGGATTCGGGTCAGACGTGCCGGGCAGTATTGCAGCAGGCGGAATTGGGAGTACATCGGCTGGAGATTTGGAGATGCAACAGGATGCAATTATCGGCCCCCTGACTCAAGATCAAGCGCAAGGACGAGGGACTATCCTCAGAGAATCCGACGCAACTGACAAGACTTATGGCGATCTTGACAATAGCTACATCATCGATACGAATCCAGATGTCCAAGTACCCCAAAAAATCGAAAGCAACTGGAACGCGCCTTTCAAAGATCTTGATCTCGAAGGAGGCTTGGACGTAGGGTGGAATGGCGCACAAATAGTTGCCAAACAAGCGTCAGGCACAGGGCCCGTATTAGACATATTATATGTTGATGCTTGGCCATATATGGCGATTGTCCGGAACGCGGCCGAAGATACTGACAAGAATGACGAGGCCGTCAAATTATCTCAGTCAGAAATCATGTATCAGTGGATGCGTCAAGCTGTGTTTGCTACAGACGAGAATCCAAATATAGGGCTTAGTTTCGTGGCTCAGGATGATATCTTGTACACTGATACTAAAGGCTTCATCGAGTCCGCCATATCAGAAATCCAACCAGGTGCTCAATATCTGAAAATAACAAAAGACTCGAGTCAGAAGTGGTTTGACACCCTGTTAGGAAGTGACAATGGACGGCCAACTCAGTACATGCTCAATGACCATCCTACCGCGTTTTCTGATGGAACAGTGATCGCGATTCATGTATGGCCTAAGGGAACCGTGTTACCAATTGATCATGCTGGAAATCCGTTGATGGCATTGGAAATAGGTCGTCGATCATAAGGGGAAAGAGTGACTGGGTCTATGGACGGGTGACTATAGTTGTAAAGTGGTGAATTTGCAACATTTGCGGCTGCATTGTGTGGGGTCTTGCGAGAGTCCTCTTTAATGTCGACGTTCGTTTGAAATCTGGTTGTTCCTGGAGAGGCTGTTGTCGGATCCATACTTTCTTTTGTATTTTAGATTTTTAGCAAGTCCTTCAAACCTAGATGTGACCCAGGGACTGTCCACTCCTTAAATGTCTACCATAGCGGAAATGACCGGACATAACACTCGTTAATGGGTCGACCTCATCTGCACCGAGCCGCAGCAGCTCCTTCACGACGTCCGTCCAGTTGTGACATAGAGCAGTTAACATTGGGGGAACTCTTTTAGACTTGTCCAAGTCACTCCCATTAGGGTCGAGGCCACAAACATCAATGAAAAAGCGCACCAGGGCAACATATCCTTTCCTACAAGCCGTTTGTAATGCCTTGTAACCCTGGCGCCTAGCATTAAGATCGACTCCATGATTCAGTAAGAACCGAACCATGTCCTCATCATCATTGTCTACGGCTGCTTCTATGGCCGTACCGTGAAATGGTAGACCGCAGGGATGAGATGTAGTCGCATTGACGTCGACACCATTTTTAAGCAACAGCCAGACTATATCTTTGCGCCCAAATCTCGCGCAGCAGTGATCAGAGCACTGCTACACTTTGATGGTCTTCGATCGTGACCTCGATCCAGCAGAAACTGAACAACGGAAGTATGACCACCTTTAGCTGCAAGCTCAAGAGCACTCACGTGCACAAGCCGAGTTTTCCCATCAATATCAGCCCCCTCATCTAACATCATCGACGCCACTGCAAGATAGCCCAATGCTACGGCCTCAAGAAATAGGGTTTGCTTTAAGTATGCGACGTCAGCAGTGTATTCATCAATAAGATACCGAACTAGGCCTAGATGACTTTTCCGTAAGGCAGAACAAGCCGCTCGTTCATAGTTGGGGCCCGATTTTTCCAGACTATAACTTGGCTCCAACAGAAGCTGAACAATTTCTTTGTGACCTGCATAACAAGCACTATCCAAAGCGGTACTGTCATGTTTCTTCCATGGTATTGGATTGGTGATGTCTGCCCCACAATCAAGGAGCCATCTAACCACGTCGAGTTTATCACATCTCGCAGCACATCTGAGAGGACTGGAGAAGTACTCGCTTTGCTGTTTAATATTCGCACCATCATCCATAAGACTCTTAACAATCATAAGATCACCGAGTGAAGCTGCGATAGCAAGAGCCCCGCAAACAATCTCAGCGGGGGAGATATCTTTCTGTACTGGCTCCAAAGATGCTAGGACATCTTTTGCACAGACATGTTCCACAGTGGATTGAAGCAATATGTACGTATATTCTTCATTTAGAGTAGGGCGATGGTCTTTGGTACCCCGGATGGCTAATTGTGTTTTTGCAAACAAATCGATAGATGAATTGATGATAAGTCGTAAGGGGTGCTGTGTCGTTTTGTCGAGCTCCATCTTCCACATTAAGAACTTCAAGAGGAATTCAGGACAAATCCTTTTGCTCCACCCGTATCTTTTAGGGTTTATGTATCCACTTCTGAGTAAAGCATCGACGACAGCATGGTTAAACAATTCTATATAATTAGCAAGAGACCCCGTAAGGAATGATGTAGGTGAAGGCATACTGTTAACCAGTCTCAGATTGGTTGTTTTCCTTGAAGTGCCAGCAGCGACCATAGCATCCACCACAGCTTGGAACAACTCAGGGGGGAGATCAAGGAGTCCCATCTTGCAAGCGGTCTCGTTCAAGATGAATTGGTGAATGAAATGCCAAAGGGAAATGAATGGTAATGTGTTTGTGGAAGCAGTGGAGATTATGTGTTGCGAAAGGGGGGAACTATATTATTATCTAAAAACATGTGTATCATGTTGGAGCAGCATCCATAATGTGCCTCGAGGTTGCATTGAAGTTGACCGTGGGAAGGGGTGATAGGGTGTCTCGTGGTGAAGCATGAGTGGTGGGATGAATGTTGGATGTTGGATGTTAATGTTGGAAAAGGTCAATCGGTGCCGATCCTCCGAATGTGTCCTACCGTTCCAGTAGCGAAGTCATGCGGATAGCACGTGGTTTCCTGCTCACGAGCCTACCTTAAATTTTATAATATTTAATAAGACAATAAGTATTATTAGGATGTCTAGCGGGTAGAGATTCCAAAATATGAAGATGGAGTGTATCAACATGGTTAGGCGAAGAAACTCGGAAAGCATCCATGCTAATATTGGCAAAGGGAAACGAGCTCAATAATAACAATAGACAACAGGATGGCTTCTGTAGAGATATCGAGAAATATACAAAACTCAGCTTTCCTTGAGACATTTGACTAAGTATGGAAATTCAAGCCCCATTCCAAAGTACGGGGAAACTTGCTGGACACCTACCGACGACAACAAGCCAGAAGAACACATAATCAGCTATAAAATTATACATCATAAGTGAACTTCCAACGGGTGTTCGTGAAGAAGTCTCTGTACAAGCAACATCACAGTCAATATCCTAATCATTGCTCGAAACTTTGCACGTTTGTTTCTCTTCAGAAGTCATTACCTCTCTCCACTGAGATCTCCAGTACGTAAGTCAATCAATCTATTGTTACTACTAGCTAAGTTTGAGTTTGGATGCCACCTATATCCAAAACTTGACCTCCGAAATAAGGCTCGTTCACAGGCATGGAAAACTCGACGGGATATGCCCAATGTCGCTTAGCTCCAGCAACATAAACATCGACGGGAATCTCGAATTTAAGCGACGGTGCATTTAGAGGACGGCCCGAACAAATCTGTACCTGCCTAGTGCCTTAAGGAAACATAGTTGACTGCATTATCATGCCTCCAGATTATGACCATTGGAACTATTTTGATAGTGAATTCTATATCTCTGTCCATTAACTAGATCCTTTGAAGACGCGTGAAGTTTCTTAGCCTAAATTGATAGCATATTGGACAGCTCCGAGGGAAGGTATTATTTAGCTTATACTCTACATGTATACAGCACTTGTAAACAGCAAATAAGAGCGTAAGCGATAAGGCATATTGCGGGATTTAAGTATCGAATCACGTTAAAATTTTAGATAAGCAAGGGAAAAGTACTCAGATCTAAAGATAGAAACAGAAAATTCTCATGCTATACTGTCCTCTATTCCATCCATCATAAGTTGGGCTGTAGAGTTTTATTCATTCCTCTTCTCCTCTCGCCTACTGTCGCAGCCAACACGTTCCTGAACTCTGCCTCGACATTATGCTCAGTTAGCCAAACTGGATCAGTCCTCCCAACAATCCTAGCCCTAAACTCTTCGTCTTTCTCCGAAACACCAGAAGTCCAAATCTTTTGAAGACGTGCGCGATTGAATTTATGGCCTTCATGCACAATCTCCAACACTTTCCCTGACTGAGGACGGCGTGTGGCTTCATACAAATACAATGCATCTTGCAGCTGATTGATCGTTACGGGTTTATCACTGCTTTGTGCCTCGGGAATAACTGCACGAAGAGAAAGATACAGCGCATAGGCATCATCAATAGCAAGAGAAGCTCCGGCAGCGAAAGCGCCACCGTGGGTGTGTGCTGCATCTCCTAGCAGGGTTACTCGACCTCCTCCATAAGTCCATGTGCTAAGCGCTGCACCGGCGACGTTGGCATACCTTTGGACATTTGGAATTCGCTTCACAATTGCCTGAACGATAGGATTGAAGTCCTAGAAAGCGCCGTGAGAAACGTAATAGAAACAAGATGAAAGAGCACATTAAGGTAGAAGTAATAACTGACTTTGAATGCTTCATGAAGAGTCTTTACTTCCGCTGGAGCATTCCAGACTAGATCCTGGAAAGGAGCATTGATATCATCGCGATTAACAGGGAAACTAGCCGTAACAGCATATTGATCTTGTCCTAAATAATTCCGATTTTAGTATTGTTATATACCACGGGAGTAATGAAAATCCAATGAGTTTACCTAGTCTAGATCCAAATAGCCATGCTGTTGGACCGGTCTATGGAAGTGATTTGCTTAGTAAATTGGAAATTCCGTAAAGGACGCATATAAACTTACCCAGTGAGTAGAATCTTGGGGAAGACCTTCGATGTCTGCAACCTGACTATACGGAAAGACTGATCTAAAGATCGCCTCTCCAGTCCAACTCAGTTCATGATCAGGAACAAAAGCTTTCCTAACTTTCGATTTGATACCGTCCGCACCGACAACTAAATCGGCCTTGATTGACGTCCCATCCTCAAAAGTAACAGTGACTTCATCGCCATCATCGGTGTTAACAGTAATGGCTCTCTTGTCCAGATGGACAGTATCTTTCGGCAGCTTTTTCAGTAATGCCTTTTGTAAGGCAGCACGATGTATCCGAACAAATTGGTGGCGGGGATTAGGCACATTATGATATCTGTCTGTACTCAAAATCTCATGTGTCTTCCAGTGCCTATGTATGGTTTTATCAGTCCGTATCTATTCGTTTCGCTACAAAATCAAGCGAGCAAAGAAGCCTCTAAAATGTACCTGAAAATCATTGGTATGCCACTTGGATTCCTCCATCCAAATTCATCTGCTAATACGTCTTCAACGCCAAGCTTTTCCAAGGTCCGCAAACCATTTGGAGCCAGGCCAAGAACGGCGCCAATCTCGCGGAAGGACGAGGCTTGTTCGTAGACTTGTACGTGGAGTGCTGGGTGTTGACGAAGAGCAATGGCTGCTGTAAGACCACCAACTCCTCCGCCGATTATTGCAATGTTAAGAGTCATTATTATATAGAAAATGGCTACTCTATTTCTTTACGACCAAAGAAAAAAAATATGAGGAAGAGAATGTGATGCAGAGCAATCATTTTCAAACCCGCCGACATGGGCGGTGCCGGTGTCCCGATCTCATAAACAGGTGTTTATAATAAGAGTGGAGATATTTCTAAAACAAATTGGTACGGAGAGTGCGAATTACCATGTAGAGATCTTTGTTGGTCGTTGCTGGGCCGTAAATCGTTATCATATTTGTCACTTGGACCTACAATTGCGTGCTTGCTGGAAATAAGAATTCGGAACGCAGACAAGATAGGAGAGTCTCGTCCCTCATTTCTAGAAGTGACAATAGATCTATGCGAACGAACTTCAAGAACAAAGACAGAGTTCTTAGAGATTAGTTTTACTGTCTTGTATAAAATAAGACTGATGTTGTTCGCGGGTACTTAGAAAGGCGAACTATTCCATATCACGTAAATTAGTATTTCCTCTCCTTTCTCAGTCCACAACTATATTCCATCTCAACGTCGCGGTGTAGAAAGATCAACTAGACCCGCTATCGTAAGTGAGCACTCCGCTACTACGGATGGCGACATCTTCCCTAACTACGAAGCTCCGTAAATTTCTTTGGATCTAAGAAACAAGATATAGACCTTCGTTTCCACGTATGATGACGTTTCTCTAGCAAGGTGCTTATTAGAATTCATTGAACATTACTTTTTCAAGCAAAAGTATAATGGCAGTAATTGACCTGAGTTCCACATCTAATATGATATCCACGAACTTGAAGGATGCAGATGTAGAGATTACAACCGGGTCTGCTCCGGTCCCAGAGGATTCAAATGTAGATACAGCATCAACTTATCGGGGGAACTTCTTGAGTACCTTCACGCCAGAAGAGGAGAAAAGAATTATGCGCAAGGTAGACTATCGAATTCTAGTTCTGTTTGGAATCATTTATATGGTTAAGCAGGTAGCCTCCCCAACTCCTTCATACTTGATTACAGACCAATGTGATAACCATATACAGATTGACGTGAACAATGCCTCAGCAGTGAAAGTGATGGCAGTCGGGCGGCCCAGTAATATTCTAACCCAACTGAACATAACCTCAGACCAATATAACTGGGTGCAGTCAATCTACTACGTCCGTCACTCTTCCCTCAACGTCTTTTACCTCCTCTCTTACGCAGCTAAATAGATATCCTATATCATTTTTGAACTTCCTTCTAACCTCCTACTCAAATGGATGACTCCTCGTATCTTTCAAACCCGCATATGCTTTAGCTGGGGCGCAATACTCGCTTGCCATGCTGCCGTCACCAACCGCTCCGGCCTGTATGCTGCGCGCTTTTTCCTTGGACTTGCCGAAGCTGGCTTGTTCCCAGCCCTAATGACGCATCTATGTTCATGGTACCGTTCTGATGAGATGGGAAAGCCGATAATGTGGCTGTTTGGGATTTTTAATCTTGCTGGTGTTCTAGGCTCCCTGTTGGTTTATGGTATTTCGTATCTGGATGGGAGGCAAGGGCTGAGTTCCTGGCAGTGGTAAGTTTTCTCCTTTGCCATAGAATATTTTTGCTAGGCTTAGGCTGGTAGGCAACAGTAATCAAGGCTGAGTAAATGTTGGATATAGGGTCTTTCTTCTCGAAGGTGTTATAACAATGGCTTTCTCCGGTCTCATCTACTGGATTTATCCCGACTATCCTCGTTCTACTCGTACCTCAAAGTGGCTCACACCTCGAGAACAAGAATTTGTCGAACTACGCTTGACAGAGAATGCACCATTGACGTCTGATAAAGCATTCTCACTCAAGGAATCTGTTGATACCTTGAAAGATTGGAGACTCTGGGCCTTTATGTTTACCCAGGTCTGTATGAATACTGGCGGGTTTGGACTGGACTCAGTTGGTTCTTAGTAAGTACACCCCAAATAGATCTACATAGTGGATTAGCAGATCACACTTGTTGATATTACCGTTGAACAGCCAACTATCATTACAAATTTGGGTTTTGTGGGACTTCCGAGAAATCTACTACTCATTATTGTAAGTCGCTGATATTATTCTCAACAAAGAGTCAAGCTGATCCGAGATAGCCTACCGCTGGTGGAGCAATCATTGCTATCACATTAGCGGCATATATCCTGAAGAAAGCTTGGCTACCACGGCCACTCTTCACACTTCTCAGTGCGCCTTGTCTCTCTTCGCCTCACGTCATAGTAACTGACAAGCTCCGCAGTTATCATCTTTGAAATCGGCTGTTTTGCCATCTTCTTGGCCACCCGCTCTCGTGGCGGCATCTATGCCGCGTGTATTTTGGGAACGATGCTCTCTGCCGCAGAGGCAGTTCCATTTTGGGCTTGTAAGTTTCTCATTCTTAAATTGAACTAGATCTCCAAAATCCCGTAACATAACTCACTCTAAGTTCTATCACAAGGGCGTACATCATCTCTCAAAGGTACAACTGGCACTGCCTTTGCTTTCGGTCTTCAATCTGGCATCGGTCAATTAGGCGGTGTTATTGGGCCTCAGATATTCCGAGACAAGTACGCCGCTGATGGCTACAAAGTTTCCTACGGGATATGCACCGCGGCCATTATCGCGGGCTTTTTCGGGGCTT
The DNA here is from genome assembly GCA_009805495.1 of Pezicula neosporulosa. Lineage (NCBI taxonomy): Eukaryota > Fungi > Ascomycota > Leotiomycetes > Helotiales > Dermateaceae > Pezicula > Pezicula neosporulosa. The sequence goes on from SELE01000002.1 coordinate 114,715, forward strand.
GTTGGTGCTGGTATTTGACTCGTAACCTTGAAACAGATGTAAGAAGAGTTAGAAAGAGCAGGATTAGGGCCGAGAGAGAAGGGAAGTTGTGGCTTAGTGATGATGTTAGGGTATATATATGATGAGCGGCAATTTTTCAAGAAGGGTTCCAGCAGACAGAAAGGAACGGACACAGGGCTAATCTCAAAGCTGTAGGTATGATAGGTATTGAATATTAGGAGAACAGAAATATGGCTCATGGTGCCAGTGTTGCTGTATTGTATACGATATACACTGTTACTAATAATTTCATACACAGGATACTCCAAGTAACCGAAACCAATTGGATCACTGCAGTTATCCAAATTTTGCGAGTTTTCTAAATCAAAGGAGTAACCCATATTGTCTAAATAACTCTAATTAAGCAAGCCATCTGCATGAACAGCAACTTAAAATAATTCAGCTACCAAAATAGTAAGAGCTACCCAAGCTAACGCATTTGTTCGAATCAAGTTGGACTAACTGAGACAATTTCTTGAAATGAGTACATTGCCCAAGTCAAGCAAGTTGATGAAATTAAGCGAGTTACTGAAATCCGGAGAATCGCCCAACTTAGGTAAATTAGGCCCTCTAAACTACTCAATTACTTAAAACAGCATAAGTAGCTTAACATTAAATAAATGAATTAAGCTAAGGCATAGTAAGTAATTATCTACAAGTTAGTTACTCAAATCCCGAGACTTACGGAAGTTAAGCGAGTCATTTAAAATAGGTAAATTACAATACTCAAGCTAAAGTCCTAATCATTTGCAAATTGGTTACTCAGAAAATTAGCCAAATCAAGTCAGTCACTGAAAACACGTTAGTTACTCAAATCAGCTTAATTTGACTAGCTGAAATCAGACCGTCCATGGTCATTCAAATGTCTATCTATTACAAAGCATGGTATCCATTCATCCATTCATCCGTCCATCCAGGAACGCCAAACCCCATTCAGACACCAACCAACCTAGCACCACCCTAATCCTCTAGAATCTGTTCGATAGCGCTGCTTTTCTCGTTGAGATGAGAAACTTGGTCGATGAGGATTTGCTGCAGCTGCAAGATCTCCGATCGCAAGCTTCTAGCTTGCAAGATGTTCTCTCCAAAACTTTGGACAATGGCTGATATCCGAGCTCGGCGAGCTGGGTCTGCAGTGCTCAGGGCATCTGCGATAGCTCTGTCTAAGACATTCTCGTAATGGACGAACGCCTGGTCGAACACAGCAGCAAGGCCAGACTCGTCGGCGCCGGCTTCGCCACTCACACCCTCGCCGTGATGACCCAAAGGGCCATCACGGCTTTGAGGAGGAGTGAGCAGCTCCTCACCAGCACCGACTCGTGGGGCGCTTGGAGAACGTGGCATCATCGGGCTGGAGATGTTGCGCAGGTGCCTGCCGCCAACAACAGGACCAATGGCTCCACCTGATACATTGCGAGCACCAGCCTCCAATCCTCCAGCAAGCAAGTTGGCCATTGTGATTCCTCCAGACAAGCTCCGAGTAGCGACTGGGGTATCAGTGACGCTAGGGCCTTCACTGTTGATACCACTTCCACGGAAGGTGGTAAGGTTGACACTGGGTGCGCGTACCGGAAGACTGCTGGGAGCACTTTCAACAAGACCCTCGCTCTTCTTTGAATTGCGGCGACGCGATGGGAGTAGCGAGTTGATGCGTGATCGGAAGCTCTTGGCGGCCTTCTTTGGTGCGTCGTGGGTGGTTGTCTTCTCAGTGCGCTCGTTGGCAACTCGGCGAGATGATTCAGCTCTGGCGGCACTTGCATTGGTTGGACGAGATAGGCGGTCGACAACACTGGCTGGAGTCGCAGCAGTAGCAGCAGCAGGTCTGCTGAAGTTGCGTGGTGAGGCAGTGGCAGGAGAGTTTGGCAGTGATGAGGTTCGAGGTGGAAGGGGAGCTGGTCGTGTTGGAGGTAGAATACCCGCGTTATTGTAAACTCGCCTAGCTTCCTGACTCGTACGTCGGTTCTCCTGGAATTGAGCTTCTCGAGAGGCACGTCGTCGCTGTGGAATCTCGCTGTAGCGCGAGGTGCTTGCGTTGGATCTACGACGTCCAAGGCGATCAAGACCGGTAGTACCACTGCTTTCACCAATAGGAGCCTCGGATGCAGCACTCTGTAAGTCGCCAAGTCAGTTTGAATAGCCTAGATATGAACTGCGGTGACTTACAGCTGAACTTCCTTCTGCGGTCATGCTGGCATTGACATGTCCACCTCCTCGAGTTGCAGCGGCTTCGGATGAAGCATTCTATGAATCACTGAGTTAATGTTGGTCACCCAAGCAAGAGATCCAAGGACTTACAGCTGAACTTCCCTCGGCTGTGGTCCTAGCACTCGCAAGACGACTTCCTCGTGTATGGGCAGCTTCAGAAGAGTTTTCCTGTGAATCATCAAGTTAGATTGAATAAACTAGCTGAGAATTGAAGTGACTTACGACTGCTTTCTGTTTACCCTTGCCGGCATTTCCAACATTGGCACCAAAATCCTTTACATCCGAATGTGCCTTCAAATCAAGAGGTGTCTTCTTGCCATAGATGACATCGTCTGCATCCGGGGCGATGGTGAGCTTGGGGCCCCATTTTGAATGCTTCAATTTTGTACCTTCACCGTACTTGGCATCAGGATGGTCGGCACTGAGTACCTCAGTACGATCGCTTGGCGCAGTGTCGCTAACATAAGTTTGGTGAGCTTCCTCGGCGAAGTCGTCGTCAATGAGAGGGAAGTCTGGGTGCGATGTCTCTTCACCTGCGGCGTTGTCGTGTGCCTCGTTACCTGGCGTGGTTTCTGAAGATTGTTGAGATGTATCGACATTGGCTTCTCCGCGCTCATTGAACTGAGGGAAATCCTCAGCTGACTCGCTAACACCAATTGTAGCATTGTTCATCTGAGTGTTCTGAGCATTGATCTGGGCCTGTTCAGTCTCATCGAATCTGGCATGGTTCTCGGCTGGCTCGCGAGTATCAGTTGCGACATTGCCGGTCTCACCGCTTTGAACATTGGTTTCTTGATCACCACTGAAGCTAGGAAAGTTCATGGCTGGCGCGTTGATGCTAGCTCTGGCATTGTTTGACTGAGTGCCTTGGGTAGCGTTAATGGGACCAGACTGCAAATCGTTGGCGGTACTTGCAGCTGTCTTCGTCTTAGCATCAGAGACGCGACGTTGGCCAGAAGCACTGAGAGCAGCGGCACCACCAAGGTGGGAACGGTTGTACGAGGAAGGGAGTTTCTTGCGTGGAATAGGGCTGCCCATAGAGGTGACAGTGGCTTGAGAACTGGACGCAGAGCTTGATCTTACTGGACTGGGAATACGACTGTGAAAACTAGAACGCGACGAAGAAGCCATTGCACCTGGACCTCTAGGCTGGCTCATATGCGTACTGTTGAACCGGCTGATAGCGTTGTTGGGTGGGAGAGTTGGTAGTTCTTTATCACGAGAAGGTGATACCATAGACCCCTGGAAGATCTGTCAGTCTGAATGCATTTGAGGAGACACAAGCCAATGCTATTGGATGAAGTCGAATTTACACATACCGTACTGACTGAGCTACTGCCGTTCTCACTTTCCAGACGCGCTCGCTCCTTAGCCTCGGCCTCGGCCTTAGCATTGTCCTCACGTTCTTTCTTCATGGCTGCTGCGTTGCGTGCGTCGTTCAGTTGGAGTCCTCTTTCGTTCTTCTTGTGGTTGTTCTAGATTGTCAAGACCAACGAGGTAGCTGTTGCAACTGACACGAAGATTTTCTCTCTTCTTGATGCGTCTGATGACACGGAGCTGCTCTTGGTTGATAATGCCTTTACGAAGAAGGTCAAGCTCCTCGTAATCGTTTGGTAGATAGCCACTCAACTGAAGGTGTTTGCGTTGATGAGGAGTATCAAATAGATCGACGAGGTGTTTTGTGTTGTGTGGGAGAGAAATCGTTGAACGGGTCTGCGAGCCTATCCAAGTTGTCCACGCGGAGACGAGCCACACTTGCAATAGGATATTGCGGCTGGAGTGCGGACACCTTCAATGCTGTCCTCGCACTTTGAGGCTGCTCACGACTGGGATTGGCGGGGATGTTGCGGTTTCTGTTACGACTAACTGCAGCCACATCTGGAGCGCCGGCTTTGTTTGGTGCGAATTTCGAATGAGGAACCATTGGAGTTCCTGGTCGATCGAGAGGCGCATGGTTCCAATTCACAGAAGAACTGCGAGACCGAGACATGGTTCCTGGCTATATTCTCCATATAATAACGCGTCAGTAACATTTTGACCATTCAAAAGTGTTTTCTTCCTTCAACTCACTTGACTTCTGAAGCCTATGCAACCAAGCTACTCTCTTTGACAGGAACCAATGATCTTTCTGGAGCCGTTGATGTTATACTCTGAAGTGTTGTTGTCGCTGTCGCCAATGTCAAAGGATAGAAATTGTATATCTTCAACTTGGCAACGACATGGGTAACTGTGGTTTAGCGCCAACGACGCTGTTTTAAGGGATTCCTTTAGCGAAAAGGCAATACCATAACGATATTCAGCTTACCGCCTTCTATTCTCATAAGAAGAACTTCGAGCTGAGGTCCCACGCATGCTATCCCAATTGTGGCCATCCGAGATCGGTCATAAGGCTCTGAGAAGAAGAAGAGTGAATTCCTTAACTATGAAAGTTCAGAAGCACAATTATCAGTGGGTGTGTATACTGACTTGTTTCTGCTGTAAGCAGTTTCCAAAGAGAAGACATAGCCAACAGGATACTGAGGCATTAGTAACACTTGTAAGTGTTACTCTTTGCTTGCTCATTGTAGACAATACCTGTCATAAGTTGATTAAGGCCCAAACAAGTAGAATACAGAATGTTTGGTTTCTTTACTAACCACTAAGACTTCTTACAATAGTAGGAGGTTATTACCTAGTTAACTAGATTGAAATCAAGGGATCAGTAGAGTTCAAATTTCATGCATGTGTATATATATACTTTGCATTTCTGCAAGAAATTTCAAGCCTACAAGGCTTCATTTACATAGCTAAGCGATACTCATTACCACTTAGCCAAGCAAATACATAACAAAACACATACTTCATTTACCAGTACAACTCCTATAGAAAAACAAAACAAAAGAAAAAGTCACAAAGGGACAAGTAGTTATAACTTGTAAGCTTACAGTCTCAGAGCTACCCAAGAAAAAGAGTTGAAGAATTGAGATCTAATAGCTACACCTAGCTACTGCATTGAAAATCAGAAATGCAAATAATTATATTCAATGAAAGAGGCAAGGTAAAGAGTGATAAAAAAAAAGCAATTAACTAGGATACACCTGTATCAATAATACCGCTAACATCAGCAATGTATCACAGTATAATAATGCTAAAGGATACCACTAAGCAACTAAGCCAGTAAGTGTAACAACTAAAACACCAAAGCCCCAAAGCACTAAAGTAAAAAGTACATCACAATCACTCAAAGAACAGCACCAACTCGACAATATTTCCGAATAGTAAACCCCAAGCTCAAGGAAAAACCACTAGATTAAAGACCACTATGACCACTACAACCACTAGATTTAGTCTCTAATAACTCCAAACAACCCCAAGACACATAGGAAAAATTCATTAAACTGAAAATAGTCACTAAACCAGCTTCCCAAATATACTCTACAACAGCCATCTTATCGCATTGTGCTTTTAATGGTGTATTTGTCGTCATGAAGCATGGCATGTCGTTGAAACAATCTTAAAATTAGCTTCATGGTTTAAGGTGGTGAGGCACCAATACTTCGTACCTTAGTCATCATACTGGACTATTTTCATCAGGTGTGAACGGACAAAGGAGGCACAGATTAGTTAAATAATTACTAGGTAAGTGGATGTAGAAGATTGAATATGAATCCATTGCTTATTTCTTGTTTGGCTTAAGGCGTGGGAAGGTTCGATATTATGGTGTTCAAAGGTGATCCTGGTGTATTTCCTACTCCAATTCATCTGAGGTAGCGCAAAGCGAACAAACGAGATAATAGATTCTTCATGACCCTATTTGTTGACAGATTTGGATGAAAGCAAAGCTATGCTGTTAGTATTTGTTGTCTGTAAGTAGTCTGTCAAGAGCTAAGATGGTAGTTGATAAGTAAGTCTGAATTTGAAGATATAGCTATTGAATTGAAATGGGTATCTTTAGAAACAATGCAAAGCTCCATCTATACGCGATTTATAATCCGAGGAAGCAAGATCCTCCCAAAATCTCGTTGATAGAGAAAGAGTGTATAAGCCTGCGAAGAAGCTATGATATATCCAGCCAATCTTAAGCATTAATATCAGTGGCCACAATACCTAGAACCAAACTTGCGTAAAGAATCAATCAGCCCATCTCTGTGCTTCTCTATCATAGCCAATGACCTTCAAATCAACATTCAAAGTCCTGAGCATCATAGCCATTGTGAACTCCTATGGAAGATTAGCAAATGCTCATAAGACCCATTTGAAAAGAAATGACTTACATCTTCCTGGCCAGGATCCTCTCCAGTATCCGCCCGCTGAGCCTTCTCATTCTCAGTCTCAGGATCAACATCATACTCAGCATAAAGATCCCTCTTTTCAATATCCCTCTTCTCACCCTCCCCATCATCATCACTATCCTCGTCATCGTCATTATTATTACTCTCCTCCGGCTGGTCCCAAGAGTTCTGAAATTCCTGCTGTCGCTTTTGCATCTCCTTCCAAGCCCTAGGACCGCCCATTCTAAGCAAATAGTTAGCCAATAAACCCCTAATGCCTATCTGCACAAAGTTAGGGGGGAAAATAGAAACTAACCGATTGACTCTATCCCTGACCGTCCCAAACATCTCCTCAGCAGCTTGCCTACTAGCAGCCGTCCACTTACCAATCAATTCAATCAACTCTCCATCAATAACCACGTCCCCATCTCCACCGGTTTCCAGTTTCATACTCTCAACTTCAATCTTCCTAGCCTGCTCCGCGGTCTCCAATTCTTCCTTCACCTCCCTCAACTGCTTTTCCAGCTCCCTCTGTTTCCGCAGAAGAGGGGCTATATCGGGATCATTATTTAATGCTGCAGCTGAGGTAGGAGAGAGGTATTTCTTCTTGGGTGGTCGCGCGCGTATGGGTGTAGCTGTTGAAGCTGTAGCGGACGGTGTTTCGGTGCCTGCTGTGGCATTGGTAGACTCAGTAGAAGGATCCTGTGGAGCCTTGGTGGCATTAAAAGAGGGGGTATCTGTTTGTGGGGTCGCTGGACTGTTTTTGGATATGGGGGTGGATTTGAGCGGCGATTTGAAGGGTGTCTTGAAAGGTGAGCGGAATGGCTTTGAGAGGGTCGTGGACGCTGCATCAATTCTGCGACGTTTGGCTGCCGGTGTAGACATCTTGATGGAGGGTTAGTGCTGTAGGGTAAGTGTAGGTAGTAGTGATCAATGTTTGTCTGACAACGCACGCAGTGGTTGATGTTTTGCATTGATTTTCGCGTCGAAGTTCGCGAACTCATGTGCAATGCTCGCGTTAGGCTTCTACCGACGTCATTGGCTGCAATCAATCAGTTTACCACCAAGTCGATTTAAGTTGGAAAGAAAGAAGATAGTAAGGGAGGTAATAATCCTTTATACCATTAATACAAGCTAAAGTACATTCGTTACAATCTACACTTCTAATGACCTATCCCGCCAGCCGCCCAATTGGCAAAATTCGGGTCATCAGGTGGAGGAAAGAACCCTCCATTTGGTTGCTGACCCGGAAGTGCAGGCTGCTCCCCTTGCTGCTCATTTCGCCCAGCTTCTCCGTCTCTTCTATGAGCTATCTGGTGTTGCTGGCGATAATATATTAGGAAGACAAGTGCAGCAGCCAACCCGATGATGATGAAGCTTTCTAAAAGCCCATCGTCGAATAGATCTTCATAGAGACCATCGGCATCTCCGCCAGGCATGGGGTCGGTGTCTGGAAGGTAGTCTTCATAATCTGCATCGGCGTAATATGGGTGATCATCCCTAAGGAAGTTGCTCACCCACTCGGCGAGTGACCACTGTTTCTTAGGAGCTGCAATAGATTAGGAACCCTCCCTGAATTTCAACGCGAATCGAACTTACCTGGCTCCTCGTTGATAGAGTTGATGCTCCCATGAGTGAGTGTATTCCAAGCACTTCTCAATCTCAACTTGAACAAACTCAGTGTCACAGGCAGATACGCCTCCTCATTCGTTTCCAAAGCCTGATCATAATACCGCTTGGCAAGATGGAAGTCTTGAGTAAGTCCAATACCGTTTTCGTGCATCCACCCCAGATTGTAGAGAGCTTGTGCGCTCTGATGGAACTCCGATGCTCCTGTATAGCAAGCAGCGGCCTTCTCCATGTCCGCTTGGGTGCCTATACCATTAAGGTAATAGTCGCCCATCTTCACCATGGAATCTATGTTTGTTTGCTTTGCTGATCTTGTCCAGAATATTAAGGCAAGTGCTGCGTTATGCAAAAGGGAAGGCCGAGGATCCTGAAGCACGAGCCATGAAGGTAGAGACCATCGTGATTTCTCCTGGTCGAGTAGATACGCTACGTTAGCCTGTCCTTTCTCATATCCTTGTTCAGCTGCCAAAAGGTAATCGACAAGCGCCAATTCGTAGTCTCCGTCCTCGTATGCTCTGTTGGCTTCAGCAAATGACGACAGAAGAGGTTCAGCTTTCTCGGAAACAATCTTGTAATAAGCTGTAGCCAATCCACAGCTTCGGTCTCGTCCTATACCCTGGTTGATGAGCTCCGCCAGATAATAGAAAGCTTCAATATGGCCATAACGTGATGCACGCTCAAAGTACTGATTAGCCGCACTAATATCAGTCGGTGTTCCTTGATCTAGGTAAAGGGCGCCCAATTCGACTTGCGCGGGAGAGTAATCTTGATCAGCAGCTGCTCTAAAAAGCTCAGTGGCTTTGGCAGAGTTCTTCGGTACTCCAAGACCATGAAGATACATTAGACCAAGCCCGTATTGAGAACCAGCATCGCCACTGTTGAGACCTCTGTTGTACCAAATAAGAGCCTTCTCGTTGCTCTGCTCAACACCCTCACCTCTCATAAACATTCGTCCAAGGTACCCTGCTGCTTTAGTCGCAATCTTCTCCAACCCGGGTTTGTCGCTCTCGTTGATCCGGCCATCCCTTTGCCAGTACAATTTAGCAACCTTCATGAAATACCATTTGGCACTTTTCAGATTCCTTGGGAGATCTTTCTGCCCATCGTAATGGATCCTTCCTAAGCTGAAAGTCGCTTTGAAATCATCACCCTTCCTGGACATAAGATCAAGGTATTCCAATACATCATCCAACGCTGCGTGTGCATCTGAGTTCACATTTCCCTTCTGCGCATTGGGCCCAGCGCTGGAATAGCTCGCTCCTCCTTCACCATACACTCCTCCATCGTCGTCTGCTAGCCTGTATGAATCTTGTACCCAAGTCTTACCGCCCGGCGGTCCGGACCGATACCACTGAATCGCCTTGTCCGCCACGTTCTTGTAATGCTTAATAGCCTCGTCACAATTTCTACCTGTGCCAATGCCACTGTGAAGTCTAAAAGCAACTGTCATCTCCGACCTCGGATTTCCACCTCGTGCTGCAAATGTGTGGTACAGTAAAGCCTTGGCCTGATCCCGTTCTACAGCACCACCAATTCCAGTAGCGTACATGAACCCAACCATATGCTGCGCCGAACTGTTTCCATCCATCGAAGCTAGTTGCTCGTATCTCCTAAATGCTTCCTTGTAATCCTTCGGGTAAGAGAAGTTACCGTAGAAATTCATTTGCGCCAGCAGGTACAGAGCATCAGCATTTGCTAGTTCGGTCGGCCGCCTGCTCAAGAAGTCTCACCCCCTCCAACAGAGGACCCTTCAAATGCTTCTGTGCACTCTGTGACTCTTTCGATTCATCGGTTGGTGGGCCCTGGATGTAAAGATGCGGAATCAACATGGACAGCCATTGTCCGGCCGTACCTAATATCCCAGTCTGTTTGCGAGATGTCTTCTTCGAAAGCGATCGGTCGTATCGTTGGAGGATGTGTAGGGCTTCTTCTACGAGTTCCGCACCTGTAATCCAGTCAGCAAGGAGTCAAGAGCAATCCTAATGAATGATCCTACCCTCGATATTCCTGTGGCTCTCATGCTCCTGATATGTGTCCTGCGGGGCATTTGGTCTTGCTGCCACTGATGGCTGTGGACTCCCCTCAGCGCTCGGCGCAGCTTCAAACACTTCCTGAACCTGCGCATAACATATAGGAAGAATAATCTGCAAGAAAACTATTGAAATTGTTGGTTAACTTCGTCGTCCGAATTGAGCTTGCTCTCTGCCCACACATACGAAATAAGAACGGCAAAAGCCGTTGGCTCCAAGTCTTCATGGTCGATGTGATGCTCGTCGCAATATCATCTAACTGGCACTAGAAGCTGTACGGATAGAATTGGTCATGATAACATTTCTCCGGTGACGATCATAACAAACGGATGTGGCGGGGTTCCTTTGTTTGTCGAATACTGAAATACAGCTGTCCTCTTCGCCAAAACACACGCGACAGCTTTCTCGGCGGATTGCTTGCCTCATCATCGGCTCTCACGGCCGAATATGGATTCCTTGCTATGTATACTCTACGACAACTAACTACTACAGTTGGTGCAACGCAAAACTTCTTAGGATATCTTAATTGTGCTTCTTATTTGCTTCCTTCGAATTGTTGTACCTCTTCATCCTTATCAGAGGTCATCCAACAGCACGACAGTGATGGTCTGTCCTTCGTATTCGGGAGACTCCCAACACTAGGTACCTATCACCAAGTGCTCTCACTCATCTCCTCGCCACGCTTTTATTTGCCCATCTTCACCAGCGGTCAAAACAGTCTTATGCTACAAAGTATTAGCGTCTCACTTCCAATTCAAAAAGAGGGAGGATATACCGCGTCAAGGAAGCAAAACGACCTAACAATTTCCGACCCATGAGCACCCACCAAAGACACTTTCGACTCTGGCGCAAAAGTCCAAGGAGGAATTTTGTTCAGATGAACTAGATCAAACCCCTCCCGACTAAATATATCCATAAGCCATTATAATCTAAAACATGTTGTAAGCAAGCGGTACTTACCTATGAGTGCCAACACCAACCACAGCTCCTCCACCCGCCCTCCTCACAACATTAGCAACGTACTCACCACCTAGCAACTCCCTCAGATCACCATAATGAGCAGGCGGTGGTTCTTCAACACCTTCTTCCGAATTCGTAACCAGCTCATACATAGAAAACTTTTCATCGTGTGACAGAGCGAAGATATCTGTATCATTGAGGAAGCCAGCTTTATGTATTGAGTGGCCGTGATTAATAGTTTGATGTAATGCTTCTTCTTCATCAGCAATAGTAGTGTTGTAAATATTTACCAGGCCGTCTGTTGAGCCGGAGAGTAGGATTGAAGGATGACTTGGGTGGAATTGTAACTGTGAATAGAAGTTAGCTTTAAAATGATATTAGGGTCTTCATAATAAGTACTTCTGTGACATCGTCGCTGTGACTCTCGATATACTGTCGCACTGGCTCTGCCAAATTTCTGTTGTCCCTGATACGAATTAGTACTGCTAGAACATGTGACAAATAGACGACTTACCATATCAGCACCGAAGCTTGATGGTTTGTCAATTCGGTTCCAGCAGCAAGCCCATGAGGTGCTAAACATGCCAATGAAAGTATTGGAGCATTTTGATCTAACGAGAAATTAGCAATCTTCAACGGAAAAGTTCAAAAGTTCCAGGACACTTCAACAACTCTCGGTCCCCAAAAAACCCATAACTCCACACCAACACCCTCCACCGCAACCACAGAAGAGAAAAAGACCCAAAAAAGACTCACCACTCCTAGCCTCACCAACCACCCTCCCACTCCTCAAATCACACAAAACAACCCTCCCATCCCTCCCCGCCGTAACCACAACTCCCTCCTCAACACCAGAACCATCACCACCCCACCCATTCAAACAAGTAACCTCCTTATTAACCCCCTCAACAACACACAAAGGCGCTCCACCAAGCCCAAGCGGATTCAACAACCTCAAACAATCATCCGACGAGATAGAAGCAAGACCGATACCACTACCACTACCACCTGACAAAGGTAGGATATCATAGATATACGTATCTTCCGGTAACGAAACCTTAAAGGTATCTACCGTATTTAGAAGGTACATCTTAGCGGTATATTCTTCTTTTCTCGTCCTTCTTTTTTTAGTCTTTTTTATTCGTATTTTCTTACGTCAATTTCAGGACCAGACAAGACTCTCTTGTAAGGTGTGTATATGCTCTTTCCTTGAGCGTTGTTGTGAGTTGAGGTATATGTTATGTTATGTAGGTAGTGGTAGGTAGGTACTGTAAGCGAGAATTTTCGAGGTGGTTAGGTGGGGAGAATTTTTTTTTCTTTGCTGCTGCTGCTGCGATACTGTAAAATGAGCAGTGGGAATCGAGGAAATAACCTGTTATCTAAACTTAATACATAGGTACCTAGTTCAATTGTAAATATGTACCTACCTACCTCTACACTAAAATACCACTACTGGGTAGCTTAAGAGAGAGAGAAACACTTGAGCTCCATCAGGTTCAGGATTACTCATGACACGTGATGACGATAATTCTAGCTGATGGTTTCTTTTTGTTGCACATCGGAGCTCGCGTATCTTCACCCGCTCTTTCCCTCTTTGGTTGAGCCAACCATTTCGAGCAGGTGAGGTTTATGCAAACTTTAGTTGTTCGGGAACGGCTCTGTCCGGGAGTTTCTCTTTCTTTCCTTCTCATCCTACGTAGGTAAGCTTATTAAAGTCATGAGTTAAATCGCTTGCGTAATGAAGTAAATAATGGTAGGCAAGACAGGACGAGTCGGCGGCGTCAATAGAGGAGGGAGGGCCTCATTTATAACGAAGAGTAGTAAACTTGGTCCACGAATGATTATTGTTCTGAAGACCTGCAAAGTCTAATAAAGTCCAGCGAGGATTAATGCCAGCCAAGTCTATCTAAGGGTGTATAAGTGTGTGAATACAAAAGTTTTTAACTCCTCCTATTTCAAGGGAGTGATCGTTTGCGTAAAGTGCCCGCCCATTGTTTATTCCCCCAGATTGTCAAATGCCATTGACCTAAAACCGCATTACAAACAAATGAAAGTAGCGCTCAATCCACTAGCTCTTAATTCGAGCAAATAGTAGAGAACTGTCTACTTGTCAAAGGCTGTGGGAAAATTCCCGCATCCAACAACGCAAATGCATCCCACTCCCCTGCTCCCTCGGTCTTGAAATTCCAGAAGACCCAACCACGGGTGTGACTTTCGAAAACTTCGAGCTGAGCCTCGATGTACCCTCGGACGTCGCCACGCATAGTGTCGGACCAGGTTGAGATGTCAGACATGCCAGAGCAAGACCCGACAAAAGATGAATCAGGGTAAGTGCCATCATAGCGGGCTCCAATTCCATAGCCGTTAAGGTAGGGCGCACAGTCAGTTTCTGCTGCCGTCCACTCACCCACTACCACCCATTTGTCGTTACCGGAAGAGTACGAAGCTGCGTTGTTGCAAACATATTGACGATGCTGCCAGGGTTGCATGGCAACGAACTCGTTAGTGAAAGCTTGATATTCATGATGGTCGACAACGACTGGTTTTTTTTGGTTAGTTTTAATACTTGAACATGGTTGGATCTTGTTCTACTCACCATTCTGAGCGTTGTTATCAGAGACAGAGAGAAATCCATTCCATGTGCTCGGAGATACGAATCCGTCATGGAACATGACTGGAGTATCACTCACAGCACGAACCTGGTCGAAACCCGTGCGGTAGAAATCTTTCAGTTCATCGAAATTCAACTCCGAGCTCTGTGGCTCATTCAAAAGCTCAATAGCTACAACGACGTCCTGGTAAGAAGGTTGGGCATACTTTTGTGTGATGGTGTTCAACACCGCTAGTGTCTGCGCGCGGTAGTGTCTCCTTGTTGAAAACCTGGCGTACTAACCCTGTGGCCACTATTATCGAAGCCGTTCTGTGAGCCTGGTGCACCATGCAGGTCGATCCAGACCTTGAGACCTAATGCCCGGGCCCAGTCAATTGCAGCGTCTATGTAGACAGCGGCTCCTTGTGTATATGTCTCGCCATCTTCGAGAGCATATGCCCAATAACCTATTGGGATTCTAACAGTGTTGAATCCGGCCTGGGCTATCTTCTGGAAATCGGTAAAAGTACACCAAGTATCCCACTTCGGAGACAATTAGCGACACTCTTTAGTCTTCTTTATGTATCTATACTCACATGAGGTCGTAGAATTTCCATAGCCGCATCTGACCCCAATTTTTGAGTAAGAGTAAACTCGTCGACAATTCCCAATGACTGATCGAGATTTTCAAAGATACTGGGTGTGATCCATGGTTCCAATACCAGCCATCCTCCAATATTCAAACCTCGAACTGTCTCGCTTCCAAAACTGAAGGACACCGATCGTTTCGAGGATTCTCTATTGATACATGTTAGCGCTGTCCTCGTCTAACAAGGGAACATCAGTTATTAAGTACTTACGAAGAGGGTAAAGCTGAAGCTACAGCAGCAGCAAACAGGCCCGTCAAGGCATATTTCCCGAAAAACATGATAACGATTAGGAATTAATAAGCAAATGCAAACGAATGTAGTCGAATTGAGCAGCGAAGCACAACTCGAGACGATACACAAATCAAACGAATGATGATTTGGAAGGATGGAAGAGAGAGAAGTCGGGGGGTAAAACGGAGAATATCAATCAAGAAGGAGATCAGATCCAAGCTTGAACTTAAAGAGATGAAGAAGAGCTCGAGCTACCAAAGTATGCAGGTCTAACTTGAAGAAGCGAGCATGAGCGGGTAGGAGACATGGTCCTACCCTTCAGAGGAAGAGACGATCAAGGTCTTCATCAAGACTAGGTCAATGCAAAGGAGACACCCCTTCCACTTTCGTAGGGCACTGTTTTTGACGTGCGGCACATGCATTGGCTACTCGCAGCAGGGTCTTTTAGATTTTAAGGTTGCTCGGTGAAAGGGGGAGACTTGAAGGGACGAGGGGTCATTGGCGCGGGGGGGGGTGTGTTAGGGTGTGCTTGCAACTTGCCATCTTGGAACTTGTGGACTTTGTGGGGCCTGGAGATGCAGCGACGGTACTTGAATAATTCTTTCGAGATACGTACTTAGTGCCAACACATGCATGGGCAGTACTACAGTAGCTGAGCAAGGGACCTTAAGAGCCATCTCATGATGATGACCTTGTCACCGTGACTCGACAGAGCGAGCAACTTTCTAGGATAATTGGAATTATTTTGGCAACCGAATGATGAAACTGGAGCGAGAGTGGTTGCCAGCAGGAATTACGAAGGTATATCTTGGCGTGATGATGGTCCCTGAACATCTTCCAACGTCTGGTCTGCAGTGTGCTTCTAGGCTTTAGGCTTTTTGGTTAACCACCACGCAAAATCTACGCGACGTTTACCTTTTTGTTCGCGATAGTGGCGCCGACGCCAATCATGACGATGATTTTCGCAAGTACGAATAAGAACAACAATTGGGTCTGGTCACGATCGTCTTCTCCCTTCTAAAATTATCAGAATTCTTCAGCAAGTTCCATAATTCTCCATCAAGGCAGCCCTCTCCTTTCTGACGTGACGCGATACGTTCCCTGTCACCGCCGCTGAGCCTGGCTCTGGCTGGCCTGGGCTGGGTTGCGCTGGCGGGAGTTCGGATGACCTTCCTGGAAGATTGGAAGATTGGAATCGCCAAGGTGTCTGACCTCCTTGCCGATCAGCATCACTACTCGCTCGCACCTTCACACATTTCCAAGAAAACAAGTTTATCGGACTCGCACTCTTCATACGGTAGAGTAGTATCGGGTAGGAAAATAATATCTCTTTCTTCTTGCGCGCGCGACTGATATCTTTAGAATATCCTTATCAACCTTGACTGCGCCCCCCCTGGAGGTAGTTTGTTATTATGCATGAAATATCAACAAGCTATCTTGTCAACGAAGCCAATCATACAAGGCTGGTCTTTAGCCTTGCAGCCCTTCATGCCCTTGCCACTCAATTTCAACGTCCGCCCCGTCGAGAAGGGTGGTCGAGTCAGTGGCAACCCAAACAACGACAAACTTGTCCTAAAGGGAACGATAGCGGCACGCTTCACCCCCATATCGCAGATATCGATTTCGAGGTCGAACATAATACGAAGTATGGCAATGCTCCATAGCCAATGCCTTTGTAATGATGCACATGCACAACATGCTACTATCGTTCTTTTGTTGCTTCCTCCACCACCTTCAACGTGACAACCCAGGGATCACTGATAACTACACCGATGCCGGTTATCGAACGCAACAGCCGCACTCTTGCTCTCTAAATTAAGAAAGGAAATGAAACAGCAACAGGCTATACTCCCTGCATTTATTGCATGTTGTCATATCTAGCAAAACGGTTCAGGTTCCTAGCAGTCTTAAAGCCGAATAGTCAGATTTGGAAAAGTAGGGTCAAGAAAGAAATTCTCACTTCACTCTGCTATAGCAATGCTTGCTAGGTACGGGCGTAGCGCTATAGTGGATATCCATTATCAAGGTCTAGTGGCCAACTAAACCCCATTTATGTAATAAGATACAAGATGAAGATACGTTAGAAGCTTGCTGTTTTCCTATATCAAAAGCCGAAAGGCATATTTAGGGAAACACAAAAATACTCAAGTTCGTCATAAATTCCTATTCATTTCGTAGTAGTGTTCTTTTCTACAATTCCCCTTGCAAACTCTCCGAAGTTAATATCCTGTTCCGCGTCAACAATCTCTCCCAGGTTTGGCTGAGTGAAGACTGCCAGTGTATTCCTGGCAATCCTTCCACCATCTGCAGCGGCCAAACCTGGCCGTACTCCCTTCACAAAATGAGGAACAGCTTTGAATTTCCCCTTCGTGATTCTCTGCAATGCCTCGCCGGTCTGGAAAGCGATGCAATCCCTTGGGATCTTAACCTGTACTGTCTCACCACTACGAGATTGAATATACAACCCGGCAGTAGGATCTGGTGAAGAGGGAAGCTCTGATAGTGCTGGCAAGAATTTGGGCTGATAGGCGTAGCATATCGGGATTGAAGGAGGCTGCCTAGTCTCATTGATGAACATCGCAGAGGTAAGGCCAGTCAGACATCCATGGTCAAGATGAGTTGCACACCAGTCATCATCATTTCCCGTATCCTTAGTATCAGCATCTGCTGGAAAGTAATGTAATAACCGAGCCTTTGTTGTTGTTGACGTCTTGACAACATGCTCCAAGTACCCCGGCTTATAGTCCGGAATCTCTTTCTCGGCATACCTGTCACATGCTCTAGCTACCAGAACTCCCGTGTCGATGATGATGCGACATAGTTCCTCGAACGTTTCCTTGAAGCCTGGAAGCACGTTATTTCCAGGCCAGATGTTAGGACTCAGGTACTCGGGGAAATTTTCTGGTGAGAAGTCTGCTGTTGGTTTGGCACAGGAGAGGCTTGGATCTACATAGAATGCACAGTTGGCATAATAGGAGCCTTTTAGGGTGTCGACCTGGCCGTTCTTCAAAGTTTCTTTTCCAAGGGACCAGCCTGTTAAGTACTTGGAGGTGGCATTTTCGAGCTTCTCTTGAAGACTTGTTAGTCTTGTTTAGCAGAGTGATAGAATGGACTGACCAAGTCTAAATGACGGGAGATTGCCTAGATAAGATGAATAAGAAAGTAGTCGGTGTCTGAGTTCCACAAACTGTGCGGGTACATCTTTTACGACTATGATCCCAAGAGATTCCGGACCAAATGCTTCTTCAAGTGTGGAGAAGGAGATATTGCCTGTGAGGAGGAGGTTAGCGAGAGTCATGAGATGTAGGCTAAATATTCAGACTATACCATTCCGCAAGTCTTCAAGACTGACTGTGACTGCCGCTGAAGTCATCTTAAAGAAGTCCCCTAGGTTGCGTAAGTTGTAGATTTTAAAGTGATTTTTTAAATGTGTTTCTTCAAATCACTACATGATAGAAAAATATTGAGGACGGAGGGGTCCAGCTTTAGCGCGTCGGCCCCCTCCGGTACAGCCTTTTCCTAGCAAGGCAGCTCGTAACCTCCCCTCCACAACGCGATCAATCCACACCTAATAAACCATCACCATGGTCAAAGCATTAACTTTCAAGGGCGACAAGAAAACGAAGAAGAGGAAGCGCGTTGATACGGCCGAGAAGTTCGGCGACAATGGCGAGAGTTCGACTGGCAAAGAGCTTGTAGCGGCGCAAGAAGGAGAGACGGAAGTGGTCGATGACAAGAGCTGGGTTACAGCGGAGGCGGCTACTGATGTCGTTGGACCTGTAGTATTTGTGCTGCCTTCAGAACCGCCGACATGTATAGCTTGCGATACCAATGGCAAGGTGTTTACGAGTGCGCTGGAAAATATCATAGATGGTGATCCCTCGACAGCAGAACCCCACGACGTGCGCCAGGTCTGGGTTGCGAACAGAGTGGCTGGGACAGAGACATTTACTTTTAAGGGCCATCATTCAAAGTACAGACTCTCTTCAGAGTATTGGATAGCAACTGACGAGCGGTAGATATCTGAGTTGTGACAAATATGGGATTCTCTCTGCGAGCACAGAAGCCGTCTCACCTCTCGAATCCTTCCTTATAATCCCAACCGCAGACACACCAGGCACATTCCAGATTCAATCCCAACGAGAGACTTTCCTGACCGTCAAACCATCAACATCCTCGAAAGCAAACGCTCTACCTGAAATTCGCGGCGATGCAACAGATATTAATTTCAATACTACATTGCGGATACGAATGCAAGCACGCTTCAAGCCGAAATTAAAGGCGTCGAAGGAGGAGAAGGCTAGGGAGAAGATTAGTAGGAAGGAGCTTGAGGAAGCAGTCGGTAGGAAGCTGGAGGATGACGAAGTGAGGAGGCTGAAGAAGGCGAGGAGGGAGGGCGATTATCACGAGGCGCTATTGCTTATAAAGGTTAAGAATAAGCATGACAAGTACAGCTAAAATGTGTTAAATGATATAATGAACGACACATCATGCAAAGGCGTAATGGATTAAGGCCGGCTATCTAGTCTATTGTTGTGCCGGGGCAGCGCATGAACAGCATCTACTTGCCGGTTTGATATGGATGAGGAACTACAAATCTTTTAAGGGAAGTCTTCAAGTTTTGTCGTTGGTGTTGTGGTGAAAATACAAGCTCGAAAATGTTATCAGAGTGGCATATCTTTCTGCCTGTCATAGCGGGAGATGCTCGGGTTGATAATGCTGATGTCTATCAGCTAGACGTGTATTAGAAGATTGCAAGCCTATTAAATAGTGAGCAATTCTGATGATTCAAGTCAAGTAGCCAACGACGAACGAGCTGTCTATGAGTTGGTATTTTAAATTACCTTAGTCTAGCTGAAGAAAATGGAAGTGCTCTATTTTTGAACTTGATATCTACAGCTGGTAGACATAGATGAGGTCTTTGTTCTCAGATGAGCTTTCAAAGCTCTAGAACTTAGAGGAAATGTAAATTCTGGTAGGTGTATGTACATTGCTAAAAACAACTTTATATCTTTAAGACTTTGTTCAAATGTGAACTATATCCCTCTTAACTTGATAATTCTAGATAATCTAGTACATAAAGCGTCCAGAGCACCTAGCACCTACTTTCAATTCATAGAAAAACTCCCTTCAGCTACTTAGCAAATTTCTAAGTTAAAAAAACAGAATTATGTTTTATAGTACTTTACTTGCTATAGACAATAGGCAGGAAGTTACAACTTATAACTGCAAAAATCATGGTACTGCAGCAGCACAATTTTCTTACTCTCTTGTCTTAATCCTGTGTTATTAATATGAACCACCTATTAGCATTTAGATAGAATGTCTATCAATCTACTTCCTCCTGCATATAGCTTTCTTTGAATCCATGATTATTCCTCTTCTTTAGCATTCCAAACTCTAGTCAAGTCAGCCTCACAAATTTATAATGCTATCTTGAAGGTCATCCACCCCTCAAAATCATTCTTGATTATAAACTTGTAATAAATACAACTACCTAGTACTAGTCGGTCAAATGCTACAATGGACCCGAATACAAAGAGGAGCAATATAGTCTATAGAATTTCTATAGAATGCTATAATCACCGCTAAGTTTCGCGAGCTACCCACTCTATCCAACATATCAGATAACTCACATTAGTTGTATAGTAACGAATGTTTGAGGTATTTAGTTTCCTTTATTTTGACAGCTAACAATTTATTGACAAGTAATTTCCGAGGTTTCTTTAGCTCAAAGCATCTATTAAGTTCACTTAACTTGTATCTGTAGAAACTTTGATAGTTGTACAACTATACATACTTCCCTTCTCTAATCTAATTTCGGCATTTTCTCTTGGGCACACAACCAAAGTGTGAGATGGATTTGTGGGGCTAGCAAAGTGGCTATGAGTGGTCTCAAATAGGTATTGTATAATGTGTGTTGTACCACCCGCCTTCTATGCTCTCTCGCTTAACAGAGTTACTGTACAGTAATTCCTTCGTACCTAAACCACTTGTAATATAGGATCAAGTGCTATATTACACACCTTGATTTATGGAAAGCTCTTTTACATAGAGAATAGGTACAGCACTAAATGAATATCAGAACAGTGCCTTTCAGGAAAGATTTCACAGAATTAGAGATAGATGTTTGTGATGATTCAATAGGGGCTCGCTTAAAAGAACAGATGAACATGTATTCTCATTCCAATCTCGCGTTCTCCAACTTCAACAACAAACCCCTAAACTTTTTTCTGCCTTTGCACTCAAGACTCTTCTTCCCGTATACCTATTATTTACAAAACTAGCCATACCATAATCCCAATCCACAACAAAGATGAAAGACATCCTCCCACCTTGTCCGAGTAGAGCAGACAAACCCAATCAATCCACTAATTTCTGCGGTCGAATAATCAAGAATACCAATAAATCTATGACCGCAGCCGTTCCAAAGCCTCGAAACCAATCCGCAGTCTAGGGAGACTACATCCCGCTTGACTGTTCCAGTTGAAAGGGTGCAGCGCTTGATTTTCCAATTTTCTCAAAGTGAGTCCTAGAATGATGAAGGGGTTGAAATTGAGGGTTATGGATCAGAGAAAAGATAAGATGTTTAACAAGGATGTTAAAGGGTTTTCTTGTAAGAGGAAGGGATTGCTGATTCAGGTTGGGCAGACGACGGACCCTAGGAGTTGGTACCCGGGGTTTTCACCGGGCGTTACTGAGTGTTTTGGTGGGAAGGTAAAGGGGGATGTAGATGTTAGTAGCTTGTGGTGGTAAATTGTAAATGTGAAGATAGTGCCGGAATGGAAGTAGTAGGATGGTTTCCGAATAAGTTCGTCGCTACCACTAGATAGATTATCTTCGTGTTTGGTCCCTGATGCCCGGGAAATGTTCTTTTCCAAACCACCATTTCAATTCCGTATCTCTTTTATTACTTTTCTCTTTACCCTTCTACTTCCACTAGGTTCTTCCTCGTCATTCTGAGGAGTAGGTCTAGTCCTATCTGCAAGGTTCTGTCCATTGCCAAAAGTATTCATAGAAGTAACACGAAGTCGACCAGGCATGGCGATTTTCCTCTTTCTAAGATTTTCCCTGAGCTTCTGAAGTCTATTAACCGCTAGTTAGAAAGACTCGGCGAAGGCTCCGACATGACTTACGGTAGGAAAACCTCCTCGTAAAACCCGTACAAAGAATCTAATAGTATGTCTTCCCTTTGAAACTGCTCGAGGTGAGGTCTAGGTTGCCTGGCGCGGTTAAAACAGTATTCTACGACTTGCTGAAATGATGGTCCCAGTTCATCTTTTGTTGCAATGATAGCTTCATCTAAGGTCAAATCCATCCCGTCCACCATGTGTGTAGCATTTTTGGGTTCTCTCCAAGGTTAATGTCTCTCACTTTCCTCTGGGTGGCCAGCTCAATGAACAGGGTTCCAATACTGTACGCTTCCGGGTATAAGGTATGTTGAAGAGAATGCAAAAGTATACAGCGGTCGCACTCTCTGATACCAAGAGAGTAGCCAGTAGAATCGTCTTCGTCAACTCTGATCACTAGGCTTTCGCTACTGAACCCACACATCCAGGAAGTGTTGAGAAGAAGAAGGCACGAGTCAGCAAGCCGATACGCAAGCTCCAATACCTCGCCATATCCAAGATGTACTTTCGCTATTAACTCGTCTGCTAGTCGTAGTGTCCTACATTTGGAGAGAGGAGCTGGAGTGATGCAATAACAAAGGTTTGACTGCGGTATTTGAAGGTGTGCTATGCATTTCCCAGGAACTTGCTTGTACAAACTTGAAAATGCTGTGTAAGGCTTAATGCCTTGAGGAACCTGTGGCCCAAGTGCTAAGACTGATAATTCATACGAGCCTTGGCTTTTCATCCGTTCGGTGATTAGCTTAAACTGAACAGTACCTTCTGCCGCTTTCGAATTCATATGGGGTCTGAGATCAAAGCCTATATCCTTAGGCTCGTCAAGCGTTGGCGGAATGGTATTCGTAAAGGCGATTGCAAGTTCCTTGAACCGTAGTGCGTAATTCGAATCCCAGGCCTTCCCAACCTCATCTCTCCGAGTTTGTAAAGGTGTATTCAAGGACAGTCCTTGGTAGATCACCACGAAATATCGCTCAGAAGTAAGTTTAAGTATCTCATATCTCTTCTTGAGCTCCTCAATTTTCTTTCGGATCTTGTCGCCCTCATCTTTGCATACGAAAGAAACTTTTTGCATCAGAGTTGACCGGTTATACACATTCTGCGCGGATATTTTCCGTTCTTTCAAGGCTTCGAGACGATCTAGAGGCAAAGCACGCAGAAATGCCCTCCCATTTTCTGAACTCACTGGTAACCGTTCCCTCTTTCTCTTCTTTTCCGGTGCTCTAGCGTTTTGATCCGATGGCATGAGTGGTGGTGAAATCAAGCCAACCTAAGGTTGAACGCTCGGCGTTAGTTTATTTGGGACATTTTAGTAACGTAAATATGCTTGAAGGGTAATGAGTACCGCACGATTTGGCTCGTAAGAGGTCATCTTAACTAGCAAAAGTAAGCCACCCAAGGTCAACTGAGTTACCCAAATCAACTAAGTCATCCAAGTCAACTAGATTACCTTAGTCAAGGGGGTTCCTCAAGTCAAGTCAAGTGAATTACTCAAATCCTTCTCTTACGAAACCAAATCGTACAGTAATGCATTCCAAAGGGTAATTCTGCACCACATACTAAGTTCAAAATCGTCTCGTCGATTATGGCCCTCTGCTTCTTAATCTCCTCCCATCCGTCTATGCCGAAATATCGAACACCTTCACCTCCTTTCTCTGAATTTCCTATCTCCCACTCCGCTTCCCAAAGGGTTAGTAGACGCTCGATCGTTTCCAGATCTCTTTCGAATCCGTCAATAACTGCGCCATATTCTTGGAAGTTCTCGGCTTCATGTAGAAATGTATTTATTCCCTGTCGACCAAGATCAAGAAGGCTTAGAATGGCAGATATTGCTCCGATTATTGAGAGCGGATCGGCCATTCTTAGAGTGGTCACCGGGTAGAAAGTGTGGTCGTATAGAATAGAGCGAGATACCAAAGTCAATTGAGCTGCCCAATTCAACTGAGCTCCCAGCTCAAGTTAGTTACCCAAATCAAGTGGGTTGCCTAAAGGACGTGATTTACTGAAACGATGTTGAGCTGGATACTAATCTTCAGAGTGCGGCTGAGGCTGAGCTTTAACGTGACGTCTTGCTGCTGCAAGAAAACCAAATAGGAAAGTGATACGGCACTTTCGAATCAGGACGGCTTGATCACCACCCCGCCCTATTTGTATTGGCTTCATAACTTCCTATGTTCTTTTGCAGCGACAATGCATGACTGGCAACTATACAACCACCACATTCTAATATCATGAAGCATCAAGCTTGAATCAGAACACAAATTTTAGATTTGTCTATTGCGAAGCCTTGTGGATATCATCGCCACTATAAGGAGATGGACATTCCCACGTCGTCTCCGCCCGAAGAGCAAGAAACGAATTGGCCGGAGACACTACGTTCCTTTGAAGTAACCGACTCAGTCACAAGTGAAAATTCGTTCATTGAAATTCACAAGTCTTGCCGAGAGAAATTCGAAAGTCTAATTGGCATAGTCGTCGGATATGCGAAGACACAAGTCCCCGAGATTCAGTCGGTTCTTCACGTTATCGCACAAGATGTGGATGACCAAAGAGTTCGGTTTGAGATATGGACTTCGGATATTGATGCAGACGAAGAACATTCTCTGAGTTATGAAGCCCTGGGTGACGAACCAAAAAGGGATTTCGAGCTTGTCAAAAACACGTTGCTCACAATTCTTAGTTGTCTCAGGGATGTTTCTAAGGACGTCGTTGAGAAATTGATCACTTTTAAGACAGAACCTCCTCAAGTGGTTATTTCGACTTCAGCGCACTTTGCAGAAAATATTACAAAATTAGGGTCTCTGATTAAGACTCTTTTCGATCTTGTCCCACCTATCCTTGCTATTAATTGTCTCAGAAAGCAAGAAGGTCCTTATTGGGCTCAACGCCAAAAAGTTTTGGAGGTGAGGAACTCGGCAGTAAGATTAGACACACAAACCACCTTGGTATCCTCGAAGCCAGAGGATCAGACCAACATGACTATTATATCAAGGACGCAAACCCCCTTAGTATCCTCGAAGCAGAAAAGCAACGCTTTTGCAGGAACCCCACCAATCAAAGTATCTCTAGCGTCCGGCATATTTGAGATCGAGAAAGAAAATACTAGTATGGGAGAAATCGAAGATGTTGTCATGAGCCCTGGTTCCGATGCTCAAATGAATGATCCTATAAGCGGCATTGAGATGTTTGACTACGAGTTTGAAGTTAAAGAGCAAGATAGATGGCTTCCCATCGCAAATGGTCAGTATCTTTTCTGTCGAATAATACATAAACTTCTATCTATTACCCACCGAACTCTGTTGAGTACTCAAAACGAGTGGCCTGTAAAGCAAGCGGATCGCTCAAACCAAGTGGGTTACCCAAGTCAAGAGAGTAAGTTACTATTATTACTACCAAAATAGCTTAAAGTTGCTTGGGCGTGACAAAGCTTACAGAGACTAATATCCCTTTTTCTTGCCTATCTATCTAGCAAAAGTTTCAAAAAGGCTAATGTTCTACTCAACAGTTTCTCGAATAATGAAAGCTGCAATACCAGAAAATGCGAAAATAGCAAAAGAAGCAAAAGAGTGCATGCAAGAATGCGTGAGCGAATTTGTCTCATTCATAACAAGTGAAGGTGAGTTTTACGTAACAAAATTATCATTAAAAGTACTAATCAAAGGTGGTTTCGACAGCTCTAGAAAAAAACACAACAGGAAAAAAGGAAAACGATAAATGGAGAAGATATCCTATTTGCCATGGCTTCTTTGGGATTTGAGAGTTATGCAAAAGCGTTACAGATATACTTGTCCAAGTATAGAGAGGTGGGTCTTTTCTTCTTCTTGTGGCGCAAGATATATTGCAATTTACAAATTCGTCACTTCTGTTTGATGATTAAGCTGACGTTTGCACAATCAGTCTACAATTTCAATTTGACACGAACTGGGAGTTAAGTCCATAGAGACTAAGAAATAAAAGAGATGGTGGAAATTTAGGGTATGTAAACGTAAATAATCATAATTTTGCCCTTAGAGTTACAAGAACTTACTTATTGCCGAAATCCATTCCGTGGCTTATACGCCAAACTACCTATCACATGGAGTATATCTTGATATTGTCTCTCGCATGGTTAGTGTTAGAAGGCTCCGAACCAGTAGGCAACTAGTAAACTAGTGTATATCACGTAGTGTACTATGTTGCTTCTGTTATTCGGTAGTTGTATTAAGAGTATAACTAAGAGTAAGGTCGAAGCCTTAAGTAGTAAATCTAGCTATACGTAACTATACTTAATTAGGCTAGTAGCGCACCTAACTACGCCCTCTAATTAATTTAAACTAGGCCTAGTACGTAGTAATACTACTACTACTAGCTCTAGTTAATTACCCTTAAATATAATAAATATAGGTATAGTAATACTAGATAATCTTTATAAAATAGGTTAAGCCTAAATTACTTAAATAAGCTAAATTACCTATATAAAATAACCTATATAACTAGCCTTAATTAATTCTATATTTAAATTATTATTATATTTAAATAATTTTATATTTTACTTATTTAACTTCCTTTAATTAAACTTTATTTATATTAATTAACTAATATAAAGTATTATATTCCTTACTTTTAATTATAGTATCTACTAGGTTAGTATTACTATTAATCTACTTAATCTCTATAATTTCCCTCTACTTATAAACTTATTATAAGTATATAATATTAATTATTAAGTACTTTTTTTAAGTTATACCTAGTTAAACTAGTAAATTAAATAATAACTTTAAATTAATATAGATAATTAATAGTATTAGTATAGAGAAAATCTTATTAATTATTAATTTAATTATAATTATAATATTAAAACTATAAACTACTTTATATAACTTTATTATTAATATAAAGTATATAATATACTTATATTTTATTAATAACTAATAGATGATATTAGCTTTATTTAACTTATCTACTAAAACTATAATAAAGCTTATTTATAAAGAAAAGTTAATGTTATTAATAAAAGAAGAATTTATAAATATAAGTAGTTTTAGATTAATTAAATTTAACTTAATAAACTTAAGCCCTCTCTTATAAAGTTATTAATTTACTATTAAAGTTATTAATTAAATAACTTTACATCTTTATCTATAGAGTTAATTACCTAGGTAATAAAAGATAAATTAAAAAAATTTTTTAATTAATAAATAAAAGCTATATATACCTTATATATATATTAAACTATATATACTACTTCTTTATTATTATTATTATACTTAAATAAATAACTTTTTTAAAAATTAATAAAGTTTAATATTACTTTAAAGTTAATAATCTTAAAGTTCTAGTACTAGTATTATTATAAGAAAGTAATATTACTATTTTATTATAATTTAATAAAACTACTATTAAACTTTATTAATTTATTAATAGATAATTACTCTTAGTCCTTAGCTATAAAGTAAGCTTTAACTAACTCTTCTTACTTAATATTATAAAAGATATTATCTATAAAAAAATATATTATTAATTTAAATACTAATAATTTTAAAGATATTACTATTTTAGAATAAAAGATAAAGATTATATATAGATTAATTTATTTCTATCTTATTAATATAATAAAAGTAATATATATAAAACTAATAATTTTTAGCTTTTAATACTTTATATAATAACTTAATTACTTTTAGAATAAAGTTATATTTAATTTTTAATTTATTATAAAGTTTCTTTAGTACTTTAATAAAGAACTTATAGTTTAACTTTATTATTAATTAAATATAAGCTTATAAAATATTATATAAGTATAAATTAATATTATTAAGTAAAGTAGTAAAGTAAAGAATTAATCTCTAATTAATATATTAAATAATTAGTAACTAGGTTAATACTAAGTCTTTACTATAGTTTTAATAAACCTAGATAATTAAATATAATTTTTTAAAGGCTTAGAGTATACCTTTATACTTTATTTTATTAATAAATTATAAATTAAATATATATATATTAAGTAGTATATTATTAATATTAACTAGTTTAAAGATTTCCTTTTTAAGTAAGCTTAGTACTTTCTTCTTTTAGAAATTAATAAATAGTATAAGTATTAAAAGTATTAATACTTAATACTTAGCCTTTTTTTATAAAAATACATAGAAGTTTATAATAAGTAATAGGTTCTTTTATAGTTTCCCTTTATTATACTTTATTAGTTCTACTAAATAATCTAAATTAAGCTTAGGTTTAAGTTATTATAGCTCTTAGACTTTATTAAAGTATTTAACCTATTATTAATATCTAAATTAGTACTAAGGCTAGTACTATAATATAGCTTTAGTATAATACTTCGAAATTATATTAAAGGTTTATAAGGTGTTTAAACTATATAGGTTTCCTTATCTATAGATAATAAATTATATAAGCCCTCCTAGCTCTTAGCTTATTTAGTATTACCCTTATACTAAACTATAATAAGTAAGTTTAAAGGTAATTTATAAATAGCTTAGGTTATAGATTTATTTTAAGTTTATAAAGCTTTTTAAATTTATTTATCTACCTAAAGCTTTTAAAATTTTAACTATAGCTTTCTTTATTATATCTATATATTTAAAAATAAATAGTATTAATAAATTTAAATTAACTAGTTATAAGTAGGCTCTAAAGACTAAGAGTATAAGTACTAAACTATCTAGGTTTATTATATTATTAATAACTTTAATAGCTATTTAAAGAACTAGTTCTTTATCTATATTAAATAATTTAGCTATAATAATTTTATAGGCTTATTAAATTAGTCTATAATATTATTTAATAATTTTAATTAAGTTATAAGCTTTGACTAGTATAAACTTAGTTTAAATATTTATTATAGTTTTATATTTTTAAAACTCTTTATTAATAAAGTTTTTACTAATATTATAGATAATAAAGTCTAGTAGGCTTAAATAAGTATTTATCTAGTATACCTATAAAATATCTTAAGTATACTTTATAGAAATATTTTAAAGTTATTTACTAACTTAAAATTATATTACTTTATTAATAATATATAATACTAGGTTACTATTAATATATATAATATCTATAATAATACTATAGTTAAATTTAATATTATTATATAAGGTAAATTAAAATTAACTTAATAACTTTTTATATTTCTAGTATTAGTAATAATACTTAGTAATCTCCTCTAGTACCTAATATATAATATTATAGCTAGTATATTCTAAGATATAGTAGAATTTATTAATAGATAAATATCTAAATTATTTATAGAGATATTATAGTTTTATATTTATTAGGTAATAAATATTTATTAAATAACTTATACCTATATTAATAAATTTAATAATATAAAAATAAGTAACTTTTAACTTCTATAGTATTATTAGATATTTATATTATTAAATAATAGAGATTTACTTATTTAAGGAAATTAGTAGATTTTTAATATTATTAAAATAGATACCTAGTTTATTTATATTTATAAATAAAAGAAGAAATAAAGTACTAGCTTTTTATAATATAAAACTTAACTTTTCTTATTAATATAGATACTTATATTAATCTAAGTACTTTAATAGTACTTATTCTAAATTAAATATAAGCTTTATCCTTATTATTAAGCTTAATAATATCTAGGTTAAGTTCTTATAAAGCTTAGAATTAGCTTAATTCTATAGTAGACTTAATAATAGCTCTAGTATTAATTATAATACCTTTAAAGACCTTAGATAAATATTAATCTTTTATAATAGTAGCTAAGCTTTTAGATAAAGCCTTAGTCTTTTCCTTTAGATAAATTATATAGATAAAGCTTTTATTAACTAACTTTAAAACTATATTTATAGCTTTATAAGCTTAGAGTTTACTAGCTTAAATAATTTATAATATTATAAAGTTTTACTTATTAATACTATTATTATTATTATTAATATCCTTAGTATTAATATAAAACTTTTAGAAGTTTTAACTAAAATCTTCTTTATTAGTATTACTTTTATCCTTTATTATATATTATAAAATAACCTTATATTACTCTTTATTAAAATAGTTAGTTAAATAATAACTTAGTTTCTTTATATATAAAGTAATACTTTAAGTATTTAATATTAGTAAATTTAATATACTTATTCTATTTATTTTAGCCTTATATATTATATTAGCCTTAATTTTAAAAGTTATTATATTTATTACTATAGTAGGTTTATACTAGCTTTTTATTATTATTTTGATAGTATCTATAGTTTATAAAGAATATAGTAATATACTTAGAGTATTTTCTCTTATAATTTAATATAGATGCTTAAAGTATATTTATTAATATACTATATCCTTTTAGTAGTACTAGTATACCCTAGCTATAAGCTAAACTAAAACTTTATAATAAGCTATAAATAATTTATTATATATAATTTTATTTATTTAAAAGTTTAAGTTAAGCTAATACTTAATACTTTAAATTTTATTTAATAATAATTATAAGTACTTATTTATAGTTTTACTTTTATTTTCTTCTATAGTTTTTTAAAGTATAATATTATTCTAAGCTATAAAGTTTTTATTATAATAATCTAAACCTTTAAAGAATTAATAAAAGTACTTATAAATTATATTAAATAGCTTATTATTAAACTTATAGTTATAAAAGTTTTTTTAATATAATTTCTTTTAGTATAATTAATATAGCTTTTTTAAATTCTTCTATTATATTAAATATACTATAATATTAATAATTACTATAAAAAATTATTAATTTATAATTAAAGTTATTATTAATCCCTCTATATTTCTACTTATCTATATATATCTTAGATAATATAGTTATTTCTTTAATAAGGTTTAATAATTATAGATTTATATTTAATTAAAGTTAAGCTTAGTAATTAATTTACTTAGCTAGGGTATTAATAACTAAGTAGGGTAGTAATATAAGCTTAACTTAATATTATATATTTTATATAACCTATAGTATATAAATTACTTTTTATTTTAGTACTAGGGTTTACTTTAAAGTAAAGTAGGGTTAATTATAACTAAAGCTTAATTTAAATATATCTTTTAAAGTTATAATTAAATTATATTTAATTAAATCTAGCTATTTATTTATTCTTTAAGTTTTTTTTATTTCTACTATAGTTTATTAATAATAGTTCTCTTCTTATAAAACTATTTATATAATATCTATTAGTATATACTTCTTAGTATTCTTTTAAATAAATATACTATAGCTATATAAATAGCCTTAAAGCTTCTATAATATTATAGTATCTATAGACTTAAAATCTTCTTTATTATAGCTTTTAAAGTCTTCTTAGAAGTAGTCTTATAAGTTATTATCTATTATATTATACTCCTTATATTTTTACTAGCTTTAATATAATATATATATATATATTATTATTTATAGATATATCTAATATATATAAGTTTAAAGGTTTACCTCTTCCTTCTAGTATATTTTCTAATATTATATAAATTATATAATATTAAAGTAGGTTTTTAAAGTAGGTTTAAGGGTTTAGGAAGTTTATATAATAGTATATAAGTACTATATAAATAGTCTAGGAATTATAAAAGGTTTTATAAGTATTATAGTTAACTAAGTAGTACTTAATAGTACTTAGTAATATAATAAAAAAGATTATAATAAATTAAATAAATTAATAAATAAAGAATTAATCTTTAAAGATTATAAGTATATTCTTAATCTATTTATTAATTAATTAATATTAAAAGGCTCTAAACTAGTAGGTAACTAGTAAACTAGTGTATATTATATAGTATACTATATTACTTCTATTATTTAGTAGTTGTATTAAAAGTATAACTAAGAGTAAAGTCGAAGCCTTAAGTAGTAAATCTAGCTATACGTAACTATGCCTAATCGGGCTAGTAGTACGCCCAACTACGCCCTCTGATTGGTCCAAACCGGGCCTGGCGCGCGGCGACGCTACTACTACTAGCTCCAGTCAATTACCCTCGAATACAGTGAATACAGGTGTAGCAACAGTCAGAAATTATCTTAGATAATTAAAGCAAATCACGCAAGAAGCCTTGTGCACTTAAAATAACTGGTTTAACGCTCATTTTTTATGACAGAAAGTCCTGATTCAGTGCTATTTATTTTGTATATAAAAGGCTAGTACTCACAACCCACCATTCCTCAATTCGAGACTGAACAATCGTGAGCCCAGATTTCAGCCACGATTCATTCCCTACACAACATGTAACCAGGCTTAATTCCCTTTGCTTCCTTCTTTCAAATAAAGCAGAGGCATTGTGCAATACACAATAATAGTACCACTTCGAAGGAGTTATGTATCTGTCGTACAAAGCAACGTCCTTTAAAAAAAACTAGAGGTATTCAACAACACAGTTAATGCCTACGCCCAGCCGATGCATCAATGACTGTCACATTCACTTGTCTAGACGTCACACATCAATCTCGAGCAGACAATCAAGTTTTGCCTCGATACAAACAATACATTATTCGTCTGTTGCACTATCAAGGCTCTTCACTCAAGGAGAGTCGCTACATTCAAGGCCTGCCCAAAACCAAACCATCAATTTGGAGTAAGCGATCATGCTCTGTTAAGGATATCACAATATACATCACTATGCCTTGCCTGCACATCTATATCCACGCCGAACCTCGCTTCTCTTCTATACACGTCGTACAGGTACACAAGAAACATATATGCGGGCAGTAGGAGAAGGAGGACTATGTTCAAGATCAAGGACATAGATTCAGTGGTTAGGGTTATATATTTAGGGTCACACATATTTAACTTCCTACACTCTCTTAGGGTTGCAGACTCTCTCTGCTTCGCATAAAAGCCCGAGATGGTGTATCAGCTGGAAATCGGGTGATTTGTACGACTTACTTAGCTAACCGCCCCCCCCCCTTTTAAATAATATATACCCCATTTAGACCTCACTTTATTTTGCAATCGAGTCCATTTTCTTAGTCTCATGTTACTTCTACTGTCTACACATAACGAGTCGACACAAGTCGATAGCTGGGTCATGTAAAGAGCTTTAGCGAGTTCCTCCTTATGGACAAATTAAGATGTTTCCCATTAAAAAGATAGCTAACAAATATTTAGACATTTGTCGTAACAGGAAAGAGTCGGACTTGGGCTAGGGACATGATGAAGGTTTATGATTTTGCAGTAGGGAGTTGCAGTTCATTGCCTATTTCGTTTGTCATTGCAGCGTGCTGATATATCAAGATTCTTTTTGAGAGCAATAGATCTAAGAGTGAATATGATTTTCTTCATCGAACTATTCTACTCTACTCACCTCATTCCCAGTTTCAGTTAGATAATCAACTTCAAGTTTATTTGCGCTGCACTGGCGATCTTGAAGTAGAGTCAAAATAGGATTCTAGTATACAGAGTAAACCGCTTTTAGTCATAGGGTAACTTCAGATTTCATCGCCGAACTCATCTTCGTCGTTCTCATCATCTTCCTCCCCACTCTCTTCATCCTCATCTCTAATGTGCGGAACGAATCTAAAATCAACAAAGCTGACCCCACCACCATCAACCTCGACCATAAACTGTAAACTTAGAACACCCTGTGCGTCACCTCTGATACTGACTTTACTTGCCAATCGCATAGCCTCACTGGCTGCTTTAACCATCTCGAACTTATAGCTTTCAGACCATTTTTTCACGACTGAGAAAGTCTCTAGCAGTTCACGCCCCTTTGAAAAATCTACACTTGCACTGCCTAGTGCACCACTTGCAGATAGACTGAGGTATGGCGCAGTATGAAATGCTGTGATGTCAAGGCGGCTAGGCGAAGTAGAGGACAGTTCAGATATGGCATCGAAGAGCCAGCGTGCTTGCATGATAATTTTGACTTGCACCTCATCTCTTGCAAATGGGATTTCATGTTCCGACTCAGGCTCATAAGTATTGAGATTACATGTCGTAGTAACACCTGTCTCCTCAAGTATAATGCTGAGTGGCGAGCCGATGCCGGTATATGATAAACGACAGACTCCTGCCATCCCCAGCGCTTGGTTGCTGAAAGCATTCGGCCTATCACGCCGAATGTTGGTACCATAGCCATCACTGTCAGATTTAGAGAATCGAGACGCCATATCTGCAGCGCCAAATATTTGGAGGGTTTCAAGGAGAGCAGCTAGAGAAATTTGAAAACTGGGGAGGTCCGGGGGGAGAGAATCGGGGTCGGGGGAAGACTCTTGTTCGGATAATGTGCAAACAAAAGAGGTGAATAGTGCCTTGTCGAGAAAAACGATTCCTAAGAAAATGTTACTACATTGACTACGTCGTTCTCCTGTTCAATGATAACCAACCTTGCATAACTTGTGACTCCTCGACTGCAAAACGTACACCTTCATTGCTAATTTGGACTTGTGCTTTGGCTGCAAAGCGGATACAGTTGAGAAGCTGGAATAGTTGTCTTGTGGAGCTCGAAACAGCTTTGAAGACTGGAGCAGCGTACGCTGCGTCGTTGACAACCGACATTGTGAAAAGGATGGAGGCTAGCGGGACTCTTTGAGGTACTTCGAAATTGTGTAGTCCAGAATCAACTTTATTAGGTGTTCAAACTCCTTGCTTTTATTTTCCGTCTATTGTACAGCCTAAAGAGAACGGGCCACGAATCGATGAACCCGGGGTATCTTATACATAAACGCCAACCGCACAGATCATGTACACAGCTCCGAACCTGTGGGAAATTAGCAAATAATTTGAGAGAGCCTGAATACTGGACGTACGCAATTGCTGCCGAAGCTGGAAGTCCAATGAGGGGTATGTTGACGAGAGAACGGTCTTGGTAAGGAATTAGTTTTGCGTCACACAGTATGGAGGTAATGGCATACTGAGTCCAAAGAAACCAGATAGCAATATTCCGACAATTAACAACGACAGACCCGTGGAGAACTGGTAATCCTTGCCGATGGAAGGCGCAAAAGCATTGCCAACGGCACTCTCCCAGACGTTGTGCAATGAAGACTCCATAAGCTTAGTTTAGTGTGTCTCGAGGAAGAGCTTTTGCGCGTGGATCAATTCTGGCTTTCTATGGGCTTGTTTTGGGATGACTTGCGAGGGCGACTTGCAGGAAGTAGTGCAGAGCTGTCCTGAGATCTGAGATGAAGATGGCCATTTACATTTGGGAATGCGTGGCCTCGAGCTCGGACAATTCGGCGTAACTTTCTCCGAAGACACACGCTAACCCCATACTTTCTAATGCGGTGCGGCTGCGGCTCCTCCATAATTGACGACCTCACTTTCCTCACTTCGTTAACATCATCCTCATTCCCATAGCCACCCAAGGCAGAAGGCACAAAGACAGCTCCTTCCCCTGCACAACCGAAGCTGCTCGAAATAAGCAAGAACAGAGCAGCCAGTTTGGGATGTCTGGACTCTCTCTGGAGCGTAAGTAGCATCTTTCATTTTCTTTGCGCCGCCAACTCTTCCATGTGCGCATTGGGTCTCCTTGAGCGCCGCTCTCTCTGAACCCAACACAACGCCTTATTGAACGAGAAGGATACTTGACCATCAATATGGCTAACCTGAAAAAGGAATTGAATAAATTGGCAACTTACGGAGCCAACATTGCAGAGTGGTCCCCGCCCAGTGGTCTCCGCTCCTGCCACAAGACAAGACCTTTGGAAAGTCCTACACTTGCTTCACCTTCACCCGGCACCATGGGTCCTATTCAGGAGAATCGTAAGAGGTCCTGTCGCTTACGAAAAGTTCTGGTCCGCTTACTATGTGTCAGCTACCAAACGCAAGGCCAGCGAAGATCCCAACACGCCGTCCAGCAGCAAGCGATTCAAAGGTTCTCATAGCGAATCTCCCGAGCCTGCAAAGTCACTAGAGACAAAGTCACATGTAATACCATTTCCCGAAAAGGTGAGTAAACGGAAACGTTTACGATATTGGATAAGAGGTTTTGGCTGTAATAACAAGATCGCTAACCTGCGCGTAGCCGGCCGTAATCGAAGAGCGCAATGGAGATATCGAATTCCGTGTAGTCAATAACGACAACCGCCCAGCAAGTACCATTATACTCTCCGGTTTGAAATGCATCTTTCAGAAGCAGCTTCCCAAGATGCCCAAGGACTACATAGCACGTCTAGTATACGACCGAACCCATCTGTCAATTGCCATTGTCAAACATCCCCTAGAAGTTGTTGGAGGAATCACATACCGCCCATTCCACGGAAGGAAATTCGCTGAAATTGTCTTTTGTGCCATCTCCTCGGATCAACAAGTAAAAGGCTATGGAGCACATCTGATGTCACATTTGAAGGACTATGTGAAGGCCACCTCGGACGTGATGCACTTCTTAACTTACGCCGACAACTACGCCATTGGGTATTTCAAGAAACAGGGCTTCACGAAGGAGATCACATTACCAAGGAGTGTATGGATGGGCTACATTAAAGATTACGAAGGAGGAACAATAATGCAATGTACCATGTTGCCACGCGTACGATACCTCGAAATGGGCCGCATGCTTCTTAAACAAAAAGAAGCTGTACATGCCAAAATCCGAGCTTTTAGCAAAAGCCACCAGGTGCACCAGCCACCCAAAGCATGGAAAAATGGCCCTTGCAAAATAGACCCCATGTCTATTGAAGCCATCAAGAATACCGGCTGGACCCCGGATATGGATGAATTGGCTCGCCAGCCTCGTCACGGCCCTAACTACAACCAACTGCTCCTGCTCCATCTACTTAACGATATGCAAAACCACGCTTCGTCATGGCCCTTCCTCAGCCCGGTGAGTAGAGATGAAGTAGCTGATTACTACGAAGTGATCAAAGAGCCTATGGATCTAGCGACTATGGAAAGTAGATTGGAGGCGGACCAGTATTCCACGCCAGAAGAGTTCGTGCGGGACGCAAAGCTTGTTTTTGACAACTGCCGAAAGTACAACAATGAGACAACTCCGTATGCTAAGTCTGCGAATAAGCTCGAGAAGTTTATGTGGTCGCAGATCAAGGCTATTCCGGAGTGGTCACATCTGGAGCCTTAACTCTTAGCAAAGGAATGTGCGATTTCAGTCATCACTTCTCTTGTGACTAAGTGGGACAGTGGCAGCACACAACAACATTATGGATTGTACAACATACATCCCAACCAAACAAACATCTACGCTCGCAGAATTGAAATACGGGCCCTGTATACTGATGCAGTTTGGTTGGCTACTTGGGATTTTTCAAATTTTCTATTTCTTTCGCGCAGCGGACCCGTGGGAAATCGGTTATGAATATATTTTTCAGGCGTTGGGTTAGAATCCACATCGATGGAGGGGGTACCGGTTATGGAGGCGTTCAGCTAGGATTGATAACGCTGAAGATACCACATGGATTTATGTAGCTGATTAAATATCAGTTGCCAGGGTTAGGCAATTTTGATGCCAAGCTTCTGGGACAATGTGCTCTACCATTATAGAGTCTTGCACATGAGAAGAATGAAGCAGATATTTTCTGTAGGATCTGACATCACTACGTGACTCACATCAGTTTAAAACACCCACGAAGCAACTCATTGATCAATTGGTGTTTATCTCTTGTCTACTGCCTGCACTCATACCCTAAATTTAACTCCCCATACCCTAGCCATAACATTACCCTTGGATCACCATGACCATACAAAGAAGCAGAGCAAAAGTACGGGCTAAGCAATGAAGCAAGAACAATGCAGATAAAAAGCAATTCGCTTTTCCTCCCAGGCGGGAAATCTATGCTAATTCAATCGCAATCGATCAATCAATTCAATAACCTCATACATTATACTCCTATCATGTCCATTTGCAATCAATTCATTCCCACCACCCCTTATCCATCATTCGCCATCGTTCGTATGCGATGCATGTATGCTTCGGCTTTGCAAATTCCCCAGATTCCCAGATATTTCTAATTCCCCTTTCCGTTCCTTTCCTTTCACTTCCTTCACTCCGTCCCAAAGCCAGTCGGTCAAGGAAAAATGCCGCTGTGTGAAAATGTGAGGCGACAAAAGACAAAAGAATCTTGGGTAATAGAGCATCGCTGATAATGGGACATAAAAACGCCGTGCTAAAAAGACAAGAAAACAAAACGCTGTGTGTATCTTAGAAACCCTAGGTTGAAGAAATAGCAAACGTGCGGAGCCAGTCCTTCTCTGTCATCCTCCCTTCCACTATTGACTCGCTTCATAGCTTGCTACCCTGAAAGCTGAGTGACGCTATAGTCATCGGACCTCGTTCGCAGGCTCACCATCGACTCTAAAGGCCGGTGCGTAACGCAACATCCGTCGAGCAGGTATCTGTTCTGATGACATAGTCTCAGGGGACGACCGGTTGATGATCGCTGTAGAGGCTAGGTGAGGGCGAGGTGGAGCAGTTGTTGATGTTTGTGTCTGTAATTGTGATGTGGGTGCAGATGCTGTTCTGGGCGTGGATGTGGAGGAAGAAGTAGAGGTAGATGTATTGAGAGAATTTGCTCCAGGACGTTGACTATTAGCTTCCAAATTTTGGCGCACCATATTTTGCAAGAAATCAGGAATTTGATGCCATGCTCCCAATCTTGTTGCATTAAGTGTCTGTGGGGTCCCGTTCTGGGTATGATGAGGACCGGGAACATACAACGTAGAGTGTCGAGTTGAAGATACTGGTCGTGTCCCGGGAATGTCAGTAGACAAAAAGGGTAGCCCGCCTGCATCGATGGCATCCTTAAGCCATTGTTCCCATTCCTCGTCCATTGACACATCAGTATGACCTGCTTCACGCTGGGCAACAGCCGCGCGGATCCGCTCGTTGAGTTCAATTCCTACACTTTGAATCTCGGTATCGCTTTCTTCTTCATCCTCATCCATCCCCTCTGGTTCCTCAACTTCTCCTTCCTGAATATCTTCCATATCTGATGCTTGCTGTGCAGCTGGAGTGGTTCGACTGGGCCGCAATTCGGGTTCCACCCAGTCTTTGATATCATCTGATGTTGTATCTCTGATTATAACTCCCTGTTCCCGCTCAAAGCGCTCCTTCGCCCATCTTGTGCCCTCCCATTTTGTCAAACTTGCAATCTCGCTCGGTGTCAGGCGAAGAGCATCGAAGGCCCGGAAGAGTCTTCTATGCCAGGGATAGCGAGAGAGTCGAACTCGATGTGGTTGGTAGGAATAATCGAGTCCAGGGTACTTAGCTTCTTGTGAGGAGAGGTGTCCATAGAAAGCTTGCGTCTCGAGACGTACTTCGGGCACCAATTGACGTTGGAGGAGGGATTGGAAGCTTTGCGGGTTGTCGGCCTTGGGTTTTGGAAACATACACTCGTACACGAGTTGGTCGATTGGTCTACCCTTCATGTTGGAGATACGGTGTAGTTATGCGTGCTTGAATAGTTGATGTACTTGCAAGTTGGACGAGACTCTGGAAAGCCTTGAACGCCGTTTTTCAATGCCGGATGAATGTGACGTGTCGCTACTCTGAAAGACCCACTGCAAAGTATTGTATAGTCTATCGACAATAGGAAGGAATAACGTTATACTTCGAGGTCGTAAACAGAGCCGTGGGCCGTGAATCACTGAATCACTTATGATTCACGGCTTGCAGTAAATGCTGGCCCTTGGAAAAGAAGCCTGGGGAGTGTGCTGTCCGTATTGTGTACCGGTGTCTTCGTGTGTACGATGTGTGAAACGTGATGGTTTTTGATTACCCTCTCGAAAGCGGGCTCTTGTTGCTTGTAGCTTTGTTTTTCTGAACAGCAACCAATAATCCACAATGACTCGTCGAGTGCAGCCTTTCGTTTCCAACTAAACAGGACGGGGCCAAAGTATATTCTAGTCTGTTCTCAGATCAGACAATAAGTTCCGCGCCGCACAAGCCCGACTCTGACCCAACAAACTCGCGCCTTGCAAGATTACACCCGTTGGCGCCGGTATTCTGACAGAAGATATATGGCGGGGAAGCCAAGTTGCTGCTTTCGTCAAGGAGGAGGAAGAGGCAGAGGCAGAGGCAGAGGGGAGGGGAGGGTGGCAGTGAGTGGTGGCAAGGGATTCGAGGGCTTCAAATTCGAGATCGTTCGAGGATGATATCCGCGTGCGGTGAGCGTTTGACGAGTGAGGCGGGGGGAACGTGTTTAGATTCTCCAAGTAAAGTCAACATGCAAAGTCAAAGATGTTCGCGGCCAGACTGTCGAGAAGAATGTGCTTCTCCTTCAGTATATTGTGATTGACAGCGAGACCGTTCTGTAGTGGTCCTTACTTCTGTCGCAGATGGAATGGCCCCTAGCCCTGCCCTGCTTAAAATTGAGGTGTCTGTTCGTGATGCGGCTCGAGCAATAATTTTTCAAAACCCCCCCTTGGCGAATCACTCAAGCGGGGATCTTCTGGGTTGTACAGTGCGAATAGGAGGATGCGACGGATGGCCTATTTTCCTGCCTTTGCTCAATCGATACTTCTGTACTGTATCGTGTATGTACTGAGGAAGGGAAACAAAAAAAAAAAGTGACAGCTGAGATAATCGGAATGGTCAGCAGGATCAGGATCGCATCGCATAGTGCGCACACAGCAGTCATCTCTCATCTTACTGCAGTGGAGGGGGCTTTGCATTATGTAGTATGTAGTATGTACAGGAAATGTCCTCGCACCGCTGCAATCACCATTATGGCCGGACATCCAGCAATAGCAGACTGCTGTTATGCAAGCAGCAGCACTTGACACGTCGTGAGGACCGGTGTGAAGGACCACGTCCGTCTTCTCGGCCACGTCTCTGTAGGGACATTCCTTTCATCCCATCCCATCCCTTCCTCGCAAGGTACCAAAGCCAACACAAATCAATCAAAATGCTTTCTGCGACCTCTGCCCTCCAGCGCACCCAGGAGCCATCCTGGTGATGCCACTCGAGCCACTGTACCTTTTCCTGCAAAAAAGACCGAAGCGATGTGGGGAGATTTGGGACTTTTCGAGCTGGCCTTGCTGCTTGCTGCCATTTCATTCGATGTGCTGCATCCGAAATCAACAAATCCATCGACCGTGGTTAGCCATGCCGTCCCGCCAATAAGGGCGAGAGATTACCCTGCAGCGTCTGCTCCCGATTCAAGACTTCCACTGATCCTTGAGGCTGTGGTGTATGCGTGTGGTTCTGTGATTCTGGGGATGCTTGCATCCAATCACTAAGGTTCATGATGTGAGGGCTGAGACCCGGCTGCGGGTATGCACAGTGTACAATCTCAAGAACTCTACACCGAGTCGCCATGTGTCTCCCATTGTTTTCGCTGCGAACTGACGGTTCTGGCTACCTACCTAATCGTCGGCATTACTATCCTTATTTATTTGTAACATTCAGGTCAAGTGATGCGAAGTACATAGCTTACAGGTCAAGGAACAAACGCTGCAAGGTTGCGAGATAGGAAAGCCTCTTTTCTCTCATCGAAGATCGTCAACGACCAATAATATGTCTATGTCTTTGCAGCCGTCTTGGCTTAGAGAAGGTCCTCCAGCATCTGAATGATCATCACACTCCCTAACCTCGATACTGCTGATTAGCTTGACTTCCTACGTGTGGATACGAAGGCCCGTGGATTTATATCCTCAATGTTCACCGGCTACTTGTATTGATAGTCATTTGCAAATGTTGCCTATGTATTATATTGCACGGCTCCAGACATTTTACTGCACCCAACTCCGTGGACATTTTTTGGGGGAAAAGAAAACTCTATATGCAGCCCCCGGGAAAGTAACTCATGGCCAGAACCTTCATTATGTACGTACCGCATGTGAGAATCGTTACTCATCCACCTATTTCCCAGCCCTATAATCATCGTCTACATCGCTTTCATTGCCATCACCGTCCTCATCTTGGTCCATGACTGCTTTTTCGATCAGAGCCAAAGTCTTCCGAATGGGCAGCCCAACAACGTTGTCAGGAGATCCGTCAATCCTCTCTACGAGCAATGCTCCCATGCCCTGGAGTCCATAACCACCTGCCTTATCTACACCCTCCCGCGTTTTCACATAAGCTGCAATAAATTCGTCGGTAAGCGTAGTGTCGAAGTAGACCTTTGTCTCCTCAACAGCTGTCTCCTCATTGTATCCTGGATGTCTCGCATCTTCTCTTGGAGCCATAACCGAGACGGCCGTATAGCATCTATGCATTCCTTGGTCTCTTAACATCTTCAGCATAGCTAAATGATCAGCCTCACTGCGGGGCTTCTCCAATATCCGTCCAGCCTTGGTGACGATTATTGTGTCGGCAGCAATGACAACTGATGGGTCTGGAATCGATTTGAGAGAGTTCTCGAGCGCGGTTGTGTAGACATCTTGACATTTCTGGATGGCTGTTTGAAGGACGTATTCGAAGGGAGTTAATTCTGCTTTGGAAAGATTCTCCGGTTTGGTGGAAGGCAATATCTCAGGGTTCACAATGCCAATCTATGAGGAAGGTCAGTGCCCTGGATGGTTATGGAGCAGTGTGGGGGACAGACGGTGGCTAGTAATTGTTTCCGTCGCGGACTTGCGGATGCCAGAATTATTCTCTTGCCTTTCAACAGCTGTAAGATGGGGAGATCGAGGGGAAAGGGGCCGCGGAGCATAGGTTTTCCAGGTGGACCAGTTCTCGCTGGCAATGCGCCATGCTGATTTGCTACGTCTTCGTAGGGAGGGGGGGTTCCCTTTACTGCTGCTATGTCGGACATTGTGTGTGGTATCAATTGCACAGTGGTCCAATATTTAATTCTTGATACTTCGTATTTCTTTCCTGTTGCTTACGAAGGCGAAGGCGAAGGCTGGAGCGACGACAATCAGGCTGAGTGAGTACAAGACCTTAGAAGCTTGTTCCCAAAGAAGAGTAGTCGGTGCCGGGGATGCGGGAGCTAAGGCGAGGCTGGCAATCTTGGGATGATGCATGTGAACCCCTCTTTATCAACAACACAACGGCTGTGCTCTTTCTTCTTACTTGCAACCACCTCTCTTTCCTTCTCCTCTGTCGCCGCTGCCTCCAATGCTGTCGCTCTAGGCCACACTATCGGCATGCCTGCTCCAAGCCGCCCAAGTTAAGCCGGTACATCTATCTACTATCAAGCCATCACTACACCCTCTAGAGCCTGTACCAAAGACGCCAGCAGCCTTATAACTGGCTCTACAGGTGCTGTTAATCGCTCCTTACCACAAGCCACGAGCTCCCGAAACCCGACTCTTGGTTAAGACTATCCGAACTGAGCAAGGGCCCATAATACTACTTTCATTCGTCAAACGCCGTTAATGGACGCAAACTTTCCTTCAACACCTGGTCGCAATTCATCTGAAGAGAAAGCTCATCTTTCCACCAACTACTCTCACCAAACAATGGACGGAAACATATCATCCCCTACAAGTCCGGGGCAAAAATCCTCGGAAGATAAGCCTCGCCTCTCGGAGAAACAGAAGAAGGCTAACCACATTGCCTCGGAACAAAAACGACGCCAAGCTATCCGAGAAGGATTCGACCGTCTGACCGAATTAGTGCCTGGACTCGAGGGTCAGGGTAGGAGTGAGAGTGTGGTGCTGAAGAAAACCGTGGACTTCATGAGGGATCAAGTCGAAGAGAGGAAAAGGCTGATCGCGAGGATTGAAGAGCTTGGTGGGGAGGTTGATGACTCTAAAAAGATATGAAATAGTGTGCTCGGGGTCTGCAGAGAGATGAAAAATATGGTTTGGCCGGCGGATAACTTTTGTTTTGGAGTTTGGGAAGGATGGCGGGATATACCATGGCCTATACGGCCTCGAACAAAATTATGGGAAACGAGGAACCAAGGTACCTTAGGAAATGGGTGGGATAACATCACTACCAAAGTCTACGAGGACGTAATGTTTTGTAACACCATATTTAGGGTACGGGTTCTGTTTGAATGGGGTTGAACATGCCTCTTCCCACCAGCAATGAAGAACACTGGGTGTAACTTATGGAAATTGGATGTTGAAGCTTATATTGTTATGGAATGACTTGACGTAAATAAATCCATCCAGTTCCCTAGCTATAAGGTAATTAGTAACCGCCTGGCTATATTATCATCTCCCTTCAAACCTAGCTTGCTTTTAAGAACATCTTGCTTTCTACAATTGGAAGCTGAATAGTCTACTTTCCCCGACGGTGTCTAGCTATTCAATCTTTCCTGTATAGTATTCAAAGCTACAATCTAAGGATGGCTCCCACTTCTTGCACCAATCAATCTCTACCCTATCTTTACCCCCTCCCTGCGCGCTAAACACCCCATCACCCATCACCCAAACACCATGATAGCTAAAAAAAAGCCCCTCCAAATCATCAAACAATGAAAACAACAGTATGGTCAAGTAGTAAGCACACTTGAGTTAAATCAGACATCCCGACCTAACAACTCTAAGTGTTTCTTCCATGCTTAGAAGTGTTAGTAACTCTTTAAAAAAAATCATTCAACTTCAACTAGGTAACTTCGGTTTAGATATGAGTCGGTTTCTTCAGAGTATACAATTAGGTGAGTTAAGGTTTACCATGATTACTTCTGAAATTTTACTATTTATAGAAGTTTGGGAAGGGAACGAACGGCATGTTTTACGTGATTTTTGCTTGCTAGTTATTTTCTTTGGACTTTGGGATAGATAGGATAGGAGGAGCTAGAACTAGAGCTGGAGCTGGAGCTGACTACTTGGTTAGTTGGTGAGTCTCGCTTATTTTCTTTTCTTGGCGCTGTGGAATAGGGGGTGTTGTATATTTCACGTGCTATACCTACATTTTATCCCGTCTACTTAGGACACGATTATTAATGGCACTTTTGCCATTTATGCTTTACTAGGTATATTCTTTCCAGAATTCTAAAACTTAAACTAAAGTCCTTAACCTGTTTTAGTATAAACTTGAGAATTGAGAGTGTAACACCGATACCTATCTTACGTATCGTATAGAAATACACCGATTTCTTGTTTGCAAGGGATGAGAAAAGCTCAAGCTCTGGAGACCTGAGATTGAGTAGTTTAAGCTGTTGTTGATAAATATTTAAAGAGAATCTTTTAGTA
Organism: Pezicula neosporulosa; assembly: GCA_009805495.1. Lineage (NCBI taxonomy): Eukaryota > Fungi > Ascomycota > Leotiomycetes > Helotiales > Dermateaceae > Pezicula > Pezicula neosporulosa. The sequence goes on from SELE01000002.1 coordinate 159,384, forward strand.
AAGCAGAGATAATAGATTCTAAAGCCGAGAAGCTGCATTTATATACACCGTTCTACGTACTCTTCCCTAAGATTGATTAGATCTCTGCTGCAATCACTACATATCTCCAAGCTAGCGTCCCACCGGAAAAGATCATATAGAAGAGCGTTCAAGATTTACTACCATATATATATATCACAAAGCAAGACCGTACTTACAACGAAGGGACAGCTGCGTTCACATCAAACGTGCTCACTTATTCATCCACCCCCAATTCCAGCAACAAGAATTCACGAGCACGAGTCGGAAATAAAAATCCAACAGCACTGCAATGCCCAATCCATGAAACTATTTTTACTAGTACGACTTGAAATATATTACTTCATACTCCACTTCTTCCGCCTCTTCCAATTAACGATCTATTAGCTTCTTAAGTCTTTGTCAAAAATAACTCTGTTGTCACTAAATCACTTCTCCATGAAGCTCTTAATACAGTATATTTATCCACAGCTTGAACACCCACTTCGCAGAGTGCGCCGCTATAGTCAGCTGTACATATTCGATAAATTCCAACTCCATACGTATGGAAATTGCGAATCCCGGTAGCACAGAGTCTCATCTGGTGTATCAATAATCTTGCCGCGAATTTCAGTGGTCATAATTGCAACATGATCGATCTCCTATACTCATGTTGAATTGCTTTATATATACAATCTAGACTTCTAATTCGAACAGCGTTACTTAAATCAATTGAGTTATCCAACCTAAGTCAGACACTTAAGTCAACCTAGTCACCCGAGACCACAAAATCATCGTATCACTTAAACCTGACGTTACATTTTTCACCACAATCACATTGCAGTCAAGACAGAATATTTCACAAAGGACTTTCTAGTATCTAACTCCGAAAGTATATAAAACAGACCCAAAAGAACAATGCTTCAGGCGTATAGGTACGTATTGGGGAACCAAGCACCTCGCTTAATTGCAACGAATAAAAGAAAACACAACACAGCAATGCCTCGCTTCAAAGTCCTATTAGACAGACAGAACACTACTGCAATACTCCAGTAAGCATACCACTCAATCTGCCTGGTAGCATCAGGTTATAGTACAGAGTATATGAAACCTTTCTACTTCAGCTTGACATTGATTCTTCGCGTAGATGATCATCAACAACTGGTATTCAACTGTGATGCCGTCAATGAGAGGATAATAAGCATTTTCCTCATCACATTTAATGGCGACATCTCTTCCAGCACCAACTCCAGCCGGCCAGTAGAGATACTCATAGAAGAAAGGATGACCAAGTACCGTAGATACGAAAGAACACACATTTTCAACTTTTCAACCACAAAAGCAGAAAATGGTCGACATGTTCAACGCTTTTCAGATGGGCCAGCTTCGACATCTCCACCATCCTCAGTAGTAACCTCACTCTTCTCAACATCTTCAGCATCAAAACTCATCCTCATCCTTCTTACACGTCTCCTCCTCCATTCCAGAGCACGAGCCGCGTCTTTCTGCTCATCCAAATACTCCTTAACGCAGTCAACAAGTTTCATAAATTGACGCCTACGAACGAGTGTCGCGATAAAGTTCTTAACATCCTGAAATTCGTGATTCGCATCGTCATGATTGCGAATGAATCCAGGGATTTTATGATGGAAGGCTCTACGGAGTAGATGTCCCCAGCCGATTGGTGAAGGATGTCTCTCCATATGAAACGCATGCATATTTTTGTCGATGAACTCTAGTTTCTGGTATTCTTCAACAAGAGGAACGAGTCTATCGATACCATAAATTTCAATGGTTTCAAGGACTTCGTCGAACATCTTAGGCCTTAGCTCATCGTTATGCCTCTTAGCTTCTCGCTGTTTAGATTTCATGACTACGATCACTCCAGTGGCGTTAAAAGCGTCTTGAAGAAACCTTCCCCAGACTTTCCATAGTCCCGCGGGTTCAGCATCAGGGCTAGGAAGCTTGTAATGGAAGAAAGCCTCTAAGTGTCGTCGTAGGAAGGCAGTATGAGATCCGAGCTTTGTTTGAGGTATAGCAATATCCTCAATTCGTTCCCTCCCCTCACTTGCCACACCATGCACTTTCACCTGCCAATTAGAATCTTTCTCGAGACTTCGTGACTTCGACATACTTCTGATATCTAGGACTCTGATCTTATTCCTCCAAGCAGCAGGCTGCTGTCTCTCCTCAAGGTAGTCATTATACAGATCAGTAGCATGACACAAAAATCGAAGATAGTACCACCACTTTTCAACCTTGTGTTTTGAATTGTGGATATGGCCTTTGAACTCCACCTTGAATTGCTCATCGCCGTCAGGTCCCTCACGTCTGCCAACGATGCGCTGGAGATCCGCGCGCTGGAGCGGCATCAGGAAATTTGAACCCCTCAGTGCAGGACCACGACGGTGGTTTAGATACTGTTGGTACATTTTGGAATCAACGCGAGGTGCGGATGCATTTGGATGATGTATGTCAGGATTATATTTTTCCTTATCAGTACGGCAAATAGAGCGCGCTTCGAGAAAGAGCGGGTACTCTTCCACGTCTTCTCCATCCCCTGGTCTTTGTACCCTGCGGAAGACATCCTTCTGGTTCTGTAAATTTGTGGCTACGATGAAATGGTTCTTGATACCGCCATAGCAGTTTGTAACATGGCTGTATGATTTATAACTCCGTTGTCTAATGCTTACATCGACCCGAACGAATCTGTCTCGAGTTTCTGGATATTGCAAGATGAATTCCCAATATCTGCCACCGTCTTCACCAGTGACCTCCCTTGGAAATTTCGGACAAATACTATCGAGAGGGAGCAACTTGACAGTGTACTCGCTCTTTATACCATTGACGAGATGGAAAGAATAATCACTTATTTCATAGTTTGGCCTGGCGCAACTTTTCGAAACTATGCTTTTGCCTTTCTCTTCAGAAGGTAGAGACAGAGGCAGTACACTGGGTGGCTCGGTGGAAATAAATTCGGCTTCCTGTTCAAGGATGTGTGAGGTGCTTTGTCGACTCGGTTTTGGGGCTGGCGCTAAAGGAACCACCTTGCGTTTGGTGAGATGAGAGGGTAATGTAGGAACGTCCAGATTTGTGCTCGTCTCATTCATCTCTTCTCGATACTCGTTATCTGCGCGCTCTTGACGAAAATGACGAAGAGAGTGCCACAACTTTTGCTGCTTCGACCATTCTTGTCGCATTGCCTCCCTGTTCATGAAGGCAGTGCTCTTTTCTATCTGGGTGTCTCGCCTATCCATCGCTTTGTGGATTGAATCACGCAAGGAGAAATCCACAACGAAATAATCAATCATGTTCACATCGTCCGGAAGAGACTGACCATTCCTGTTTCTATCAGTAGCTTCAGCCTCTGCCTTCCTACACCTCATAAGTTTGTCGCCTAAACCATTTTTCAGACCGTCTGCTACCTCGAAGTCGAAAGACCTGTGGCCTTTACAGAATTCTTCTAACGGAGCACGTTCCTGGGCATCAAAGTACCTCTTGCGAGCCCCTTGCAAAACTGCCGTTCTACGAACATCGATGTCTCTGTTACCATCAACAAGCCATGTCATTCTCCCAGATATGATATGCTGCTGCAGCATATCAATTTCTTTGTTGTTAACCAAAACAGGAGAGCCATCGAGACTCGGAAGTGCACTTAGCGCATCGAAGTTACGTAGGATAGGATGCTCGTCAGGTAACGACATCGTAGACTTTAACAACAGAGCTTGAGCTGTCTCAGAACGTATTTCGAACCCTTCATTGACATCATTGCTGGAGTGCACATGCGTGGCTGTCACGATAGCCTCCGGAAATTCTAGACGTGGACCTTCACCACCAATGATGATTGCAATTAGACTAGGAAGCTTGTCCTTCGGCGCCTCAGTTGGGACTGTACTGGTCGCATTCGCACCCCATTTTTCGATAATGCGCTTTGCTTCCCTTTCGGAGGTGGTGAGAGGTTTCTCGACAATGACATATTCCCCGGCAGGCTCTCGTGTCGCAACAGCAGGAGCTGAAATGTTATCTTCGTTCGAGTGATGATCCTCCGACTTTGTCTCTAATTCCGACGACAATGGTTCCTGTACAGAGTCGACGCGAATACGAGAGAAGTCGTTCTCTTCGTCTGCTGATGTGGACTGACTGCTTGAATCTGCCATATCTGACTTTCGATCCATATTTGTTTTCTTCTTGGACCGCAAAGCAGCGAGAACCTTCCCAGTTTTCCGCCGCTTTGCCTTCAACTCCTCTTCTCTCTCAGCAATAAACTTTTCTTGGCCTTTCTTTGCTTCCGTAGCATCTGCCTTCAAACGCTCTATCTCGTCTTTACTATGAGCCCGCTCGAAAACCATTGTCTTTTGTAAGGCGTCAACCAAACCACTTAATTGGCCAGAGGAATTTCTACCGAGGAAAGTCATCACTCCATCCGACTCCTGACTGATGAAAGAAATGGGAATGGATATGCATGGGAGAACAGCACGCTGTTGGTATTTATGTCGAGCGACATTGATTGTGAAAGGATAAGCAGGTCGGTTTCCGGGCTGAACGTATGCTGGAAGTGGTACGCATTCCTCTACAGAATGCCTTCTATTGGCCTCATCTAGTATCCTGGCCTCTCCGTCTTGGGTAATTGGCTTCGAGCTCAATATCGGTACGACGTCCTGAGATTGCTCAGAAGATGCGATAAGGCACCCATCCCGTTCTAGCTGGGTCCCGCTACTCATAGTTATTGATGGAACTCCATTTGGAGTTGGGGTGGAACGCAAAGAAAGCGTAGAAGATGGAGACTGTATATGTGGTAACCACTTGACTGTGAATTCATCCAGTTTACCTTCATCGCACTCCACCTTAACAGCAGTTCCTCTATTAACCCATCCACTGTTCTCCATAAGCTCTACCCCTCTGAAAGTCCTATATGGTGGTGGCGTGAAGCCCACAGTAGGAACCATGTCCTTCGCACACCATCTTCCGTCCTTGACGGATCCTCTCTTTTGTTCTTTCCCCGGATTAGACTCAAGACTGCTCTTTGGCGTTTCCGGCATACAGAAGCCAAGAAATTGGTCAGCTATCTCAGAGACCTCATTAGAGAATCTCACTCGTTTCTTATCCGTAGGAGTAGCAGGGAGCAGGTCCTCCTGCTCGTCATCTTGCAATGCTTGCTGTCGCTCGAGACGTTCCCTGTCGTCGCTAGGGTTGCTAATTTGTTGCTTTGGCATCAACTGTTCTATCTTTTTGTCAATCTCTTTCTGAGTTGCTATTCTAATCCATTCATCGGAAGGCTTTTGAATGTCATTAGGGTCCATGTCCGAGCTTAAGCGTCTTAGTTGGTTGAGACTAAGGGAAGAGGGCGGGGCATACAACGATGACGGTCTGCTATTGTTGCTGCTATTCCTTCCGGAGCCAGTGTATCCATCTCTAGCCACTGGGGTTGGTGATAAGTTCTCTTTGAAGTTATCGACACGCAGACTGGTCTGCGAAACTGGAGAGCTAATGGGAGCAGCAGACAACTTAGCGAATTGAGAGCTATCACTAGTAGTGGCAGTATGTTGCACCGAAGAGGCAAAATACGTACTACCCTGTAGCAAGCTATCTGAAAAAGGATGTAAGGATAACCTCTGGGTTGGGTTATTGATATCCTTGTTGCTATCGTTATGGCTGATAATCATGCAATTCTCCCGCAGCTCTTGTAATAGTGGCATCGAATGATTAGCCATGATATAGATTGTGTTAGCACGGACTTGCTGAGCATGTTGATATAAATTGTCTCCTTCTGAGGAAATTCGCCGAAGTCTAGGTTGACATCTTGATGTAAAGGACAATGCAGATGGGTCCCTTTGGAAGATTTTCTCTGGTAAAGGGTTGTAATTCTGGGGCGGCTCTGTAGGTGGTGATGGGGGTGTGGAGCAAGCGGATTGTTTGGAATTGGAGGGCGAGAAAAGATTCTTTAACTTCTTTATTCTACCCTTCTTTGGTGCCATTTTGAGGATCGTGTGGATGATGTTCTTGATGGTTGAAAAGTATTGATTGTACACTGTATGAAAAGCTGCTCAATCACCTGCGACAGGTATTAAAGAGGAAGATTGATCCCCGCGTCTACGTGGGCAGTGTACAAGAACGAGGATGCAGAGTTACCGAAAGAGACGCCAAGGAAGCAGAGAGCCAGGGCAAGCCAATCCTCGAAGATCAAACTTCCTGATTGCCTGGCAGGAAGAGGAGAATCGATTGATCGAAGAAGAATATTGAGGTGTTGGCGAGAAGTTGGTTGATGAGCTGCGTCGACCGGACTGAAAGTCGCGGGACTTGAGTAGTGTGACGAGAGAATAGCCTTTCTCCATCGGTGATACACCGATAGAGTACTTCTGGGAAAGAGCACTCGCTAGTGGAAGCTCAGTTCTGTTACGCAAGCAGATATATTGAAGAAGATACGAAGAAGATATTTTACGGGTAGAAGGTGTGAGTTCAGAGGTGTGACTGTCAAATGTGTGGAAGATGGGAAAAGACACGTTGTATTCATGGGGTATCATACTAAGAAAGAAAGAAAGAAAGAAAGTAAAAGCTCGTTAGCAAGTACCGACTTTGCTAGCAAAAGTCTGGTGACTTGTATCCAACGCCGTATAACTCCAGTCATGGTACTAACCATGATGATCTACCCTAACTCCAATCTTAACGTACCAAAGCAGCGCTAACCAATTGTGAACCAAAAGTCAGTAACTCCTAAGCTTGAGCTCGGTTCGTTATAGGGGCTCGCTTCGCGACGAGCGCTCGTCCCAAGGCCTTCTATGACGAACTAGTCCCAATTAGAGTCCCCTCCAACTGTCCTCTTTCTAAGGTCTGCCGTATCTGATCATTTTCCAGCTTCCGAGCATTTGATCTTGTCTCTTCTAATCGCTCCACACCTTTCTGAATATTCTCGATGTGGACACTGAGTGGAATATGAATGCGATCCCTTAATAATTCGGGACTCCCAACTCTTTCCCTTAAGTCTTCTAAGCCGGCACCTATAGCTTGAAGACGTATAATAGTCCCGCTAACATGTGCGTAGGCTGTTTTCCGGTAGATGGACACTTGTTGGAGGAGTGCTAGTTGTCGATCCATTTTATTTACTTTGCCCCGGTTGCCTCCAACCATGGTCCAGAGTTCGGAGAGAATGTCTTCCTTCAGCTTCTTGGTATGAATATCATCACGCATTGCAATATCACTGATGACCTCAAGTCTATCCTCCAAGTTATTCAGCACCATGAGCATGGCTTGGGCTTCAGAAATCAGCTTGTTGATTTCCTCTTCGACAATATGCGTGTGCTGAATGTACTGGTCCAGGAGAAGCCCTTCCGTGAATTTAATTGGTTGGAAAGGCGCAAGTAATTTGTCGTTTATGAAACTGTTGATGGATCCACGACCAGCGTCTCGTTCTTGGATCCCGTCGAGTACTCGGGTAGTCCATTTTGTAGTTGCAATGACGCTATCGACTGCCCTGCCCACGTGACTATTAAACTTCTGAAGGTCATAACTAGCGATGCGGGCAGTTTCAATGAAGCCGTCAAACTCAAGGACTAGTTCGTTCCTGCCAAATATCAGTCTTGCAAAGCTAGTTACTAGGAGTACAATGAACAATGCAACTAGAAACTTAAAGAATGCGAACTGTAATAGCTTACTTTGATTGCAACTGGCTATATCTCACGAGCTGGCGTAGATCTCTGATAGATGCCTCCCCACGCTTCATGTCCAATGGCAGTGATACCCCACCAGCGCTCTCTTCCAAGACCTCCTCAAAATGAGCTTGCACTTTCATCAGCTGGTCAAACTCTACCGGCGGCGGGGGGCCCATTAGCATTATCCACGCTGTGTATAGGACAAAAGGGTAGGTTAAGATAATATGCGCCAGGGATCCGGCACAACGGGGATAACGATGCATAGACGGAGCTGGTAACGAGGTTATGGGCCATAATGATAAGGCCAAATAGAAGCCATACTGCAAGAAGATAGGATAACGGCGTCTTGAGGATTCGAAGGGCGCCACCGAGAATGTCTATTATCCATGACAACATTGTGGCCCCGTGCTCGACAGTGACGTCCACAATATCTTGAACAGCGCTAGGTTCTCTCTGGTACGAAGGCGTGCCTTTTGAAGATGGTGCTAGATATTCAGATGTAGCAATAGAGGAGGGCTTATAGGTATCTTTTGTCTTTGTCCTTGGCCGTTTCTCCGTTTCTCCGGGCTCCCACTGCTGCCCGTATGCCTGGAGCTCCTTCTTCGCGATTCCAGGCCCTGCTCACTTGGTCGCCTATCTCTTCGAAATCTTGTACTTCGGCTCGTAGAATCTGCCCACGAAGCTTCTAGTGTATCGGGATCTAGGGGCGGCATCACAAATTCGGGTGTGGGTGACCTGTTGCTAGATCTCGTAGGCCTTCTAGGAGTCAGCCTCGGTGGCGGCGAGTCGTCTTCCACTTCACGCTCGAGCCTTGGATATTCCTCAGAACTCTCATCTTCTCTCTTCTCCTTCCACCACCCAAGAATCCCCCAGGTGTTCTCGCGCCTTCCGTGAAGGCATCGTTGACCTAAAGCGTTGTCGGTGGCGGGGTCGAGTGCAAGTACCTCGTCGCAAAACGAATACACGAGGTTGGGCGCGTATGGTATGTTGATTGTTGACTTGATGCAAGGAAATGCGAAATAGATGTAGACAATAGCAACGGTTTGACAAAAAATACCTAAGGAATGAGGTAGCGGACAGAGAGATGAAGTAGATGTAGATACTAGGCATACATAAGAGCAAACATGGAGATATAATAATCCAAGACAAATACCTGATCTGTGGTGCCTTGCTCATGACGTTGCGCTGTAAGGTATGCTGTGCTGTGGGTGGCAGGGTTATACGGATGATCATCTCGTACAGGGTCCCTCTTCAGGGATTCAGGGATTCACGGCCTCACGTTGCAGCGTGACGCGCCAACTGCTTTGGGAACTGCTTGGATCTGATCTGGAACATCGCAACTACAGCACATCACTGCCAATTCCTCGTGATGCGCTCTTTAAGAGCTGTGCGCCTGTTGCAGAACAGTACCCGACCTTCTCTCGCCATCTCTTCACGGACGTTGACATGCCAGGTCATCCGCAAGGGGTACTGCGAAAGATGTGAGCCCACACCAACTCCAACATCATCTCCAGCGAGCACGAGCAGCACCAGCAGCACCAGCACCAACAACAACCTCGACTCCACCAAGAATCCTCCCACTCCATCAGCTGACCATCGCCAGCTAGGTATCGACCAAGAGCTGTTCATTACCTCCATCTACAGTCCAGGATCGCCTATATTCCTCCCCAATGGCGCGCGAATATTTAACAAGCTCGTCGCCTTCCTCCGCTCCCAATACGCACGGTTCGGCTTCGAAGAAGTTATCACACACCCACGATATACAAAAAATCACTGTGGGAGAAATCAGGGCATTGGGAGAATTATGCAGAGGATATGTACTCGGTGACGGGTCGGGGCGCGACAGGCAAGCAAACCGATCACCAACCTGGAGAGGATGAAGAATATGGCCTTAAACCGATGAATTGTCCTGGTCACTGCTTGATATTCGCATCAAGGCCACGCAGCTACAGGGAATTACCCATTCGCTATGCAGACTTTAGCCCATTGCATCGAAACGAAATTTCAGGTGCTCTGACAGGGTTGACGAGGGTGCGCAGATTCCATCAGGATGATGGGCACATCTTCTGTCGGCCATCACAGATCAGGGAGGAGATTTCCAAAACTCTAGAGTTTGTGAGGATGGCATACCAGGTCTTAGGTTTGGGACCTTATCGATTAGCTCTATCTACAAGGCCAAAGGACTCATATATTGGAACTATGGAGGAGTGGGACAATGCTGAGGCAGCTCTCAAGGAGTCACTTGATGCAAGCGGCACGGCATGGGAACTTAACGAAGGAGATGGAGCATTCTATGGACCAAAGATTGACATTATCTTGAAAGACAAAGACGGCAAAGAGCATCAAACGGCCACCATCCAACTTGATTTCCAACTTCCAAAACGGTTTGAGCTCGAATATCAAGCACCTGCACCTGAACTCGAACAAAAAGGCCAGACATCCCCTGATGTTGACCATCTTGCTGAACAAGGGCTAGTGACACCTGTGCTTATACACCGTGCCATTCTCGGCTCTGTCGAACGTATAATGGCACTCCTGATTGAACACCATAACGGACGCTGGCCATTGTGGCTCTCGCCTCGCCAAGTGTGCATTATCACAGTGAATGACGAACCCGCCATCGTTGCTATGGCGAATGAAGTCAAAGCGGCCTTGCAACCAGAAGGACAAGCTCGTGGTAGTTGGGTCATTGAGCCAGCAAAGAAAGAGGTTGTAACTCCCATTTCAACTCCTGACGGTAAGGACTGGGCTGTGAAGGATAGACCTTTCACCAATCGCCTCTCAGTCGATATTGACGCTACTCCACGGTCTGTGAAGAAAAAGATCTCGGAAGCGAAGCGCAAACGATATAGCGTCATTATTGTATTGGGCAAGGATAATGTCGAGAGTGGTCGAATAAATGTAGACCTCTCAGGAATTCCCGATCCGCTTGGAGTCTATCGGTCCAGTCACTATGTGTCTTCAACGTTGGCTTCCATGTTCCATGCTTCCAGAAATGCCAAAAATGGTATGAAAGGGAAGGATATTTGGCAAGGAGTCAATTCTGGATTAGGCCAACATACAATGCCTCAGGTTGGTCCAGATGGTCAGACGCAGGATGAAATGAATGGCTCCAGTCAGTCACTCACTCACATCTGAACCAAGTGTTGCAACCACCAAAGAGCTACAGAACTTAGTCATGACCCCAAATCTACTGCATGCTTTCCTATTAAACGCCGTCAGAGCTTACCAATAAAACGATAACTATGCAAGGATATGTAAGATAGCAATTCAACCAAAGATTCTTGATGTTGCTCGATTGCTCATCTTGGATTGGTGGGTGATGAAACAAAAATGTAAATATATAGAAAGAAGTATACACCCAATGTTATGTATTATATATCTCGAGATGTGCTTTGTGTTTGTACAAATGGCTATCTATGTAGCTCTTATTAATATTAAAATAACTTTGCTAAGAAGCTTTAGGATTACTGTATAGCCACTCAGTTATATACAGACATGTGTGTAATGGTATCGCTTATTCGCATCGCATCTGTTAGTGGATTTACCTACCTAGAATAACCGACCCGACTTACCTAGTGTAGGTAGTGAACTTTATCTAAGTAATTAAAGACTTGTACTAGTTAGGCACAGTACCAATATATAAAATAAAAACTACTCTTACAAAAAGGCTTGCCTAGAAAATGTACATACATACCTAGCAACAAAATTGTGGTCTCCTCATAAATTTCAATGAAAAGATATTTAAAAAGAGAAAAAGACCTCTTTAAACCTAACAAACAGCTCCTCTAGCCATTTGGTCTCAAGAACTACTAGTATACATAACATATCCATACTCTATGGTCCACCTACAAACACAAATAAGAAGCACCTATACGTAACGACAATAGATAAACAGGATAATCACCACCACAACTCCTTACCTTAATCAACCCAACCTACCTATAAAAATCCTTTATCAAGACAGCAGTTTCTCATAGACAATTACATTATACACTGCAAGTAGATAACAAGCCAGCAGCTACTCTGCAGAACCAAGACGCCTATAAATAATCCTCTACAATTAATTCCCTCCCTCTACCCAGCTGATACAAAGTCAGAGTTCTCACTGAATATTATATATACATTGTTATATTACCAATTATTTCATTCACTAGGTATGTAACAACGTTCCTGATAGCAATCAATATACACTATGCCACAACAATCAACCAATCTACACCGAGATACAATATATAAACGAGAAGATAAACTTCTAGTTTACTGTTTATATACTCTTTATACCCTAAAAATTATGCGTATGGTTCGAATAGATAATAACAACAAGAGTAATAAGGACAGAAGAAGATTGTTTCCTCCCCTAGCTTAATGCAAACAACATTTTAGCTGATAGATCTGTTAACAAGATAGATGAAAAGTAGTAGTATCGAGAAGGTACTAGATGAAACAGGAGTATAACTTAGATACCCTTTCCAATTTGTGTTGATACAAGGAAACCAGCTTTTAACAAACTTGAAGATAAGAACTAATTTGTCAAGTTAACTACCACCTAAACTAATTTTATCAATGCAAGATGTTAGTAACTTCTTCAAATCTTAAGAATATAACAATAAGGATTGGTGTAGTAGCATCTAGTTCACCTCTAAAAGCTGATAGATATCTGTAAAAGACCATTTCACATGAAAAATATCAAAAGCAGAATATTCATATTCTCAATTCTCTATTAAGTAGCAAGTAAAATAAGCCATATCCGAGCGCCAGTACTTCCAAATGCCTTGGGGGTATCATATCATATCATATCATCCGTAAACCTTTTAAAAGCAACGCCCCTAATGAATGTGCCAAAACTCTCGTAGCGCCAGCAAAGCCATCTATAACTCCATTTCCACATGCGTATGATTGTTTCCTGTAGAAGCTAAAGTGATATTGTGCCATTCATCATCATTTACCGCCTGAAACGCCTCCATTACTCTCCCCTCAGAGATCTCAGAGACCTCAGACACTTCAGAAAACCGAGAGACCTGAGAATCCTCTTGTGATTGAGAAAGGATAATCTCAGTGATGACTGGATCCGGAACTTGGGGATTAATGAGTGTCGTATCGTCTTCATCGATCTCTCCTTCCGAACTGTTGTAGTCTGATCCTAAGACATCTCTCTTGAACTCCTTGTAATTAGTCTGTAGATCTTCGTGGTTGGCTAGTAGTGTGCTATGCTCTGTCACCTGCCCAGAAATTTAATATTAGTATAATTATTCTAGAAATTTCGAGCGTACTTTATGAATTGATTAATAAGAGATCATCTTGATTGGAGCAAGTTACCCAAGTTAATTGAGTTCCTCAAATCAAGTGGGTTACCCAAATCAAGTGGGTTACCCAAATCAAGTGGGTTACCCAAATCAAGTGGGTTACCCAAATCAAGTGGGTTACCCAAATCAAGTGGGTTACCCAAATCAAGTGGGTTACCCAAATCAAGTGGGTTACCCAAATCAAGTGAGTTACCCAAGGCAAAACGATCTCTTACAATGATTTAAACATGAGTTAGATGAGAACTTACGAGCGTACTCAGAGCCGCCGAGATAGTCTTGAACTTTTCTTTGTAGTCTGTCTCTCCATCACTTGAGTCGTTTTCGTCGTCGCTGGAGGAATGCTTGTCGCTTTCGACAGAAGCATCGTCAATAAAGCTGTTGATTTCATACTCTTCTAGTACGTCGTTGGAGTCCTGGGAGTCGTATGCTGAAGATTGGTAATCCAGGTAGTCGTGCTTGAGTATATATTCTGTTCTAGCGTTGACCGGATCTTCTTCGAAATCGGATTCAGAGCTGTTTGGGACGACGTCAACTTTCTTGGGCCAAGCTTCTGCTTCGTCGAGCTCATCACCGATATGAATACGCTCAAGATAAGTGGGTTCAGTAACGTGAAAATCACAGCCTGTACAAGTACATGAACCAAAAATAGACCATTTCTCATGACCACATTCCTTACAGCGGAAAACCTTGTCTCTATCATCATAGAATTCGATGGATTGGTCGTATTCATGAGACGGAGACGGAGACAGAGCATTATTAGATGCAATATCGTCAGTCATGGGCCAAGATCCAGGGACTGGCTGGTTCCCTTCTGAACTGCCAAAGCGCGGACGCTTCACGCTTGATTGTTCAAGGCCATCCATAATGATTTTCCGCCGACGATTCTGAGATTCTGAACTCGGAGACACAGCGGTGATATCCACCTGGATTCCCTCCCCATTTTGGTCAGAAGCATGAGGGGTTTGGGGGTTGCCTGCTCTATCGGGTGTATTGGATGGCAGCATTGGTTGCGAGTGCTCAGAGTATGTGGTCGTCTGCGTTTGTTGGACTTGTGAGATCTGGCTAGAATTACCAGGCTTAGATTGCGCTGCGCTGTATAAATGCTCCATTTTCATATCATGGCGGTAGACAGTGGCGGTACATTTATGCCCAAAGAGTGTCTTCATACTAATTCCTATACACTTGTCAGTATGGATAAGTGTAATAAAAAAATACCGTACGAATCGTTTTGTGAGAGATCATTCTGACTAGGCCTGTATTGAGATCTGAGTTACCCACCGGATCTGAGTTACCCACATGATCTGGGTAACCCTCTTGATCTGAGTAACTTACCCAGACCAAGTGAGTACTATTCCGAGTAAGATATTCAAGTCTATCTCTTACATCTCAATAGAAACTTCATCAAAATGATCTCTTCCAAAGCGACTAACACGGTGTTTGGTAGAGAATAAGTTCTCTGAGCGTAAGAATCACATACCTGGATGCCAATTTTCTTCGTCGACTGTGCAAGGATATATGTCCTTAGGATTGAGAGCATTAACAAGATGACATAGCTCTTCATAAGACGAGTGCCGGGAGTATGGGAAGGTGATCAGTCGGGGCAAGATCTTCTCTTGCGCGCTTCCATCAACGACGACATCCTCATTGACGTCCTCTTCGCGCTTCTTCGTAGCTGCACGCGCGAAAGCTTTCATTAATTCTGTTAAACTTATTTCATCGTCAAATTTGAATCCCATATCATCCAGCGACACAGACTTGTCTTTGGAGCGTAGTCCCGCAAGGAGCTTTTCTTTGACTTCAGCATGGGTAGCTTCATCTCCGCTTTCGAATCTGCCCATTTCTTAGCAAATGATCAGAAACTATCTTAAGTAATGCGGAACTTACAGAGCCATCATGATATCCAATAACTCTTCAACCATAAACATATCGCCAAGCTCTAGTTCAGATCCTTGATTAAGGTCACCCCACCCACCGCCAATTCCGACTTCAGCTATTTCAGCTCCAGACTTGGTTCTTGTGATAATCGGTTGGATCCAGACAATATTCGGATTCTCTGTGATGGTGGGACACATCATACCTTTCTCGCAGCTATGGATTCGAACGTCTTTATCACGGGTAAGACATCCAGGTTGTGGAGTATTGCCGCACATGAACCCCGAAAGAGCCGGTCCTTCAACCGTCAAATGCCCGGCTGCGGAGTTTGGATCTCCTCGGAGTGATTTGTATAAGTTGAACTTGTAGTCATCAACATGAATCTGTTGCAAATCAGTACTTGACTATTGCAGCTGCCAGAAGAAATAAACAGATATCCAAAAGTTTACCGGAGATTTTAAAGCTCGAGAAAGAGCCACGTAGACCTCTTCATAGCCAAATGTCCATGCTGAAAAATGGAAGGTGGTCTCTGGTGGTGGATATGAGGCGACCTTTGTCAAAAGCTCCTTCAGACCTTCGGCTTTTGTGGGAAACGGAATAGCATCGACGTTACTAGTATCCAAGTAGATGCAGTCGAGTCTCTTGAGCCCGGTAGAATACTCGATCATGTGTGGATTTCGTATCAGGCTATTGACAAACCAAGGCTCTGATCTGATATCGCCGGTATAAAGTACTGCTTTACCTCTACCTTCAATTACTTTTGAGTAATGATAAGCATCTGTAAAGGCGCTACGTGAAGGTGAAAACTTACGAAACATGACGGCGCCAGTGCAATGGTTGGCATCAAACAGGGTAACCTGAATCTCATTTCCAGGTTCCAGTTCGATTCGAGTGGGTGTTTCTAGAGGAATAGGTTTCTGATATTTGCGTATCAGCAGAAAAAGAATAAGTGTGATCATGAGAAGCCATACCAATAGGTTCTTGAGATGTTTATATTGCTGCTTTTGTGCTTCTAGGACACCGGCAGCGAAGTTGAGCCTATGGTAGTATTTCTCAAGCCGAAGAAGGAGCTCCTTGGTAGCTGGAGAACAGTACACACTATGACATTATAAGCCTGCGTTTTTTCTTTTTCTTTTCTTTTTTTGTATATGAGATGCAGCTTACAAAGGAGCCTTGAGAGATTCAAGGCCGGTAAGGTGGTCACTGTGTATATGACTCAGAAAGCAAGCAAGGGGCGGCCGAAGTAGTTTTATCTGACGGAAATAATCGACTGCGATTGTCAGGAAGTACACAAAAGCTCATGCTTACTGTAGTTTCTTACCTCGAATGTCCGGAAATTCATCCATTACCCCTCCGAAAGTTGACATGTTGATGATGGGGCGATCGATGGTTGACTATCGGGTCAAGTTCATTGATCTTATGGGATGAGGGAGGCCCAGGACGATAAGGGCGTTGAGAGGATGAGTTTTGGTAGAGAGTTCTCGAAGGTGGTGGGGAAAATGAAGTTGGAGACGCGGGGGGAATCACGAATGCAGCGCGCTTTCACATGATATTCACGTGATGACTTTTGATGGAAAGTGCCCGCTTACGTAATGATAATACCTTCGTGCTTCGTACACCAGGTAGACCGCAGCAGTAAATTCTGCCGGAGACTTGAGTAACCGTCTTGGTTTGGATAACTTACTTGGTCTTGGTAACTTACTTAACTTGAGTCACTCATTTAGTTTCTTTTGTTTCGAACTTGAACAATTCAGTTCACTTGATTTGCCTACAAAGCGGTGGGCTCAAAGGGGCTGGTGTGTTAAATGTTACATCGTTTTCATTCCATAGCCCTTCCGCCCTCTGAGCTACGAGTACTTCTGCCCTCTTTCGCCCTGTTCAAAGTCCTTTGACTAGCAGCATATAATAAATGGACGATCTGCTGTTAGTTCATAGGTAAGCTATTTCATATATTCACGACCTGACTATTTCTGCGGGTCGCTTTACAATTCAGCTAGATGCAGCCCAAAGAACCCTCCTCAGAAGATGGTGAAATATCAAGAGAACCATCGGACGGTATATTAGAACTTGCACGCGATGAGGCCATGTTTACACTGTTCCAATTCCTCCCAAAAGAGCTCCGTCTCTGCATCTGGGACCACGCCTTGATCCCACGCCTCATCTCTCTTTATCGGAGAGAAGACTCGACTAATTCAATGGAACTGGCATACCTTGATCAAACGTCAAGCGAACCTGTAGTAATTTGGATCGCGCTGGCCTGCGCAGAGGTACGTCCTATACCCTTCAATCCTAAGATTGCGTGCCTTCTGACATCTCTAGTCCTTCCGATTCGTTCAAAAACACTACCACGAATGGGAACTCTGGGACTTCCACCGCGATATCTCAAACTCTCTATACTCTCCGGGTCACGACGTTGTTTATTTCCCCTACGAATTTCACGCTCCTACACTTCTTGACCTTCCACTGAAGTATCCGGACCAGACTACTAGTCTTCGCACACTGGCCCTGGCCCTACCGAGTACATGCCAAACAGTCGGGGTTAAACTGGAGAACGATGCTATGCAGGTACTGGAGGCTTTACATGGGTTTGGAGGCTTGAAAGAGCTTGTTATTGTGAACACTGGGAAGGACACCGACAAGCAGTGGATGGAGGGACAGAAGGTTTGGAAGCTGCCCGAGGACATTGAGAAAGGTTTAAAGAAACTGAAGGTGGAGAAATGGCCGGAGTGGAAGATCCCCATGGTGAGGGTTGTTGGTTCGGAAGAGAGTATCTTGCAATGCTGAACCTGGATGGAGAGTTTGACTGGCCAGCAGTTACTACTACGACTGGATAGACAAGTGGATAGTTCCACTTTTGTGATTGCAATGTCTGAAGCAACTTGAAAACCCATGTCAGAATGTCTTTGGTAGTCTTGATAAGTAAGTATATCTATTAGAACCCAAGACTTGTCACTTCGCAAACGTAAATGTTTGGAGAGTGGTACTGAGAAATTAGCTGATGCCCAGCTATCGTTAAGTAAACATAGCAGTTCATGGGTCTTGAGGGACCTGTGTAAGCACAACTCTCTCATGAAGCAAGTAGCTGAAAGCAGTAACGAAAGCCCACTGTATTAGTAGCATGGGAAGTGTTGTTGAAGACAGCTTTGCGGGTTTGCATAGGTAATTGTAGGACTTTTTGTGTGAGGTAGCAACAAGCCAATCATTGTTGATCAGACAAACACACTGCGTGTGCACAGTATAAAACATGGAAGGATGTCTCAGCGAAGGAAGGTCTACATCTTTTCATAATTTTGTTGTACTGCAAACGTATACAAATCAAAATCGTCAGTCGAGGTCATCTAGCATTTCAAAGTCCTAGGTGTAGATTATACGAGGAACCGTACGTAGTCACTCTGCTAAGTTATGACAGGAGTTTGAGTGCTGCACAGAGATGAGAAAGATCATCCCTAGAATTCCATCGGACACAAAGACTAAACTATATCGGAAGGTTTGCTGCATGAATTTCTGTTGTCTTCCACCAGATAATAATGGCTTCAGAAACAGTAATGCATGTAAGCATAAAAGTTGGTTACAAGAAGTACCTTAGTTCTTCATTCCTTTATCTTAATCGAGCGAAGCAGCACCAACACGGACTGGGCAACCAGCTTAGTGGTTCGGGAAGCCAAGCTACAGGATTAACCAAGTGGTCCAAAGTGCCCGAAAGTGCCCGCCGCTGTTTTAAAGACTTCTAAAAGGCGGTGATCTAGTCCGATCTGTGAAACTTGGTAGTTTAGTCAACCAGAAAGGAAGGAAGTCTCTTAGCGTTATTTACTTCGCTTGATCACCACACTCGCTTCTTCAAGAGATGCTGAGCACTTGCAACACTCTCCATCCGGAACACCACTATCCTGCGTCCTCCACCCTCCGTCCACAAGATGGATCCCAACGCTAAGGACGCTTTGCAGAAGCATCTTGCATCGCACGGAGTCTCTACCAACCCATACCAGCAACCAATCACACCAAGACCTGCATTTCCCGTCGCAAACACACCGCACCAAGAACCTGGCAGACCTGGACTTCAAAGTGCGAGCAGTGCATACCAGGGATATCATGGAACTACGCCCCCCAGCTTGAGCACCACATATCAAGAGCCTGGCAGATATGTACTTCCTAGTGCGAGCATCCCAACCCAGGGACCTCCCAGACCTCCACTTACTAGCGCGAACACTGCACACCAGCCGCCTCGTAGATCTATACCTCCTAGCGCGAACGCCTCAGCTGCACCTTCTACTACCACCACTTCCCTAGAACACTTTGTCTCTATGGAATCACGAATGGAGAAGATGGCTATGAAGATTAACAAGAGGAAGGAGTTCTTTCAATCTCTACAGATGAGAAGAGATGAAGCCAATCTCAAGTTTTCTGAGTGTACCGCCGATTATCGGCAATGGTACGCACAGTCGCTTGTTTGGCAGCAATGGTGTACGTTAACTCCATTCCACCTCTCATTCCTTACTGCAGTCTTCAAGATACTTGCTCAATGACTCTCATAGTCTCCCCTGCTCCTTTCCCAGGTCAAAAGTGCCTTCCGTATCACCGAAATTTCAGTACTGCTGAGAAGCGAGAGGCCATTGCCGCTGTAAACCGTGCTTCACCAGCAAGAGATTTGACTGGCCTTGGAAAAAGCCGCAGTAGTAGCTATAGCTCTTCTGCGGCTGCTCCAGCAGTTCTTCCCACCCATCACGGCGCCAGTAGCAATCTTTCTAGATCGTCAAGCTCCCATAGTGGACAGTGAGTTCAATATCTAAACTATCACTCAGGCTCAGGTAATTGACTATTCTTTTTATGTAGTGGACGCCGTGAAAAGGAGGAAGCAGATCTGAAGGCGCTCAAGGCACGTTTTGAGGAGTCTCAACAACGAGGAGCTGAGCTTGAGCGCCGTCTAAGCGAGCTGGAGCGCTATGCAAAGACCAAGGGAGCGAAGGGCGTACACCAACTTGGAGACCAGGACACCGGTAGGACTAGACACAGTGACACATACTCTCCGAGCTATTCACCAAGCCGCCCAGAGGCGAACCATACTAGAATAGACCATTACGAACCATCCACTATCCATACTGCCCATAAGGGCGACTATTATCGACCGGAGGATAAGGATAAAGTCAGGGCGTCTAGATCAAAGTCGAGAACTCTTTCATCAACCATAGAACCAAGAAGCAGTCTCTCTAACGAAAGTATCAAGACTAACAAAGCTAGTAAGAGCTCTTATCCTTATGGCAGATCTTACTACACGGATAAAGATGAGCCTCCCATGAATGTTGAATATGGCAAGCTAAGCTATTCAGATGGGGTTTCACCGGCCAAGACCAGCAAGATGAGCCAGACCAATAACACAATATCGTCACAGGGCCGTGCATATGGCAGGCTGAGTCCTATTGACCCTAAAGAGTTTGAGGATGTTACCAAGCACAATTCCAGTAAGACACCCATTTTCCACACTGACTGTATTATTGAAGCTAGGTTGGGTAACTTAAATTAACCAATTTATATTTAGTAAATGCAAAGCTGCAGTCAAAGCCAGAACAACATCCAACGTCTCCTCAGGTAGTTGTGGAGGGCTGGTCCGTCTACACTCGCAATGAGACGCAAATGAAAACCCTGTTCCAAAAGTTCAAGGATGAGTACGAATTACCTGCGGTCAAAGATGCCCTACAGTGTACTCTTTTCTGGCAGAAATTGAACAACGGTGACCTTAGGTTTGGCGCCATTCCCTACTTGGTGGATGACCTTGCTACGACCGAGAACGCAGAACGTTTTTTGGATGGCTGGATTTTAGCTGCCGAGAAGGGCTGCACCATGGTACAGTACATCAACAACCAGAAGGTGTCTGATCGCCCTTCTTCATTCGAAGATGATCTCGCAGGTCTTATTGCAGAGGAGTCAGCTAATGTGAGTAATTATAGTATTGATATTGCTTGTGCACTAAAAAGCTTACCACATTTAGGCCAAGAAACGCAAGTATGAGGAGGGGGAGTGCGAGGGGGAACCGGAGCACACAGAGCACACGGGGAAGAAGTCTCGAGCAGATTAGGCACGTGAAGAATATTGTTTCACGTATTTTATGGTTTTTGTAAGATTACATAACTCAAAGTAGCTACATGCTACATACACATGTAGGAGAATATACGTTTCTCTTGGCCGGAGATGGTCATATAGGGTATAGAAACAAGAATATCTCCCTTAGAACTCGGCTACTAGGTGTCTCCATCTGAGTAACTGACTTGATGTTGGTAAATTAATCTCTAGACACTAGAATATCTTTGTTTTGACCTCGAAACTACTTTATGGATAGGGTGAAAGTAGGTAGGAGGAATGGAGGGAGGGACCAAAACGTTAGATAATACTAGGAATGGTGGGCGGTGAAAAATAGGCATTGAAAGAGAAAGAGAAAGAGATTTAAGGGAGGCTTCCATTGTTCTAGCTGTTTGATTGTCTTGGGAGAGTCAAGGTAACAGAGAACCGACCAACATCGAGCATCGATGTATCATTTCCTTTGAACTACTAGAACTTAGAAAGATTGATAATCACGAATTTCTCAGGAGAAAAGAAGATGCAAGTCGGTTCAATATTTCCGAAAGAAAAAATCCATTAAATTTTGCTTGGTACACTTCCAAGTATGTAGGTAGGTACTACAAGTTTTTGGTATCAATTGGTGTGCAATAGCACCATGCCATTTTATGCCTTCCAGCAACGCCCCAAGATGGCATTTCCTCATTTCATTGAGACTGCCTTGTAAATAGACACCCGCCCGTGAATACATGTTCACACGACAAACGCCCCATGTTTAATTGGTAGGTGGGTATCCCAGTTCTCGTATCATATGCTCTATAAGCATTTACCTCCTTTATGCGCCAGTGCCACCTTAAGCTACACACATGTGTGTAGACAGAAACGCCTCTATCTTAGTCATAAGTAACATCGGGCCCTAAATCTAACCCTCATCATCAGCCTCTTCATCCCAATTTTCCTTTTCCTTCCTGACAAACTCTGCAAGGTCCTCTGGCTTGAAGATCGAACTGCCAGCAACCGAAGCCTTGGGGACTTTGCCAATGTCCTTGTCGTCATCAAAGATGATGCTGATGCTATCAATCCAGCGCTTTCGTCTTTCCATGATCGCCTTGGTCTGGTCGCCAATTCCAGGTCTCGCTAAACCGCCGTTGACCCCTGATGCGTGACTACCACCGCCTGCTCCACCAGGTCTCTTAGCTTTCTTGCTCTTGCCCATGGTACGAGTGCGTTTCAAATATGCAGTCTGTACCTGACCGTCAAGATCTTCGAGGATGGTGTTATATTCTTGGTGAGCGAGGTGGTTGTTCGTGAGTTCTTGAAGACGGGCTTTGCGTGCGCCGTTGATTATAGATTGCTCTTTAAGCTGTGCCTGGAGAAGTCGAAGGCGGGCAGCAATCTCATCGTCGAAATGTGCGTCATAGTCTGGCTCGGTATCCGGAGGTAGAAAACCAATATGACGGAGCTCTTGCTTGATTCTTTCATCCATATGCGCGTATTCCAGCTTTGGATGATTGGCTTTTTTCCAGGCTTCGGAATTTGAATCCTTCATAAATGTTGCGGGAGGTAAAGGTGATGGCGGTGCCGGGGCATCGAAGAATGCATCCAAGTCAGCATTAGAATCACCATTCATACTCGCCTCACCATTGGCACCATTTATGGCTGGTTCAGAAACCGGCGCTCGCGATTCAGGTCGCATGGTTGCTAAGAGTCTTGACAAGAGGGGACCCGCTGATATTTGATCTGTCTCTGCAACTGCATCATCCATGTTCTCAATATCTCCGCGCGGCTGGTTCGGGGGTAATTTGTCTCGGTCTTGCTTAGGCATGTCCATTGAGAGAGCGCCATCTTCCTCAGCCCATACTTCATGGTAATGTTTCTTGCCACGGCGAGGTATAACAAATGCATTTACACGATCTCCTCTATCTCGTAGGAAGGCAAGATCTTCTTCGGTATAGGGCCGGAAGTATGGTTCCAAGTATGTCGCAAATGTGTTGGCCTGTACTTGATTTAAGGGTTTCGGGTTGGAGTAATCTGCATCTTCGGGAATGCCGGGGATGAGGTCTAGTAGGTCGTGATGGGGATATTCTGCGACAGAGTAGATCTCCTTCTTCTCTTTCTCGCTCATGCCTTCGTGTACTGGTCGAATCTCGTAGATGGTAGGGTCTGGAAATGTGGATGGATCGTCGCCAAACGTTTGAAGTTTAGCAATGGCCGGTGCAGGAGGTGGTTGACGTTCGTCAGAGTCCGAATCATCTTCATTTCTTTGGCCATCTTTCATATCTAGATCCATGCCTATTGCTGTGTGGGTGTTGCTTGTGCAACTGGCGAAAGTGAAGAGCTGGCAGAATCGTTGTCTCTCGACGGTTGCTTGCGGACGTGGCCTTGCTTTCGTGCGGTTGGGTCACGTACGGGGGAAGAGTGCTCTATTTTTTAGGATTTGAGGTTAGAGATGAAAATTTACGCGCTTGGGACACAATTCACTAAAAGAAAAACTCACCAAGCTGGGTTCCGTCTTGGGGCGCAAGGCCATGAGCACCATGTGTTAATGGTCTTTCTTCTCGCGGTCTACTAGAGTCCTTCTTCTTTTTCAATTTGCCCGCCATCTTCTCTTTCCTGCCCCGCTCTTCGTCTTCTTCGTCGCGCTTCAGAATTGATTTCAGCTCTGCGGCTCTTTTTTCTTCTTCAACTTCTTTTTCCCTCCGGTTGCGCCAGTTGACAACCAGTCGTAATCCTTTATCGCAGACCTGGCTCCGAGTATCTACAACTTCAGCAAGTTTTGCTACTCTGTCCAACAATCCTTCAAGGTCTTTTGAGGATGGTATCGTTGAGACATGCTGCTCCACAAGATCTTCTGAAGTAAAGGTCCGAAAAGATGCAACTGGGAGTTCCAGCAGCGCCGTTTCTGCCGAGCTGCTAACAGGTTGTATCGTCGTTGCGCCGGCACTTAGGCTAGGGGTTGTATTGCGACTGCGTGACTGACGTGCAGCATTGCTGCCCTTCTTGCCTTTCTGTCCTGGAGGAGGCATGACAGATGGTGCTTTATTCGCATCTAGGAACTCGTTCTCAGCACGAGTAAGGAGTAATCGTGAGGGCCGAAATCTGGGGAACTTGGCCTTGGATGGTCGTCGCGAACATGATCCACTGTGTTTTTTAACGGCCCGACTCCATGCCGTGCTGATGTCACACTTTGTCCTCGGTCTCGTGCTCTGCTGTGTCACACTCTGATGTCACTCGGTCTCTGTGCCTCACTAGCCTGAGCAGTTTTGCTCAAAGAGTCTACCTCTAAAGTACGCATCCTCAGTCGAGGTAGTTTCCTAATTATCGATGCAGCCAGGACAGGCACAGAAGCTTTCCTTGGTAGAGCTTAAGATACTCCATCTGCATGCCCTGAACTTTTGCTCCTCATGGGACACATGTAGGCCTACAGTGATGTGAAAACAAAATGCAAGTTGCATCGATGTTTCCAAACAAAGAAAAATCGGTGAGCTGGAGGCAATAATGGCTTTGGTGTCCAATTCCAGCTCACTAATAGGTCAATCTGAATATCCTGTGCGAAAGAACAGCTCACGGTGACATTACAAGGATTGCACTCAAGAGTGGCTATTCCGGGAATCAGAGGAACAGCCTCTACCTGTGTAACAGTAATACGAAACGCAATGATGTATATCGCTTGAGAGATAGAGCGACTTTGCTTTGCTGTGACAGAGCAACATGGCTGGATGGTTTGTTTGGAATGATATATTGTTTGAAGCAGACAAATCTTGGATATTCTCTTACTGAGACCCTCGAAGTCTTGAAAACTGGTGCTAGAACAAACACCTAGTAAAATTTACCGTAGTGTACAACTCATGAATAACAAGTGAGCCCCAGTGTGCTTCGTTATTTTCTCGATTAGAACTTCATTTGTCTTCATGTTTGTGAGCGCATCCACCTGCAGCTCTCCCAAGGACATACAGAGCTACAGGGACACCAAGTTCATATATTCATGACTAATTTGGTAGATTGGCGGACACTATAAACGTCATGCGTCTAGATTTTGCGGACGGTCTATAGAATAGATTGTTGAGAAGTCTTCATGGCTGCAAGATCAGGAGCCTATAAGGCTACGAAATACCTACTCTTACTATACTCTGAATTCTTACAAGGCTCTCTTGTACTACTGTGACCCAAATAATACATAATTGCTAGTGTAGCTGCTAACTTACAGTACAGTACCTAAGCTGCACTGGTTAACTATTGGTTGTTCGTCAGATAGCAATGCCCGATGGATACAACTGTGCTGTCCCCAACCCAAATAACTCTCTATCCCGTTCCCGTTAGGAGAGAAAATAGTAACATCATCGGGCACGTACGAAGTATGACACACACGCAGAAGATTTGTACTCTACTGTAGCTCTAGCACCAAAGCAGCCCAAGCAGACAACGCTTACCCCGATTCGCATCTATTCCTCGTGCCGTGCTTCCCAAACCAACGCTGACGCGTAATAGTTTAGAGAATGGTGGCACGACCATCGAGTTTTGAATAATTGAGTACGGTGCTGGGACTTCAAAGCAGCAATTCTACGAAGTGCTGCGGTGCCTACTTTCTGTATTTGCATCTGCAGATCTTCTTGCGATTATATGACATGTAGAATGACACCACTATGGAAATTACTAGGAGGAGCACGCTATCTCGGATCTCTGCCCACGCCAAGGCCCAGATGCTGGTGGCAGCAGATGGTTTTCAGATCTGCTTATATAATCCTGGGAACCGGAAGTGATGGAAAGTTATTTTTTGATTGGTTTTTGATTGTGTGTGTGTGTGTTCTTGTTGATTGCCGAGAAGAAGAAGAAAAGGTTGATTTGATTGCTCCCTAGATGCCAAATCAAATTTACTACAGTACGGAGTACATCTCTCTAGTAATAGGCCACCAGAGCCCAGGACCCCCTCTCCCTACTAAAGTACCGGTACTACCATATGCACTGTAAGCCAAAGAAAGAAAGAAAGAAAGAAAGGGACCCAATTGACAGATCGATGTGCCCGCCGTACTCGCCCCGATCAAACCCAGCGATGCGACGACAGAGACTGCACCGCCCAGACAAGCTTTCCCTACAGTCCAATGGACCTCCCTGCCACTGCCAGCCAGCCCCACTTGCTCTCGTGTCACCAGTCCCTGGGCTTCCCTGCCTGAGACTGCCACTACTTTCGTCGCCTTAAATTGCTCAAGCGAGGGCTAAGCTTTGCGGGAAGCGTTCTTCCTTGGCAAACATCTTCTCCAAACCTCAGCAGACGAACATCACAAATTCGACTCCCCATCATGAGAGTCCTCGATTAGATCCCGTACACATGTTCCCCCAGCTTCGTCCGCAAGTCTACGCCTTTTGGCCAGGTGCCAGAGACTCGCGCGCGTCCGTCCAGCTATGGGTACGTCGCAATCTGCAATTCCACCCCCCATAATTGCCCAGATCCAGGCATGCTTGGCTGTCTCTTGGCTGTCATCATAGCGTTCCTTCGGGATGTATATATATGCTGATAATGGTGTCTGTAGCCGCAAACGAGATAAGTAACGTCGTGTATGTTCCACTACTCCCTTTGTCGAACCCAGAGGTATATTGGTTGTGGTCGACGTCGTGGTCGTGAGGTGTCGTCGTAATCGATGCCTCGGGAGCCCGGCACGTCGGCCATCACCACACCACGACTCTGTAGAAACAGCGGTCATTGTGGTGTCGATGAAAGATACGATTAGGAATTCATTTCTAACGTCTCTTCCTCTATAGTCTGCTGTTTCCGAACATCGAATGGCCTGCAAGTGACACCGATTCCGACCTTTTCAGGTCGGTCGCCCAATTACGGGTACGGACTCCCTCCTATATCTTCCAGCGTCTCCAAGTACTGACCAACCCGTAGCCAAACATTTCGTATGCGGAAGACATCAACGACAACATCCAAACTCTCTCAAGTCACAACTCGCCTTCTAGCGGCCTCATACAAGGCTTTCTCTATGTACCAGACCTCCTTGCGAGTGATCCATGCGTCAACATATCGAAACAATATATCCCAACAAACGTAACCAGACAAGCCAACCTACCCCCAACAGACTTTACTTTAATAGCATTAGCTCCTTGGATCAATGCGGAATGTACAAAATCATATCTCAGTGCAGCACGACTGGACCCGATGCGAGCCTTCATATTCTACCTTCCTGATAATAGTACTGATGCCCCTCCCTTGCCACACGACGAAGTATGGGGATTGCATGATGGAGGACGATGGAAATCAACCAACCCGTACCCAGTGTATGCAGTACCTGGAGCGACAGGTGCCCGTATGATGGACGAACTGAGCCTCTACTCGGGAAACTTGACCAACGTTCCATTCGGTAGTCAAATAGCAGAGCTACCAGACATAGATGTACGGGATTATGTCCGCATCTTCTCACAGATATCCGTTCCATCATCATCAAGCTTGCCAGGAGTGTGGCTATTCGTCCTTGTTATTGCTGCCGTCCTCGCAATTATGCTGGCTTTTACGTCAGCTACCATGCACCTTGTCCAAATGCAACGCAGAAAGTCTCTTCATCGACGTGTATTAAGCGGTGAAGTGGACCTGGAGGCCCTTGGCATCAAACGCTTGACCGTTCCAGATGAAATTATACGCAGGATGCCATTATTCACATATCACTGCGAGGACGACCAACCTGAGAAACACCAAGACACAACTCTGTCACCCGATTCTGCTCCTGCCATCAAACAGCACGGTCCAGATGAGGTCCTGCCTATCATCGATGAGGTGAACAGAACGAACCACGAGAGACAAGAGAAAGAAATTACAGCAGACGATCTGGTACTTCCGCTTAAGGAAGACAGTAAAGTTGAAGAACAATCTACTTTTGCGCACAAATTCCTTCCATATTCTCAACCAACCTGTCCCATATGTCTAGATGACTTCGAGTCAGGAGTCACAACAATCCGAGAGCTTCCTTGTGGCCATATCTACCATCCGGAGTGCATTGATACGTTCTTAAGCGACAACAGTTCGCTTTGCCCGATGTGTAAGAAGACTGTCCTCCCAGCGGGCTACTGTGGGGTCAAGATTACAAACAACATGGTTCGCCGGGAGAGAAATATGAGACGGCTTCGGGCCAGAGTTACTGTCAATGACAACGCCGATATCGAATCTGGCAGTGGCATGAACCGAATTCAAGATTGGGGATCTTCTTTCGGGAGAATGATCCGCAGGTCACCGACATATGCAAGGGGCGGTGCAGAGATACCAAGCCCCATATCACTACAAGCTCAAGAACCTACCATGACCACTGCAATGTCTGCAGAACCTCGTGACTCTGTACTGGGAAACCGGGTTCCACAGCCATTATCACCCGGACTATCTAGGCAGGAGATTGCACAAAGACGAATCCAGGAGTTGGCGACAACTTCAGCGCCTCTTGATGACCCCGACGTGGTCAATGAGAGGCGACGTCCGAAATGTAAGTTTTACCTAACTGTATCTATGTTCAAGACTTATCAAAATCCAGGGCGCCGAAGACTTGCTACAGTCTTTCCAGGCTTCTCATAATGAGGTGGTGCTTAGTTTTTGCTTTGATTTTGCGGTTAGCGTTGCATATTGGGAATACGGCGTCATATTATATATTATATTGCACCCTGGATAGGGTCGGGACTGGCAGGCAAACCTTTATCTGGGACAAGGCGTTTTGCTTCTGGGGCCGTGGGAAAGTCATGATATCCGGTTTATTGTATGAGAAGGTACGGAGGCCGGCAATAGGTGGAATACGGTTCGGAATCAGGTACAACTTTTCCCACAGCAATAGTGGGGTGATGCACATATTAGACCAAACATGCATATAAATAGGCTACTACTATGTAAATAAACAAACTTAGCAAGGTAGCAAGATCCTACAGTATTGTACCTATGCTCAGATGTCGTTCATTCAATAGATACTCAATTAATTTCGTCTGAAGTCTGACAGAGTTTCTGCTGTAGCAAAGCGTCTAGATGCCAAGCATGTACCTGGGCCGGCTACAAATCAGCATCCCAATTCTTATCGCGACAATTTCTCAAGGGCGGGGTATGCAAGTGTTCAGCCGAGTTTCTTTTTGCTCAGCAGCAGAACATTCTTGAGTGAAAGCTGGTCCCGCGAAGCTCCTCACAAAGCCCAGAAAGCTCAGGACTATTGCAGGACTGTCAAGATGCATCTCATCCCAAAAGAAGTCTGTATCTGCTCTGTGATGCGTCCCTTCAAAAGTTGACTGACGCGCTTCCGCAGGTCGACAAGCTTGTCATCTCGCAGCTTGGCCTCCTCGCTCAGAGACGCCTTGCTCGAGGAGTGAAGCTAAACCATTCTGAGGCAGTTGTATGTTTCTGCAAACTATGAACCTCAGCAATAACTAACCACAAACACAGGCATTGATCTCAAACAACCTCCAAGAAGTAGGTGTCATGCTAAACCCTATATATCAGAATCTCAGGCTGATGGTTTCAAGCTCATTCGCGATGGAAATCACAATGTTGCGGATCTTATGTCAATTGGAGCAACAATGCTCGGTCGCCGGCATGTCCTTGCTTCTGTGTGTACGACACTTACCGAAATAATGGTCGAGGGAACATTTCCTGTCGGCACATACCTCGTTACTGTACACCACCCTATAAGCAGCGATGATGGAGACCTAGAGAAGGCATTATACGGAAGCTTCCTCCCGATTCCAAGTCAGGACATGTTCCCGCTGCCCAAGGAGGAGGAATATGAAGCTACGAAACAACCGGGTGCTGTCGTTACTGTGAAGGGCAAGGTCATATTGAACGAGGGGAGGAAGAGGATCAAATTGAAGGTTACTAGCAAGGGTGACAGGCCAATACAAGTTAGTTTGTCGACGGCGATACGGGGTAGAGTTGCTAATTGCGATAGATTGGTTCGCATTACCACTTCATTGAGACAAATCCTCAACTGGAATTCGATCGCATCAAGGCATACGGATATCGACTGGATATTGCGGCCGGCACATCTGTTCGGTTCGAGCCTGGAGATACTAAGACTGTAACTCTGGTCGAAATTGGAGGAAAGAAAACCATCCGAGGGGGAAATCATTTGGCAACTGGAGTTGTTGATATTTCTCGTACAGATGAAATTATTTCCAAGCTTCAAGCCGGAGGATTTGCTCACACGCCTGAGCCAGCTGGCGATGCCGCCCACATCGACATGTTTGAGATGGACAGGTCAGCCTATGCAACAATGTTTGGACCAACTGTTGGCGACTCCGTCAGGTTGGGTTTCACCGACCTATGGATTAAGGTTGAGAAAGATCTGACTTCCTATGGAGACGAGTGCAAATTCGGAGGCGGAAAGACCCTGAGAGAAGGCATGGGTCAAGCTTCTGGTGTATCTGACGAGATTTCCCTGGACTTGGCTATTGTCAATGCTTTGATTATCGATTGGACTGGGATCTACAAAGCAGATATTGGTGTCAAGAACGGTCTGATTGTTGGCATTGGAAAGGCTGGCAATCCGGATGTCATGGAAGGTGTAACGCCAAATATGATCGTTGGATCTTGTACAGAGATTATCGCTGGCGAGGGTAAGATTATCACTGCTGGTGGTTTTGACACACATATCCACTTCATCTGCCCTCAGCAAGTTTATGAAGCCGTTTCGTCTGGTATCACTACCATGCTCGGAGGTGGCACTGGTCCTAGGTATGATCTTCTTTACTCACAACCATACGTAGCTAACGTTTAAAAGTGCTGGTACAAGTGCAACAACTTGCACTCCGGGTAAGAATTACATGCGGGAAATGCTCCAGGCCTGTGATACGCTACCAATCAATTTTGGTGTCACTGGTAAAGGAAATGATAGCAATCCACTAGCTCTGCGTGAACAAGTGAACGCAGGAGCATGTGGTCTCAAGCTCCACGAGGATTGGGGAACCACACCCGCCGCTATCGATTCGTGCCTCACAGTTTGTGATGAGCTCGATGTTCAATGTCTTATCCACACTGATACCCTGAATGAGTCTGGATTTGTCGAGTCTACGATCGCAGCTTTTAAGGATCGTACAATTCATACCTACCACACCGAAGGTGCTGGTGGTGGGCATGCTCCTGATATCATTAGCGTAGTTGAGCACGCCAACGTGATTCCTTCATCTACAAACCCAACAAGACCCTTCACTCAAAACACCCTCGATGAACATCTTGACATGCTCATGGTATGCCACCACCTCTCCAAGAATATTCCCGAAGATGTTGCTTTTGCAGAATCTCGTATCCGTGCCGAGACTATCGCTGCCGAGGACGTACTTCATGACATTGGCGCCATTAGCATGATGTCTTCCGATTCACAGGCGATGGGTCGCTGCGGTGAAGTGATTCTACGGACGTGGAACACGGCGCACAAAAATAAAGTGCAACGAGGAACGTTGAAAGAAGATGAAGGTACGGGAGCAGATAACTTCCGGGTCAAGAGATACGTCAGCAAATACACGATTAACCCTGCTATTGCGCAAGGGATGGGTCATGCCATTGGAAGTGTAGAGATAGGCAAGGTTGCAGATCTTGTGGTCTGGGATCCAGCTTGGTTTGGCACAAAGCCCATGACCGTCATCAAGAGCGGCATGATATCCTACGCACAAATGGTAGGCTCCCCGGTCATTCCCTTTCATCCAAATTCAGAAGCTAACATAAAAATAGGGCGATCCAAATGCCTCTATCCCAACTGTTCAACCCATTATCTCTCGTCCCATGTTCGCACCCCTTGTTCCACAAACTTCTATTCTCTTCGTCTCCAAGTCCTCAATCACCAATGGTAATATTGAAAGCTACGGATTGAAGAGCCGAGTGGAGGCCGTACGTAACTGTAGGAATATTGGGAAGCAAGATATGAAGTTCAATGATGCGCGACCTAAGATGAATGTCGATCCAGAGAACTACCGTGTTGAAGCTGATGGCGTACATATGACTTGTGAAGCTGCAACGAGCTTGCCATTGACACAAGCGGCTTTTGTTTACTAATAGGTGGAGTCAACGGGTGCGTAAAGGGCTAGGACGGTTTTCCTAACGATCGCCTATGAAGATGATTGAATGAATGTAATGCCTTTCCATGATCAAGTCATGCTGGCGTCTTAAAAGACTCTCATCTGATTTCGTGCTCTAGTAAAAGTGAATAACAGACGATTATCACGATATCACACGTCAATCTTAACATCAAGAAAGTCTGTTTCTATTCTGAAAGGTGAGCAGAACTGCTTTACTGGCGGCCTTGGGTAAGTCAAGGCGAGCAAGGGTGAGTTGAAGGTCAGATCGAGGGCAACCTATCTCGGCCCTTGGCTCCGCTTGCCGCTAGCTAAAATTTGAAAAGTCTGTCGAGGATTCTTTCGGAGCCAATTCTGGCTTCACATTTTACTCATTCTCAAAAAGTAGGATCCTCTTTAGCCTCCATACTGCCTAGAGTTTGTCATTGGCTCCCATCTGGCCTGTTGGAACCCGGCTCTGGTCGGGGATAGGTGTGGCTAAAATTAGCCGCTGACCACCTTAACGTGGCAGGCACCGGAGAGGCTCAAATGGGCTCCATAGTCGCAGTCACCATCGTCCTCGCCGACCCTCTCACTGCATCGACCCCTCCATTGAAGTTATTCCAACTCCAATTAGGCCTCGTGAATTTATGCGGCTGCTAGCGTGGGAAATGATTGAAGGGATAAAATCATCGGACCAACTTCCCGGAGGGCAGCTCAGAAGAATCCCTCCTAATAACTTAGGAGGATGGAGCTGGTACTGTTTTAAGACTCGGAGTACTACAACTTCGAGTAGATTGGGTTGAAATACTACACCCTAGAGTAATCGCGTCTGAAGTACATTACTTTAACATGTTACAAGAGAGCGTACGTGCCTTATTTATACTTCAAGCCAAAGAAGGCCGAGTTCTAGTATAGCACAGCAGACTGCTTTGGCTTAAAGTATAAATTTTCCATGTAATAAAATTTTTGTTACAACTACGAAGTATCTCAGATACTCGAGTTAAGCGTTCCTAAAGCAGTGGCGAAAACCAATTATTTCTACTCTACAGCAAAATGAAAATGACTAATGCGCTCACCCACCCACTTAACAAAAAAGCCATTCCAGCCTACTGAAGTACCAATCTCGTCCTGAAAGCCATTGAATCATGAGACATTCTCTCAATATAACTCATACCCACCAGATTACACAAGGTACTTGCATCATCGCCTCCCTTTCCCTCATCAGCTACCACTTCTCTAAACGCAAAGTACCTCGAATCGCCGTTAAGTGCACAGATCAAATCACTACGCTGCGTAAACTGCGGTACCAAAGCAATATGATACGTGTCCCTACGACATTCTGGGTTATAATATGTATAGAGACAAAGCCGTCTCCCTTCCACAACGCGCAGCTTTTCTCGCAACCGACCAAGATCTCCAGCCGCATCTTGCATCAGAGAGAATTCAAACGAGAGAGCGGAAAGTAGCGCGAAAGGGTGAATCGGGATCTGCAAGCGAGTGTTGATCGTTTTGTCTTCAAGGCCAGGATACTTGTCGCCTCTACGCGAGGTCCAATGGTCCAAACTTAGCCCGGGTCCTCCGTTCGCTTTATTATTTACTAACTCGGCAAACATCATCCGCCATCTACTCACTGTATAATCGGGCATGGCTGTCAAAAATGTATCTGTATCCTCGAACCCCACATTCCGCGCAAACTGTCGAATCATATCTGAGAATTGTTCTTTAAATTGTTCTTCACGAAGCTGAAGCGCTTTGTTTGACCTTCCTTTTTCAAAGACTAAGCTATTTGTTACGCAGCTTGACCACGCTTCGCGGATTTCGGAAGGAGTGCAGTGTGCGAAGTAAAGGGGCAAGCCTAGGTACTGGACGCGGCCGAGGATTGTACCGAGAGATGAAAGGCATCGTTTACCATTCTTGGAAAGGGGGAAGGAGAATTTGACCAAGCGGATGTCGTTTATGATATTGTCTTTGAATGGCGGGATTGAGAGGTTGAATCGTAGCGTATTTGATGTCCAGTCTGGTGCCCATCTGATATTGGAATCTCTGGTTAGTATCGCTTCAAGAATTGGAAGCGTAATGATTAATTCATACTCTAGAAACTTCAATGTTTGGGAACTTATAACAACCTCCTCTTAAGACGTCCAAAAAGGCAACAGAACTACAAAGAGGGGGAGACTTACGACGGCAAGTCCACTCGGCGCTCCTCCAAAAGAACATCTTCAACATAGCCTAAAATCCTATAATTGCCATCTCGCTTGATGAAATACTGGGCGATATCAGCGTAGAGGTCTGAACAGCTTTTACCGTAGTCGACTTGGAGCCCCAGTTGCCCGGAAAGTGCATCCGAGGCAATGCCCAGGTGCCCATAGATCATATCGCCGGGGTCCGTAACTCCCAAGCCCCTCCTTG
Source organism: Pezicula neosporulosa (assembly GCA_009805495.1). Classification (NCBI taxonomy): domain Eukaryota; kingdom Fungi; phylum Ascomycota; class Leotiomycetes; order Helotiales; family Dermateaceae; genus Pezicula; species Pezicula neosporulosa. Next base: position 193,666 of record SELE01000002.1, read on the forward strand.
CTTCTAAATAGGTGAGCATACTGTTTCCTGCACCTCTGCCAGCAATATGATCCTGGAAATTTTGGCGCGCTTTGTGCATGTCCTCAAGATGACTCAGGGTATCAACTCTTCTTGGCAGATTAGAAATCGTAGACTCTGATACACTTTTATCAGATGACTTTGACAACTCTCCCAGATCTCCAAACTTTTTCTTCTGGCTACTGATGCGACTAATTCTGTATCTTGTCAAGAGCGAAAGCTGGCAAACATCTCCCCATCTTAAACGTTGCTTGCCGCATTGGATCCAAGGATCAGAGGACAGGAGCAGTTCCTGGAAGATCCAGATCCGAGTGAACCAAGTATTGTCAACAATATGGGTCTGGATCGTCTTGCGAAGCTCTTGAACTTCTGTGTCACTGTATTTTGAAAAGGTGCGTTCTGCGGAGAAGGGTGCTCTGTTTTGATCGCATAGATGGTGAAGAGTGTTGAAGAGAGAGTTTGATTCTTGGCTGGAATCTCCGAGGTAGATGATTGTGTGACGGGCGATGGTGTAGACAGATCCCATCAGCTGGACCTGCTCTAGGTAACGGGTAAGTCAGCAAATACCTATTAGAGAAGGCTCCTAGAGGATTGAGAAACGTTGTCTTGAGAGAAATCCTGAGACATTCTAAAAGAGGGAGGTTATCCCTCGACCTACTACTGCGCTCCTGTATATCCTGCTGATTAATACAAATAGCATCTGCCCAAACCCTGATAATTCCTTTATCATCTCGTATATGGCGTAAGGCTGAGTCCAGATTCGGTGTAACATAGAACGAGCACCCATTAACGACGATGTGCCGCTGTTCAGTTAACAGTCCCCAGACGTAGGATAAAGCAGTGTAGTGATTAATGAGATCTTTCTTGTATTGAGAAAGAGTAATGTGCTCGATGGCGCATTTGAGCTCAGCTGATACATCGGCAGCGGGGTATAGAAGGAGTACTCTGATGGCATCGTCCTCAAGAAGGAGTCTATACTCGTACATTGGCCGCTTGGTGGAAGTGCCTGCAGGTGTTGACCACATCGATACTAATGCTAATATTCTCCCCAAAACAGTTGACTCCTAAGACTATGCGTATATATGACTTTACTCACGGGGCTAAAGAATTATTACAATGAAGATTGATACTCCTCGCTTAAAAACCCCCCTAAAATCTGGTGGGGGGAAGCGAAGCTCCCTTATATGCGCTGGGTGTATAAATTAAGAGGCTGGTGTATATGTGACTATGTGACATGACAAGGTGCAGTGCGCCGAACCCTTGCAACAGGTTTCGCGAATATCAAGTACAAGGACATATGCCCTACTAGGGGCCGGGCTAAGATTATAACGAGTCAACTCCTACAGTGTTATTGATAGCCAAGGCGAGAGATATGTCATTAAAATTTAGTAAGAAAGATCTAAAGAGCGCAGTTTTTGATCAACAGGACATGAAAAGTCTTCCAGGGTTAAAATATGTTGCCATGGGGAGAGACAGGGAGCCTGCTCTTGTGTCGTTAATTTCAGCCAATAGTGTGTGAACGAAAGAAGGGATTCAGAAACGGTCCACCTTAAATAGATATCCGGTAAATAGTTTCCAGAGTCGAGGAATAGTCTCGCAAGAGAGTACACTCCTTCTGACTCCAGGACCCGGAGCCCGTTCTCGCTCCTCTAAATCCTTCTCGCCAGGAGTTAGCGCTCTCGAGCGCCGCGCGACCGGGGATGGGCACATTCTAGGCAAGACGGGTGAGCAGAGGTAAGGCGCTGGAGAGCGTACAATAGAGGCCGGTGAGGATGGGTGAGGTTGAGGTGAAGCGAGGGTGGGTAGAGCGGCGAGGTGTCACGTGCGCGGTGGTTTGACTCTTTGCTTCCACCATCTTTTTAGGAACCCAACTGATCTATGTTTCCTCATTAGGAGCACATGCTCACTCAACTATAATATAACTTTCTCAACACAATCTCAGAAATAACCTACAGCGAGATAAATATACGAAATATCCTCACCAGCCTAAGGCAACACATACCTATATACACCTAGAAACCTCAACCTCAAGTTCTCCGAACATCCCCCCACCCCTTTCTGCCCTCCGCTTCCTTTTCTTTAATACATACTTGTATGTACAACTACAATACTTCATAAGCATATATTATGTTATATCCTATTATATCTGCTTCTACTACAAAATAAGTATAGATCAGTCAATTATTTATCTTACCTATCTACACTTTTCTAACACTTATTTCCACTTTAATTTCCATTTTCATTATCATTATAATTTTCATTTTCATTGCTATATATATAGTTACATACCTAAATAATTCATCCATCCATCGAACTAATCACTAATCACTAATCCTCCTTCAAAGTCTACTTTATACACTCTATTCTACACTTATCATTAAACTAAATTGTAGGTAGGTAGGTAGGTACTATCTATTTATTCATTTATTCAAGACATAAAAAGACTCTGTACTTTTGTATACTATACAAATACTATCCAATAACCAAACTATATACCTCTCTCTCTCTCTCTCTCACACACACTCTCCCACACACTAAGCGACTAAACCAACCCACCCCTAACCTAGAGTTACTACAACTACAATTAATACCCCTTTCTTATATATATAAGCGAGATATCTATCTATCTATCTATCTATCTATCTATCTAGATTTAAGTAAGAATCTCTAATAAAAGATTATATATAAATTATAAAGAGTTTTTTTTCCTTCTTTCTTTTAGCTATTAGTATGTTTCTCTATTAGTTCGGGATTGAGATATAATTCGGAATTATAAATAAACTTTTAATAATTCGGAAAACATAAATTTGATTTAATGTATACAACATTACTGTATTTATAGTAGTATCCTTACCCAACATTCTGTAGTGTTTAGATAGCCGAGGACATGCTGCAATTTAGGGGGTTGGTAGGTGGTAGTACAATAATAAATTCTAAGCCATAGGGGTATAGGAGATATCGGTTTGTAAATCAATTTACCTAGTTATACTCGGGAATAGGTTTAGGAATTATTAATAGTACATGTTAAATATTGTAGATTGCCTTAACTGGCCTAATTCACATTCGAAGGAAGAGATGTTAAGACTTCGAGAGATACTTGTTAATGAAATTTATTGTTGTGAAACTGCAATAGTTTTGCAATTCCATTTTATGGGTTTCAGTTACAATAAGCTACCTTTAACCCCAAATTTTCGTGATCTTTTCGTTCTCTTCCTTTGTGGAAGAGATGAGTTGATTTTTTCAACTACGTGAGACTCCATTTCACTTTTTATGGATAAGGGCCAACTCCTATGGAACACCAAATACTAGTCTCTTGCTAGCGGGTAATCTGTCAGGCAAGAGCATCCATGGACATATTATACCAGGCTGTGATGAGTCTCAGACTCTGGACTTGGGAGAACATTGATTGTGATAAGCGCACGTCGCCAGAATGATCAACCATCATCGATAGTTGTCGTACGGGGTGTACGATGGCGTGTATTCTATGCTATTACTATTCCGACGGCTAGAAAATTCTAGCACTTAAGTTTCAAATGGTGTCTAAATAAAGGACCGCATATTGGTTCGAAAGAGGTAGAAGTCGTTGCTCTACCCGCAGATATAGTGGATTCGATGGAGAACGGTTGATCTGGGACAATTGGTGTCGATTAAAAAGAACAGACCTCTCAGTTGAGACTACTCTGCACAGCTTGTTGCTGAAGCTGTTGCTGGTCAGCAGGCGATATTTTAGAGCCGATGGTTGATGATGAACATTACTCATACGGGTTCAGCGTGCGCTAATCGTTTGTCGCCATTAGTTGGCACCGAGTAGACCTGTGTAAAGTCTGATGTAGACGGAGGAGAAATTTTAGTGAAGGAAGATGCCTAGAAAAGCTAAACAAGCCGTGAGCTTCGTCGGGTGAATGGCCGGTGGCTGCAACAGCTTGAAAACACAGCGGCTTGTTTTCAACCAAAGACATATTCCAGATAAATCTTCATGGTTAGAGTGAGCAACAATGTGCTTCACCAGGTCAAGAAGTCCTGTTGTCGACCCGAATTATCGCTGTGTATCTGTTGAAAATTAGTGAATTTTGCAACACATCCAACGAGAAAGTACGAACAAAATCAATCCACGGAACATTCGTCTTGTCATCCTGTGGTCTCAAAGCTCTACCAGCCCAGACCCTCTTCAAAATATCATGTGTCCCATTTTGATGATTCGTGCCCTGCTGAATATGTTCTAACCGCATGAGAATATAATGACGTTGATACGAAGACAATGAATCTGCGCCAGCCATGAACAGAGGTAACGTCAATCCATTCATCAATGGTGAAGTCTCCGGTACTCCAGACGCTGCATCCAGGATAGCTTCCACGGAGTGTTGAATCTCAGGCGAGCCTGCGGGTCTCTCTGACCAATCTGGAAATCGCAAAAGTCGCAGGATCAATGCGTGACGAAATGCGTTGGCTAAATGGCGCCACTGTGGATCGTCTGTGGGATAGGAGTATTTGTTCTCGTCCCATGTCCGTAGGTATTTCTCGCTGTGTAGAAGCGAGGCTCTGAACTGGCTTTCTGACAACTGGCCAGAGTAGTATCTCTTTCCTTCTGATATGACCTCGCCTATTGCAAGAAATATGTCTCTCGGGCACCCGGCCATGATTGCAAAATCATTCCCGCTTGCGGCAACTATCTTTCGCCGACTGTCCTGGGAGAATGCTAGTTTTCGCGGTTCGCTAAATCCGCGCATGAGGTCCATCCTGTTCTATCAGTTAATAGATGTTCTAACCTAGCGCTTTAAGCTAGGTTGGGAATATACCAAGCTAGATAACTTAGAAGATAAAGTGTCCGCTTTCGCAACACTAGTCCATCATTGGCCATCAGACGTTCACACATATAGGTGGCACCTGTTAAGTGTGCACCGTGGCTAGAGATTCCTGACTCGGCAAGCTGAGAACACGATCGTGTTAGCGCGAACCTGTACCGGTTCATGAGTGTGGAGCACAAGCTGGGGGATTACTGACATCGTGCAGAACAAGAATGTTGATGATGGCTAACAGCGCATCCTGTTCTGCTGGACGTATGTGTCTCTCTCCCTTTCTCCTTCTAGCAATTTGCTCAACGAGAGAATTGCCTGTAGTCGGTGTTCCAAAGCTTCGGCTTCAAGTCTCCCAAGTGTCCCTCTTGCGATGTCTCTATATGACTAGCAGAAACACCAAGAACAGCATGCAGTACCCCGACATGTTCGTATGCTAAGGGCAGCTGTAGATCTTGTTAGTTAAGACTAATGGTATATGCAAACGGGGTTACAAACAAAATAGTCCCGAAAAGGATTTCCAAACTTGTCACGGCCGACGATCTCGTGGGGACAGATTTCCAGGTCAACTACGTAATTTTGGTTAAATACGAATTTAATGTATTGGAAACTCAACTCACAATAAACAAGGAGCTCGGCTGAATACGGGGCCATGAGTAGCTCCTCGAGTTCGCGATTTGCTTCTGGTGAGGTGACACTCCCGTTGTCAGTCGACTTGGTCCTAGTCCTTTCGAGTCTTAATTCTGCTTCGCTAGGAACGCTGATACCAGAGTCTGTCGAGTATGATCTGAAAGTAACCTTAGTCGTTGGGGTAGCTGACGTGACCGCCGTAAGATGAGGCGGACTTGCTTGCTTGAGGACTGCTATTCCCATTCGACTGACGATTTACGAAAGAGGTAGGGCTGGAGACCGAGAAGGGATTGTCTCCCTTGTGTTTTCCTCGACTGGCAACACCGCAGAAGCGAAATTTGTCTGGATAACCACCACATTCTAAGCCTTTGTCTATGCAGCGCTGGCAAATAGGCCTGGCTCGATCACATTTTCGACACTGGCGGCACCAGTCAGTACCATCGTATATAACAACAAGAATAATCCTTCCTTCGCTGGCGTTGACATGTTCATGGGATGAAGAGCCCACGAGTCATTTGGAATGTGGAGAATGAGGAATGGGAGCACCACACAGCAGCCAGCAGCAGCAGCTGCTGCCCCTCGCCTTCCTTACCTTTTTCCGGCACGTTGCGCAGGCAGGCCCGAGGGCAGCTAGAAGACATCAACATGAATCGAAAAACCGGAGCAGAGAATGGGAGTGTACTACGCACCTATATTCGCCATAGATTTTTGAAGCTGAAGAGCCTCTGCTTTGGAATACAGCAAGATGTGGTCATTGAGAGATCATGATGATTGTCGTCTCTTTTGAGTTTAAGTTGGTTGGGCTTTGACGGCTCTTTAGATAAGTTTTCTTCGGCTCTTTCGCACGTGCAAGCACTACAGTACAGAGCAAGCCCAGGACCCCAAGAGCACAAGAGCACCGCACCCACGAGAGAGAGTACCGCAGCAGGGTCTACCGTCCCGGGGATTTTTAAGCGACCAAGTTTGACTCCGCTACAGTCAGTATAGGGGAGGGGGTTAGGGTGGAAGGGAAAGTGGAAGGGGAAGGGGAAGGGGGACGAGGACTACGGATTTAAATTTTGGATTGCAAAGCACTACTGTACTCCGTGGTACTGTAGTCTCCTGTACTTCGGACTCGCACTATACCTGCTACAAAATCATGATCGCCTTTCTCTCTGCTACCGGTAGTTCACACATCACAATGATGCTCATCCATCAGTCGGCGGCATGCACTTCCTTAGTTCGTGATCATATCATAGCGGCCCTTTTTCATTTTTGGTAAGGGTAGGTAGGTACGGTACAGGAGATACAGGGAGGTACAGATGATTCCTGAACGAGAGGTACAGTGCATTGCAGTACTACTGTACAGTACTACTACTGGATGCTGTCGTCAATGACGAATCTGAACCCTGAACATCCCTAGCTCGCAGGCTGCGAGAGGGCCCTTTGAAAGAGCATGACGGCTCGCAAGGGCTTCCCTGACATTTATGTAAAAAGGTTTCGAGCTCTGCGCGGCTTTGCCGTCCGCCACTCGAAACAGGGGCCTTGGCCGTCTAGGCGAGCCGGATCCTGATATCTCCAACGTGCTTGACAACTTCACACTCGTGCGCTTAGTACGAAGGTTTTTCGCAGACACACTGCAACTCCCTACAATTCCCTACAAACAAAAATGTCACCATCATGAGAACCTGAGAACCATGAGAATCCAAACTCAAATGCTCCTCCAAACGGCTTATAAAACCCTCTTTTTTTTTTGATCGTGTTCTAGGCCTTTGGGCAGCTATCTCTCTCACACTCTCTCTCTCTCACACGCACACACACACACACATACACACACACTCTCTCTCTCTCTCTCTCCACCATATAATATCATATCATGTCCGCCGCAAGCTTCCGCCGGTTCCTTTAAAAGTAAGTTCACGACGACGGAACGTTGCGTGGCATAGACCGGTACCGTAGTCGCTCATGTCAACGTCTCAGAACAAAAACTCTCTTTTTTTTTTGGTTTTTGTTCAATTTTCTACACCGTCACGACCGTCTACCGTCTCTCTATCTATTCTATCCCGCACCCTCGAGCCTTGCAAGTCGCAACGACTTCCTGTACAGCTCCGGATTATTTATTATTGCAGGAAGGAAAGGCCTGAAAGGGTTTGAGAAGTAAGAAATAAACTTTTGCACGTTTGTGGTCCCTACAATAGTGATCTTACATAAACCGAGAGTACCTAGAGTAAGTAGCAGTGAGAGCTATGCGCTGCCCCAGATGTGCCGCAGCGCTAGACATTTAAGCTTTCGGGGATCGCAGGTTAAGGAAGGAGGCAGATCATTATCTCCTCCCCAGTACAGAGTACCTACCCAGTGCCCCCCAAACCCCCCTAACCCACCAAAATCCCGCAGGTAGTAATTAGCAGTAGTGCCAGGCGTGCTATTGTAAGATTGTATAAGGCCTTACTGCGGAAAAATAACATTCATGGGTTGACTGAGAGTTACACAGTACCGACAGCATCCATGCTTCACCGCTAACTAGCATGAAAAAAGAGGTACGGAAGGTACGTACCTCAGACAACTTCTCAAATATTAATTTCCCTTTTTAAACAAAAAGTGTCCACTGTGGCAACGGCTTCTCGTACTCATGATTGAACAAGCCAAGTAAGTGCCCTTAGCGTCGGCATTGCAGAAACTTGTTCGCTGTCGTCGTCGCAACTTTCCTTACTTCCTCACTATAAGTAATGTATAATAATCGATTTGTAAGAGTCCAAGCTGGATCATATCGCGGGGGTGCGATTTGAACTCAAGTTACCGGATTCTCCTAATCGTCGGCTATCTGATTCTCTAGCTGTGTTCATAGCACTCCTCCCCTCCCCTCCCCTTCGACCCACAGCTCAGGATTTTATTACTGTTTCTTGATTCGTACTGTACGGTACTATACTATACTGTACAAGTATGTACTAATACCGGTATCGATTGGTTTTGTCAAGGATCTCGAGCATTGCATACGGCATGCGAGCGAGACTAACTAACGTCTCTTTCTTTCTTCCTTCCTTCTCCTTATATCACCATGGTTTAGTAGACTATGACTCTGTAAAACGAAAATCCGTCGATCATCCGCAGATTCCATGCCCTGATCCATACACCTACACCATACAGGTAGGTACAGTACTACTACGGTGTAGGAGAGAAAAACAAAGGGACGACGATCACCTGTCGGACACTACTACCTACTACAGTACTACGGTCCCGTCTCGTCACTCCGCATATAGCATGAAGGCACAAGAGCAAAAAGGTCGCTGATGAAGCAGTCTTGAATCACTTGGAAGGAAGGGAGAGGGGGTGAGCCCAAGTTCAGTTAGGACATAACTCCGCAGTACCCAATATTCAAAGCAAGGTCTAATCTTGCGAGGAAGTGCTATAGTAGAAATGAGTCTTTCCAACTACTACCATCACCACCAGAAGAATCAGATGTATATATGATAGTACACCTTTAAAAAATTATTGATTGGCAATAATAAGGCTTTTTTCGTAGGAATATGCGCATCAAACCTTGAGACGTCACTTCCACTTTGCATTCTTTTATTCCGACAAGGTCTTCTTTCGCTACAGACAGTATCTTTTGTTTTGAGAAGGGGTCTAGACTTGATAGAAGGATATGCGTAGTCAAAAGTAGCTAGCATCATCCAATCCAAAAATCCAAAAAAAAAAGTCGTACGATGTAAACAAATAATTTTATGCCATAGTGTTGGAAAAGGTTTCTTTAGCTTTGCATTCCTATTTACTGGGACGTGTTAGAATCGAGATGGCATTACTGTGGTAATTCTGCCAAAGCCGCTAGTTGCTGTATCTATCTATCTATCTATCTATCTATTCGGTGAAGAAGTTGTTTATTGTTCATTTTACTAGGAGAGGGACAGATAGATATACTGTACAAGTACAAACAAGGGCCAGCCAGCCACTCCTACATAACATACTCCCCCAAATACCAAATAGAAAATCAAACCAGCATTTGCAAAGCCCGCCCAGACCCCTCCCCCAGGACTCTTCCCTATCTACTTAGGTAGGTAGGCAAATAACCAAAAGCATCTCCAGGGAGGGAGGGAGGTAGGGTATTCCAGCACATATCCATATCCAGGTGTGTATCCTTTTTTGAATTGAAGAGGAACAACGAACCATCCCTGACAAGAGAGTGCGCCATAATACTTCTCTGGTGATAGTTAGTTCTAATGTGCTGTACCTATTAGTACAGTAGGTAGGGAGGTGTACGTGTAGGATGACACTTTTCTTTACCTAGCGCCGAGATAAAAATAAGCCTTAGGGATAATAAGGAGGAGAATCGACCCGACCCTTTCCGTAAAAGTTTAACTTTTCCTTTACTAAAAATAAAAAATCTCTAATAAGCGCCTTACCTATGTTCCTAGGTAGGGAGTTGGGAGCATCTCTATAACCAATAACTGCTCGTGTTGAAGGGCGCCCTCTCTTTAGCTACTGTAAAAGATGCTGGTATTAGTATCTGTCTGCTGATCCCATCGAAAATGTCTATCTGTCTATCTGTCTGTCCGTCCTTCCTTCCTTCGCCTTTTTTTCTTTTTTTGGCTTTCGCGCTCACATATGTACATACAATAGGTATGTACATACATGCATTAGTACTTCGGGATTGCCTTAGCGAAATCCTTCAACTTATCCTTTACGGGATTAGGAACTTAGGAAAGAAGAGCTTTCATTTCAGGTGATAAATTGGCATGTGACTACCTATCATACTGATACAATACATCTTCCCTTACAAACTCCTTCCTCTCTCTCTCTGGCTTTGGGATTCGAGATTCTTGTAATCGTAAGATGATGATGGATAGATGGGATTAGGGATGTATGCAGAATGACATGTCACTGAATGCTATCTTCACAAGCTTCGCCTTTTGTTACTACTAGTAGGCACTAAGCATACTTGGTGTATATTTCACTACGTAAATTTTTTCAAGGGGTGGGATATCAAGTGATAATTGTGAGGAAGCAAATAGATAGTGTTGTACTTTTTGTATTTGGTAAGGAACTGGAATTGCTGAGATGGGTCAGTTTTGAGTAAGAAATAAGGGAGGTCGATCATGTGATGTGACTTATATCATAACACATCAGCACATTTCAGAGTTCAAAATTTACTATCGAACAGAACAGGTCTTGCTTACTATTCTACTGAAGGATTATTAAAAAAACTTGGAAGCTTGGTCATAGATAAAACGTAGCTAATAATTACCTAGCTAGCAACAAATTTGGTATTTATCTCTTTCACATGTCAAGTTCTTCTCCAACTTTATCCCCAATAAATAAATGAATAAATGACAGCATCAGCATCTGCATATTCACATTCAAGCAATAATTCTTCTCAGTCCTATCTATTTATCTCCAAGACTCACTCATTCAATCAAGATCTCTCAAAATCCAGAGCTAATGTAGCAATACCGTAATAAGCAACTCACAAACCTCTCTCTACCTTTTTCTTATCATATTCTATAAGTGAGTACCTTACCATGATACAAAATTGGTGAGTTATACCATTATCTATTATACAACTTCAAAACAACGGTTACAAGATCCGAGTTTCAACGAGCGAGTTTATCATCATCATTCTGCACATCTATATCTCTATAGACCAACGTAGGTACCAGATATCTGCTATTAATAGTGACTCTTATACAGTATAGTGAGGAAGAAAGGATATAGAATTTAGTAGTTAATATATATATGTAGCTATTATAGGATACCGTTGAAGATTGAACTGCTAGTTTGTTTGTTATTAGTACATAAGGTGTTAGAACGATACTTACTAAGTGTTGTAGATATTCATTGTATTAAACATAGATGAATATTTATTTATTTACTTACCTAGACTTAAAATTTTCTCTTGCAGCTTTTTGTACCTACTACTGTTTTTACCCTATCGAAATTTAGAAGTACTATTACACTAAGTCAAATACTAAATAGTACTGTACCAACGGCCGGTACACTATTCAAAAACCACTATGTATTTATAATTAAGCGGCTCCCTTTGCGTAAGATTACTCAACGTACAGTAGTCCTTCTCTCCCACCTGGATTTTATACTCGGTACCGAATCAAATAAAGCTGAACTTAAAGACATCGACCACTATTACTGTACATAGTCTTAAAATTTTTCTTGGAATCATTTATTAAGCATCTTAAGATGCGGGAACACTACATTTAGTGTACTTATCTTCGTCTATATTAAGGTATAATAGTATATCTAGAGGAGTTGATTTATTTTATTTAAGTAATAATAAATTTCTTCCAAACATCTACTACACTTACTACAATTACTACCAGAAGTCCACAACTCTACCGCCGCACTTACCACCACCTATGTATTATCACTACCTGCGAGTTACCTTTACATTTACCAATATTCAATCAAGTAATAAAATACTAAGTTTCTGCTTGAAATTAAACTAGTACATGTACTATACCTAAGTATCTTTATTCGCTATAGTGTACTTTGTATAAAAGGTAGGTATAGAAGGTACACAGTCTGTACTTGAAAAAGGGGGCTCGCTTATTTAGTTACAATTGTACTTTAAACAAAAACCAAACTCTAGAAGCTTAAAACTAGTTATTTAAACATTAAACTACATAGTACTATACACTACCTAAATCTTAACTAATTAAATCCTCAAATAGTATGTATCTACCTAAAACCTTAACTTAATACAGAGGTTTTATAAAGATAAGATAAATTTAAGCAATTATAGGAAGAATTCTATATATTTATATTAAGAGATTTTGTAACTCCTAGTTTAAGTATTGTATAATTTAATAATAAGGTTAGTATTTACTAGCTTATATTAAAAGCTATAATGTTAGAATAGCTATTTTATTATAATTAAATATTAAAGCTTAAAAAGACTAGTCTAGGCTTTATTATTTAGTTAATATTACTATAATATATATTTTACTTAAACAGTTACTATTATCCTCTTATACTATATTATAATCTAAGTTATAGTAGATCTTAAAATTTTTACTACTAGACTTTAGTAAAAGGATAACTTTATAAACTATAAAGCTTAAACTCTTAGTTAACTTAATATTTAATCTATCTCTTACTAACCCTTGTATAATACCTAGGTCTCTATCTATTTAAAATCTCCTTTAGATATTTCTCCTTTCTATATTATAATCTTTTATAATAACAAGAATTCTTGTATTCTTACATAAAGTTGTAATTTACGTTCTACTACTTTGTGTAATATATTATATACTTTTACTAGTAGAGATAGAGTTGAATTTAAAGGTAATTTAATATAGAAATAAGTAAACTTTGTATAGTAATAATATAGTTGCGTTGGACTATTAATTAAGAGGCCTTGATTTTGCAGGATTTGTGCATTAATATAAAGTTATTATTAGTAGGTTACGGATGGTAAGCTAGATTCTATATAATTCTATAGATCTTAGGTAAAAAAAGATCGAGAAAGTAGTAAAATTGTGCTAATGGTTCTTGTTATTTTGATTTATAGTTCTCTTTGCTCTGCTTATAAAGTTAACCTTATTGTTTGTTTCCTCCTTGACCTACTAGTGTTTATACTAGGTTGAAGTTATTTGTATACTAGTTACAGCTGGGTGAAGCTGTTCTCTGGCTATTGGGTTGTTGTTACTAATGGGTTAGAGACGAGGTTTTTTGTACAGATATTAGATGATGCTATAGTTGGAGTTAGGGTTAGACTGAGATGTTGAGCTGGAACGAATCTAACATAAATTCAACTCTTCTGTTATAACCTTCTCTTATTTTCTCGAACTTGTTCCTGAGGTCGATTATCTCTTTGTTAATGAATCCTTATTCTCGAAGTTAAGTTACTTCTTTAGTTCCTTGTTTATAACGCTGCACCTCTTTATCCTCTGAATTAATTGTGTAATTGAAGTTCGTCTTATGTTCGAATTCTTCCTTCTTAATTAATTCTGTAAAATCTGGTCTTCGTCGATGATTGAAGTAGTCTGAAATAGATCTACGGTTATGCAATAGAGTTTGTGGGAAGGTAGTTCGAAGTGTCAAGTTTAAGCTCCTCTATATGAATCTACGCTAATACTATAGCTATTACAGTCAGTGGCGAAATAGGGAGAGGGACGCGGTTTACAGCCTACTATCTTACAAGCACAGAGACTTTATTCTTGACTTATGCTCTTTAAATTAGTACAGTAACTCTACCTCCGCGTTCTAAAATATCAGTAACATTTTTACTAGAATTGTCCTAAAACTCATCACTAGACCTAGCGTTGAATAAGTACTAGTTAACAGTTGTGCTAGGATTCTAATATTCCTTCTAGCTGTCTTTAAAACTCTAGTTAAGCGGGATCTCCTAAGATAAGAGTTTGTCTACGTGCTATACTTGTAATAGGAACTAACAGAGAGGAAGATAGTACAATTAATTAGATTTCAATTGCGCTATCTAAAGGTTCTATCATTGTCTCTAGAGAAGAAAGAGATAAAGAAGAAGCTAGATGGTAAGAGTTAAAAATAGTAGTGCCTACTAGTGCCTACGTAACCCAACAATACTTAATGTTCTAGAAATAGCTTGCTATACTTCTTAGCTCTTAGTAAAGTATTTGGAGTGTGAAACTAAACTTTTAAGGCGAGGTGTAAGTAAGTAAAAGGGTAGTAATTTACAAAGTGTGTACCTTGAAAATTTTAAATTTCTAGTAAGTTAGTTGTGTGTTTAAGCTAATAATTAGTATCTATAATTTGATACTTTGTACTAGGATAGACTTGAATATCTTTAATATAGCCTAGCTAGCTCTATTAAAAGTGCACAATACTATTTAACTTAACTTAAACCCTCTAGTATTACAAATTAAAACAACTAAGGTATTAGATTAAACTTGTCTAGATATAGTAATTAATAGAATAGCACAAAGTAAATAACTAGAATATAAGAGAATTAATACAAAAGTTAACCTATTATATTACTAAGTTTACTTAAATAAAATACAATTATTACTCTAAATAGAAAAAGTAGCTTTAATAAAAGATCTAAAAATACTTATCTTTGTTTAGTAAACTCTAATACCTTAGGTTAAACTATCTTAGAGAGAAATTAATAACTTTGATTTCTATTAGTATACTTAGTTTTTTAGGGTAGAGGATAATAAAAGTTAAATATTAAGTGTTTACTCTACTTAACTTTAGTCTATAGTAGATAAATTACCTTAGAATAAAGTTAGAGAATTAATTCTAATCTAAAAACAAAAGAAAGTATACTAAAATTCAGATGCTCGCTTAAATATAAGTTGAACTTTTGCAAGCAGCAATTACTTCTACTAGATTACATAGTGAGACTTGCTCGCTTAATTTCTTTTTAATAAATTTCTGTCCTCCTAAGTATCACTGCATGATGTAGTTTCGAATGGATGAATGGATAGATGTATAATATCACGGCTACTTACCAAAGCCACTTAACTTTTATAACTTTTGGGTAAGGTAAGTATACTTTAGCGACAAATGGTGAGCTGCTATATAGAAGTACCTCAGTACAGGGCCCACCAGGGATACATAAACCACTGGATTACAATCTGCAATTAAGAGTTCTCATGTACCTAAACATGATCACATAACTAGCTCATTTAGATAACATCATAATTGTAATAACTAGCTAAACGCGTTCGGTCATGAAACTATCACCTTAATTCTATACCTAGACCACTAACTTCTTTTAGTCGCTCTCGAGGTTCATCACATCCCACTGCCATCCATTGAGTCATCATCATACAAAAGAGAAACCAAGCAAAACGAAACGACAAAAGGGGAAAACGCATTGCGCCATCCTGGTCCTACCAACAAGAAAGCCCCATGAAAATGTGCAGAACTAACTATAGAAAACAAAGAAGGAAGGGTATGTTGTAAGCTAGGTATCTAAACAAGGATTTCCCATAGCATAAGCAAAAAGGATAGCGAGGTCAAATAACAATAAGCTTAGGCGTCAGCCTTGGCCTTCTTCTTTCTTGGTTTGGCGGTTTTCTTTTCTGGCATTGGCGTTGGCTCTGGAGCAGCTTCCTCTTCCTCATCTGCTTCGATTTCCTTGGGGGCGGCTTTAGCGGCAGAGGCTCTCTTTCGCTTTTTGTCTGTTGTTGCTACTGCTGGTGTAGCTGTCTTAGTTGTGCTTGGTGGAGGGATAATGCTTTCACTGTAGTTTATGTTAGTGTAGTCACATGAATGTCGACTATTGGGAATACATACGTAGGCTTTGCGACTTCTGGCTCATCTTCCTCTTCGGGTTCGGGTTCAGCCTTCTTAGAGGCTCTTCCCTTTCTTCCGGCCTTGGGCTTTGGGGTTTTAGGAGGAGTAGGAACGGTCTCTCTTCCTCACCCTCAGCATCCAGGTCCTCGACAAGAACTGGAGCTTCCTGCAGTTCGGCAGAAGCATCGACAGTATGCGGGATTTGGATGTTATGAGCATTGGCGTAGGCAAGGGCTACTTCATCAGACATATCTTTGGCATCAAGGTTGCCCGCCTTGTAAGAGTGAATGCGGGCATTATATAGCCGGAGGTTGTCCTTGTATGCGTTGGTCCAGAGCTGTATACTGTTAGGACGCGTACATGATGGAAAGAGGAGAACGGACTCACAGTTCTGTCATGTTCAGTCATCACCTTCCATCTCCTGGTTCCTTCAGCGCTAACAGCACCCTTTGCAGCATCAGGACCAAGGTCGGTGGTAATGATGGGGCGCGCGGTTTGCATGTATAGGAAAAAAGGTGTCAAAGGTCTCTTTGGCGCATTGGGGTCATGTTGTCTCTTCTTGCGCTCCTTCTTTTCCTCTGGTGCCTCCGTCTTGGGTGGAGAGGGTCCGCGATTCAAAATTCCTCCCAGCAGAGGGTTTTCTCCGAGTTTTGAAAGCGCAGAGTCAATGCCTTGTTCAAGACCAGCACCATGTTCGCCGAGGACAGCATTGGTGTGCTTTATGTACGCGGTGGAGAGGGTTTGAATGGCGTCTTGGAGGGTGGCAAGGCCAGTGACGACCTGGGAGTTTATTAGTGTTTCCGTGGAAAAGTAATTTTGGTCAAGTAAGAGCCTTTGGTGCTTGCGCGACGGCCCCATCGTCAGTGGAGGACGCGATGGAGGCGCGTTGTAAACAATGCGCGCGTACGTGCAGCGAGAGCAAAAGACGAAATAGTGATGAATGAGGCTCGCGGAATGGATCGCGTAGATGAGGACAGGCAGAATAGGAAATGCTAGGAAGAAAGGAGTGTTGGGGCGTGGGTAAGTATGTGTGGGAGGGTGGTTAGGTGTTGGCGATGAAGAACTTCTCATCCATAGCATAGCTTGTATGCGCCGAAGGAATTTGAAGCAATAGAAAAGGTCTCATACCGAATCTCTGGTGCGCACAAAGGAATCGACATCGATTTGGAGGGTGGCGCCTTCGACTTTGTTGTCCTCGACAGCGGGAGCAGCTTTCTTAGAAGTCTTCTTGGAGGAAGACATGGCAGCGAAATTATGTTCAGTGAGTCAGTCAGTTGTAGGCGTAGGCGTAGGTAGGTAGGGACGCGATACTGGTGCTGGTGCGTGATAGTGGGCGATGGGGGTTGACGGACGGTGATGGATTTTGTGGTGTTTCAGCGAGTAGAGCACTAAAAGTATGCTGGAGGGTTATGCAGGAAAATTCTGCTCAGGGCCCGCTTAGTGAATTCGAGGGGGCTGGTGGTGTGGGAGGGCGAGGTGTGCTGACACACACAGGTGCCTAGGCTACAGGGCAGGCTATGGCTATGGCTATCGGCACTGTGATCTATCTCAATTACTTGAACCACCCGAGTCAGGCAGGGTATTGGATTGGTAGGGGCCTGTACACCGACTACGGACAGCAGCAGAGTAGATAGGTCAGGTCAGGTCAGGTCAGGTAGGTTGGGTAGGTAGGAACAGTGTGTGCCTACACCAGGACACTGCGCATAATTAATTATTCGCGCTGAGAGCGAAGGTCCTGTCGTCGCAATAGATACTATGTCATCGTAGAATGACTACGTAGCTAGATATCTATCTACCTTAGATAGCTATGCAAATCAATCAATCAATCAATCAATCATCATCGTCATCATCAATATCAATTAATAACCTATCTACCTACCTCATGCAGCTGCAAGACGTGACTTGACCTCTTAGAGTCTATCGCAATGTTCTACTACTTATACAAGTACACAGCAAGGCGCTGAAAAGCGTCGGCTCTGCTGGTGCTGTGTGCGACAGGAAGTGCAGAAAATCATCATCCACCACCTGGTGCATCACTCACCCCACCGACTGCTTTTTTGCTCAAGCAAGCCTGTTTGATCCCCTGCTTCCTCACCTAAAACAACACGCTCACGGGCGGCTACACCCGATTCTTTCAGAAGTGACCCCTCCATCATTTAGCGCGCTACTTCCGTACAGTAGTAGTAGACTGTTGTGTGTCAACAACCTCAAACGGAGTGTCCCAGTGGCAGTGCGATCCTTCTTTTCAGCTGTCCATCAGTTCATCAGCTCTGCAGAGCTTCAGCGCGTATCAGCATCGCACTGGATCCTCTCGAGACGCGCCAAGAGCTACCAAGAGCGGAGCTCTGACGATTACTCGAGAGTATTCACCCCTCATGGGCCTGGTGGGCTACTTGGCATGCCACACCCACATTGCTTGCTTGCTTGCTATAAACACTGACAGTTCTCCCCACTAAACCTTCTTTTCTTTTCTGCTCTACACACAGGATCGGGCTCCTTCAAGCTCATTACCACCCTCTTCTACTGACTTACAAAGCTTTCAGCTTTCAAAATCTTCATCATACAGTATGCCGTCGTTCAGTACTTCCACAGTAGTGTTGACACTGGCTGTCCTCCTGCTCCTTGCCCGCCCGGCGCATGCTTTCGGTGCTGGTAATATTGCTTCTGTGGCTAGAGTCGAGGGAGTCAACTGTGAGTACCTTCTTTCTACAACAAGTGATATATAGGTCATTCTTGCTAACGAAAAGCTGCAGGGCGCCATGGTGATATCGAAGATACCCTTCTTACCCTTGTTATGTCGAGAGCTGCTGGCGGAAAGAAGTTCGACAAAATGAATGTGGCTAGGGTCTACTTTGGAAATTGGCTGAGGGACTACTGTGAGTTGACTATTTGCACATGGCGAATTGAGATCGGGCCATGAGAGCAGCTACCTATAGCTCTACCCCTCATCCGGGAGCTCCTATCGTGAGAACAAATAAGCTTGGCAGACGAAGAGTTCATCCCAACATCCCACAGAGTTTCAGCTGACGTCTTTCTCTTGATAGCCCAAGCAATCGATGTCGGTACAGTCAAATACGTCTCCGCCGAAGCTATCCGTATTCTCCTCTGGGTCTTGGGCTTCATGACCTTTGGATATGGCACAAAAGAATTCGAAGTCACTGCAGACCGCCTCGGTTGCTACCGCCCTGAAGATCATATTGACAACCCAAAAGACTATGCAGACAACCTTGATGCCACGCAATATGATACTAGACTGCGAGGCCCTGTCGATGAGCGTGTGGAGTTAGCCATTGACCCCAAGAGCGGCTTGAAGAACTACATTGCAAACGAGCAGGCTGGAATCATGACATCTGCTCTTCATGTTAGAAAGCTTTTCAGCAAGAGCATTCAGCTTGGTAGATCATTCGCTCGTAGCGGAAACAAGGCTGAGCTACACGAAGCACTCCGTCTCTTGGGTACCGGACTCCATTGTTTAGAAGGTAATGTCTCATAGAGTACAATGTCTTTGCATAAGCTAAAAGTTGCCAGATTTCTCTGCTCACAGTAACTATACCGAGCTCGCTCTTATTGAGATGGGAGAGAGAGATGTCTTCCCTCATGTAGGTCGCCGTACTCAAGTCCGTATTCAAGGCGCTCGCAGTGAAGTGTACCCCGTCATTACCGGAACCTTCGGTGGAGTTGACTTCTTGCACTCCGTCATGGGAGAGTTCGATGACAAGGCCACGCAGAGTGAGATCCAGGAATTGGAAGGCAGTATGCAACAAGGAAGCAAAGGTGACACTAGCCTGCTGAAGGACCTGCTAGACAAGATCCCCAAGGGTTTGTTTGGTGATAAGGATCAAGCAGGTAAGGCAGACGAGCTTCAAGAGAATGCTACCGCTGCCCAGATGTCCCAAGTCCGTGTTTCACCAAGAGAACCTGAGGAGTTCACTCTCCAGATGCAAGAAGTTGCGAAGCAGATCCATCCTATTATTGAGTGGCATGACGAAGTAATGCAGTCAATCACTGAAGCTATTGAGAAGATCCCAGTTCTCCCTGAACTTATTGAGCAGCTCGAGGAACAACTGAACATCTTTGTGTTCTCTCTGCTTGCCCCATTTGTTGTTCCAATCATCGACCAAATCAAGAATGAATTAAACACGGGCTCCTCAGAGATTATCCAGAGTTCCAAGGATAAGCAGTTGATTGTTTTCAACGATGACAATTCATCTGACCCTACACATTCTATGCTCTCTAAGGACCATTTCTCTAATGTTCTCAACGAGCCAGCTGGAAAGATCGCCTCTCAAGTCCTCAAGTGGGTCGTACCTCAATTGATCCAATGTTGGGACAATGACAGCATTGATGTTGACCGCACGATTAACCGCATCATCAACGGTGTCTTCCACCATCCAGCTGTTCGTACCCAGGGCGAGGATGGAGCTGCTGATGGTAGACGTCTCATGTTTGGTGTAGTCGAACAGTGGTGGAACTCCAAGGATGAGTCTGAAAAGCAGAGTCTCCGACGTCAGCTAAGCCGAGAAGGTGTTGAGAATGGCGAGAACCACAAAGAAGGTGTGCAAGATACTGGACACGGTTGCTGCAAGCCACTGGGCATGGCCAAGTCTTCTGGTGGTGGTTCTAACACTCCTGCTGGAGCTTTGATGGGCAGCCTTGGCTCTGCTCTTGGACAAGCTTCTGGTGGTGGTTATGGAGCTTCGGAAGGTGGATTTGGTGGACAGAGTAACAATGCCATTGAAAACTTTGCGTCCGAAGCGGCTGGAGGTGGTGCCTTGGGTGGTATCTTGGGTGCAGTTGCAGGCGGTATTGGTGGAAGTCTACTAAGCGGTCTTACTGGCTCCAGCTCAAAGACTGAGACTTACAGTTCTCAAGGTTACACATCTGGCGGCGGCTACCAACAAAGTGTCACTCAGGAAGCCTACGGTGGCAACCAGACTGCTCAAGCCCAATACTCACAGACTCAATATCCAGGTGGTGGCCAGAGAACCGACTATCAACGTTATGAGCAATCCGGTAACCAAGGTTCGAGCTTCGAGCAAGTTTCCGAGACTCGTCCCACGTATGGAGGAGGTTATGAACAGACCAACGAACGTAGATTCCAACGTCCAGACGGAGAGATTGACACAGAAACATGGCATGAAGGTCGCACTGCAGAGGGTCGCCACTACCACGAATCTAAGCCCGAGTGGAATCAGGAGCGTCGTGGATCCAATGATAGCGAGAGGCACGGCAAGCACACCACCACAAGAAACACCACAGCGGTTCTGAGAATAACTTCGGAGGCGACCGACCACAGCAATACCAGCCACCTGGAGGCTATGGTGGCCCTGGTGAATTTGGCAGAGGCGAGCAGGGTTTCGAGGAGCGGGGTCAAAACCAACGATTCGAGGAAGTCCGCGAGAACTTTGAAGAGCGCTTTGACGAGCCAAGACGCCAGGAGTATGGTGGTGGTGGTGGATACGGTGGCGGCTATGGAGGCGAACCTCGCGAGGAAGGCTTTGGCGGCGGCTATGGAGGTGAACGTCGCGAGGAAGGCTTTGGCGGCGGCTATGGAGGTGAACGCCGTGAGGAGGGCTTTGGAGGTGGGTTTGGAGATGGGGAACGTCGTGGCGGCGGCTTTGATGATGAGCGACGTGATGATGAATATGGCGAGAACAGACGTGAGAGGCGTGAGGAAGGCGGCGGTGGATGGTTCAACTAGATATGTATAGGTGCGAATGGGTGAAAATGGAGTTTTGAGGGTTGGAGCGACGTCGGGATGGTTTGCGATGAGACATGATTTGGGGATGTTTACTGACTTGATGAGAGAAAAGGTACTCAATACAATGAGCAACAGGTTGGAGAAAGATTAT
Source organism: Pezicula neosporulosa (assembly GCA_009805495.1). Taxonomy (NCBI): domain Eukaryota; kingdom Fungi; phylum Ascomycota; class Leotiomycetes; order Helotiales; family Dermateaceae; genus Pezicula; species Pezicula neosporulosa. The sequence goes on from SELE01000002.1 coordinate 215,165, forward strand.
GGATAAGCTACAGAAGTAGATTGCGGTGATTTCCAAAAGTCTTCCCTACTACCCGTCTCCTGACTTCACTTCCATGTGTATTGGGATTATCTTAAAAAATGGGGATGCCTGTGAAGTATTGTGAGTATGAACATATCAGCAATGATTAGTCTTGGCATGATCACTTTGACTACCTACCTGCCTACCTATCCAACACATTGAAACCAAAAAAAAGAGGAGTCATTTATTGTAGGAAAGTAAAAAATGGTAAAGGGCATTATAGGAAAAAAAAAAGAGGTAGGAGATTGGAAAGATGACGTGGAAGGTTGTATAGGTAGTAACTAGGTGGTGGGTGGATGGTGGGTGGTTTAGAAGATCGCTGCTGAGGAGGGAGAGAGAGAGAGAGAGAGAGAGAGAGAGGTAGGAGGAGGTAGTGTGGTGTAGATATCTAAATTTAGTTTGAAGATTCTGGTTTAGAGGTTGAGGGTGGTAGGTATATTCTATCTTGGTACCTACCTTAGGTAGGTAGGTAAGGTTTTGTAATGAATAAACAAATGTTTAATATATATGTATGTATGTGGTAGAGGATGGCACCTTATTACTAGCAGTACGCTAGGTAGGTAGGAAAGGATAGTTAGTCATTATCGATCGCTAAGCTGTGGTGGATTTATTACCTATTTATTACTCGGAGTACTCGGAGAATCTTTAGAGATCAACGTACGAAGTTAACTAACATAGGGAGCGAAGGAGAAAGATAATGATTACTTCATTTTTGTTGTTCATTCATTCATAGGGGTATCTAGACATTTATTTTTCAGGCCAATGTACTGTACAAAAAACCCAGGAATCTAACGCCGGTATGTACTTAAGGTATCCTTAATATACTAAATAATCACGTCTCTACTCTTTTCTTCCCTTCAACGATACATTATCTCCAAGTCTCCCTTTGGCCATTTCCTTAAATGGTCCATAATTTTGGCATCCGTCATGTTCTTATCTGTGATTATTTGATCGAATGGATGACAGCCGTCGGTGTACTTGTAGAAGGAATTTCCACGTCTTCCAGCTGATGATGATGATGATGTATCTTGTCCATTTGAGCCATTTGTGGAGGTAGCTTTTGAAGCGATATGATCGTGTGAGACTGCGTATTTATTGATGCGATAGATGAGTCCTTTCACGAGACCATAGTGGATAAATCGACGTACATCGACGAATCGTAAGATCTCGAAACCTTGATCGAGGTGCATCTTGATCCACTCTTTTAGCGTACGACCAGTAACCAACGAAGTGAACAGGCGACAGAGGTAGAAGTTTGAGATTCGAGGACCGTTGATCAGAACGTAATTGGCGCATTCAAGTTGCATGTCATCTTTGTTGAGGATGAAATCATGGAGCTCTGCCGTGGGCTGATAGATATTGCTAAATAGAAACATGTCGAGCAGAATTATTGTTTCGTAATAAGCTAGGTGTCGTAATGCAATTTTGGTTAGGTTGAGAGCAACGTCTGCATCTCGAGAAATGCGTCGAACGTCTTTGATACCGTCGATTTGCTTGATGACTTTCATCATGGAGAGATCCCAGGTGTCGTCCACAATCTCGTTAAACTTGATCTGGCTGATTGGAACATGCCATCCTTTGATATGAGGCGGAGTGGCGTGTATCTTGAAGAGCTTCATGTTGATTGTATTGGCGTCATCTGCCATTGGTTAGTACTTTTGTTATCAGTCAAGACCAGAGCACGTGATGGTATACCAATAGGAACATTGCACTCGTTGTAATTGTTCAAGTCCTCCTTCACAATCTCAATCAACGGTCCAATAGCTCGAAGATCTTGAGTATTCGAGTCGTCAATCTGGCTGAGATACTGATTCTGAACCTCCATCTCGGTAAAGGTGCCGGCTAGACGCACAACTGCTGCCGTATACGGACCAGGACGAACATCAATCTTGGTAACGATGCAGAAGTTGAACATGAACTCATTTCGTTCATACTTTGGATCCTGGATGCAAACCGGGTGTCCAATAATGTGATACTTGTGATCTGGATCACAGATTGTGACAATGCGGTTGCAGAAGGCTTGACGTGGGATCACGTATTCAGCTACAGTCTCAAAGTCAAAGAGACGAGGCTTGTCAACGTCTGGTTCTGGAGCAACACATCCTGGTGGACTTTGGTATACGACCCTTGTTCCTATCACATAGAAAGAAAGAGAGTTAGAATTCCCGAAACTTGGGTTGGGATTGGGATTGGGATTGGGAATGTGAAGTATATCACGAACCTTCCTGCGGTAGAAATCTGGCGAAGAAGATGCCCTCAATCATATTTTTGTTGGATGCGGCAATGTGAAACAGCCCACCTCTCTCATTGCCCAGACGCTCTGACGGCTTAAAAGATATTAGTGTGCCATTTGAAGCTATATGTACAGATGGAATCCAAGAGAGAAGTAAATGTGTTGGTGGTTAATAAATGGACCAAAATACAATGTGAGAGATGTGAAAGATATGATAGATAGATAGATCGATATATGAGGACTGAGGTGTGGAGATCAGAGACCTGCGCCGTGTGAAAGGAAAGGGCCGTGCATAGCGCTACGGCGCGGGGAAAAAGAGATATTACGCGCAACTAACCGAGGGCCAGGGCCAGGCCTGGATATATTTTTTCTTCATAGTAGCGTCGATACCACGCTGCAAACGTTGGTGCTTGCATTATCTCCACGGCCAACGTTCGTGAGTTGATCTTCGAAATCCGGGTTGTTGTGGTCGGTGAGGAGTTGAGGTCGCTTCGTTTGACTCGTGCCCGAATTATATTGATTGTTCGTCTCGAGAATGTTGTGCTAGCTCGGTTGAGTTGAGTGACTCAAAGTCACTGAGCGCAAAAAACGTGCCTGCTGCTACTGTTTGAGGTTGACAGACAGGCCATTTTAACCTCACCCTTTTGCGCTCTTTCCTTCAAAATTGGTTATCCTACGGTACCTACCTAGTCTGTGGCCAGTTCAGCCTCCAATGGGCTCTATCGAGGAAACAACGCTCATCGAGCCTCTGCATGGTGGTATGTCGACAACTACTGCTGGACAATCTTGTTGTGAGCATTCATTGATTGACAAGTTTATCACCAGTCCTCGACCTTCCCAAAATCTACGAAAAGCCAACGTACGAAGTGCTCGTGGGTGTGCTCGAACGGCTCAAAGTCAAACCCTCATCCTGGAATGGCCAAGAACAAGCCGAGTCACATGATGACACCAAAGCCATTTCGGGTTACTTGTCAACAATCATCTCAAGTGCACTAAAGTGGTTCTCAAAGGACGTAGACGAACACCTTGCCATGGAAAGACGAGAGAAGATCTGGGATGACGCCAGCAAGAGGATTGCAGAGCGTTGCGGTCGATCAGGTACGTGCCTCCTGATCATACACCGCGCTTGCGTCTGACTCCTTCGGCTGTAGCCATGCCAGAAATGACACGTCTCTGGACCATTCCGGCATCTACCAACTGTCCTGAGTTGGAGCTCAAGATCCGAGAGCCACCGCTGACGGGCGACAATTTGGGTCACAAAACCTGGGGAACCGCATTTACTATGGCTAAACAACTTGACTGGCTGGGATCGACTCATCTTAGTGACGTGCCGAGTGGAGGCAAAGTATTAGAACTTGGGTCTGGTACTGGCCTTGTCGGTCTTGCTGCAGCTGCTATCTGGCGCTGCGCTGTGACTCTCACTGATCTTCCGGAAATCTGCTCCAATCTGGAGGCTAATATTGAGGAGAACAAATCCCTAATCTGGAGTCGAAGTGGACATGCACAGCATGAAGAGCTTGATTGGAAGAAGATGCAACCAGGTCTCGTACGATACGAGGTAAGATATCTGACATTCAATCTGACCTCGACCTTTTGTTTATTCTCTTCATTTGAATTTCCCATTAACGCTACTTAGGTTGTTATTGCTGCGGACTCTCTGTATGACGATGAACATCCACAACTCGTCGCCAACATGATAGCGCACTACCAGAAATGTAACACAACATCCCGTGCTATAGTTGCTGTTCCCCTGCGAGACGAGCACACAGAGAGACTCACGAAGGAACTACAAGCCGCTTTAGAAGCCTACGACTTCGACCTTGTTGTTGATGGTGAATGGACCTGCTATGACGACTGGCAGGATCAAGGCCAGTCCGAAGGCGTCAGGTGCTGGTGGGCTGTTTTCAGCAGAAGCCGCTGCCGGACTATTGACGTTTGCGCCGCCTGTGAGCTTTATGCTCGGATTGGTGAGCTATGAATTATGCTTTTTTCCCGGCGTCGAAGAAGTGATCATGGGCGCATGATAGAAGAATAGACTAGAAAGACTCAGAAAGACTCAGAAAAGAATTAGAGAGAAAGAGAGAAAGAGAGAAAGAGCTTCACAGCGTTGCTTTTAGATCATAGATAGACAAATGCACCACTTAGATTATGACCCCTTCTCCTCGCTCAGTTACCATGGCACTCTTCTACTATTATATGATACTACGTTCTCACAATTATGACAACAGACTTTCCTTACTCTTAGAAATACATCAGGATCTTGAAAAGAAGCTACAAGGGAAAAAAAGGGTCAGTGATCCAGCACGTTTACGACCAAGTCATAAGCAGGGGTGCCCTGTCTAGCGTATTTCCCCGTATCCAGGCCGCAAATCTTACACACTCTTTCAACGACATCTCACTTTCCAACATATAGCAGCCAACTCATCATCTACTGTGGGATAGTAAACCATATTTGTTCCCTTACTATTCATCTTTCGAAAAGCAAGATATATGATGGTCTTTATGGGCAGCTTTCTCCATATCTCACTCAGCGGAGATCCAGCGCTCGATCTGCCCTCATGGACTCATCACCATTCTCCCTATCTCACGAAGAAGCCTCTTCAGTTCATTCATAGATTGCGATCCTACTGACCAGGATTTATGTGTGGTAGCGATACTTGATACTAGACAGTGGGCGATGATGGAACACACTCTTTGCAGTTCGAGATACATACATGTTGATTTACTTCTACCATTTTACCTCGGTGGTCAGCGTAAGTTTCTTGGATATCAAACACAATTATTCTGTGTGTGCATCATTATACATCTCTTTCAATCGGTCTTCTGGTAAGTGCCACGAGTCTTGAACAGGGAGAATCCATCTTCATGTTATACGTTCACAGTCATAATCACGTGTTACGAATTGTGAGGTTTTTAGCACAGCTGCCCTTCGAGAAACATCACTACCCCCTAAATTGTCTTTGCAAGTCTGCTCCGGAAGGAAGATAAAAATAGAGGGGCCTTTTCAGCTTGTCATTAGTTTTGGAAAGGGCCATAAAGAGGTTCTAACTGAGACAATTCTGAGACCCATCTCATCCCTTACTCTTTTTTCTTTGGATTCGTTTCTCGATAACATATGGCATTCCAAGATAGCAAAAGGACAGCAATACCGACTATGTCAAAGACATTCATACCGGACTTGGTCCATGTTTCGGGTAGGCCAGAACGCTCTTCAGCTTGCGCATATCCCTTTTTCCTGTTCAGATTATTTGCCAGATGGCTACATTCCTTTGGGTTTACGCGTTTTCTATCCCTATCTCGTCTTGCGGTCAACCTCATCATCAAAGTTCAAAGCTGTATACACATCAAAACCTACAGTTAAACACAACTGGCAATGTCACCAGAGCCTTAACAGCAGAGAGTTGAAGTCCCTTCGTTCCTTGGGTTCGTTCACGATGATTATCACTCCAGTCAATAGATCGTCTTCTCTCCCTCGACAATCTCGTATATTACTCATTTTATTAACCCTCGCCTTCATCATCGCCTTCCTGTATCGTACCCGCGAGATCATCTACGAGGCACCACCGGAATTGATCGAACAGCACATTATTAAACAGTCCAGTGGACTTTATCGAATCCCAGACGGTAAGCCGCCAAGCGTAAACCTGGTCGTAGCCGCTACGCAAAATGAAGATATAAGTTGGATCCAAGAGCTCAGGGTGCCTGGGATGGAGATAATACCCTATGTAAGCAAGAACTGGAATCTATTTATATCTCTCCGTCCTTGATTACTGATGTCAATAAACATTTACTAGATTGCTGATAATTTGACTGCACCACACCATGCAGTACAAAATAAAGGCCACGAAGCAATGATGTATCACCAATACTTTTACGACTATTATGACAACCTGCCTGACATTTCCATCCTGATTCATTCCCAACAATTGTCCTGGCATGTGGAACAACTCCTCGATCAAAGCATGCTCTTTTCGCTCAACCATATGGATATGCGTGAAGTGCAGCGTCGCCAATTCCTCAATTTGCGCGTGACATGGGGAATAGGTTGCTCAAGCGGATCAATAGATACAACACGAGTCAACGAGGAATCTGGTAATGCGCCTGAACAAAAAGAAATGCAAGATGCATTCCGCGCCAATTTCAACATATATGACATCCCCGAACTCCTCGCCACACCTTGCTGTTCACACAAATTGCTGTTGTCAAAGAATTGATTCGCAAAAATCCAAGAGAGCAATATAAACATCATGTTCAATGGCTCCTCGATACGAAACTTCCGGATAATATTTCCGGCAGGACCTGGGAACATATGTGGCAGTATCTATTCCTAGAGAAATCAATCGATTGCCCAATCGAGCATAAGGCTTATTGTCGCCTCTACCACATCTGTTTCGGAGGCCGCGAACAGTACGATGAATGGATCGAACTAATGCAAGGACGCGAAAAACTACAAGAAGAACTCCGCAGGGTGACGGGCAGACAGGCAGAGCTCGCACAGAGACTCCGAGAAAAAGAAGAGCAAGAAGACACACCTGAATTCAAAGAACGATTCGATGGGAAGAGTGAAGAGGAAGTGAAGAAGATCAAGGAATTAGAAGAGGAGAATTGGAAGCAGCGGGAGGAGAAGATAAAGGTTGAGGAGAATGCTGAGAAGAAGAAGAAGGCTTGGTTGAAGGAGGAATTGGAGACTGTTGAGGAGGCTATTAGGGTTAGGAAGGAGGTCGCTATTGTTAGGGGTTCTGTTGAGGCTAATCGTATTGCTGAGGGCGAGGATATCTATGGTGATGAGATTGAGCCGGGTATTGAGCCGCTTTTGGGTATTGTTACTACTTCCTCTGTTGCTGTTGCTGTCAAGCCAGGTGCTACTGGTGTGAGGTGATAGGTTGGGCTGAGTTAGGTCAGACGATGTATTGCGATGTCAGTGTCAGTGTCGGTGTAGGTGTTGGTGTTGGTGTTCTAGGGTATTTCGTTGTGGGATCTGAGAAGCTTCAGTTAGGTATCAATGATTAATATAGTGGATATCTCTAATTCGTCTCTGAGTGATCTATTAGTTTACATAGTATTCTAGGGGTAAAGGTGCGGTTCTAATGATCAGTAAGGTAGAAAATTGCTCGCTTAACCACTCTACTTTCACTCCTAGCACAAGATTCAAAATTCAATTCCTCGTACGAATCAAGAAGAATAGAAAATGCACTCTATCTATATTTGGTCGATTAGGCTACAGCATCAATAGGAGAAATTAGAATTGTGCGTTAGAAAGAAACGGATACTAATTTCAGGACTCACTGTACTTGAATCAAGTTATCTACTTGAATCAAGACTTAATCTAATTAAGTGATAAATGAGCTTTGTAGAAGCAGGATTCAGCAGGTTACAATAGATTATCTATTTTAGAGATGTACCAAAAGCGAGAGTCCTGGGTATCTTAGGTAGGTATACAATAATATACAGAGCATACAGATAGGTAGCTCAAGTCTACAACGTAGAGCAACTTCTCAAGGTACAGTTGGTAAAACAGAAACAAGCCCCCGATCCCTATAATAAAATCTACAGAAGAAGTATCAATCTTTCAATGAATACACTTAAGTTCCGCAAACCCAACAGTCCAAGCAAAAGTCCCCATGATAGCAATCAAAAGACTCAAAGCAACAACAACACTTAAGCCCCCATATAAATAAGCCGCGCTCTTCTTGAGCGTAGTCAATTCCACAATCCAAGTACTAATCGTAGTAAGAGCACCACAAAACCCATCCATGACGCCCTGAAAAACCTGACAACCAATCACCGAAGACTTCTCCGAATGTTGAAAATTAAACATCATTCCCAAGATCGCCGTTCCTAGAATATTGACAAAGAACGTTCCTAGAGGGAATCGAGGGAAGTAACTATTGAGATACATAGAAGCGTAGAATCGGATCAGACAACCGACTGGTGCGAAGACTAATGCGAAGAGTGCGATTCCTCGCCAATCTGGATTGGGTGGGAAGATTGCTAGGATCGTGACTGTTATCCAGGATGCTAAAGCTAGGATTACGGCAGATCGATCTAGGTAGTTTCGGGTGAATGAGAAGGGGAGGCTTGGTATGTATGATTCGAGGAATTCGGCGATATTATAGCCTAGGTAGAGTCCTCGGATACAGAGACTTAGCGTTATGATTATTACGGCGAGGACTGCGAGGATAGAGAATCCAGGGTTTCGTGGTACGGTTGTTGTTATGGATGTGAGGCTATTGCCAGTTGGACCGAAGTCGCTTGGATGGTCGAGAGGCGTGGGTAGATTGTTTGAGAGTGCTAGGAAGGCATCTCGTATGAAAGAAGAGAAGGAAGTGAAGGAGCCACAGAAACCCGTGGTAAGTCCAATGTATAGCGGTATTGTTTTCTTGGTAGCACCGAAAGCCTTCTTGGCTGCTACTAAGTCAACAGCAACAACATCTTGACGACTATCGTCACCGAATGATTTCTTCGCCCTCTGGATTTCGAAATCATAGTTTGGTGTACCCCATTCTTCTTTGAAGAGTTTACGATCTTCTACTAAGAAACCCATGATGATTGTCCCTGCGAAGTTGGCCCAGAGCTCGGAGAATACGATGGGTGCTCCGGGAAAGAACGTTATTGCTTGTAATCCTAGACGGGCTAAGGTCCCAAGTATTGCGAAGATGATGAGGTAAGATATTGTATATAACTTAGTAGCCATGACTGAAGCTCTATCATTAATCTTAAGTCCTTTTTTCTCCTTTTCTTTCTCATCCCGATCAAAAGACGGTATAGGATTTTCCTCCACATCGAACTTTTGGAAGTTTTGGAAATGTGCTCCCGTTGTGGCCCGTCGAGTGTAAGGTGGTATATCCTGCAGTCGTCTCTGAGTCTCACTGAACTGACTCGAAGGCGTTGAAGAGCCAGGCTCGTCAACGAAGAAGCGTAGGTTGATGTCAAATCGGCCATCAGATCTTCGGTCGATTCGTTTCCTATCTTTCTGTTGGAGTTGGAGCCTCTCGGCAATACTCATGGGACGCGACATCTCATCGCTCTTCTTCAAGGAAAGAAAAACCAAACAGACTTGTTGGGACTAAAAATTGGCCTTTGAGAGTGAATAAGCTGTCGAGATAATAGCCACCAAATGGAAGCGCTCTCGGTCGGTTACCTGGTTCCTGTTAGGCTTTCTGGAGGGGGTTCACCTCTACAGCATGCCTCAGTGATGGCTTCTGAAGCGTTCAATGTTCATTGGCTAAAATGGAAGAGAGTAGTTGTTACCATTTAGGTGTGTTTCATCGTGAAGTCAAACAGTGGTAGTATGTAGAGATGGAGGTGTATTATTCACCGCTGCAGCGTACTGACTAAAACTGCCAAGCGATTTGGCGGCCATAGCGGTATGTCACTACATATTGTCGGACTGGATACTGTAAATGTGCATTCCAAGGCCCAATCTCATATTCCTGAAAATGGATATGTTCCGAGTTTTCTCTCTGTAAACTCAAATATTTGTCTTTGCTGACTTTCTATTCGTTTTGATGTCTTTTAGCTACTGGACGGGTTTTGTTAGCAAGTGCAACTCGAAACTTGAGTCGCTTAGGTAGGTACCTACCTTATGTGAGGTAATTTCTAACTTTCTGAGATTCGTTCGGATGTAATGTTAAGTGAAGTGGGGGAACATGTTTCTCGAATGTGAATTAACAGTGTGAAAGTTGATAGCTCATAGTACGATTTGTAAACCTATGATAGATAAGTACAAAAGTACAAGAAGAGTACTATTAATCGACTCGACTCGACTTTATCAGCTATGTATGTACAGTACAGATACTTTCCAATCCACTGTACTGTGCTGTGCTGTACCACCCGGGTACCGATCAAACTCTAAAATGACGAATCAAAATGTTTATCTGATCTATGGAACTCCTCATCGTGAGATTGTTGCGATACACGCACACTAATGCACCACTGACCAAGATACGCGAGGTAAAACGCTATGTCTTGGCTCCAATTCGAAGATAATGTGTAATGTAGACTGGTCGTCCAAAAAGCTTATCGACAAAAGCTTTTCTTGCTGACATTAACTTTGGTAGAAACTGCTGTTAAGCATCTATCTACTCGGTCATGCTAGAATTACTATAGGATGGCTAGAATTCCATTATTCTGTTTATTCGCCAAAAAGTTGTTTAGTTATCTTCGTATGGAGTAGATATCACCATCACTAAATTGTCATATTTCATTTTGGTTTCATGACCAGGTTTGTTTTATTTCTCCAAATGGAGGTATGCAGAGGTAGTCATATTCCAATACACTCCCGCACGGAGTAGAACCGGAGTTGTCAAGATACAACAACTAGAAAGTCTCAAAATAGCTATCAAAGTCAATGCTTTAGCGATCAGACCCTAGTTTTGTTCTGAGCCGCTAACAACCCAGCCGGTATTGGTACTCATTAAGCATCATTCAATTGACCAATAAGATATTTCAAGATTCATGCCTATTTGAGACGGAAAGAAAAGACCCCTACACTCTTAGAGTAAACTTATGAAAGGAACTAAAGATGTCACGTACGGAATCGAGTTTTACCCCGGAGAAGTCACCAATTACTCGTACAACGCTCAGACAAACCAGAAACAGAAGCTACTCCTATGCTTCCCTCAGAATTTATTCAGTGACATTCTGTAGAAACTACGGATGTACTAAAGGGTAAGTTTTGTTTTCACCGCCTTTGTAGTAGCCTCCTACCACAAACATGCCCCTTATTTGCGCTACATTAGTATCTGGTTCTGCAGAAAACTACTCGGTGTAACAAAACCTACACAAAACATACCCATAGCACCGCTGTACACAGATACCTCCTATTAGCGCCATGTCATATCCAAGACTTAGGACTGGCTCTCAAAAAGGAGTTGAACATCTGATCTAAGAGACTAAGAATGGAACCTTGAACATCCGGTCCCTTCAAGAAAGGAACAGCAAACTTTGTTTCGGGACTGTCTGATAATTGCAGGAAGCTATTCGAGGAATAGATCCCGATGTTCTGGCTTGTGAGAACACTGTGGAAAGAAGCAGACTGGTAGCTATCATGCTGATATACAAATGTATGTTATGTCAATTTGTACTTTTGTACTTTAAAGCAACTTGTCATCCTTCACGATACCTTATCGAAATTAAAACAAGGCGAAAATTCTACAATACATTCAATATCACTACAAGTCCCACATACTTCCCTCAATATTTTTGACATCCGAAACTTTGTAATATATTGGTTATCATAACACTCAGTTCACAATGGACACCTTCACACCAGCCCAGACAATCGAGCTAGTCTCTCGAATAGGGACCAAGAAAGCCAATATGCGTCTAGATAAGATGGCCATAAATTCCATCATGGGAGGTCTATTACTCGGATTTGGATGCACCATAAACGTATCTACAGGAGCCTCGCCTTGGTTCCAAACCAACGCGCCTGGACTCATACGCACTATTGCGGCATGTTTCTTTCCTGTTGGATTAATCATGGTGTTTTTGAGCGGCGCGGATTTATTTACTAGTTATTGTATGGTATGTGTTTATGTGTTTATGGTTATCTATCTATCTACCTTAGTATCAGTATAAAAGCTAATTTGTTTGATCAGTACTCGGTAGTTGCTCTCTTACACCGAAGAATCAGCATACTTGATCTCGTAAAGACTTGGGTTATATCCTTCTTCTGCAATCTAGGAGCAATGCTCTTCTTTGCACTTGTTTTAGTTGGCTGTAAGCTTATTCGCCCTTACACTGTGTGAGAGTCCTATGTTCTAGAAAAAAGTCAACTAATAGATATTCAGATGGTGGAGAGTTTGCAACAGGTGCATTCAAGGATAATGCAATTAAAGTAGCTGTAGGAAAAGTCATCACACCCGAATGGCATCAAATATTCCTCCGAGGAATCCTAGCCAATTGGCTCGTTACCATGGCCGTTTTCCTTTCCATCATGGCAAAAGATATAACTGGAAAGATCCTATCCATCTGGTTTCCCACTATGTGTTTCACAGCAATTGGAGCGGATCACGTCATTGCTAATATGTTCTACATCCCCATTGGCATCTTCTCGGGAGCCCCAATCTCAGTCGGGACGTATATCTATAAGTCTATGATACCCTCTGGACTTGGGAATATCGTTGGTGGTGGTTTGTTTATGGGTATTGCTTATTGGTATTTGCATCTCGCTGCTGGGACGAAAGTCGATCTTCCTTTCGATAGTTTACCTTTAGGTGATAGTCGCCAGAACAGCCCTTCTATTAGTCAAGGGTTGACACCTGCTTCTACGCTTACTCTTAAGCAATCTGAGGGAATCCAAGCTTTTGCAAGGGAGCCAACTGTTGGTTTGGAGAGAGAATTACATGGTTCTCAATTTAGGAAGGATAGTGAAAGTACTGTATGATGATACTAAATTTGCAGCAAATTTAAACTGTTGTTATTAAAACTTGTATTATAGCTTAGGTACTTGGTGATTTTGTTATTAGGAGTTCCTGATTTTCTGTACGTTCTTTAGGCGTTTTATAACTATGTGTATAGGCGAGGAGTTTTGTTGATATCTATATAGCCCAGCTTTCCTTAACAAATGAAGCTAAAGGAAATCCGATACATTCATCTTCTCAACTGTACCAATGTACTAATAAGACCCGATACAAAGTTTAAGAAAGTGGTTTTGGACTCAAGAAAACTCTATACTCGAGGAACCTCAGAAGCACTTGAAAGATACTCTGTACTTTATTTGACATCACTTTGATAGTGCGACAAAGCCCCTTAAAAAACAATTCGGCATTGCTAACCCTATAAGCAAAGAAAAGGGACCTGTACGTATGATCTTTATCACGGAAATCTCTCTTTCTCTTAAGGAGCATAGAGTATGGAAGGTCATTGGGCCTGCTTGGGCTAGAATCCAATTTTTAAAGGAATAATAACTAGAGGGTTTGAAAGAGTTACTTAATTTCTTGGGGAAACCGCCTACATAGGTTAATTAGTTATTAGAAATAAATAAACGTCATGTTATAAGTGGCTATTTTAACTTGAGTAATTAACTTGATTTGAGTAACTACTCGAATCAGCCGATGGTTATTATCTTTTAAGAGCTAGCTAGTAGTCGCAAGGCCTAAAGCACCGCAAGGCACCCTTTTGTACTCAACGCATCCTAGCGCGTCTATTCATTCAAGTGCTAAAATAAACTATTATGTATCAACAAATAAAGCCAATAAGGAGAGCTGGAGCAGTGGTAGCTCGTTCCTCTCGCACCACAATATAATGTGGATGCCATATTGGGAAGGTCATGAGTTCGAATCTCATGTTCTCTACAGACGTATCTTTTTTGGAATATCCAAGAAGTTTGGAAATGGGCCTGAAAATGATTTTTATTTAAGAGCAAACAGTCTTTGACAATCAGTCTTGTATTCTTTTTTCGATGCTATACCTTTTTGCTCTTTTTTTCGATAAATTCTTTTGGCGAGTTGCTACTCTGTGAATGAAGGTGATGCCATCGCTTTTAACATAATACTCTTTGCGTGTTCAAACATAACAATACTTACTCCGTATTTCTGTTAAAATGAGACGTTAAAGCCTTCATCTACATATAATTCAGCAAGGTGTATACAGTACGGTCGGTCAATCCAAGCTCTAAGCTCTAAGCGAGGTATGTAAGTCCTCCGTAAACCAAACCCCACAACCCAACCTCCTCCTATCGTCACCCACCCTAGCCAGGTATGCGGGGACAGGAAAGCCAGTGCACTGATCAACGCAAACGCATTCAATCGGATCTAGCGAGTAATCACAACAGGCAGCAGCAGGCATCAAGACCACTTATACAAATCCATACGACCACTAAAAGATCAATCATGTGTTTTCGTGTTCACACCGCGCCTCAAGGAAAGTAAGGAGGCTGGTCGTTGCCTGAATTCCATGCGTTTCGTTGACACCTTGAACGCGGGTACTCGATACTCCCTACTTAGCATGTACGTACTCACTCGTATGACATAAACAAGTGACATCTGAAAGAGTAAGTAGTTTTCTATAAGACCTAGCCAGGAATCCACGAAATAATGATGGCTTCAAGCACTTCACTTCACTTCAATTTCACTTTTCCAATAATCATCTGCTCGAATTCGTATCTTTAGAATTCTGCGTCTTCTTCTAAAAACAACTCAAAATGGGGTAATTACTCTTCTTATCCCTCAACCTTGAAACCAAATTTCCATTTTAACGATTCATCGTTTTAGATATACACATTACTGGACCATCAAAGACACAGTTCGCTGGGAAGCTATCTGGGCTCAACTAGTAACCGACACACAATTCATAATCTCACGCGCCTCAATCCCACTAATCTTCAACGACGAAGATGAGATTCTCGAGGAAGACGAAGAAAACAAGTCGAAAGATCCTCCCGAGTTCAAGGATAAGATTGTGATAAATGATGGGTTCGTATCTCTCTACTCAGGAGGAAAGGAATTTCTTTTTCAATCACTATGATTGAATAGTAAGAAAAGGGTGATAAATATCTTCACTAACACTTTATGTATATTCTTAGATACTCACCCCACGAATCCTTCATCCTATCCCAAGTAATCAAACGCAACAAATTCCAATTCTGCAAAACAGCTCGAAAACGCTACGATCTGGTCGTATGTACGATCTTGATAAGAGCGAGGATGTTAGCAGGGCAAGCATTCTCGTTTCATTCGGATGGTGATTGGGATAGTGAATATGATGGGTGGGTGCAAGCTAGGGCTTTGTATGAGATGTTGTGGCCTAGGGAAGAATTAGACAAGGAGGGTTTGGGATTCGAGGAGTGAAGTTATCTATCTGTCTGTCAAAGCTTCGAGTATAAGATACAGAGAGAGGGGAGGGATAGAATTCTCTTTAGTTGAGAAACAATTAGAAATACAGCAGTCCCCCAAAATGTCCAGAAAACGCGGTTCAAATCCCTACTAAACACCCATTCCGAAAATCCTCTTCAACTCATTCACACCACTCTTCATCCATCCTCTAACCTTCTCCTTTTTCCCAACATCCGAGCTCTTAACCTCACTCCCTAGATCCCCACCCCCATTTCCATCTCTATTATCCTTCTTCCTCTTCTCCCCCTTCTTTCCCTTCTTTCCCTCCTTTCCCTCCTTGTCAACTAAACCCACCAACTTGACCTTCCCAGTCCCAACCCCACCTGACTTAGGAACAATCCTCTGCCTACACACCGGACACAACTGATCCAATTTACACATATCGACAATACACCCACGACAATAGACATGCTTACATACAGTAACAACCGGATCAACCAATTCCTTAGTCCAACAAATTGGACAGCGATGTTGTGCTTCTAGAAACGCTCGGATCACATATTGGTCGTCTTGTTTGCGGAGTGGTTTGACTTCTGCAGGTTTCTCAATTTTGGGTTTGGAGTTTGTGGTCTGTGTCGTCATGGTGGTGGAGGTGGAAGCAGATTTTGAGATTTCCGAAGGATCCATTTTTCGTTTTTGTGTTTGTCTTGGTGGTGGGTCTGGTATTGGTTTATATCCTTGTTTTCGATGGGTTGTTTGTTGGTGTTGCTCTTTCTAGATACAGGAACAGATGTCTTGTAGTTATAGCTTGATGAGGGAAAGGCTATAACCATAGGCATCTACTCGAGGTTTGGAAGTCAGTATAGATATCTACAAGGTAGAAGAAGTTTCTAGGTAAGTACACGAACGTTATCTATATCTGTAGGATATCTTCGTATCTAAATATAGATGCTTAAATGCGTACATACTTGGGACTTCGAAACTTGCTTCCCCTGAGGTCCGAGGAGCCTATTTCTCTTGATGGAGATATAGCCAGTGAAGTATCGCTAGACTGAGATTAAGATTATGAAAATGGCCGAAAAAATTTAAATGAATGAACAACTCAGATAAGGCAATAGAAAAGTCGTTGAAATGAATGTGTGAAGACAATCGCCACTTAGAAGACTAGCACGAAACGGCAGGTACTTTGCATCGCTTAAAAGTCCTGGTGCAATGTAGAAAATTCTAGTTTGATGCTAGCGCATTAACTATGGCATTTTTGTACACTGGAAGGATATCTATGAGCTGCTTAATACTTCTAGCTCAAAGTAAGTACATTACGAAGCTCCACGAAGTTGGGCTCTACTACACCTGAATTCTTTTTGACGTAACCCAAATGGATACCTTCCTGTCCATAGTTTCCACCACCGCCTAGATAGAACCGAATCATCTGGCTACAAAGAGCTCATCACGAACCTCATCGCTACACGTCGTCGCGATATATCTTACATATTGGTCCTCAACTGCTCCTAAATATTGTCCTACCGTATTCAGCTTTGCCATAAATGCATCGCTCGAGTCATCGCTGCTTAAGAGGTCCAGACGGCTGAAATTGGCGAGGTGGATAACTACGTAGTTTTGCTCATCCACGACAACGTACAGTCTCGCAGCCAAAAACTGCTCATCTTGCCGCATGCTCATCTTCGGCGAAAGAAAGCGAGTAACAGTCTCCAGTGGAATGTTCTGAGAAACAGACCGCGATGGGATCCAGTTTTGACACAAACCCTTATTGAGCCATATGGCTCCATGTTCTGCAATATTCGTAGATACGTCACCACTCATGCGAATGAACAGCACATCAGTGCAAGGGTTCATATACACATGGAAATTTAGTCTAGTCCCTTCGTCGATAGCATTGAAACAAGTCGTGTATTGCTTCAAGGCTTCGTGTCGAGATTCGCGATTGACTCGCAAGACGGTAGGATTGGTAGTATTTATGCGGAATCTGAACTTGTCATTTAGGCTATCAATCTCGGAGTCGTCACTGCTTTCATTGCTGCCCGTGGCGTTGTTTGTACCACTGCGTGAATCCTCATCCTTTGTAACCTCATCTTGTTGTTCTTTGGTTTCGGCCACATCAATCAAAATGTCTCGTGGATAATTTTGACTTGCAAATCCCCAGATCTTGATACGTCTGGAATAATTTAGCCTTTTGCACTCTCTGAACGTTGGTAGTACTTACATTTCCGGAGGAAACTCGGGGAAGGGTACGAAAGTGAGCACGTTGTTGTTGGACATAGTTGCGACTGAAGCTCTTGATGATATTGGAGAAGTGGGAGGTAATCGAGCCATGAGACAAAGCGTTTTTGCATGTGGTTTGGTGAGTTGGCGGGAAACACCAGGTTTGCGCTTCTGGAAACACCAGGTTTGCGCTTCTGGAAGTATGACGAAGCTGCTACCTGACTTCCGCAGCGAGCCTTGCAACGACGAAAATGAAAATATCGCGCGTGTGAGGCTGATGAGCTTCTGGATACTTGTCCAGTACACATAGGCGTAGGTGTAGAGGAGCTTAGAAGGGCAAAGGAAGATGTAGTGGATAAGCCTTCAATGCGTGCAGAAGATAGAAGATCACAAAAAAGATGCAATAGAACGAATATAGACTTGCGCTTTGTCTGCAATGGGCCCTCGATGAACTTAGCTCTCAATCTTGAATTGGGAGAAGTGCGCAGGTAAGTTTGCCATGAACTTCCTTTGGGAAAGAGTGTGGTGTTGATTGCACGAAGCTGCCAGCCTCGTAGCTTCTTTTTGGCTGTGACACCTGCACGTGATGGAAAACTCCAACACGCCCGTGAAATCTAAACGCTTAAGTAGTCAACAAACCCTTTCAGCGCTTTGTACCCTAGCTATCCTATCTAGCTGGACTTTCTATTGTTCCAATACTGATAGAGCGATTTAGCTATATTTGTCTACCTATGTTCCGTGGAAGTCAACACAACCACGTGACCTACTGTAGATTTAATTGGATTCCAGGTTGACTTGATTTGAGTACCTAGCTAAGTAATTGCATTGATTGCAGTAACTTAGGTCCATGACTTGGCTATTAAGTCACCTAGTTGGGTTCTTTTGGTCTGGTGGTCCTGACAGTACGGAGTACTTCGTATTTTGCCTCCAAAAAAAAAAAAAAAATTGTAAAGTCGAGAGAGATGCAGCAGATACGCATTCCACTTCAAGAACAGCCTGGATTAAAGACGAATAAATACTGCACTATTTGTGCAACATCAGCTGGTAAGGCCAGCCAATAAGTGACCAGCTGTTGAAGGGGAGGCTACAGCCAGTGCTATGATTGGATACCCGAGTTAACGAGCGTCCGCCAAGAAGTCGACGTCGCAGCAAACGTCCAGAGCCTCTGAACGCGAATAACTTCGCCCACATGCCTCGTCCATCTATCAAACTTCCAATCATCAACAGCTGCGACTCCCAATTCTCAGCACTGCGCCTGCGTATGATCGTCGAATCAATGAATTGATGCTGTTGAGACGTGTGCTGTTCGATATGAAGTACGGCGCCCCACGCAACTGATGGCCCAAATGACTCGCTGTTGCCCTCGTTGTCTGCTCAGTTGCCATTCTCGTGCGTCCTTGAAGTTATCGTGAGAATAGGCCCGGGAAGGTCTTGAACCTAAATATGTGATAGCCGTCGCCTAGCGCGCTACAGCCGCTCCACGAACCTCCCAGTGCCGTACGGGACCCTGAAGGACCCTGAATGAGAGGCCAGACATGTGCTGTTACCATTGGTCCAAACGAGATATCCTTCAGACCAACACGTTCAACATTTGAGGGGCACTTCATGGTGGGGGAGGGGCAGGTCTGCAGGCGGCTTAAGAATATATTCTGGCTGAAGGTAGCTTCTTTTCTCTCTTTTCCCCTCTCCTCATCCATTTGCTTTCTCAATCTTTACGAGTATCAACTACTTCATATTTTCCGAACTTCCATTCGGTCAGAAATGAGAGAGTATCATGGCTTCTCTTATCCCTAGTATCCTCCCAAAGGATCCCCACACCCAGATTTTTATTGTTGGAGCAACTTTAGTTGTCCTAATTGGCGTTATTTTCGCCACTACTCTTCGTGCTGTAAAACAGGACGATGATAACCCAGGCACGGTTGCAGCCTTCCTGCGGTTTTGCTATGCTTGTTTCCTCAAACCACACTCAGGCGATGGTACAGGAAACGGTCAGCAAGATGCTCTTGAGAGCTTCTACAAGGCACAGGCTGGTGTCTATGATGCAACAAGGAAGAGGCTACTGAGAGGTCGTGAAGATATGCTTGCGTTAGTTGCAGCTCAGTTAGTCCACAAGGCTGCGACTGAGCGCACACATGATACCAAACGCATCTGGGTTGATGTAGGTTTTGTTCTACAACATCGGCGATCTGTCACTAATCACACTATGCAGATTGGAGGTGGTACAGGCTGGAATATCGAAGCCATGTCTGAGTTCGTCTCGGTTCCTGAGTTTTTCTCTAGTGTCTACCTTGTCGACTTTTCTCCTTCGCTTTGTGAAGTTGCCCGGAAGCGATTCGCACGCCTTGGTTGGGACAACGTAAAGGTTGTTTGCCAGGATGCGAGGACATTTCGCCTCGAAGATCATGAGCCTATTGTTGCAGGCGATGTCGGGTCTGTTGGGTTTACACGTTCACCCACTGCGAGCTACTTTGCAGACAACAGTGATAAAGTCGGCGGTGCTGATTTGATTACGTTGTCTTACAGCTTGTCTATGATTGTGGGTACTACCAGAGCTGGGCTCGTACAGCTTCGCTAATTTTCAATAGCCTGACTTCTACTCCGTTATTGATTCTCTTACTTCCTTGCTTGCACCCTCTGGCGTTATGGGGGTTGTAGATTTCTATGTGCAGTCAATTGTTGATTTAAACTTTAGAAACTACACTGGGGGTGTCATCAATCGCCACGTCAATTGGTTTGGAAGATTGTTCTGGCGAGCTTGGTTTGATGTGGACCGTGTTGGCCTCGAGGCTGGTCGTAGAGACTACCTAGAGTATCGATTCGGTACAGTCCTGAGCGCTGATTCCCGCAACAAACTTCTTGGCTCAATTCCTTACTACGTCTGGCTTGGATGCTCAAAGAAACCTGCATCCTCATTTAACACTCCGAACTACCCGCACGAGATTGTCGAACGTCTTGATGCGGCTGTTACTGAATCGCCATACTTGTCCCCAATAAACCACCAGAATGCACTCTCACGCACTGTTGAAAAGGCAACTCCCCCGGAGCTCCGATCCAAGGCCTTTGATGCCGCAATTGTCAACCTTACTGCCAACTTACCACTTCCTTCGTTCTTCTACCAAAATCACCATTGGCGGATCCATTACGACGACCAGCTGAAGAAGCACACTCAATTCAACAATGAGTACATCTATGCGTTCACCTGGGAAGATTCACGTGTCGACCAACGCCTCCTCAAGCTCACTTCCGACGACGTCGTCTTGGCCATCACTAGTGCAGGTGACAATATTCTTTCTTACGCCCTGAGCAGCCCGGCCCGTATCCACGCAGTCGACCTAAACCCATCTCAAAACCATCTTCTAGAACTGAAGGTCGCGGCCTATACCGCACTCCCATACGCTGATTTCTGGAAGCTCTTTGGTGAAGGCAAGCATCCCAAATTTAGATCCCTGCTCATCTCCCGTCTGTCGCCCCATCTTTCTAGCCGTGCATTTCAGTATTGGTTAAACAACACTCAAATTTTCACTTCCACGAGTGGCAAAGGACTATATGAGACTGGAGGTTCTCGCCACGCCATCCGCGTTGTCCGTCTCCTCACCACGGTCTTAGGCTTCCGTACCGAAGTCAAAAACCTCATCGAAGCTAAGACCCTGAATGAACAAAAGGAAGTCTGGAACAAAAAGATTCGTCCTCTCATCATGTCCCGCCTCCTTTCGTACTTCGTTGTCAGCCAAGAAAAATTCCTTTGGGCTGCCTTGGGAGTTCCCCAAAACCAACTCGCAATGCTTGTCTCCGATGAGGAATCAGGAAACCGCGGTCAAGCCGTCTGGCAATATATGGTATCGACCCTCGATCCCGTCATCAATGAAACGCTTATCGGTGAAGATAATCCATACTACCTCGTCTGCCTTCAAGGTTCTTTCTCTCAACGATGCCACCCAGACTACCTGAAGCCTAAGTCTCATCAGAAGCTTTCTAAGGCCGGTGCCTTCAACGGTCTAAGAATCCACACTGATGAGATCAATGAAGTTGTTACTCGCTTGACGCCTGGAACCTTGACGGTCGCTGTTGTAATGGATAGTATGGACTGGTTCGATCCTGGATCTACAGCGGCAGGTCAACAAATAGAGAAACTGAACCGTGCCTTGAAACTCGGTGGTCGTGTTCTACTCCGCTCTGCCGCTCTCACACCTTGGTACATCCAGACGTTCGAATCCCTCGGATTTCAAGGCAAGAGGGTTGGAGTTCGTATTGGCGGTGCTTGTATTGATCGGTATGTCCCTCGCCACTTCCCGTAAATAGATATAGCCACTAATATTCAAACCAGTGTTAACATGTACGCATCTTGTTACATTCTCACCAAAATCGAAAACCTTGTTCCTACTACACCCAAAGTCTCCTCACGATCTGGTTCTGTCGAACTCGAGAAATTAGAGATCTGACTACGGGAAGCTGTAAGGAATCAATCGTTTGGAAGAGGGCATGTGAGAGGAGCTGTCAGCCTGGGAGGTACGGTTGGTTCTGAAATGAGATTTCGAGCGGATGAGCGAGTTAGGGAGGGAGAGAGGTTGAGGGATCTAGATAAGACTCCTACACAGGAAGATATCTCTAGCCCTGTTACTTCAGGCACTTCTTTTCTTGGTCATTCTCCGTCGGAAGATGTATGGCAGGAGAGTGAAAATATTCGCTTTAGGAGATTAATTAGGAGGAGAGGAAGAAGTTTTTGATTGATCTTAAATCTCCCATTTACTGCAGTTGAATTGTTGAATCATTTCTCGCAAGCTTTCATTTTTCTATGTTAGAATGGCTGCACAATAAAGTATGCTTCGCTTAATATCGCACTAGTCTCCCCTTTTTCTAAAGTGACCATTTACATACCTATGACCTAGAAATTGTTTCTATTAGTTAATTGTATTAGACAAGAACTATCTGTAAAAATTTTGTATTACTATATTCGTAATTTGGTAAGCGAGCTTTATATCAGACACTGAAATCAAGTGAGTGACTATGGTCTGGTGAGTAACTATAGTCAAGTAAGTAACTACAGTCAAGTGAGTAACTATAGTCAAGTAAGTAACTATAGTCGATTGAGTAACTATGGCCAATTGAGTGAATATGGTCACGTGACAGTATTTGATTCCACGGAAAGTTTTTCAACACCTGTAAATAACTTTAGAGAATAGTATTGCAATTTAAACTATACAACTTATATATAACCAGGTCACACATAGAAATCCAAGCTTACTTACTGTAAAGATATAATAAATATCAACTTAAATTCATGTTAGTATATATAGTCCGGCAAAGGACTACAAGAGAACAAACATTGCGAGTATTCAGCTTAAATTTACTTAGGTTCATATCCCCTCTTTAGCACCATCAACTGAAGCTAGCCGTATCCTACGCTCAGCAACGTGATTGGTCTTCGTAAAGCTATGCTACAAAGAACAAGCTCTCTACTCCACAGTAGCCGGAGAATGTTCAGTCTCCTCAGAAATAGGTTGTTTCTCCGTGCCAAAGTCCTCAACCTGCAATCCAGCCAATCCCAATTCTTCCTCAATCCTCCTCATTCTCTCACGATCCTGCACGGCAACGCTAGTCTCGTCACCACCAAAATAGACATCCAGCTCCTCCAGCGTCTTATTCTTAGTTTCCGGGACCAAGAAGTAAACAAAAACACCACCCATTCCACAGAAAGCAGCAAAGAAGATGTAAGTTCCATATTTCATGCTGGCTAGCATGTCACGTGTCGTTAATCCGATGATAAAATTGAACATCCAGTTTGTACTCGCTACAATTGAGACTCCACGAGATCGCATTGAGTTAGGGAAGATTTCTTGGGTTAAAACCCAGGCTACTGGGCCCCATGAATAGGCAAAGTTGACCGCAAATAACCAGATGAAGGCGCTGGGTAAATGGGGAGTTAGCAGTTTATTCTTGTGTAGAGGATTTGGGGTGGGGTGGTTGCTTGGTCCCGAGACATGTCCCGAGGGAAAACGTCTTGGAAGCGAATATCCTGAGAGGAACTCCTCTTAAAATACTCTTAAATAGGAATGAATAAACTCTCTAGATACATACATGGAGGCCCAACCGGCCGAGGTATGTGTTGGCCAGGAATCTTCGAAGGAACCATCTATGGCCGCTACGATCACGTGACATGTACACATGCCTATTGCACCAACGATCAAGAAGGTTTTGCGACCGAAGTTATCGAGGAAAAGGACTGCTGGAAGGGTGAAGATAATCTGAAAGTTGTCAGTTAAGTTGTTTCATAATATACCAGTGAGGGTTATGAAGTCAAGATAAAGATAAACACATACTTGAAGAATACCAGTCACACCAGTAGCAA
The DNA here is from genome assembly GCA_009805495.1 of Pezicula neosporulosa. Classification (NCBI taxonomy): domain Eukaryota; kingdom Fungi; phylum Ascomycota; class Leotiomycetes; order Helotiales; family Dermateaceae; genus Pezicula; species Pezicula neosporulosa. Next base: position 238,782 of record SELE01000002.1, read on the forward strand.
GTAACTCAGTAGTAACAGAAGTAAAACCGAAACCAGCGAAGATCTGAGGAGCATAATACAGAACAGCATTAATACCAGTAAACTGCTGCTGAAAGATCATAATCCAACAACCGATACCAAGTCTCTTGAACATATTGGGAACGAAAAGAGCCTTCCAAGCACCAAATTTATTATTCGCGTTATATTCGGCTTCGGTTTCTTCGTCGAACATTACAGCTGCTTTGATCTCGAGGTATTCGGCTCGGAGGAGGTTATTGTCGGGTGGGAGTTTTCGAAGTTTCGAGAGTGCGGATATGGCTTCCTCGTCGCGATGTTTCATCATGAGCCAGCGGGGTGAGTAGGGAAGGAAGAACATCCCGAAGAATAGGATCCAAGCGGGTATTAACTGCAGTGCTAGTGGAATTCGCCAGGAGACTGCTTTCTCGCCGAGACATGTATGGCCGTGTGCGAGGTTATAATCGAAGGTACCGGTCGTCGCATTAACAGCACCATTTGGAACACCAGCAGGATCACAATCCGAACCACCAACAAAATGCATTCCATAATCCAACCAAAAGGAAATACAAGTTCCGATAGTAATGGAAAGTTGTTGCAGAGAAACAAGCGATCCACGAAGTTGCGGTGGTGCAATCTCAGCTTGGTATAGTGGAATTACCATAGAAAACATGCCAATGCCTATACCGCCGATGACACGACCAGCGAACAGCATAGCGGGATTCTGAGCTCCAGTTTGAAAGCCTGTTCCCAGTGTGAAGATCAGAACAGCTACTTGCATACTGTATTTTCGCGAGATTCGATCAGAGAGATATCCGTTGAAGAGGGCTCCAGCCCAGGCTCCCAGCTCGAGGGCTGAGACTAGCCAGCCTTGAATTGTTGAGCCTGTTAGGGTTGGAAAATGCGCTTGGAAGTTTTGCATCACTAGGATGGAACCCATTACTCCCTATACGATCAATTACCCAGAGTTAACTTTATTGCTCTAGGTTTCTTGGGAGTTATTGCAGTATGGTTGGTGTGGAGACACTAAGTACGTACCTGGTCATATCCGTACATCATACATCCAAGGGATGCGAAGACACAGGTCCAGAATAATACATAGGGATTTTGAAGCATCCCAATGATGCCGTGTTGTTTTTCGGCATTTTGTCGTCCTACTACTGATTGACTGACTTTTGCTTCATGGACTCTGCTGATCTTGGGGACCATGGTGAAAGATAGTTTAGCTCCTCAGCAAGTGAGGAGACTTTTGGATTGACGAAGAACTTGTCCGTAGAAATTATATTGATGAGCTCTGCTGCTCCGGACGTTGGAAATGTGGGGATGAGCAGAGTTGATTGCAGAAGTCTATTTGATATTCTGGGGTCCAGGTGAGACTAAATAATTAATTGTTTTCCAACTTCTCGGACTCGGGTTTTGGTAATTCATCAATCAATAATAATAATCCTGTCCACATGAGGGGGGAACTGGAGTCATTGGACAATGTCCAGGGAAGGAACAAGCACCGATGGACGGCCGAGGGTAAATGCAGAGGTTGAAAATAAGTGACAGGTGGTGGCTCCCCACAAGCGCGTAAACGAGTTCTTCCTGGATATGGAGTCATGGAGTCCTGGGGTCCCACGGGGACAAATAGTGGTGCAAATTGAAAAAGAGGAGAATTAAAGAATGGGGTGACAGGGCGATGGGACGAAGCGAACCAGAAGAAAGACACAAAAACAAGACTTCTAGGCAAGAGTTCTTCTACCGTTCAAGCTTTGATCTCAAGCTTTTCGGCCCTTCTCCTCGTACAGATCCATGATGAGAGGCTAGTACTTCCCCTTTGGTTTCGCAAATGCGTGGACGTTTACGAGGCTGCAGAACAGACCCTAGTTAGAATACTGCTTAGTATACTTGTTGGTAATCATTCGTTTTCGTAGATTGGTGATAACCATACAGTAGCGAGCGGGGACTTTCGGTCTGGGGAGGGGACTGGGGGTTATATGGAGAGATCGGGGAACGGGGATTGGGGGATCCGTTTATAACCAGGGGAAAGGAAGGAAATCGATTGAATTCATTGGCTATCCTTCCTGATGGTAGCCTTGCCTTGGCTGATAGGTGCATACCAAGCCGACTTATCCTTTTAAACGCCGCATCGTACAACCCAAGAAATCGGGCGAGGTTCTGTGAGAGGCACCCTTAGACTCGGTGGTTTTCCGGATGTTTTTGTATGTTGGTTTGCGGCGTAGATAAATTGTCGTGAGATGTTTGCAGCTACTTCAGGAACTTACTGGCTTGCGGCCTATTGAGTATTTCATTATGAGTATTGTGCCGTTTAACCGGGTTAATTATTCCAATCTACGGAGTAGTTTCTGCCAGATTGAGGGGAATCGGGAAAAGCCAACTCGGAACCAGAATACTTGTTCAAGGAGTGTGAAGATCTCTTTTATCGAGTAGGGTTGTTTTGAATAGTTGCTTTCATCAATACATATTCTTGGCAAAGTGCTATCAAGATAGTTTTAAGGAAACTTCTAAGATCCTGTCGTAAATTATTGAGCCGGACCGTTCGGAGTGACTTACTAAGTCCGTCGCTTGCATGTGCCGCTTTTGTTGTTTACAGAAGCCGAAGTAGAAACGATCATCAGTGTATTCCTACCTTCTGAAAAGCACTGGGCTTGGTGATACAGCAATTCTGAGCTGCATGTTCAATTCCTCTGGTAAGGGCGTGCAGAAGGAAGATGATTGACCAATCGACACCAACACGTATTTTAGTAAACTCACTTAAAAAGTAATTCTGAGAACAAGTCTTATTAGTTTGAAAAAATATCCAACGAAGTTTTAGTATGCTACTAGAACGAGTTTTGAAAGTTGTGCTGTCCTATTTTCGGCCGAAACTGTTGTTATTCGGCTATATAACTATCTGTCTGTGGGGATTCCGCTCAACACTCCGCTCAACGGCCCACTCTACGATAAGGTAACATTGCAGTATCATCTGATCATGTTTGTTGCCTTGAGCACCCAAGCTTCTGGTTGAGGAACGGCTGATATGTTCGGTAATCGGGTCGCACTCGACCAGTAAGTGATGGTGGACACCTTCAACAGCCCATCAATCTGGCCCTACTTCTAGAACACCAGATTAACTCATGTGCAGTAAGTCAGACCAAATATGATATAACCAAGGCGCTGGGGTTTTACGTTAGCAGCATATATGTTCGCTTACATCAGTAGCGGGCACCTTAAATTTCGGCTTGTTTAGAGGCCTGTAATATGACCAATATCTTGCTATTTACTGGCCGCCCCAGATGTGAAGGCGAGATATACTAGAATCACTACTTTTCCCATTTAATAAATTATTCGCTCATTCTATAACGAGTCTATTATGATTTACTAAGTAAACTCTTGCTAGACACTAAGTACCGAATAAATTGGTTTATAAGACTTTATTTTAATTGGGGTAAGTAAGTAGATTACTGGAATTAAGTAGGTTACTTTAATCTATTCCTTATATATTTTAAATAGATAACTACCTATTCAAAATAGTATCTTGTAAACCAATTCGTGCGGTAAATCTTAAGACCTCTGATAGAGTTCTAAGTGCTCAAACTTCATACCTAGATGTACAAGAAAATATTGAAGAGTCTAATTTTACATGTATGTATAGTATATCGCATTGCACGAGATAATGTATCAAAAACTTGAGTTTTGTGAAAGCGTGGTCGAATTTATAGTTCCTTGACAAAACATATATACAAGGAAGAGAATTTATGTACTGATAAGCTGACAAAATAGAAGCCAAAGATAGAGGTAGAAATAAAGGGGTAGAAATGAATGAGCATCGAACCCATCACCCTAGCGACATACTAAGTAAAATACCACTGAACATCATGAACCCGCCCATCTCCATCCGGCGCAACAGCAGCAAACAAAGAAGTAGACAAATCGATATCCCAAACAGCACAGCCTTCACAAGTATCAACTACTTCAGCATAATGCGTAACACCTTCATAAACAATAGCGATTTGTTTTCCACAGAGAGGATTATTATTGGGGTTGGCGGGATTTTTCATCATTAGATATGATAGAGCAACAATAGAGTCGGATGCTACATTTGTGTAACCGCAGGATCCGAGCCCGACATCGTAATATGTCATGTCTCCTTCGTACAAGATACCATTGGTGCATTCAATACTCGCGGTATTGGTTTGGCCAAGGGTTTCTGTGCCTGGATAGGAATATTGAACACTAGTGCCTGTGCAGCCAGTATTTCTGTAGGCTTTTGGTTAGATGTAGTCTTAAAGGTAAGTGATACTGTGTAAAGGGAAGTAAGTAGCTTACTCGTAGAGTGTACAATACCACTCACCACTGTCCGGGCTGAAAGATCTGATTTGACCGTCCCTAACATTGGCTTTAATTTAGTGGCACTTTGAGGATTCAGTAGTAAAGTTATTACACTCACCAATCACTTCCGAGATTGATACAAGTGTCTAAGGGCTCAACTATGTAACTACAAGTCCCATCCCAGTTGTAATCATTACAAAGATATACCTAAAAGCGGTAAGTAGGCTACAAACTCGTCAGAGATTCTCGACTTACTTCTCCAACAGTTCTTTTATCTAGATCTCGCTCTTCAACATGCGCAGTTGTGGGAATAGCCGAGGCAAGGTTTATGAGTAAAGAAATTATTGAAAAAGTAATTTGGGGGTACATTTTGTTGAAATAGAGACTGACGCACAGCTAGGAATCATAGAATATAAAAAGGAATGTAATCTGAGGAATGTGAATTTTTGAGTGAGTTCCATTGTCCTATTGCTTTATAAGTTCCTGATTCGAAAAGCACTAGGCCTAAGACATTTGGCAACATCTCAAATTTTGCGACCAAGAAGCGACCTAATCCTTCAAGCCACGAAAGTAACATAGCATTAAATTTGATTTTTACCTAGTGGATTCACAGAACGTTTGGAATGGTGACACCGAGAATTTATTGTAATTTGCGTTGAAGTGTGATTCCATTTCCTATAAGGATTGCGGCACAAGAAATTACACTTTAGCGACGGTAACGTGGTATTAGGTAGCAAATGTGTTTCGACGAGAGTATGCCGTTCCTTCACACACCAGGTGGACACGAGTACCTATGCCAATACCTTTATAATTCATTTGTTATGGTGTAACATCTTTGCAGGTAGCTTTGGAACTGGCTTTCTGTCTATTTAAATGTGTCGAAAACTATGGTAAGCGACGCCTCCGGCGACGGATTCGAATCCTAGCTAGGCGGCGGCAGTATATGATAAGAAAGACTGAAATGGTAGTTACTTAGGCAAAATTGAGTGGTTCACTTGTTATTTCAACGTGATAAGCATTATGATTCATGTAGCGTCGAAGAAGAAACGAGGAAATGAAATGAAAGAAGAAACGAAGAAATATGATCAAGAAGAGCAGATGGACTGGGAGCTGTGTTGGTGAATATTAACCTAGAATAACTTTCATTGTGTATCTATCAAAGACCATTTTATTTTTAACTTTTTAAAATATCCAAGAGCATGATTACAGTGCAGTTTGACGTTCCTGCCGATTAGGTGCTGTACCTGCAAGTAAGGCGAACGGAGCGATCTCAATCACGGACTTACCGATAATAAGCACACCACCGTTTGAAGATTAGGTACGGCCCGAACCCTCGACGTAGTGATGATACCTTCCATTTTTGATCTGCTTTATACGTAGCAGTTTGGATGATCTTCAAACATCTGTTATGTATTTCGCTTGCATTAGTGCTACCGTGCTGATTCAAGATAGGGGGGCGGATCACATGACAGGGGTACGATCTAGCGCTTCATGTAGTACTGGTTTGATTTATAACAAGGTATAAGGCATTATTGTCAGAGGTCTGATTGCTCTGTCATTGGTCGTTGCATTTTGCGCATATATCGCTCTCTTTCCTCACTCCGCAACTCTTGCAACACTGTAAACAGAATTAGCATCAATAACCTCCAGCACCCCCTCAATCACACTGTCCGTCACTTCATCCATGACAAGTTTGGTTTTACAACGGAACAATTTTCCTAGACGAAAACTTTTTTTTAAAAAAAAAAAAATCCGCTCGTAATCCACCTAAGTGCTTTCCCAACCGGCCTAAAAGTTATCAAAAATAAAGTAGCAAAAACATACAACAGTAGGTATTCGCTGGTGGTCACCCACCCAACTACTAATCTACCGATCTGAGGCTTATGTATGGCAGAGCGGACGGGATGCCCAGTTCTCCTCAGTCTATGGTCGTATGTGTCGGTAATGTTGTTAGATAGGTATATATTAGAGGCAGATACGAATTGAGAATACCTTATCGCTGGACAACCTGAATCTTAACTTTCTTAAGGGTAACGTAAATATAGTAAGTAAATATTAAGTTAAATAATCCCCTCCTTTTATATGATTAGGTAAATGTCCTAGCTATTGTAGGCTGTATGTATGTATATCACAATAAAGAAAAGTAATAACTAAATACTAAGCAATTGTATAAAGCCCCTCATCTCTAGCCCCGTGCATTTGTGTTCTGATTCTTATATAAAATGAGAGTTCTTTAATACCTCGGCAATACCAAGGGTACCTACGCATATGAAACCAGGTCATTTAGACACTTGAATAACTAGGAGGCTGTTCATCCTCTGGTCTCATATGGTAGCAAGGCAATTATGGACTCCGATAAGGCCATGCCTCTCTTTTCGACTGAAAAAACGTCTCGATGTGTAGTCCATTATCCTCACTCTCTACTTTGGAGATATTGAACTACTGCGGAAGTACTCTCCATGTCAAAATAACCCAATGAGACTTGTTCGAACAACTACCTAGTTAGAATCTGGTCAACGAATCCGAAACAGCTAAGTATACCTGTGGGTGATTGTCTATCGTTTTCCTACAGTCCACTCTTGGAGTAAGCAATATAATCTGCAGAGGATTATTTTACTTTTTCAAGTATATTCCAACCGCTGGAAATCCTACTCAGCCATACTTCTGCAAGCGTGCGTATGGAGATGAAAGAGATATTTGAAGACTAAGCGCTGCATGTTGGGTCAATAGTGGATTATTCATTAGTGTAGATCCAAATTCCAAGAAGCCGAGCGCTTTGAATAACCCAAATCGGGTTTAGCTCTGCCCATGCTACATTCTCTAACATGGGAACCTATGTCGAAATAACCCTGCTCCGAGATAAGTTTTATATTGTTGACGTATAACAATGATAAGGACTGCCTGGGAGATCGTATGGCGTAATTTTTCCTCAACATGGTATTGTTATCCCTAGAAAATTGGTCGTAGATATCTCTACACTTTAAAGATAAATAGACGACAAGACTGCGCTTTAACCTAAGTACCAAGAATACTTGTCTTTTTTTTTTCTTTTCAAGATCTGAATATTAGCTCTCAATCTCAAACAAGATGGCACCCATTGCGACCGGCACGCTGTCCAATAGTGGTGATAGCTTGTTTGACGCCTCGAAGCATCTAGCCTATGAGCCTCCAACATCAATCATATCTCTTGCCGATATCCAGTTGCCACCATCACCAATATCTCCAGTGGCATCATCTTTACCATTTCCGTTACTCTCCAAAGAAGCCGTTTTGCAGCACAGGAGGGGGCTCTTTTCCAAAGATGTCATAGACAACTGCATGTACCTTACTCGCGAAGGATCAGTTCAGCTCAGAGGAATAGCACCACGATATGCGCCCTTTATTCATCAATTTTGGACGTCACCTGCTGTTCTTAACATTATCAGCAAAATTGCGGGGGTTGACCTAATTCCTGTCATGGATTACGAGATCTGTCATACAAATGTCCAACTTGGTCCAGAGGGCGTGGAAGGTGTGCGTAACACTCCAATTGTTCCGCGAGAGACTTCCGAAGCCGAGATTGAAGCCTTTTATAAGAGCAAATCTGATGGTACCAAAGACGATTCAAAACAAAACAGATCTCCGCCAGTGGTACCCTGGCATAGAGATTCGCATCCTTTCGTCTGCGTGGTTATGCTTTCACGTGCTGAGTATATGACGCATGGGGAGACGGAACTAAAGAAAGGTGACGGAACAACCATGGAAGTGAAGTCACCACAGATGGTAAGCATCTTCTCTAGTAATAGCGTTCTGCCCGGGGTTAAAGCCGTTATCGATGTCACATCAACCATCTTGCATTGACTAACATAATTTGCACTTAGGGCCATGCTGTGGTACTCCAAGGCCGATCTGTTTCTCATATAGCAATTCCTGCAGGCAATATGCCCGAGCGAATTACCATCGTGACTTCATACCGACCTCGAGACGTACGTCTCTTTGATGACTCTCGTCGAATATGAATGTCCGTACCAAATCTCAACTAAGTGAGCTCTATTACCAATGGACGTCGTACCGACTACACCTTCTGAGTAAACGATTTTCGCTCCAGGCAGAAGAGTTGGATTCGAGATACAGGAACACCATCAAAAGAACCGATCCAGAGGGAAAGTCCGGCCACTGTCTGGTAGATACGGTGGACGTGGAAGAGTTCAAGAGATGGGCAGCAGCCCAGATTCAGTATCTAGAACGAACTGTTTTTGAGATGAGGCCGATCACAGCTGAGGATAATTATGCAAAAGAGATCATTCCAAGGACTTAAGTAGATGTCAAGCTTAGGGGTGACTTCTGGAAAATTGCTAGTAGTTTAATTTATTCCAAAATTTCTGTTATTAGTGTCCTCTTGTATCAACTATTGTGCCTTCAGTCAGTATCTCAAAACCAATGAATGCTTCTTGTATTTGTGTTTGCCTCTGCAGCTCCTTTAAACCGTAAGAAACGAATTTCCTGAAAAAAAAAAAAAAAAAACGAAAGAATTCAAGGAACTTCAAGTCGTAGAATAAATAAGTTGTGATAAGAACATAAGTAGTTATATAAGATCTTGGAAAATCCGTAGGCTTTTAGCGCGAATGGTTTCCGTATATAAGATAAAGATTGATATGTCATGGCTGGGGAAGACAGTGATACCGTTCTGGTAATTGGACCCGAGGGATATTAAGTGATAGCTGGATGAATAACAAAAGCAGGCAAAGCCACTTCATTATGAACTAGTCTCAATACTGGAGAATAAGAGCGCCGACGGATCTGAAGGATGCCTAGATTGATTCAGACGGACTATCGAAGGCAGCCTTCTGGCATTTTTTGCATTGCGCTTATATAATATTAATAGGTACTATTCATACTTCCCTCTCTTTAATCATCTTCTCTCTAAATTTCTAGACGGGTGTCCAAGAGCTACTTTTGTTACGATGAGTGATGTACCGGAAAAGTACTTCTTCTTGCCCACCAAAACGGTACCAAACAGTGTTCTACCAGTGTTGGTCTACCGCAATGTCTTACCCAGACCACATGCAGAATCTACTGCTCAAGCAATGGTGGAAAAGAACGGCTGGATTAAAAAAGCAAGTTGGAGTTTAGTTACTCAAGATCCACTGACTAATTAATGACAGCAGGGAACTTGGAAAGCGGTGCTAAGGGCACACTTTCATCCCAACACTCATGAGTGCTATGGTTAGTTCATAAGCCTACCATCTTTTGTATCAATATAAACCATTGAATATGAGAGCTAATCGGAGCTTTGTGGCAATTAGCTGTGATTCGAGGACAATCGGTATTGAGAATTGGATGTGGTCCAGAAGACTTCGGTGATACCGAAGGTTTTAGCCAACTCATCTCTATGAAAGCTGGGGATGTCATTGTTCTCCCTGCTGGTGTGGCGCATTGCTCAACGGATAACGATCCCGAATATCTGTATATTGGAGCCTATCCTATGGTTAGTGGATGATCTTAGCGATTTCTAGTTTATTTTTCAAAAGCTATGTGCGAGACCGGGGAGTTTTACTTATTGGGTATAGGGATCCCCGAAGTGGAGGAATGAGTATTGCAGAACTGAGCAAGAAATGGATCAACTACGATTGGAAGTAGCATCGGTTCCGATTCGTCTCGAGGATCCTATCAAAGGTCCTCGTGGCAAATTGCACAGAATATGGATGGAGAGTATGGATAATAAGCTTTCAAAGGCATTTTAGTCCGTAAACGCAAGCATACTGTACAAATTAGTTTATAAGATAATATTTTAAATAATTATTTATTTAATATATATAAGGAATAGATTTAAGTAACCTACTTAATCTTAATAATCTAGTTAATCTTAGTAACCTACCTACTCAATTACCCTAATTAAAATATTATCTTATAAACCAATTTGTACGGTAGTTTGGTCGTTCTGATTTCCTGAACAGTTTTGATGTGCATCTGTAGCATGCTGACTCTGCACCTATCATCACCGGTAAGATAAGAGAGTTCTGGCGGCACGAATTACCTAGTTGGGCCTAGCCCTATAATGACAAGCTAATATCTTCTACTCTTATCTGTATTACTTTAGAGTGAGGGAAACCAACCTAGATACCATCTTATATTGATGATCAAAACCGTCATTTTAATTGGTAACTTGGCTGATACGAGAAAGCCTAAGCAGCTTATGCCTGAGGTCTCCCACAGCACTGACCGTATCGCAGCTCAAGGACATGAAGCGCACAAAACGAAGCAGGGAAGGATGTTGGACATGCCGTGAAAGGTAAGCATCCTGCTCCTCCTATGCCTAAAAGGAAGTTTTATTGTCTTATGTCTTGGATAAAAGGAATGCTGAGTCATTTCTCGATTCCCTACTATGGCCTAATGATAATTTTATGGCGACTATGACAACTAGCTAACAATAACAGAAAGAAGCTATGTGACACTCGACGCCCTGTTTGTATGTCCTGCGAGCGTCTAGGTTTGCAATGCAAAGGTTATTCTCTAAAGATTGTATGGGAGGACGACAGTGCCCGTCAAGGGATGCAACGCCGAGGTCCACGAAGCCACCATAAGACATTAAGATCAACGCAGGATCATGAAGCAGGATCTACACATATTACACATTTAACTCCTTGCTTAGAGTTAAACAATCATACAAAAATCAAAGACACGTCCAAGGAAGAGATAATTTATACTAGGCATTCCCCGAGCTTGCCTTTGTCACAATCGCACCTAGAACATGCAAGTGGGACAACGCAAGCTATACCCTCTCCTACAAAAAACAGCGTCGACATTGGAAGATCGCGGCCTCTAACAGGATTACCTTTCAATCTTACCAAGAATCAATCCTTTCTCTACAACAACTACGTCAACAACTTTTCTTTGACGTATCCCACCTGCTCGAACCGCTCAAATCCATTCCTTTCTATCTTTGTCCCGTTAGCACTAAGAAACGAGACCGTTTTGTGCGCGCTACTTGCTCTAAGTGGGATTCAGACAGGAAGTGGAGGTCAATCTGAGATGATTGAGGAAACTTTGATCTTGAAGGGCCGTGCATTGAAGGGCTGCCAAAAGCTTCTCCAGAGAACCAGTGGCTTAATTGTACCAGGATGCCAATCCAGCAATGATTCTGATATTTCGCTTAAATGCCATAGGGGACATGGTAGGAGGATACAAGCGATGACCCAGAGTAACGAAGAGGATGAGTTGTTTCTTCTTACAAGCATTATTCTACTTACCCTTTATGACAAACTCTCCGGGGCGTCGTACAAGGAACTGAAACCTCATCTTTTGTTTGCGCAACACATTATTGAAAAGAAACTCGAGAAGAATACATCTGGTGCCAGTCCGGCTTCGACCACATCATTGCCGTCGTCGTCCGTTAGTTTCCCAAGCACTGAAACCGCGGTATTGCAACAAAGATTTCCCCTCCAATCTACAAGTCAATACAAATTCTTGTATGAAATCTTTCTATACAATGACCTTCTGGCAGCAATAGCTACAAATAGCATGCCCCACTCGCAACATACCAGGGGGATCCTCAAAGAAGGGGATAGATCTAACCCTAACTGTGCCATTGGACCCCACTCTCCTGGCATGGACAAAATTTCCGTGAATATTGAAAGTCAATGTCAGAGCAGGTATTACTTCTTGAATATTCTCTCAGATATCATCAGCAATGGCGAGTATGTGACATGGCAGGAAATTGATAACTGGGATGGCAATATGGCATGGTTGCCGAGCTTCTCTCTTGTCGATGAAACTTTACCACAGTGTGATAAGCAAACCTTGTCATCAAGTCCAGACTTGAGCTGCCTTGAGAACCTACAAATTGCGGAAATATACCGAAAAGCAGCAAAGATCCTCCACCTTCAACGCCTATGCAAGCATAATCACGAGACGACTAATGAATCATGGACCCAAAGGTCAGAGACGGATCACGACTCCACCGCCTTACTCGTTTCTAGAAGGGAAATGGTTCAAAACGAGACCTTGCAGCTGCTTGACTGTCTCAAAAAGCTCCTAGAAGACTCAGTCTACGGCAATGCTCTCTTGTGGCCAATCTCTATCGCAGTCAAGGAGATAGAGTCTAAAAAAGATAGAGAGTATGTGTTAAGTGTTCTTACGCGATTAGAAAAACGGTTTAAGCTAGTGCACTTCCGGAAGTTCAGAGACAGACTTATAACCTTTTGGATGAAGGATTCTGCGCGGTGCAAAAGGAAACACAGTCTCTGTGTTGCAGAGAGATAGAGCAGAGATCATAGAGGATGTTATTCTACTTGGTTAAACTAATCCTGATTTTGGCCTCACTTGGCTGATTAGCCCCAAAATCTTCGGAGTCCTCTCAGAAAGATCACCTTAAGCTGCTAGAGGATTACTAGAACCAGAATTTGAAGATGCGACACAACTATACACCTACGATCTTGATACAATACCACTTTTGAACTGTGTGGTGGCAGCAACCCTGGGTTTCCATCTTCAGAACTCGTTAGAAAATTGTTGATTGAAGATTATGGTATTGAAGGTCTGATTAGATGATAATTGTCGTTCACAGATTTTGGTTTAATCATGTACATGGGAAACTGGGATGTACAACCCAGTATAAGGTTACACAAGACAGCTTGAAGTTTGAAATTTGGGACAAATCAGACAATTAAGATGTATGCAAACTTAATATTCACAATTCATAAACAAAACCACCTGTGATAAATTCTGATCGGTATTTAATGCTAAAACTTGTCATGTGCGTTACTGCTAAGGGTCTTTAGGGTATGTAGTCTTTTTGCGTTTGGCATCGGTTCAGTGGGAGGTATCTATATTAAATCAAAGCAAAACTTCTCCCATTCTGAGATATTTTGGGTTTCATATCTGTGAGCACAATTGTGAATTGAGATGAACGAAATATTCTAGAGACTCTGGCTGGATTTGATGATCTAATTGACTAGCTTACAATTACAGTAAGCTTTAGCATATTCCACTTAGCAAGGTAGCTGCAGCACTTTCTGTGTGTTTCTTGGAGCATGAGTCACTTCATAAATGGCAATTGAAAATCTTTTCCAGAGTATTTTCCAGCAATATTAAGGAACAAAAGGCTGAACTATAATAATAGAAATACTGTGCTCGTTAAATTTACCGTCCACACCCCCGACTTCGATGCTCGCTTATTTAGCTCTCTGTGGCAACTATTATGAAATAGGGGTAAGAGCAAGATGCGGCTAATATGTCCTGCGATCTTTAAGAATAGGCTGGCTGAAAGTTTCACGAAAAGATAGAGTTGCGACAGACCTGTGATTGTCGGAAGCAAGCGTAGAAATAGGAACGGTACACGGAGGGAACTTCAGCTGCAGTATAGGCCATCGAGGCAGAATGGAACAGATAGTTTCTTGCACAAGAACGAGTCGCTTAACAGCCTTTATAAGACAGTTAATCTCAACTTTCTTTTACTTCTATTGATACGGATTGTGAGTCAAATTGCGGACTATTGGTATGACCTCGCTATACTGAGGTCTATGATCTAGGCGTGTTCGGACTATTCTTCTACAATACAGAGATTACTTGTGAACCACCGACATATACTGCATGGTGTCAAGATCTTCACGTCGCGACTTTCCCGCTGGGTCGAAATATGGTCTTTCTCCAATACCAACCGCTCTGTTACCAAATCTGTCTCCAAGCCCCCCAAAATCATTTGTAGCTGTATGGAAAGAGCTCCTGTTGTCCCAGATAGCTATTTACAGTTAGCAATAATTGAAGTCTAGAGTATCAAGTATTTCTTACCGATATCGTTAGGATTCTTCCACTTGAAGCGAACTTGAAGCTCGTGACCATGAGTGATCAAGCTATTGAAAAATTTAAGCAAGTTGGCGCTCTCCTTGCGGGTCAAGCCTTCAATTTTCGCCGGGAATGAACCTAAATCTAATGTCAGATTTGTCGTGTATTGTGACTGTAGCTACCTCATAAACCAGAGATTGGGAGCGTACCGGCGGAAAAGATGGAATTCCAACCAGTGACAGGATTTGTTCGTACAACCTTTACACTTGTGAGTAATAGAACTCTATATCAGAGAGACAGAGACAAAGATTACAGGATGAATGGCTGCTAGTTCACCGCCGACATTCTCAGGCGAACCTCTTGGCTTTGTATAAAATTCAAAATTTCCAGTCGCCGCCATTTGATGAAAAGAGCTCCCAACGAAATCCGCGGAAAGAGTCTCCAGAAACTTCTGATAAGGCTTGCTAATACGATCATACATCTCGTAGCCAGATGCCCAGAGTGTATCGCCACCAGTCTTTGGAAGCTGTGTTAGGCGTAGAGACGTATAGTCAGACGGAATATTTTCGAACTGGATATCGCTGTGCCAAACAGCAGCCATTTTTGTATACTCAGAGTCTTTGTAAAGAGTTGCGCGCTGTGCCGATGAGATGGTGCTAATCTCCTCATCCGTACCTCCCAGTTCTCTTGAGTCATTGAGGACGGGATGGATATGCAATGATGACGTCGAAGGACGGCCTGTCAATTGCCCCAAACGTAGGATGAGTTTTTTTTGCAGGTCATTGGTCAGATTATCCTGCGCGCGAAAGAAGACAACGCCTCGCTCAGAGACTGTGCATTATTTAGATTCAAGCTTGACGTTTGGACTGGTTAATTGACTCACTTCTGATAGCCAGATCTCTAATGCGCTCATCTGCGTTTGGTGCATTAAGGAAGTCGTCAACAATATTGGCATCCAAAAACTCGGTTCCAATAACAGGTGTAAGATCGTCTGTCTTAAACGAATCGAGAGCACCACTTGACTTCAAGGGCTTGGTGGATGTGTTAGATTTTGTGCTCTTTGGAGCCTCGATTTCGGTTGCAGCGGGAGCCATGTCTTCGATGTGATTGTTGAATTTCAATTGACTATTAAGGATACTTAGTGATGTGCTGGGTAGATCTCATTTATGCATTCTCAGTTTATATAGCTCCCAACGCATGTTGCGATACTCATACTTTGGTAGATAAGATGTAACGGAGAAGACTTTGTTGAACTGTTGCCCGACTCGGAAGATAAGACGGTTATAACGGCTGATATCAAGGCTTTTAGAGCTCCTACGAACTATTTTACATGAGACTCTTTGCCGCCTTCCCCCCACTTGTTGTAGTATCGGAGTTCGATAAGAGTGACATACTGTAAGAAGACAATTGGCTAGAAGATTGATAAATGATGAGTGTCGATATAGGAATTTATATTATACTAAGAAACTTATAACTTAAAGATTCTATGTCCATCTTACTTATAGGTTTTATATAAGTATTTGAGTAGTAGTAGTTGCTACTACTATAATTGTATAACCTTTAAGTTTATACAAGTAGCAATGCTTGTAGTTTAAGTAAGATGGATTTCTCTATTGTTAAAAGATCTAGATAGATTAGTAAAGTATTTGAGATGTCTAATTTGACCTATACAAGTGTTATTACTATTGTTATTACTTACTATTGCTAGAGTATAAATAAAAATAGGAGCCTTCTTGGTAATTGAAATACCTAAGGTAATACATGAGCTAATAGCTAGTACACTTGTGCACTACGAGTAATTAAGTAGGTTACTAAAATTAAGTATATCTTTAAGATTAAGTAGATCTTTAAGATTAACTAGGTCACTAAGATTAAGTAGATTACTTAAATCTATTCCTTATATGTATTAAATAAATAAATATTTAAAATATTACCTTATAACCTAATTTGTACAGTATACAAGTCTCATAGATGAGACACCAATATCAATTCTAAGAAACCCGTTTCAGGACTATCTACATCCCATTCTCTACAAATTTTCATAGCCCATGGGAGTCAGTTATCGTTATCTTATCCTAGGGAACTTATCTAAGGGAGTGATTGAAAGGTGCCCGCTATACACAGCCGCGATTTTACAAC
Source organism: Pezicula neosporulosa (assembly GCA_009805495.1). NCBI lineage: Eukaryota > Fungi > Ascomycota > Leotiomycetes > Helotiales > Dermateaceae > Pezicula > Pezicula neosporulosa. Next base: position 254,991 of record SELE01000002.1, read on the forward strand.
TTCGGGAAATTCAACGTTTAATGTTCTATTAGAGGCATTCTAAATGGGAACCCTCTTGCTATACACAGCATTCTCTTCTAAAGAGACAAGGTAGCTTAACGCCTAAACCCGAACTCGCTAACCACAACCAGTATACCTGAACCGATGAATAGAAAAGTTGAAATGTTATAAAATACTCGCTCTTGTTCAAGGTATCATATCGAAAAGAAATTCGGGCAAGAGCGTGCCTACTTGTGCAGTTACATGTAGTACGGGCATGAAACATGGTGCCCAGCTTTCTATCGTTGCCCTATCCTGATGATACAATCATGAAGTACTATCTGCTCGCTTAAGACGCCCAAAGGAACTTATCTCGCGGGCAACATGTTCGGCCAGGGAATCTTCTTACTCAAATTAGTATGCTATAAAACACTATGCCACCGATTTGTCGAACAGTTGCGCAGGACTTGATTTGTCTATCTTCTCTACAACCCTTGTCGTCGCATCGATCTGATTTGAAAGAATGTTGGCCTTTGTTGGAAAAGTTAAAACTGCCTTTAGCTCGAAGGAGGCTTTCAAGGAAATAGTGCTTGCCACTGGTGCTGGAAGTTATGGCGAGGCAAGATATAACTCGGATCTGCTCCCAACACCTCTCCGTCAGTTTTCCACCTGTATAATTTTGATTTCCTTTTTCTTTTCTTCCCCTTTTCTTCTCTGGAATCGGCTGACATTCTGAAATGTAGAGGATCGAAGATGGAGATGGCAACACTATTTCGCAGCCTACTTAACCATGTCCATGGGAGCTAGCAGTTATAATCTGGGCGCTTCGCTTGTGGCTACTGGACTTCTTTGGTGGCACGGAATGGTTGCTGCTGCTATTGGTGGCACTATCCTAACAGTACTTGTCATTCTTAATAGTCGTGGAGCAACAAAGTACTTTGTAGGTTTTCCGGTATACGTTCGCGCAGCCGGAGGGGTCAGAGGAGCAAGCCTTTACATTCTCTGTCGAGCTTCTGTTGCGACCATTTATTTTGCCACGCAGACGTATTATGGTGGTAGAATGACCTCTGTCTTCCTGCGAGCTGTCCTTGGGAATGGATACCACAACATCCCGAATCATTTACCAGCAAACGCAGGTATCACTTCGAGGGATCTTCTGAGCTTCTTCATATTCTGGATTGTAAGTGCTGTTATTGTCCGCTTTTGATCTTGGATTAACCCAAAGTAGGTTCAGTTACCTATCATGTTCATTCATCCCAAGATCTTACGGCATCTATTTGTTGCTAAAGCCATCTTCTCTACAACTGCTCTCTGGGCAGTCCTCGGATGGGCAGTTCATGCGAACGGTGGCTCAGTCGGTAGTTTCAAATACACAACCACTTCAAAGCAACTTACTAATTCCGAATTGGTCTGGCCCATGATCTCGGCCATCAATTCGGTCATGGGTGCTCTTTGTCCACTCCTGATCAATCAGCCAGATATCGCCCGTTATGCACACTCTTACAAAGATGTGACGTTCTCCCAGGCAGGAGGTATCATGATTAGCAAAGTTATGGTCATCTTCATCGGTGCTGCCACCACCACCTCGGCAGCTACTGATGTTCTCGGCAAAAGTTATTGGAACATCTGGGATCTGTACAGTTCCATCCTTGACCACTACTGGAACTCAGGATCTCGCGCTGGCATCGCATTTGCGTCGCTAGGCATCATGCTTGCAATCCTAGTTACTAATGCTGGATCTAATTCGCTGCCTGTCGGAGCTGACTTGACGGGGATCTGGCCACGGTGGTTGACAATAGTGCGTGGTCAAGTCCTCTGTGCCGTTGTCTCTCCGCTACTTGTCCCGTGGAAGATAATTGCTAATGCCAGCTCATTTTTAACCTTCTTGGGATCGTACACAGTCTTCCTGATGCCTATCTGTGCATGTATGGTTCTGGACTATTGGGTGATAAGAAGAGGCAATTTCCACGTGCCATCTCTTTACGTCACGCAACCAGATGCGCCATATACATATTACAAGGGATGGAATCTCCGGATGGTCGTAGCCTGGATATGTGGCGTAGCTTTTACAGTCCATGGCGTTGCTGGATCCCTTCATCCAGACTCTATCAATGAGCTCAGCAAGAAGATGTATAAATTAGGATTTATCCTTTCCTTTACCATGGGCGGCTCAGTATATCTACTCCTCAGTTTCATCTGGCCGTCTCCGGTGCTTCCAGCAGGGTCGAATCTTCAGCAGCCGCTTAAATTTGAGCAGTTGGCAGAGAACGAGGGGTTTTTGGAGGGTGAGAGTATTTCTACAATAAATGGGGTTTTGGAGGGTGTTGGGGGCACTGCAGGTAGTTCTAGAGTGTCCACAGAAAGCTGCGTCATCAAGGGGAAGATTGATGACGAGCAGGTTTGATTGTCAGAGTTTAAAACAGCACACACCAGTTTAGATTTGTGAGAGCAGGCTGGTAAGTCCATATTAAATATATCTTGCAGATGCATCAAACTTGCAGATTATAATCAGATGAAGTAAGATAAAGAGATAACTCTCACTTTCTATTTATTGCATACCAGTCGGTTTGGGGTGAAGCTTTGACGAAGTCGATTTAATTAAACCGAGGTTCAGCTAAGGACGATCAGAGCTTAAGCAAGACTAACAAACCTACTGAGCGTATATGAAGAGAGAAAAAGAGAAAATTAGCTAATAGTATCCAAACTGCCGGTCGAATGCCTCGCTGTTCGGTATACTCTCAGTAATGCTGTTGGATACCTATTTCGTACTGTCTAGGCAGACACAGCTAACTAGATGGATACCAGCAGGAGCAAGCGTCATTTTGACCATATGAGTTACTAGATACCGGTAGAAGACAGATGAAAGAGAATGAGTTGGGACATAGTAGAAGGCGGCCTCGCTTGCAGAAATGCCTGGCCGCATAGCTCGAGAAGAACGGTATCTCGCTAAATGGCGACTGTAAATTAATCGATGATATTCAATATTGGCTATATTACAATAAGATAGTAAGTACTACAGTGTAGTAAAGACCTTGATTACTTTGGATGATGATTACTCAGCACGTAGGACATCTTGTCCAGGGAATAAAAAAGAGGCGACCTAACTTGGTGAACAGATTCGGTAAGCGCAGGCACACCGCTCGGCTCGGAAGAATTGCCTCCATTCCCAGCCTCGCCAGCACAGCCACTACTTCCTTTCTGTTCCTCAACACCGATATTCTTCAATCTGCTGCTATCCCCGTATAGTGGAGATTGCTCTGGAATTCCATGACGAAGGATCTTTGCTTCGTCTGTCGCGGCATCTTCATCCGGAATGGTCGTCGCGAGCTTGCCCCAAATCCAACCTTCGACAGCAGTGGTCAAAATTTCTACATCCATCATAAGAGTTCCACGGGGGTAAATAAGGCTGCGGAGGAAGGGTGTCAATTATGTGCGGCACTATGGAGAAGCCTCACGAAGCAGGACAGAGCTAGTTTAGTTCAACATCGCGATTCTTCGTCGGCAGGATTTCCTGTTATCTCATATAATCTTTCGACTTACAGACCATACTTTGTTGAATTTCGACTCCGAACCCCAGCAGACAATCACCTTGAAAGGAGTTTTAGTTTTCGACCAATTCAAGGTAGGACTGGATGAACTGATTGGCGATTGTCGTAATGCTCACTATCCAATAGAAAACTCCATTATCAAGTCTCCGGGAACCAGAATTCCCACTAACACAGGTTCTGAAGAGGTCTTGTCGCTAGCTATACAGTGGATATCAAGCTGCATTAAAAACCACGAGAGATGCAAAGCAACAGCATGCTCAAATGGAGAACTTCAACTTCCAACTAGACTTCTATGGGTAGGCTTACCAGGGGATTCATCGATCCGATTATGCCACACGAGATTATTTCCAAAAGACACTCTGTATATGACACTCAGCCACTGTTGGGTAAGTAGATTCCACGCTTATCCCCATCTAATAGAAGTAGAATCTAGCGAAGCAAGTTAAAGCATGCGACTTCCCATGCTATAGGAAAAGATTGTTGAACTAGAGGATGATTTCCTGTAGCGAGAGGAAAGCAATCATTGCTGACGACTTTAAGGGAAAAGACAAGTTTCTCAATCTTACCAACCACAATCTAAGAGCACTTGAAGGAGGACTTCCATTAGTAGATTTACCAAAGACCTTTCAAGACGCCATCTTTTTCACTCGACGCACCCCCGTTCAGTATATTTGGATCGACTCAATGTGTATTATTCAAAATTCCCCTGAAGATTGGGAAATGGAAGCTTTGCGAATGGAACAGGTCTATTCAAATGCATACTGCAATATAGCCGCAACAGCAGGATCTGACTCTCGATCAGGATGTTTTGTTGAACGCGAGGTCGACACCTGTATTCCTATGACATTTCACGTTCCTTCTATGAAAGGGTTGTTACCTGCATTCTACCACGGCTTCTTACGGAGTCTTAGGTCGTCACACATCCGACAAAATACTTGAATCTTATCGACCCAGGCACGTACGTATGTGAGGAACGGAATCTTTGGAAAAGAGAAGTCACGGATTCGCCCCTGGGATGTCGTGCGTGGGTATTTCAAGAACGCCTACTTGCGAAAAGAGTTTTACACTTTGCTTCAAGTCAGATATTCTTCGAATGCTGCTCGTTCCAAGCAGCTGAAATCTCTCCATCGGGCATGGCCTCACCAAATTATCATAGCACACGACTCAAATCGGACTTTGCTGAGGCTCTTGACAATTTTGAAGGTCATCGATGGACACCAGAGCAGCGGGCATTAAGTAAGCCTCGAGAAGGATCTATTGCATGTTGATGCGAAGACTGATATTGTTTAGATACATGGAAAACCATCGTTGAGCAATTTACTGCTTGTGACTTGACTTACGAGACGGATAGACTCCGTGCCATTGCTGGTTTAGCACGCCGCATAAAAAGCACTCTCAAGTGTAGGTATGTTGCCGGGCTCTGGGAGAATGAGCTGGCTTCCCAATTAGTATGGAGAAGCAGTGGTAGATCTAAACGAACTTCTACATACCAAGCTCCGACATGGTCGTGGGCATCCAGACCCGGACAGATCGTTTTCGACAATTCAGGTACCCTTTCAGGTTATTTGTGGCAACAATTTGTTACTGTGCGAGGGTGTAGAGATAAGAACTACGGACGGCAACGAAATGAGCCACGTCGTGTACGGCTGCCTCCGCCTCCAGGGGCTTTTAATACCGAGTTCCATCAAACTTGAGAAGGATGGAACTTTGACAAATGGAAAGGATCTCGAGATTCTAGTTCGGCAATACTCATCCGATTTCACCCCTGACATAAGCGATGACTTTGCCGAAACATGTCAGGACGAAAGACTTTACTCCATCCCGTGTTTCTTCAGTAATCGAGGCCGAATATTTTGGATGCAGGGCCTTGTTCTCAGACATTCTGGAGAGAAGGGTCAATATCGACGAGTCGGCTCTTTTACATGTAGTCGCAATGGCGGTATTGAATTTGGGAAGCATCTGAAGAGAGCATTGGTTATGAGAGGTGACGCTAAGGAGAAGGCACTAATAACTAAGGACCTGTATGAAGACTACGACGAAGGAAATGATCGATACACATTTACCATTATATGATTGGCATAAATAGAGTATTACTTCATTTATTCATTTTACTTAGTAGGTAGCCTTTGTAAATAAACCTGCCTACCATGCTAAAGTGCTAATCGATCATATATTTGCTGACAAGAGATGCGAAGTTCGGGTCAAGGCAGGAAATAGCCCACGAAACTTTGTGATATCATTGATCCGCAGGGAGAAACTCCTGGCTCTGATCTTAAAAACAAAGTCGAAGAAGTTCTATATATAACCATAATGAGGAAAGTAGCCGAATTGGCAAAAAGGACCTTTACAAAGATGTGCGTGGGATAATGATGAAGGGTGCTTTAGTTGTGGAGGTTACGAGACGCGAATGGTAAAACTTGATTTTTATGACTAGATGGCCTATCAATCTTTAAGGAACATATTTAGTATGTTTTATCATAAACTGGGGATAAGTGATCTACATGGCGATAATTCAGTTTGGTATTAGGCTGGAGAGGAGAAATTCATTATCTACTGTACAAATGAGTTTATAAGATATTATTTTAATTAGGGTAATTAAGTAGGTTACTAAGATTAAGTAGGTTACTGAGATTATATAGGTTACTGAGATTAAGTAGATCACTAAGATTACGTAGATTACTTAAAAATACTGTCTTATAAACCAATTTGAACAGTATATATCGATCTAAATTCGTTTATTTCATTTCCTATATGTTGACGGATAGCTACTTTGCGACTATCCTTGACACCGTCCTTATAGTACGCGTCAGTATTGTTAACTGAAGGTGGTTCCTCTTGTACTCTTCGGGATTCATTCATACTCAGGTGAGCCTCGAAGCTCTCATGCAGAGCTTGCACCACCCTCGCCAGCCTGTGTGGCATCAGTGCAGTAATCGATCAATTCTTTCGCAGACATGTTGCTGAGGTCAGTAGCTGGGGCTGGGATCTCGCCGAAGAAAGCGTTTGGTGCGGAGCTCGTGTTAGTTCCACCTTTGAAGAGAGGAAAAAGTTTGAAATCGCCGCTGGTGTCTCCATTATTCAGGAGGACATCTTCGAAGCCTTCGTCGGTATCTTGGAGAGTTGTAGGGGTAAAGAGCATTGCGTTTCCGCGGTTGATAGGAGACAGGTGTGGTATAGGATTAATGTCGAAGGAAGTACTGAATGTACTAAGATCGTTTTGAAAGAGATCGTCGGAGGGATAAAGGAGATCATTGTCAGGAAATAGCTTGAAATTTTCATTTGCGCTGAAGCCTTGAGTGTCGTCTTGATACCCTGAATCGATGTTATCTATCGACTCGTATGGGCCAAGATGCGGTAATGCATCTGCCGTAACATTCTTCTTCCCATTCCTCTTGGCTCTCGTGTACTCCCACCCATGAGCCTTCTCCATATGCTGCTTGCAGTTTGATTCCCGCTTCGATTTATAAGGACAAGGCTTGAAGATGCACTCATAGAGTGGGCGGGCTGCATTATGTTTGTCATTGAAATGCCTATCCATCTCTTTCTCGGTAGGCCAGCCATAGTCATGGTATTTACAGCTTTCTATAGGACATTTCCAAGGTCTGGTATGGGTTTTCTCGTGCTTGGTAAGATCACTTGGGCGCTTGAATTCTTTGTTGCATCCTGGTTCACGGCACTTCTTAGGTGCTAGTTCCGCATTTGTAGGATTCCTCTTGCGTCGTGCCATCGAGGCCATAATTCTAGCATCGTCTTCCGCCTCTTCACTCAAGCTTCGACTAAGTTTGAAACCAGCTGATGCATCTTCTGACAGGTCAACCGGTAAGCCTGTTGCCATGAAGAATGCTTCCCCATTCTTCTTGACTCGAATCAACTCAGCTGGTTTGCCGTTCACCGCGAGGCCCCCATGAAGTTTTATCTCGTCGTCAGCAGACCTATGTAAGAGTAAGTATACTAGCTACTCCGTACAGACTACGTAACTGGCATCAACAGCTAACTTACACTTTTGCATCATCACTCCCCAAATCGTCCCTGGGTTGCTTCTCTGTTGCTGCTTGAAGCTGCTGTGCATACTGCTTTACTTGCTCAACAAGATCAATAAAATAGCCATTTGTGTATGGACTGTCATGAGGACGAGTCTGCTGGGCATTTGACAGAAATTCTACGGTCAATTGGATAAGGCGTATCGAAGTCAAGCAGAAGTCCAGATACAAAGCAGCACTCTTACTTTTTTCCTTCGACTAGTGAGCAGATGACTGTGGAGGTGAATGGTGCTGGCTACTTACTGGTGCCATGAATATTAACGTCTTCTCGAGGTCTCGTAGACAAACAATCTCTTTAGAGCGTATTCTTCTTGGACAATCTCCAACGATAGGATAGAAATCTTTCAAGGATGCCTTTGCTAGAAGGGGTTTTAAGATACGCTCATGGATTAGATTAGAGATACTGGCGGGAAGCTCTGGATGAGCCTCTACCTTTGTAGTGCCCTTTTGACCGCTCACGACGGGTGTGTTAATGGGTTCACTGGGAAGACTCGAATTGGTTTGGTTACCATTATCGAGATTATCGAGATCGGGGACTGATTTCAACTCGGTGGGTTGTGACATCTGCTGAGGATGAGACAAGAGCTTACAAGAGGAAAGGGGTTGGTCTTGATTTACCTTCTTTGCCTCTTTACTCGATAAGTTACTAGAGTCACTGCCCTCGCCGTAATTCTTACGCGACAGCTCATAATCATCTTTCTCCTCATCCGCATCGCTTATAGATTGGGAAGAGAGGACTCTGTTTGCTCTTTTCTTGGCAGGCTCGCCTTCTCGACGTGATTCGGTAAGTTGGCGTCTAGAAGTAGTGCTGGATACACTGGAAACTATCGACTCCGAATCCGTGGACTCTGTTTCCCGAGGTAGTGCGGCTAGGGCAATGGCCTCCATGTGTTTCCCAACATGTGTGGCAAAATTCCGTCGTGACTTTCCTGGGATCTCTAAACACAATGGACAACTTTCTAACTCAACTGGAATTGACTCGCGCACTTCAACTGAAGGGACTGCAACTAGATACTGGTCATCGCTCAGATGCAGACCGTGGGTATGTTCGAGGTGTGTACGCCAGCCCTCTGGAGTACTAGCTTTGTGTTGACAGGTTGAACAGCTCCAATACCTGTTCATCCTATGTTGACTAAATTCGTGCTCTTCCCAAAGCTTCCGTGTTGGAAATGTCTTCATCTCGTCTTTGCAGCTTGAAAAGGTGCATATATATGGTTTAAGGTCTACGAAAACGTGCCGTCTATAGCCCTTATTAGTATCACTCTAGAGATTGAAATACAGTAACCATCTCACCTCCAGTCGATGCGATTCTTGATCCTAGTTAACATGTGTCCACAAATTTGACAGCTGAATGGCACACCCTCAAAAACCTGCTTGGGGGTCGGAGGGACATGGAGGCCACCGTCATCTTTGTCGGCCGCAGTGGACTGAAAGGAGGAATGAGATGCAATCGTAGCGGCATAAGTTGACTGTGCTGGAAGTGAAGAGCCTAGTCCAGAGTCATGGAACAATGAAACTGCAGTAAACACGGCCTTCGGGATCTCCTGGGGAATATCATCGTCTTCTATTTGACTGTCCATCTTTCGAAGAGACATATGACGCTGCCAATTAGCTTCACCTAGTCGATGCATTAAACGTAAATTGGCCTTTGGAAACTTATCGTACACCTTTAAGACGTAAGGCTGCGCAGGACCTGAGACCTGGAAATCGATAGGATGGTCTGGTTGATCCTCAAACTCATCGTACTCCAATGCACTGAGCGTCTCCTCCATCGAAGGAAGCAGCTCCATGAGACATTCCACGTAGACGTTCAATGTGTTTGCAATCCCAAGGGAAAAACTCTCCGAGAACTCCGAGCTAGTCAAGATTGACGATTCGTTCGTCACTTTCATATTCATTCTCTGTAAGGATTCGAGCCTTCTCAACCAATATCTCTAAATCATGAATTTCTTGCATAATTTTTGGATCTGAGAAACTGGTGGAAGTGGAGTTTTCCAAACATTTTGGAGCGAGTTCTATCCAGGTCATTTAGTTCAACGGGAGATTATGGACATGTATTAACAACTTACTGAATAGTAGGATCTTCCCAATAGCAGCAAGAGACTCAATGACAGTTTCTCTCAAACCCTCCGACTCGTCTAGCACACTCTCTAGCTTGCCCTCCCGAAAGCCATCGCCCCAAAGGAACAGCTTGCCAAGGGACTTCTTGAAAGATTTCTCACGCTGCCTATTATAACCTGAAATAGACCCTGTTAATATTAGAGGGAATAGTAGCGAGAAGAGCTCCAGAGTGTGATGATACAAACTCCATACGAAGCCAGTGGAAGCTTGAGATGCCTTGCCATCAACATTCTCTGCTATTGTCTGGATCGTCGCTCCATCAATCCATTCTGTTACTGACCCGAACCCAGCCTGCCGCGGAATGAGTGAAGGCAGACGCTGGTTTCCCGGTTTCGAACTCGATGATGTATCGACTGTGGTGGTATATTGCACAGGTGTACTGCTGGCCCGCCGATGGCGAAGATTATTACTATCATCATCTCCGTTCTTTCTGCTCGTAGCCTTGTCGTTTTCTTCGCATACACTAACCGCCCGCCCATGGCCACCGTCAAAAACATCAAATTCGCTGTCCTCCATCTCGTTTAAGATACCAGTCTGAAACTTCTTTGTCGCAACGAAAATTACCTTCTCATTTGCGACCGCTGTGGACGTTTAAGCCAGTTGCTTATTGTTGAGGTCATCGTGACGGCTTGCAGTCAAGAAGGCTCCGCGACGATGCGCAGTAGTGCATGGGGGCGTCGCTGCACAGCCTCCAGTCCTGCATGTAATACGGAATGCCACAATTTTTATGGGTGGCTATGCGACTCGCCCAGTTGCTATGTGATCGGAAGGCTTGATATAGCCTCAACCCAACTTTTGTATCTTCATCGACCTTAGAGTGATACATCATCGCAATGTCCGGTTTTGAGGTTGTGGGCGTCGTGCTTGGAGTACTTCCGTTGCTGATAACGGCCGCCGAGCATTATGAGGACGTTTTCAAGCCCTTCAAAAGGTTTAAAAAATGTGCGCCAGAGCTTGAGCTGTACCAGCAGCAGCTGAAAACCCAGAAGATGATTTTCTTGAATCAGTGCCAATTATTATTGACTGCGCTTACGGGCCGGGAATCTGCCAAAGAGATGTTGCGGGAGAAAGATCACCCTTCCTGGAACGACGACGTATTGAAAAAAAAGCTGGTCGAACAACTGGGTAATTCAAGGGAGGCCTGTGAAGCTACTGTCCAAATGATTTCAGGAAAGCTTAAGTCCATCGAGGAAGATGCCGAGAGTTTCGGCACCATCCTGCAAGAATCATTACCGGTGTGTTCACTCTGACGAGCCAACGACGGCCCAGTCTTTTGTACCAAACTAACAACGTGCAACCAGTTTTGCTCTATTGGAGATAAAGCATGGCGGTCTAGGATACAAAAGAAGCTCAAATTCAGTTTCTCAGAATCACGACTTAGCGAGTATCTAAATGATCTCCGAGAGCTCAATCAGGACTTCCGCACACTGGCGAAGCAGACGAGCAGGCTTGATAGGCAAAGGCACATCGATTCATCGCCGCAAGTAGCTGCAACGTATCCATCCAAGAAGATTGAAGAATCCAGGCTGGTCCAGAGAGCCTCTGCACAGTTATACGACGCGATGGGAAGGGCATGCCAGCATCATACAGAGCACACTACGCACATTTCCAATTACTACCCCAGAATGTCGGATCAACTGATACGGATTCCTCCTTTGTGCGCTTTAACATCGCTTTCACACATGATGTGAGCGGGACATCTCTACTACCTTAGAGCCAGTGGTGAGGATACTTTCTTTTCTCGCTTCTCCAGTCTTCATTCTTTAGCCAAGTTAGATGTTAGGAAAGTACTAAATCCTCAATCTTCTAGTGGATAGCAGTGGACTCATCATTCGCTGAAGTTCCATCCAACGAGAGCAACAAAGCCATTCTACAACCAGATCCGTCATTGAGCCTATCACGCACGCACTTTAGCTCACAATCTTGACCCAGAGACCATCCAGCCTCGAAAGAAGATCAAAACACAAAAAAGCGTACGATTCGTGAAACCGGCACCAGTCTGCTCAAGTAATAGCTCTACCGGTGTAATTAGCCGCCAGGGAATTTCATCGAGCAATTGCTTGACAGAAACATGCCCACAACCAAGTCCTCCGTCCAGCACATCCTTGATAACGACCTCATACCAACACTTATCACTACCCGATTTCTGCGTGCAGCACGATTTCTGCTATCAGCTCCGGAAATCATGTGCCTATTCGCACTCCCTCGAAAATAAGTACATCGGCTACTTCCAAAAAGCTGGACCTTGCAAGCATCTCTCGTCTACTTTGCGGCCCCGGTTTCTGTGTGCAACTATGCACATCCTAAATCACTAGCTTCCATCATAACAAACACGGCACAGAAACCAGAAATTGAGCAATTTTTGGAATATGAGAGATTGAGATTAGCAGCACGGTTGGCTTCAGCCGTTCTGCAGTTTCATGCAACACCACTGCTTAGAGGCTTCTGGCGCAGCGAGGATGTGATCTTCTTTGGGCAAAGTAGAGATGACGATGTGGCATCCATCACGTCTCCACACCTCAACGTTCAATTCGGTTCCAAAAAGCCGCGCGAACTCGTTACACAAGCTGGAGACAACTTAGATAATGTCACTGGACATCTCATTCGCAACCCATATCTATTTAGCCTAGGAGTAACACTCATCGAACTGGCTTTCCAGGCACCCCTTCGAAGCCTATACAATACTGACGATCTGATCAATGGGCAACCTAACACGCTATCAGATTTCTTCGTGGCAAGCCGTCTAAGTAAGACCATAAGTTCATCCTTAGGGCCGGCATATGGAAAGGTGGTGAGAAAATGTCTTGGTTGCGATTTTGGCCAAGGGACGAATGATCTGAATGATGTGAATCTGCAAGCTATATTTTATCAAGATGTGGTATGTGAGCTAGAGAGGCTTGAACGAGGGTTCGCGATGTTACAGTTAGGAGGTTAAGTTGAACCCCAAATAAAAGTAAGCTATAGTCGATAGTGCCATTGAAATTTATACTATGAAATTTTACAGATGGACTCAAGAAGACGTTAGTGAGAGAATGAGGCTAACCCACTTATAATGTATGTGTATAAGCGAATAGGTTTACCTACAGGACAATATCACTTCTAAGCAAGCACAAAAGTTCGCATATCTTCAAGTCGTGGTAAAGAAACTATTGAGAATACATCCAGCCACTAAGTTGATGTTAGGACATATTGTCCCGGAAAGCAGAGCAACAATTTTAGGGCCCTCTTTTCCAATCGGTGTAAGCTTCAATCCCATTGCCGACATCTGATCTGCATTTTCTAACAATAATCTCGGACTATAGTCGGCACCAATGCGTGGGCTGCACATAGAAGCAAAGATCTGCATGTTGATAATGTTGAGATCTTCCGTCCAGAGCGATAGCTGGAACATTCAGAAGCAGCCAAGACTCCAATAGACGCGGAGTTTACTTACTTCATAACCGTTCATGCACCACGCAGTACACGCGTATATCGTCACCATCCATAATAAATGAATTGATGATTCATAGTTTGGATATGGTCCCCGCCTATGCCTTGGCAAGAACGTCAGTTTACTAGAAATGTCGAAGGTCATCCCGGTACTGGTCATGAACTGTGACTTCGAACCTGAAATCCTGGAGAGCCTTGTAAGGCCGAGAATGTGTGGTTGGCGAAGCAGATTGATTTCAGATGTCACATTCGTAGAAGGATTATCAAGAGTTATTATTGCCTTATAATCAGCTTACATCGAGACGCAGCGCCGAACTCTGTCTTTAGTGTGCAGGCTTAGTTTAACCTCATTGTTACTATACTATTTGTTCCATACATCTAATTAAGAGGATTGTACAAATTAGTTTATGAGATATTATTTTAATTTAAGGTAATTAAGTAGGTTAGAACAAGTAGGTTACTAAGATTAAGTAGATTACTTAAATCGATTCCTTATGTATATTAAATAAATAATTATTTACAAATATTATCTTATAACCCAATTTGCACAGTACTCTCGAGCACCTCCGAGAGAGAACGGTTATCCAATTACCAAAGTTCTATTCCGACCCTTGTATATGAGCTATGTGGACGAGGATTAGACACTCTAATCGTCCTTCATCGCTTAACACGTCTCAGCGGCAAATACAGGAAGTTTACAGTATTGAAGAATTACTCTTCTTAGTCGATACCTTATTACACATCCCTATGGCCTAATCGTTGGCCAATTCACGATCGACAGGATAAGAACCGATCGCTAGACTGCTGATAAGTATTTCGGGCGCGCTCTTAATACGAGTAATTTACTGTACATACGCTCGCTTAAATTGGTTTAGAAAGCCCAGGCGTCATGCACCATCCCTCCCCACCACATTCCCCCCCTCTGTCTCTCTCTCGGTCCCGACCTGTAGGGAAAGAAATGTGATTGAGAGCTGATAGTTCGGTGAGTTTGTGATTTCAGCCACATGAACTGGTGCGTTTCGATTTGAACTTCTACCTTAATGAACTTCCAATCTCTAAACCTTGATATCTTCGGGGCCGTTATTAAGAGCTCGTTGGAGTACATCATAATGTCGTTCATTCGTGAAAAGCTCGCATAAAATCTATAACTCGTTAGCTTCTCCCAAACCATCCTCCTGAGTTGGCATACCGAGAAAGAGTAGTCCGATGTCCCAGAACTGCGCAAAGTTATTTATGATCAAGATCATCAATTCTTCTTGGATACTAGGGTGAGAAAGGTCTCCGTCTACACTCTGCTCCTTCCTCAGGTGACGCGCATATCGATACACGACTGCCTCTGGTCCTGGTATAAGGCACACCATTGTTGGTGGAGCGAATCCAATGTATTCTGGCGACCACATCTGGTAGGTGCGAAAGGCTTCGCTGACTGGTTGATGATAATTGTCGATGCTCTTGTCTACTCTTTTTGGCAATATTGTACTGTTTTCATCAATAGAGTTGTTGGTGAAGATCACATCTTTTAGATGGTTGACAAGATTGGTTGTAGTACGCAAGTAGAATGCAACCTTGCAGCCATATCAGTGATGGGACCTTGGTCTCTTGAGCCGCCTGATTATAAAGTTCTTGGGCCTGGTAAGCAAACGGAGTTCCTCTCTCCTTCAAATGTGTTGCGTTGAAGTAAGCCAGTGTTGAAAAGCGCGCAGATAATGCCATCATGCCGTATAAAATAAATGCAGATTCTTTATTCAGACTTGTGTACCTATGCTCTCCGTCCCCGTGCACATGCGTCTTGTGGAACGTAGATTGGTGAAATAGAGGCAAAAAGACCTGTACTCGTTTGAAGTAGCAATAGATCCTATCAGGTTAGCTCTTATCAGAATTCATGGGGACATAAACAGCTTACAGTTCATCAATGACGAAAGTGGGTACATTAATAGAGTACCGCTGTTGCGACTCACAAACGTCAGCCGAATGCATAGCAGAGTGAATGGTTTCTGCAGGCAAGGAGATTCGCTTGACGGAATGGTCATCAAGTACGGCACAAGCTCCAAGGCTTCTGGGAGTCTCAGAGATATCACTAGGTCCAGGGGTAAGTGATATCATTGAACTGGCGAAAGATTCTATCTGAGGGTTACATTCAATCTGGCGCCTTGCAGGAAGTGTCTCAACCATGCAGTCAATCATACCTGGGCCATTCAGAACCCCATCGCCCATTCTGGTCGTCATTGAGGAGCCTGGCTGATTCTGTAGAAATTGGAAATTGTCGGTTGTGTTTTCCCATATTGGATGATTAAATTCCAGGTTCATATCTCCTTCCATGAAAGTATCACAGAGTGGAGAGAGGCTGGAGTTCGAAGGCATCTGCTGGTGCGTCCCCAATTCCAAGCGACGTTGGGAGTCTATAGTCGAATCTATGGTTGTGTAAATCATAGTGAGGATGAGGAGTTGAGACGATGTATCGACAGCAATGAAGGTAGTCGAACTAACCTTGACTAAATTCGTTTTGACTTCGGCTCTTTCTCTTGGTACAATTTCGAAGACGAGATTTCCGCAGGGGATAGATACATATAGCACCGACTCGCGTACAGCGTGAGCATTGAGGCCGGCGACTGTCACCTGGTAAGATGAGCCTGCTGTTCCCTCTTCGCGGAATTGCCATTTCACTCACACTTGGTTTTTTTCCTATTGCAGTGCCAGTTTAGCGGCAAATTATGGACAAGATAGCACCATGATGAGTTTGACTCACTGCAACATACCATTTGCATTCCTCGCATGCTCGATTCGTCCCTGTCTCCGTCCCCATTCCTGTTCCTGTTTTTGAGAGCTTTGTTGCTAATGGACGGAGCATGGCGCAGTGCCGTTAAATTTTCTGCAGTATAAGGTAGCAAGTAAGGCAAGGTCTCAGTAACAATGGCTTTGGTGGGCGATAACTATTGCAATTATGTTTCCTTTGCTTAGAACGTTGTTAGCGGGCGGGAGACTATCGAAAGGTTGTAGAGTAGTGCCACGCTACTAGTGGTCTGCACTTTGCTGCGCTGTTACGGTAGAGTATCGAGATGAAAAGAATTTTAAATCAGAGTATCATAAGGACAGAAAGCATTCTTGAACGAGTTTGGGGGTTGAGTGCCCGCAGGGCTGATCGCTGAAAGGACAACAGTTTGACTTTGCGGGGGGGGTGTCTCGGGAAAAGATATCGAATGTGGGTTCTCTGCCGTCGAAAGATCATTGGGGGAAGAGCCAAGGAGTTAAGGGCTTACGAATGCCTTGTCCTAGTATGACCGAATTATTAAGTAAAGTACAATAATACAGTACCATCCAGGATTGCGGTGCGTTGTGCTGATCACTGCGGCAAGAATCAAGTACTGTAGGTACTATCTCCCCACCCTCCTCCACCCCCACTGGGTTCAAATGTTATTTTTTAAAGGGCGTGGCAACAGCAAAATAAATAAGGTTTAAGCTGGTAGGGATAGTACCTAAGGTAGGTAGGGAAGTACAAAAGGTACTGTACAGTATAGGTGGGTTTAATTGGTAATGTTGACAGTAAGCATTTTCTATCCTAGGCACTACAACACTTAGCGTATGCAATATGGGGTGATCCCTAAATGATTTCAGTCGGTGTAGAGTTTCTCCAACAGAACGGACACACCGAACGCAAAAATTAGTACTTTCGAACCTTTCCTACTTTCATGCCTTTCCTAGGCATGTGAACCTGGAAGGAAAGCAAAATTAGAAGTCTACGTGATGAGTAAACGATTAAATAAATATGTAAGCTAAAGTTCTGGAAGTGTAGAATTTTGTTCCAATAATAATTTTAGTTATTTAAAGCCAGCTCTATCAAAATTGATGATGTTCTTTCGAAGCGTGATCTATAATTCTTTTAGAGCTATAAGAGGGTCTCTAGACTATACACTTTAGGATTAATCTTCTAGGCAATGATTAGTCCTATAACTACTAGAGATCGTTTCCTAGTTTTGTAAGGATCATACTCTCTTGAAAAATTTGAAACCATCAAGGAGAGCATTTATTTATTCCTAGCTATAAGCTTAAGTTCTATGTCTGATTGTTATAGATCATAGTTCTCAATGAAACATAAGTAACTCTTATCTAAGATACCATCATTCCACCTTTCAAATTTGCTCGAAAGTTACTGACTTACACGGTTCATACCACACTATAGAAGCACGGGCTCGGAAACTCCTACTTCAAAATGGTACCCTAAACCGACTTCTGGTTTAGTAGCTACTATCTTCTTATTCACTACATTGCAAATCTATATTTGTACAACTTACGTTAGTAGATTTAATCATACTAACACAGTCTTAAGCTATTACATTATACAGTTAAGCGGCAGTGTGGTTTCTCAGTCATATTTTTACATAAGATATCGCGACCAAGTAAAGAATAGACTTAACAGTAGGAAATTTGAGATGTGATGATTACTTTCTGTATAGGAAGCTTACTAGATTCTACAAAAAACGAGACTGATAGATATTACGAAGATGACCTTTTTTCCTCTTCCTTCTGGCCAAATCTGCATTTTCTTGCTTTGCTAGTTGTGCACTCTTCACAAGAAGTAATTAGCACCGAGGTTTGAGGGGGGAAGCTTCGCAATCTACCGCACACAGGAGATTATATGTCATCTGTGAAGGAGTTCTAATAAGAAGGTTACAACTCATTTTTTATACATACTTATAAACTTGTGTCTTAATTACCTGTAAGGCCCATCGGGAGTATAAGATATGGCTTCGTTTCTTTTGAGAAGCCGCTTTCGGATGTTGAGCTAGCCATGCCTTTTTCTCTAGATTTTGGGCTTCCGCTAGTTGTAAGGGGTCCTTGTACTGATTATACCTTGTCCGTGCAGCTACTAACTATGCTATATACCGCGAGGTCTCCCAATCACACGTCTTGGTCTGTTTTTTGGACTACCAGCAGACTCAAGTAGCGGGCACTGGGTACTAAAATGACCACTAGCAAAGCAGCGATGGTGCACATGAGTTTTGTACCCTGGGCTACTTGTGACGCATGTATTTGCTGGGTAATACGATTTGCACCAACCATCTTCGACATAAGAGTTGTCCATTAGCACTCAAACTAATTAGTTCTTCCTTCGATCTCTTATGCATATAAAATACAACATTTCATATCTCGGATTCTGTCAAATTCTTAAATGAGAACGACCAGGCCGTTTTGTAATTTATATTTTCAGGCTTTGTTAGTTCTCTCAGTTCCCACAATTTTTTGCGCTCAAGTTGATTTATGTAGAGATTTTTTAACCCGTAGCCAGACGACCAGAGAACCAAACATACAATAGAGATAAGCACAAAGGAAAAAAAGGATCTTAAGCACAGGCAATTATTGCAAGAACTTCCGTTAGACGTGCTTTTGCCCATAGAGACTCTATAGATACGAGGAAGGCGGCTAGTGAAAGTGATGGTTTGTGTTTTTCAATGGTTGTTTTCGATTTTTTTGAATAGTTGTTCTCGAATGACTTTGATTTGTGTATAGGTAAGCTGATATTTCTAAAAAAAAAAATTTATAGAGGTGAAGTGACTTCTTATATACATAGGTTGACCGCACACTAATTGATTCCGCTAAGAAAAACTCTAGTAGTTCTTGAATTATCTATAAGTTAAAGTACCGGAGAAGTGAATTCAAGATACTCTTTATAATGTAGATAGGAATAGTAGAGTAATTATCGCGATCAACTACAAAGTTACATCTAAAATAACGCACAATTTTCGCCGTAGGTACAAAAAGAGCCCAAATATATCTAGATGTATTTTCTATTTAAAAATACTAATACTATAGCAAAGTCAAGTTTTTCAATTGATCGAGTCATTGCTGCGGATTCTTTTCAGCTATTACTACTTTACAGAATTCAAAAAGCGTTTGTGTTTTTAAGGGACTGAGTCTCAAGTATGCCGTCATTTTCCTAAAAGAAGAGAGCAAACTTTCGATTACTTTGTCGCGACCCCATCCCACCCTCACCAATCCAGAGCTCTCGAGCTTTTAAAATCCGCTACGTTTACTCATTCTCGGTATATTTAGAGCTAAATTTAGTTAGATTGGAGTGGCGGATATAAGTAAAGGGCCCCTGGCAGAAACGTTTACCAAAGTGCTTTAAGTATCGCGGCTTAGATAAGCTCCTATTTAATTCGGACATCAATAGTAATTTCTTGATAAAAACTAAGAACGAAACTGAACAAACCTAAATATATAAAGAACAATGGTTTTTAGTCGACGAAGTTATAAATAGCTTAGTTTCATACTTGATAACTTTGCTAATGTATTGAATCACTTAAATAAATTAACTTAGTATAGTAAGCCCGGAATACTGTGCATTCTTTGCTTCCTGCCCCGAAATCTAACGTTTCCTCGTTCGCTCGCTTATCGCTTAAATTATTTTGGGCTTCAATCATAGCCTATGGTGATATACCGTAGGAACTGATCTATAAGAGATTATTTTTATTGGGGTACCTAATAATTTATCCAAATCGACTTATATACTCAAATCAAGTAAGTTACCTAGATCAAGTAAGTTACCTAGATCAAGTAAGTTACCTAGATCAAGTAAGTTACCTAGCTCAATGAATTGGGCGACTTAAATTATCTAAATAGATATTTAGTTAAAACGATCTCTTATAGCCCAATTTGTACAACAGTACTACTAGTAGTATGTCGAAATAAGTAGGAAAGAAGAAAGAAGTCTTTAATCTTGACTTTCGAGTTTCCAAATCACGTCCAACTTCACCGACCAAGGGATCTTTTCTAAGCGCTATTAGGGTGGAAAATCCTGTTCGTGACGCCATTGATCGTCAAGTCGTTGCAAATGACTACCTATAGACCAAATGACATCAGTATGGGCCTTACGGATTATTATATCGTGCAGCCAGTCGCATACACAACTGGTAAGCTTCCAAAAGCCTTGGTTCCTAGAGCAAAATTTCATTAGCAGTGAACGCAAAGATATTTCTCAACCATTATTACCTACATTTCTCGTAAAGATCAAGACCATGTGCTTGCTAGTGGTAGAGGTCGGAATGGGGCCTCTAACCCACGCCCCAACCCATGTGTAGGTTGGTACGCTAGAATGGGGCCCCATGGAGCCCCATTCCGACCTCTAGCTAGTGGCAACGACTTGTTCCGTAATAGAGCGGCCGAGGCCGCTGAATTCACACTAACAATTGCTACTCGCGTTATCTTTGCTCTTTCCTGTCGAAAATGTTACGGGTGAAAGAGGCAGATGTGAAGAGAGGTTTTTTTATAGGAAAATGTTGGAATTGGAGGAGCTATCGCAAACCAGAGCAGTATTTATCTCTCTCTCTGCCAACAAATTAGGCAGTGAGTGTCGACAGGGCCAGGAGAGTGGAGGATAAATAAGTCATCCAACGTATTCCAATCTAAGACGGCTAAAGGCTAGACAATTCCCTGGCATGTATAACTGTTACAAATCGTTCGAAAGATGCAATTCCCGGCTTGGACAAGTATACTACTACTATAAAAGCTAGTCCGAGGAATTCCTTCGTAGCAAGGATCAATTGCTAACCTTTAATTACCATTTAATAAGTAATTATTAGATATATTTTACACTAGGACAAAGTCCTAGTGCATAAGATAAGAGACTATAGTATTGAAGATTTAATTACTAATTACTAAAATCTAGATGAAGTTACTCTATATTTTTGCTAGGTTTCAAATTCGAGCTCATAATGTCCTTGATACCAACGCGTCTTTGACGATACTGGTAGGATATTCTTAGATTACTTTATCAACCATATACTATAAAAACATCAGCTGTAGCAGTGATAATAAGAATAAGAAAGCTCGCCATAATAAAGCTCTACCTCTTTAACCTTCGTCGCCTTAGGCTACGCATCGCTAAGACTTCATTTATAGTTAAAGATTTCTGTATTGTTCAGTAGTTACTGTTAAGAATAGGGATATAAGCCCAATTGGCACATGTGTATCTAGAAGATAAAAAACGTCTGGGTTCCAAGTCGACGTAATGTAAACTCAAGCCCGATGATGAGCATCATAGCTCAATTAATGTACCACAGGTTATTATTAAAATTAAGCTGATGATTGGCAAATATTGTTCACGTTACCCTGTGCGGACTTTAAGGGGAAATAGGATTTCTTCTCAACAATTAATTAGTTACCTTAATATCGAGTAGCTAAAAAAGCAATAGACAGTACTTAAATGAAAATACTTGCTCTATAACTTTTTGAAAAAGTCCTTTCTACCGAAATTGATGAATCAGAATTTCTTCTACAGTAAATACTATCGATTTTTGATTTTGACGATATCTAGAGTTTGTGTCCTGTACCGGAATTTTCCAGATCCCAACAACAATCTTCGATCCCTCAAGAGTGCTTCAACTCCCTCTATCCAAAGAGTCCCCGGAATCGGATGCCTCTTTCAAAACTGCGAATGTACAGCTTCTCTGCCTCATCATCCACCACAGAACCATAGAAATCAGTAGGTTTCCGTTCAGGCCCCCCCACAGTCTTTTTCATCAAATTCATCCCGTTGCTGCCGTGTAATAATTGGCTTTGCCGAACAGTGAATGGATTGTCGTTGATCGAAATATCATCGTGAAAAGAGTGTACCATCCATGCTTCGTTACACCACGAAAGGATAACACCAACAACTTTTCAGCGCCTTCCTTCACCCATAAAACCTTCCCTCCACCTCCCATTCAACTTGGCTTCCCTCCTTCACATGAAACATCCTCATCTACAATTTAATCTCCCCAACCTTAACTTCGACTTCCTCATCCTCATCAACCTCAACTTCCTCCTCCTTCGCATCCTCTCCAACATGACTAGTAACCACAATCTCAGGCACAGTGTGTGCCCTCGGTTCTCTCCGTTCATAAACCGGTAAAAGAGGTTCCTGTCTCGAACTCGGAATCCGTCCAATAAGATGCCAAAGAAAAGCAGCGATGAGAAGAAGAGTAATAGCTGATGAGATAGCCGGTGAAGGGAGGGTAAAGTCCGATGGATTTGTGAAACTCATTGCTGCCATTTTGTCCCGCTGGTTTTAAACTCCGTGTTGGTCTGTTGGCGACGAATAATTCTGACGAAGGCGATGATGGTATTGTATGGAATTTCGTGTTTGGACGAGAGGTTACGAATACGGTAAGCGAGGATATACTTCGTAAATCGAAAAGTAAGGTACGGGAGATACGAAGGTATGAAACGAGGCTGGTGATACGAGAAGAGAAAGAGTACAAATGAATGACTGGAAGAAAGAGAGGGAGAGGGAGAGAGAACGAGATGAACCGTATCAAAACAGATACTCCAGAAAGTTTGGGAAATAAAGGGCAGGAAAGGCAAATATAAAGAAAGACTGTCTTTCCGCATCTGTATGATTTTTAATGAACAGAAGTCTATTTTGAGAAGTCGTTCAAGCAAATTTCATCATCTCATCCCTTTAATGGGGCGAAACGCATCGATCCGACTTCATGATTGGATCGCCAGGGTTTCGCAGAGAAAGCTCGGACGGATTCGTAGTCGCATTTCGGGAGCGTCGAAAAGCGTTGTGTACGCGTACCCCACGAATGTCCATGCCCTTTGCCCAAGCCATGATTGATGATGGATCCCGTTACCGATATAGACTTTCTTCGAAATGAGATGTCAGCTACTTAGAGTTGTTCGCTAGGCAATGCCCTATGCTTTGTTTAGGAAAGTGTTCGGATTCGCAAGTCACCAAATCGAGCTGAAGCTTTGCAACATGGCGCCGGTAAATCCGGGCTGAGCAGTTTGGTATTTTGACATCTACCAAATCCATGAACAGAACTCCAGAAAAGAGAAGCTCTCGACTTTTGATAACCATACATGACGCAAGAGAACGCCTATTCATCGTCTTCCTCCTCGTCCTCAGAGACATCCTCCATATCCTCATCGCTTTCACTTGCCTCCATTTCGGCCTCCTTCTCCTTCTCCCGATCCTCCTTTCTCTTGCGATCGTCTTCTTTCCTGGCCTCTTCAAGCATCTTTGCCTTTTCAGCTCTCTGTTTCCGTTGTCCGACAACAAAAGCACCCAGTGGTGTCTTCTCCCACTCAAAGCCCTTCAAGAAACCTTCAACCCCAGCACGGTCATTGGGTGCAAAATCAACCTTAGCTCTCTTTTCCTCGATGAACTTGCTATTCGCTTCGAGTTTTTGAACCACGAGTACGAACTGCGAATTGATCTTGTTGTTCTTGTTGTTCTTATTTCCGGTATTTTTGTTACCGGCATCCTTGAGCCAGCGCTTCATCATTACGATAACGGGGAGAGCCAATTCGGGAAACGCGATGCTGGTTGACCAGAGCACAAAGAATTCAGTCAGTAGCTCTGCAACCTGATCGCCGACTCCGTCTTGGTAAACGCGAGTGCGGAGATATGATTTCTGCGCCTTGTAGTTCGCATTGAAGTCGAGAGACTTCAGCGTACTAGGCTTCGGGGGCTTCTTCATCTCGGCAGAGTTGAGGACTTCGAGAAGGGCCGGCGCGAGGGGAATGTAGGTACCGGTTGCTCGCGAAAGGCGGAGTAGAGAGCGCATGAGGTGGAATCTGAGAGGGAAGTATGTTGCGGTGGGAATGAGACGCATCGCCCCGAGAGTTACTTGTACTGTCGGGTATATTAAAGGTCTAAGTTGGGATTCTTTGCCAGTCTCGGCCTCCTTGACTGGGCTGCAATGCTCTGCCAGCACGCACGACCAGAAATCCAGGGAGTGTACGTATTGCCAATTGTAGACCGTCTTGTAAGATTCTTTCTGGTTGTTTGTGATACTACTCCTTAGGTGGATTGCCAATTGTCTGATAAATGTGAAACCAGTGGCATATCCAACTCCCTGATCGAGACCCCAAAGCTCGGCTGCTGAATTTTTCATGAGATTGATGCCCTGAATTGTGTGGATGGTAGTATTTCGGGCACCCTTGATCAGGCCTTGGTAGACCGTCTTGAGAACAGCTTCTCTCAGTCCAGCATCGCCTATGACTGCTAACCGTCGAATTACCAAGAATGCAGTGATTCGAGTAGCCTCGGTACTCGATGCTTCAGACCAAATATCAACAACGCTTTTAACAACGTTCTTGAGAACCTTCTTAAATGGTAAGATGTAGGGCAAAAGGGGTGTGATCGCAGAGAGTGTGAGTTTAAGTGTTGGAGCATCGGAAAGAGTTGTAAGAAGGTGAATTACGGAGGAGGAATGTGATTTGAGAAGTGGTGTGAGAGTCTTGAACTTTTTTGATGAGGTTGGAACTCGGACTTTTCCATTATTACTTTCCTGTACAGGAAGGTGGTGGTTGAGAACCTTGGGTACATGTCTGAGTGTGGTAAGGAGGAGATCGTGGTAGGCCTCAGGGTTTGAAATCGTGTATTTGTATTCCTTCCCATCATCCTCATTGACATGAGCTGCCGCCCTGAAAGCCAGAACAACCTGTCGCATAGCTCGTAGTGAGTTCTGTTCAGTCATGGCCTTTTCCCATTTTGCAACCATAGCCTTTGTAACTTCAGCGAGATCTTGAATTTCCTCCTCTTCCTCCTCTTCTTCATCGTCTTCGTCAGCCTTAGTTTTCTTGGACTTCTTCCGCTTCTTCTTTGGTTTCTCTTCATCGCTTGCACTCAGATCATCCACTTCGGCCAGGTCGGCATCTTCGTCGAAATCTAGAGCTTCGGGGTCATTCTCCTTCAAGTATTTGTAAAACTCTGGGTCCTTCTCTGCCAAAGCATCCATTGCCGATTTGCTCATGCCGATTTTGTCTTCGTCATCGCTGTCATCCTCACTGTCGCTCAGTACTGGCGCCTCCTCAACGGAGCTATCTGACGAATCTCCATCTTCCTCCTCCTCGGGCTGTGATCTCTTTCTCTTCCCAAGCTTCTCGGCAGGCTTTTTTGACTTCTTTGACAGATTTTCGGGAATATCGAAACCGCCTTGGAAGAAATCATCGACGGTCATTTTAGCCAAAGCATCCTCCTTGGGGGCAGCCTTTGGTTTCCCCTCAGCATTGTCTGTGCCTTTTAAGAATTCCGCATCCTTCGCATTTCGTGCTTGCCGTTTCTCTTTGATTTGTTGACGCTGCTTAATCTTCGCACCAGCTTTTCGTTGCTCAATCACATCCTTAAGATGATTCTTCTCGAATTTACGAGTTCGCTTTGCTGTGCTTTTGGCCATTGTGGTTGTGGTTGGTTTGCGACAGCTTGTGGAGGCTTGCAAAATGGTAATCGGGAGGGTTGAACTTTTTGGATATTTTAATAGCGCTAGTCCAAGTACGGCAGAGTTGCAGGCGGTGTATGAGTGGCAGAATAACGTCCGATTGCGATAACTGCCAGGCAGCGTCAAATCTTCCCAAATTTCATCATCGATTGTTTTCCAAAGATGTATCAAAATCGACAGGCGTATGCGCCTACTCCTCACAGTTATATCCCTAACACAGCTCTTTCTGCAACTATCAATCTCGATGAGGTAAACCAGTGATCCTCAAATTTTTTTAAAAGCTCTACAGCTGACCCCACCATAGGAAGTGAAGCTCGCAGAGACGCGCGCAGAACGCGACTTGCAGGACTCGCTCGCCGAAGTCTTTAGCATAATAATCACCCTTGATGAACTTGAGAAAGCATATCTGCGAGATGCAATTACAGAATCAGACTATACGGAGATCTGCGATCGGTTGCTGAAGCAGTATAAAGCCATTCTGACGGATGAGGGTGTTGCCAAGGAGTTCGTGGATTTGGAGACCTTCAAGAATGAATGGGATGTATGTATTATTCAGTTCCCAACCCAAAATATACTTAACGCCTAAAAATGACTAGATAGAAGTACCTCGGGCCACAGAACGAATCCGCATTGGTCTCCCCAGCACAGTCACCGCTACTTCACACATCTCTTCGAACACAGGAAACACAGGTGGATCAAATGGCCCTTCAGGCACTCTCATTCTCGAAGCAACGCAAGATTTTATAACATTCCTTGACGCTCTCAAACTTGGACTATTAGCAAAGGATCAATTGCATCCTCTACTTTCTGAGGTTATACAGTCGGTAAATAAAGTTACGGATCGCGAGTTCGAAGGCAGGGGTAAGATCATACAGTGGCTTATTACGTTGAATCAGATGAAGGCTTCGGAGGAGATTAGTGAGGATACAGCGAGGGAATTGGAGTTGGATATGAATTCGGCGTATCAAGGGTTTAAAGCGACGTTGCAGTGACGAAAGGGGTTAGTCAAGAAGTTATTTGGCTAAATGGGATTTGAGCATAGCGTTGGAGTTGGGTTTATTTTGTTATTTGATTTGGATGTATAACTGGTATCCAAGAGATATCGTACAAATATCATACAAGGAAGGTCCAGAAACTGGGATACACAAACTCGTCCTCGAAGATCCGTCTGACCTGTTCAAGCACGAACTTCTCTACCTTGCCTACATTTTTAAGGACTTGCCTTCCATTTTCCCTCTGACCTATCTCGCTCTCTACCTTAATCTCATGTAGTAGGCCCCCCATTTTCATACCACTAGGACGACCGTTTTCATTCAGATTATCTGTGCCAATTGCCGCATGTGCATCTTCTGGTGAAAGGAAACAAAAGTGAGCTCGCTTTCGAATATATGCAAGAACAGCCACCCCATCAAATGATAAGCCTGTGATATTCAGCTTGACTGGGATTCCCACAAAACTTGGCATGGGATAATCAAGCAGAATTTCAGCTGTAAGAGAAAGCTTGACGTCGCCGGAATATTTTACACGGAATACAGTCTGAAGATCCTCTACCCTGGGCTCTCGGAACCTTCGCGGTGGCGATCCAGGCTCCTCTTCGACTGTCTCTGCCAGAAACCCTTCACGTGTCTCTGGCCTTGTAGTTGTTGTGCTTGCTGTGGTTGCACTTAATGTTGAGACGCTAGCGCGTTCTCGGAGAGCTTTTGCTGCTGCATCTGCTGTTGGTGGTGGGGATAGAGAGCTCTGGCTCGCGGAATGTCGATGTCCACGTCCATTGGAAGAAGGTAAATTGGAATAATCTGGCCAGCCATGAGGTAAATGTGCGCCAGCGACAGCCGCTAGGGGCGTCTGGGTTCCAGAGAGGCCTGTGGCCAGGTGAGAGTGAAAGTAGCTGAGATTCGAGGTCCCGCCTGGAATACCTGGAGTATTGACTCCAAGAAAAGGACTCCCAACTTCGCCTGGAGTTTGCATCGAGCGCATGCCTGGTAACCTTGTATCGATGTAAGGCGGCGGATGCGTAACAGGACTAGCATTCTGCATCCTGAGAGCCCTTTCCATTTTTCTCCTCTCTCTCAAAGTCTTCGCCTCAAGATCCTCACTCTTCAACTGGCCTCCCTCCCACTCATTCTCGCCATCTTCCTCTCCGTAATCATCCTCGGTCTCCTCGTAAAAATCCGGTAGAGGGTCGCATATATCCTTCAGCTCAATTTCAGGGGCGATGGATCCAAACTGAAAGGCGTGAACATTTACAGCTCGAATGAAGCGTGGGAGAGGAACTGTCTGGAACTTTTCGTGCACGAAATCCCGGATCTTTTCTGCTAGTAAGAGGCCATCAGGTCCCGTGGTCAGCGTGTCCCAGTTGAGATCGATGGACATGGGTGCTGAGGAAAGCCTCTTCAAGAAGCCTGAATTGCACACGGCATCGAAATCCTCTCAATATGCCTCACACAAAATCCCCAGATTACAGTAGTTGTGTTGGTCTGGTAGTCCGCGTGACGTCTTCTGATGTTGAGTCCAGATTTCGAGGTCGAAAGTTGAAAATCAATGCGGCAACTTATTTTCTTAAAAGCGGCCTGAAGTCACCAACGTCGTATCCCTAGCCTCCCGTCCTCTCCCTTCTCACTTGAACGACGACTCTCAACACATATCACAACCACCAAAAGGCACTTTCAATCTCTCGAAAACTACCTTACGCTGCAATTAAATATTATGGCCATAAAAGTAGCGGTCTGACCGAATATGACCTCGCGGTCTTCTACCTTTCGAGTGGCCTTCCGCAGTAAATTTTGCTGCATATACCTGTTAGACCATGAAGCAAATGACGCTAGGCGAAGATCACTTTTTTAAGCTTAGAATAGGCATATTTGAAAGTGCTGCGAAGACTAGTGTCTTCGAGAGCCCTTTGCAACAAGCAGTTCTGTATCCTGCCCTCTTGCTTACTACCTCTGTTCGCAGTTCGAGGAACCCGTCCGCCCCCCATAAAACGAATTCTGCTATAAGAGTCAGGGTTTCTGCTTTATCTTGCGCCTTGATCTGAACGTGTTGTTTGATTTGACTCGTTGCATCAAGAGTTGACTCTTGCCTAGGCTTTTGCTTCTGACTCGTCTCCCAATCAGGATCTTGTGAGGCTTCAACGATAGTTTATGGGAGGAGCCTTTTAACTTGGCTCGTGTAGCCAGTCCTACCCTGGGAGAAGAGAATGCCTACTCTGTTGGATAACGAAGAGAAGCTTGGTACTTTGCAGCCCAATGACTGGCTAGGGATGTAGTACTTACGACCCGCTAGGCAGATGGCCGTACCTGCGCTGGACACTTTCCTGGATGAAAGAATAGCATTTGACCATGCAAAGATATGAGCTTAACATTGCTTGGTACATAAAGCTTGGTTTGGGTTGTTTAACCAAGCCTACTTGTGTAACTCTCAACAGACCGCACCGATACACAAGATCATTGTGCCCGACCTTCACCATACGATAAATCAAGATGCTCGATGTTTATTGGCCTCTTTCATCTCAAACTAATTGACTCCTTTACGCTCACAAATATCGATGAAGCATTCACGTTGCAAGACGACTTATAGCTGGCATGAAATTGTCAGTGGTAATCAAGAGGTCGACACAACACTTGCACAGTACCTCTCTGCCGGTAGCTGATGGAGACTAAATGCGATCTTATGGTAGTCCAGTTCTAGTTGTTTTTTTACCATCCAGCCTCACCCTAACATTGTCACGCCAGGTGCTCGAGGGTTGGAGAAGCACCAGAGTTATATTTGACTTGGCCTGGGGAATAGCTCTCGCTAATAAACATGCTCTCCACTAAAACCCCGTATGTCAGTTTCTCAGTCCGAAGTTCTTACAACCTTCCATTCATGCTTATTTCCAAACAAATCTTCAACCTTCAAGTTTCGCGTTAGCGATGATCTGAATGATCGGACTGATTCCTTCCAGCTAATTGTGGCGTAGTTGCTTGTGGCCCAACCAATTCTTGCGATAATGCCAAGTCAAACCCCGGCTATAGAAACTTGAGGCATTTTGCCCCACAAGTATCTTGGGGAAACAGACATCGACGGACTTGGCTGTTTGATGCTGTCCGCCCATAATTCCTATTTTCTGGGCACACTTCAAAATTGGAATCAACAAAACTGTCGACGTCCCTTCATCGTCATGGCCTTTCTTCCTTATAGCAGGTCTAGGTGGTTGCGAGCGTCTTTTTCATCTCTTCTTGTCAACCATTACACTTCGATTCTCCATACTTGACGCTGTGCGTTTTATACCTAATCTTTTTATCATTATGGCAGCATTTCAAGCTTCGTGGCTCCGAATTGTTTCGTTACTACTTTTCCTCGTCCTTGCGCTTCCAGCAGATGCTCTGCCTAAGAAGGCCAAGACCACCACCAGCACTACGAAAGGTGCAGCAGCAGCAGGAGGTGCGACTGGTGCTGCAGCTGCCGGTGGAATAACTACTGCGACTGACGGATCGACGATATTGGATAAGACAGTTCAAATCAAGTCAGTACAGCCTTCAGCCATTCCGCACAAAATGAAAACTGACCTCAAGCATAGTGGCCTTTCCATCCGCTATAAGATTAGCGGCCCAGCTCAGATGTTCACTGCAGCATCGGGAGTAACAGGCGGTACAGCAGCAGCGAATACCACTGGTACTATGGGATTGAACGTCCTCTTACATGGCGATGGTGGAACGTCTTTCTTCGATTTCCCCAATCAAGCTGTCCAGAACAACCTCATGGGCGTCGTTGTACTCGCCCCTAACAAGAACCTTTTCTGGGGAGGTGGCTCTGGTCTCCAAAGAACTGATGGTGTTGCACACTCTGCCGCGGTCAACTCCTTAATCCAGAATCAGCTTGCTCAAGACGTTTCTTTTGATCCTGGGAATGTCTTCTTCACCGGTGTTTCCGGTGGTTCTCTCATGCTTTCTGGTTTCTTCGTACCGGCTTTTGGTGCTACATACAAGACTGGTGTAGTCTTATCGTGCGGTGCATTAACCCCACAGGTTGATGTTGTGGATGCCAATACATTAGTCTCGAGCATGAAGATTCACTTCCAGAGCACAAGTGACGAGTTGGGCTCATTGCAACAAGCTATCCCAGATGCTGTCTCGGCATATGAGAAATTGGCCACAACAGCTGGCTTGACTGCTGATCAGATCGGGGCTTTGCAGACAGTGGATAACACGCCCAATGGTGGTGGTCATTGCGGATTTGATAATAAGGCTTTCGTCTCAGGTGTACAGCTTCTTGCAGATAACTACCAAAATATTATGGGTGCCAATGCTTCCGGTCAATTCACTGGTATCAGCACTAGCGTTCTCAAGGTAAGTTCCAACATACACCTCCATATTTATTCGCACGGTTAGAAAAAGAAAGAAGAAATGCTAATCAGGTATCATTGCATAGACGGTTGTTGGAAACGAGAATGTCGTCTTCACTAGCCAAGGAGTAGCGCAGAAGTTTTGAAGTCAGAATCAGGAGATGTAATATAAAGAGGAATTGAAAAGGATTTTGAATGCCATATTTGATGCGGAGATATTTGCTTTTTACATGTTAGTGATTTGTCATTAGCTCGTGATAGCCAGCAGGCAAAACCAATGTCCCTAAATTTCAGGCAATATGACACCTAGAGTTGGTGAATGATTCGAGTCATGCAGAGTATATTATCGTGCCACTTAGTGCAATGCTCTTTCCCATAGAGACTCGGTTTGATTTGTATTGAAATTTCAAATTCTTTTACTTCTCAGCAAATTCTTTTCTTTTCTTTTTTCCTTTTTCTTCTTTTTTTTTTCTTTTTTTTTTCTTTTTTTTTTGGTTTTGTTTGTGCTCACCGAGCTAGATAGACTCTAGCTTCTCTCATTGGAATACCTAAGCTAGAAGGTATTCATAAGATATTTCTCTGTTAGTCACGTGGTGAAGCGCTTACCTTCGGACCCGCTTTCATTTATGCGCGCGAATTGTCCCGTCTTTAGTCCTCTTCCACTTTCAACATCAATTCCAAACAGTACAAGCTACAAACAATACTTGCTATTCATGTCTCAAGATACTATAACTAACACACCCTCAGGACCACACTCGTTGTCATCTATTTTACGCATCAGCGAATGATCTTCAACGCTGCAATCCGCAACTTGCAACCCCGCGATTTGATTTGTCGTCGAGCTTCATCAAACTCGTAGACATTGGACAGACTCGAAAGAAAAGACTTGTCATAAACAAACGCCATCCATGATCTGTCAGGGAGCCCACTTTTCACAGCCATTCGCAGATTCTACCGATTCACACCAACAACGAGTTGTCTCTGGTATATCAACGTACCCTAGCAAGCGTGGTTCTCACTGAGGTTTGCGAAAGTTGGCAAATTGAATGCTGTTCTGGTCATCTCCGCAGTCAATCGTGGGATGAGCTATGAGCTTAGTCTCCCTCTACGAAAGTGCGGAGGAGCAGCCTATGGCTTACTTGTTGATTATTAAAGCATCTGTAATAGTGCCAACAGTTCGAGATGTTTGGGTGCTGCACACATTATCTCTCTGGAGCAATCAGAATCTGTGGCTTACCACTAGAACAATCAAATTTACCGCATCCAGTTGCCTTCGTGTTTTATTTCCTTTCTTCAATTGCCGGTCATGCTGGTATGCGGCGTTGGCTGTTGACTGTTGACCGTTGACCGTTGTTGGCCGAGTTCTATAGCACGATCATCTGCAGCCAACAACATCCAAAGGCTGTACAGTACCTTGTTCATAGCTGCACTGCATTGCTGCACAACATTACCGTTGATCACCAACAAATCGATAGTCGATGAAGAAGAATCCAACAGCGTAGCACGCCAAACTTTAAATATGTTGTTTGGTCGCAAGCGGACTCTCGCATCAGTCGCACATCATCTACCCGCCCGGCAGTAGGTTTTCATATAACTTGTACCTCGCTTCTCTGCTTCTACGATGGTACGAGTACTTGTCACAATGGATAAAAGCCCAAACTTTCTTTTCCAGCACTATTCCGCTATTCCCGCTATTCTCGACAAGATTAGAGGATAGGTTGATGGTAAAGCGTAGGTGTAGGTTTTGGGTGGACCCAGTGCAAAGCAGGTACCCAGCGTGTTCGCTGTTATAGGTATCAGATGATGGATTCATAGCACTCGGCTTGTTTTTGCACTATTGCAACCACCTCAATGATATTGCGGCGGCTAAGATGCGGCAAAGGCTATCCCTGGTGTCGTTCCAAACACACACCTGCAGACATATTCAGATCCGGCAAGATCTCCTTACAAGTCCAACAGATTCCTCGACGCCTTTTCTGCAACTCTTCATCACATGACTGTGCAGCGGACGCATGCAATAGCAAGGATTTAGCGCTTAGCAGCACACCTTAACTAATACATTCGCCCTGATGCGACTCTGTTCTAGTTCAAGTTGGGTGACGCTGCAAGACTTTTTCTCAACCACTATGTTGGGCTATAAAGTCTTCTATCCTATTAGGCTACCTATTAGCCGCAAAATAGGTGATGATTAGCTCTTCGCCGGGCAAATGCATATAGACAGCGGGAGAGCCCGCTCATCCTGCGGCTATGCAACGCCGAGGCACGCGCTGCACGGCAAACAGCTCGTCAACCAATCTGCGGGCCAACTCCCACACCCCGTTCAACCGTTATGAAGCCTGTCACATACGACGCGATCTAACGACCCTGGTAGATGTTCCAGAAAGAATGCTATGAGCTCTACCCTGCAATCAGTGTTGCTGCCCAAGGTGCGGCTACGACCCCTTGAACTTTTGTTGGATTTTAAGCTCCTAGAGAGCTTCAACGAGAATTTCCGGCATGTGTACAGGAAGAGTATGCACCTCTCATTTTCCACAATCACACAGGCTTGGGCTGCTCGGGAGCAAAAGGGGAATTTTGATGATGCTGATATTATGCTTGAGAGCTGTTAAACCATGGGAGAGTCTCCCCTCGTATGGATCCTCCCAATCGAGGCTTCTATTTCCCGAAACTCCGACATATGTGTTGTGCCCAAACCAGTCCTGTGACAGATCCTTTACAGAGCCAGTCCTAAAGGTACTGTCTCATGCCCATTTTTCGATGCCAAAACTCCCGCAAATGCTCAAAGCCAACATAGTATCCGGATCCATTTCGCCTCGTACACCCTGGACTGTTGCCAGACGCCAATGGTCATCGCCCAAGGAAGTGGTAATTGAGTCCTACGCTACTACGTGTTAGAGGCGAACTTTGTAGGATTAATTTTGACCGAGACTCACTTGCTATCCAGCGTCGCAGTTCTCACAATACACATCCATACGCTCAACCTGATCCTTCACCTTACAAGGCCTGGATCTATTTGCTCTATGGCTAGCACATTCGACATGCGTGACTGTTCGATGGCCACAGGCGTAGACGTATATCCAATTGATACACATAATTGTTGGAGGGGCGCGGCGGAGCAGAATTTTGTGGCAGTCGTGATGGTCCAAGCTTTTCAATGACAGCTTCTGGTCGGCACTCGAGCTGTGGACGAAACAATAATTAGCGAAAGTCTGAAGGGAGAGGAGACTTGAAAGCACATCGATGCAGACGTAGACGTGAGGCCAGCGAACATACCAGTAGATATTGATTGAGTCCGTGAAGGCTTTGAAACCAGTTCGTAGTCTTTTTGCCGGCCGGTTGCCAGACTGTCCTCACACGGACTTCGCTGGCGGAGCTGCTCAAGAAATTATTGCGCAGCACGTTAACGACGATCGATGATGGGGATCTGGGCGGTTTTGTTCGAAGTATCGTCGAATCTATCTACAAATCCTCAGAGTTGGCAGTGCTTTATAAGTTTTGTCACACCATTCCGACAGTATGGTATTGGTCGATTGTTGATCAGTTAATTTGAGTGAAGATGGTTGTTTGTGTTTGCCATCCCTTGTGGGATGTAGCAACACGACGACACTCTGGAGTAGATATGCCCGGCGTGCTGCGTGCGTCCTTGTTGGTCGTTTGCTATCCGTATGGATGTGATGAGTTATGAAGATGGGATTGACTTGCAGCCATACAAGTATGATACCAGGCTGTCCCAGTCCACCAACAAGTACCCGTATCCGCGCCAAAGCCGTTGGCTAAAAGGGAACCGAGCAGACGAGCACATAAGGGTAGGGCAGGGAGAACTATTCAATGCTGACAAGGTTCGTAGGGCGCCATTACAAGATGGGCTCACATGGACACATTCACACTATTGGCCTGCGAGGAGGAGAAGTGGACAGGCAGAGGGATCAGGAGGATCCACGCTGAAATCCAACCTTTTTTTTTTTTTTGATTTGCGCAGACACACGCTATGATACATGGGCCGCCATTGCGCGTATGTTAGCCTTTCGACATCTCTTTAGGGTAAGGGTGGTAGCAGCGTAGAAAACTGTGCGACGGTGGATCGAAGCCAATGAATGGCGGCAATCCGATTCGAACTCGCCGCAACTAGCATGTGCTCTACTCGGGGTGCCATGTGCCAAACTTGGTGGCCTTGTCTCCCTGATCTCAACGGCTGCACGAACTCCCAGGGCGAACCCGGGACTTGAATGTGATGTGTTCTCTCGGGGCTGGCTGAGAGATACAGTACAGAGCTACTTCTGCAGCGCCGAAGTGCTACTACTGTATGGGAGAAAGTATCTACCTTTTTTTTCTTCTTCTCTCTCCCCCTTTCTCTCTCGCGCGATGCGATCGCGATGTCACGATGAGGGGCAGCTTGAGACTCGAGCAACTCAAAGGAAGGCGGCCCCACCGGAATTCCTCTTCGGCAGACGAACTTGGTTCAAACAATGTCATCAGCCGTTGAGGCGCACGCCTCCAGGATGCTGTCTAACATCGCTTGTAAGTGCTATTGGCCGCCTCTGTGACAACTTATCACCCAACACCTTAACGCCTCTCTCTTATGGCGAACTATTCGACCTTGGGCTGGTGGGCTTCACGAGGAATTAGCGGCAGTGGAACAACCTCACTATGGTAGTCAATACTGTGTCCATAAAGCCTACGGCTCAGACTTGAACCCACAAGTTTCTAATTTCGAGTTAATTGCCTTGTCGAATTTACTGTACTGGCAAAAGGTCTCGTACGGAGCCGACTCCGTTTAATAAGAACACTTTGATGGTGTTTCGCTATCCCAACAAGTATCCTCCGTCCTTATAGCCCTAGCCCAGTCATAACGATGGATAGCGGATTATGATTCTCCATCTGGTCGTTAGACAGCACGGAAGTAAAAGTATCTTTTTATTAGCAGCAGCCTCTACTGTAGCCTCTTATGCTGTATCCATGCGAGAGCATAGAGTCGTCCTTTACAAGTTTGTCTACACCGTTTCCTTCGACGGCCGAGACATGACCAGAAGCCGAGGGCATTTGACGGCGAACATCATCTACAAAGTCACTAAGTTTAGCCTTAAACCACCGCTTGGCTCTCTCTAGCTTGGTCTGTTGAACTACCGGTCGATCCGGCGAGAAAGGTGCGGGTTAGCCCTAAGTGCAAAGCTATTCAATAGCTGTAAAACAATAGCTTAAGACCGACAGATTCTCAGACGGCAGACCATCGAGTCTATTGAATAACGAAGACTTCGTACTAATCGATAGGAGGTATCATCGAGTTGGTATGCGGTGTACATCCGTACAGTGCAGCCATTCCTGCCGAAGAAAATATGTACTGCAGCGTAAGGCCTCCTCCGGCCTTCCCTTCCCGGCTCACTCCCCCACTTGTTGTGGGTGCTCCACCAGACAAACCCTCTTCCCATGTGGCAGCAAAGCTCAGGGGGCGCAATAGCGGGCTCCATCCCTGGAGAACTCCGTGCCACGGCCGTTACTGTGTTATTGCGGCGAATGCCATGCACGGTTCCGTGAGAAGAATAGCCCGACCGGCCGAGGCGTATGTAGAGCACAGTACGTAGGGTGTTCCGAATGATAGAGCCTTCAGATGCTCTCGATATACCAAGCCGAGTCTCAATTTAGACATTTGGTAGCGACATAGACATACACATTACTCTATACGATACATAACGTTACAAGCAAGAAGTGTTTGTCCCTGGCAGATGAGGAAGAAAAGGAAACACCAGACCGTTTTTTTTCTCGTCCGGGCTGCAGGGACCCGACGTCATGTTCATCTCCCTCCCGCGGCTTCTTGCTGCCAAAACAATTTCAACATGTCAGCTGCAGCAATTTTCCCGGCCCAATATAATCAATCTCTTGAAATTTGATTTGCAGAGCCTTCACAAAATGATGAGAAATACATGGAAAATATCCGCAGAACCACCCGTTCTGTCATGCTTTCTTCAACTTATCAAGCGGTCGGTCGCTCAGAGATCCCTTTATTACTGTATTTGGGACCCTGTCGAGGTTATCTCTCGTCTCATGGCGCTTATAAACGCCTCACAATTCGCCCAACACGAAAGGCACATATGATGCTCACATTGCTCATCGATAATGAATCGTGATTGATCCAGGTTGATCGGATCTTCAGCGTCAAAAGAATTTAACTTTCTGGTTACTGTACCCATTATTGTTAGCAGGCAGCGAGGCCCTGTTTGCAAGATCCCTTGCAATTACACACGCGTCAAGAAAACAGTCGAGGGAACACGAACTGGCGGGAGGGGGAAGCCTGCTTGCACTAAATTTTGACAGGTCGTACAACAGGGTAGGTCTTAATGCACAACTACTCTCGGCGTGGAGAAGTTGACTTTTTTGAGGGGCTGCGGAGGGCGGTCGAAGGCAAGGAATCTGTATCTCGCAGATTTCTGATACCTCGTTACTTCTGCTCATCCTTATCAGAAATCAAGTGATTCGGATTCTCAACACCTCACTTGATCCGGATTCCGAAGAAAAGTGTGTACTGTATCTCAATATCAGCGCTGCGGCGATCCTAAAGTCCGGTATTTATCTACAGGCTTTACATGGTTATGTGGGTACGGAAGTTCGTTGTTCTACCAGCGATCTAGAACGTCCAGGGCAAATAATGAGGAGCTCGCTTACATCAGTCTCCTATCAACTATCAACTACTCCGCTCTCTCTGAGGGTGTCAGGGAAGGTGTTCCTGGTGAAAGGCGGCGTGAAGGCGGCCGGTATCACAGCCTGCATACCCCCGGATCGAAGGCTGCATGATGCTCGATTAAGATGCAGAAGCTCCTGTAAGTAGTAATCTGCCGCCCGCGCGGATCTCCTGAGTCTCTGACAGGAAAAATAACATCTTTCGTACGACTCCCTAAAGAACACAAGAGAGGAGGTGAAACTCGGCGTCTCACTGGCTAGCATCTGTGTGTCGGAGGTAACAGCAAAAGAACTGAACTCAGTTATTGTGCTGCAACCTACTCTATTTTTGAGTCCGTACGGAAGTGTCTACGGTAGCAATGCCGTGCCGAAAGTGGGCGGGAGATTCTCAGCCATTTCTGGCACGCTCAGGCTCAAGTCTTAAATGCGTATTTAATTCTCTCAAAGGTTTCAACTTTCATTTCGACACCCGACGTCGATGCTTCGTAGACCCAGATAGCTAGAAAGTGGCACATGTCCGTCCGAAGGGCAAAGCAAAAGCGAGCGAGCAAACAAGCACGCAAGCAACGCTTGTGTGAAATGTGGAAGCACCGGCATACAGCCGACATGCCTGGAGAATGCCTTCTTTGCCATGTCGTCGGATGTCCCTTACGTTATGACGACGAAAACCATCGGCTGTTTCTGAGAAGTTACGGTTTTGCCCGAAAGATCAAGTCTATTCATGCTGCTTGCTCTTTCCTTTCTCTTTTCTTTTTCCACAGATGAAAAAGGGACAAAATCCTCGAGAAGAGAATGGCAATGGCACGTCAAGAAGAATAGCAAAGTTTGTTTCACGCAGTAGCCAAGCTCTTCTGCAAAATCTACCCCGCCGTTTTATTTTATTTTCTTTGAAACATCCGGATCCGGGGCCTACATTTGATCTCCGATGCTTGGTGGAATCCGATACAGTTCAGCTCGCAGAATCACCACCTGGTGCACCACCACCACTACAGACAGAACTACTGAATGCCGAAGAAAGCTGTGCCGCAGTGGTGCAGGTCCGCGGACTTGCGGCGGCCTTACCATCGCGACGCTTTATCAACCGTTTTAACCTTTGAGAAGCCTTGGTTGGCGGTCTTGGATGTTTAAACCCAAACACGCCCCAGATGGAGTTGGATCAACGATCAAGACTCAACCATCAAAGCGAGGGCACAGCGATTTTCAACGACGAGACCTTCGGAATGCCCTCACCGAACGAGCTGTCTTTTTCTTGCTACTGCATTTTGGGAATTCGGGGACTCGGAAAACACAGTGGAGGCTGTCTGCGGTCAATGTTGCTCTCAGATCACTGCTTCAGATAGAACTCACTGTTTTTGCCCACTACTCCTTCCTACCAGAATTCAGGATTGGCGTGGGGGTTACCTTCCCTTGCCGCTGGTGATAGGTGCTTCAAAGCATCTGCAGGTATTTCACTGCAACGGTCTTGAGCATTATTATTCAGACACAGACAAAAAGCGCTGCTTTGAGCCTTGAAGAATAAAGAAAACACCTGCGTCAGCATACTTCGATCAGAAACTGGCAATTCAGGATGTTCAATTGGATCACAATAGCATCGCACCGATAGTTCCCGATATCCGAGACGACCCTCGGCACCAATCACTCAGAGTCGACAATTTCCGGTCTGCCCATTGGTGTAGATCAGGGCTTAGCGGCAATAACCGCTACTTACCATATTCCCCCAGGTTTGCGGAGTGCTCATATCCTAGTCTCCTGAGGGGCAGAGGGGTAAGAATCTCATGTCAAATCTCTTTTCGAGATTGTCCTTGGTGGACGTGGAAGGGAGGGGGCGGAGGGAATTATGGGATTACGAGGACAGCAACTTATGATTGTTCCTCCATTCCTTTTCCCCTTCTCTCCACGATGAAGTTCACCGGAGGAACGCTTTACGCTACGCAACCGAGGCAAAAGGGCAGTGCAGCCGCCCACTGGCCAGTGATGGTAGCGAATGTCATCATCACCTTATCTCTCACAAGGCAAGTTTTCACAAGCCTCGCGGTTATCGAAGCGGCCTTATCGAAGGCCTCCTACGGAAAATGGGAAATCTTGTTCCCGTTTCGACAACACACGCATGTTCCTAGCTAACAGGTGGAGGGGGACTTGTTCACGAAGTCTGCTTTGGTCTGTTACCACACCACCTCACGATCATGGCTCTCCATGGCTGCCATGGCTGTCCGTGGCTTCCGACTATTTCCTCAGCTTGCAATTTCAAAGACCTCTATTGGCTTCCCCTCTGCCCAAAGCGTAGGTCATTATTATCGTCATGTTCTCAAAGTAAATCAAACTTCCATTTCCCCATTTGGACGCCTCGTCATTTCCCTCCCTTTCTTTCTTTGTTGACATACTATATCTCTCCTTGCGTAGTCGCCCTTTATTTCCTTCATTCTCGCTCTCCAACCCCTCACCACCAAGCTTTCTCACAAAATAGGATCGTCGATCTGTCTATGTACCTATCTTACTCGTACATAGCTAGCTACATAACCTGCCTAACCTGTCTGCTTATTTAGAGCAGATTATCGCGGCCAAAGGAATAAACACGTGCAGCAGCGTTGCATGAGAGGCGTTGATCAAACCGAATCCTCACCTATCCAAGGACGGCGCAATCACGAAACCCACTCACCTCAACCCCACCACTGCCCCACGATCCTGCATTATCAACAACGAAATCAAATCAAATCAAATCACGAACTCAATCCTGCGAAGCAATACTAAGGAGTCACCGGTGAATGCGCATGTGCATGTGAAAAAGGAGAAGAAAAAAAGAGGAAAAAGCAAAGAAGGCCCGACGCCAAATCCTTCTTCTACCTCCGACCTTCCTCTCACAACTTGCTTCCTCTTCATACCACCCACACCTTCCCTCTCAATCCAACAAACTCCTGCCTCTTTCTCGAACGCCACGAACAGAACAAGCCAAATCCCTAGTCCTCCGCAGACCTACAGCACAAAACTCACGTAAACAATCAAATCCGTTAAAATGGCCTCCCAAACAGCCCACGATATTCTCACTCTCTCCCTCAATGCCCCAAACAGACAACCAATTCAATTTCTCTCGCTTGCCCCCACTACCTCAGCTTCCTACCCCATCACTCCCGTCATCAAGTCTCCTTCAAGCACCTCTACCACCACCACATCCAACACAACCACCCCCATCATCCCCGCAGAAACAAAGGAGAGACGTAGCAGCTCCTCTGCTAGCTCTGCAGCGGGAAATGGAAACGGCAGACGCTTTTTGAAGCTGGGCCCTGTTCATTTCGGGGAGAGCTACGACTGCGATGGTGACTGGAGCGAGGACGTAGTAGCTGAGTAGACATTTCTACTCTGCAAACTTTGATTCAACGGGACAGGACTTTTGACATAACGGATCACCGGAGTATATTCAATACGATAGGAAAGGATATCATCACTTATTGGAGCGGGAGTTTCTGTGCATCATCCGAAATGGAAGTTACAAATTGGGAATACAAATTAGGAATTATGAAATTTTGAACGTGGGTATGTTGGGAAAGGTGGGGGTTATAGTGGGGGGTTTGAGAAGGCTAAGAGGGGTTCATTTGAATGATTAAGAGAAGAGTGATAGGTCAGCAGCGGCACTTTCGGCGTTGGGATCACGATGTGACATGATGTGTTTGTTTTCGTTTGCATAGTATTGGGGTTTCGGAAAGAATGGTCGATACATATACATATACCTATACTATGCCAGATAAGCATAAATATGCTGAAAGAATGCAAAATGTTTTGTTCTTCAAAAATTTTCGACATCATTATTACCCTTTTGCTATATGAGAGACTAATAAGCCAAATGAGTCTCTCAAGTCAAAAGGCATAGTATATTATACCACAGAAATTATGCAGAGGAAACTGCAAGTTATCCTAGGTCTAAGAAAGCCAAAGAAAGAATTGATTAAAAAATAGTTCTACGTAAGTATATAAACATTTCATAAAATAATATATATTTAAATCTCTTAGGTCTAGCTCAAATAGATGGAGGTATCATAAAACTCTTACTATCGACATACCTATTATATTAACAGGAGAATTAAGAGGAATTTATTAATACTTTATTGATATATAAGACATCTATTTACCTTCTACTCTCTCTAAATATAGTAATCTTATAATTATTTAGTTTTATATAAGTCTATAGAGTTGAAATTTTTATTTTGTTTTTGTTTTTATTTTTATTTTTTTTAATTAAAAAGGCTTTGCTTTTTAAGTTGGGATTCCTTAAATGCTTATATATATTATATTTATTCTTAAGAGTCTACAACTTTGTAATCTAATTTAAGAAGTAGATAGATAATCTGTATTGTTGTTGCCTACGAAGAGAATAATAAGAGGAGTTTTACTTCTACTTAGAGCGAGGGTCTAAACTGGTAGAAGAAGTTAGTAGTGTAAGTAAGTTATAGCTTCAGGTACGGATTAGAGATTAGGTGGAAGAGATTATTTTAATAAGCGGAACTTAGTTATGTAAGATACTCTCTTGTTTCTAGATAGATGATGATTATTTAAAATGGTCTTTTAAAACTACTTTGTGTGTGGTAATCTTGACAAGGATAATAACTTAAAGTATTTATTCTTTTGTACTTAAGTCTATCTATCCTCGTCTTAAATCAAGATTGACGGCGATTTCTTCTCTTTCCTAGTCTCCTCTTCTTCCTTCTAACTAGATCTTCAAAGTAACTTCTTCTTCTTCAAAGAAAAATATCACTGGCATTCTTCTCCTCCCCCTTCTTCTCTTCTAGCTTCTTCTCTTCCCCTGCCTCCTCCCCCTTCACGTCTACGACCCTCTTCCTAGGACCACTCAAAAGCGTCTTCCTCAACGAAATATTAGCAACATGCACAACCGCCCTCGTCTGCCTCAAACTCGGCACCCCAGCACTACCAGTCTTCCCCCCATTCCCAGGAAAGATCAAAAACAGTTTACTCTCCAAGCGCTCATCAGTCCTCCACTTATCATAATAACCCTTCTTACCCCCAACATTCAACCCCCCAAAAACGCGCCTATGAACCTTCCTCGAAGCCCTGGCGAGAACCTTTGGCATACCAGTGATTTCTCCCAGTGTTTCCAAGGGTTCGTAACCGAGGGATAGGTAGGAGATTTGTGCGATTTTCAGAAGTGCCATGGAGGCGTAGGTTAGGAGGTCTGTTATTCCTTTGGGGGATGAGGGGAGTGCTACGCAGGGGTCGAGGTGGTATCCTTGGTTTGCTCCGAGCATTCGGAGAGCGGCGAAGCCGTTGGGTGTCCCGGTCGTGTCTTTGGTGTAGACGTATGTCATTAGGTCTGGGAGGGCGAAGGGGTCGTAGACTGTGATGTATGCTTGGGTTATACCGGATGCGTTGCGGTGAGAGCGCCAGGCATCGTAGACTGAAACTAATTGTCGTTGGAGGGTGAGGTTTTTGCCGTTCCGAGGTGTGTAGACTTCTACGGTTATGTTGTCTTTATTGGGATTTAGTAGATGCTTGTTGCGTGTTGTGATTGATTTTCCAGATTGGCCTAAAAGTACTGGATTCGTCATGGGATTCAACACGCGCTCATTTCCAAAACACATTGTCACCCAATTTTCTTGACGAGCATAGACGGCAAATTCTGAACTCGCTCCCAGAAACGCAATACCTAGTCCTGACTTTTTCCGAAATGCAGCGAACTCTGAGAGGACGTGAGGGAAGAGATTGGGTGGACATAATGGATCTCCGCCGACTACAGCGACTTTGTCTGTGACTTTGTAGTAAAGTGCGGCTGTCCTGTCTTTCGTAATAAAGAAAGTATAGGAAGAATCGAGGATTCCCATGTGTGAAACCCTTCCATGCTGAGAAATCAACTCCTCCAGGGCTGATAGAGCAGCAAAGTCTCCCAAGTCAAAAGTAGTCCTGACATTTTTTGAGGGGACAACTGATTCTTCAAGATCTTCGGATGGTGGGTCACTGGCCATAATTGAGCCATATTCTGCAACGAGGAGAGTCTCTTCCGTAAATATGGTGCGAGAGTTTGCTGTAATGGTGGTGGAAGTTGTAGTTTTGGCATAGGTTATCCGATCAACCAGATTTAGTGACTCCGTTGGTAGAGAATCCCTCACCAGTCCATCGGCCATATCGTGCCCAAGTTTTTCGAAGAAGCTTGGAGGGGTTTGTGCAGCTCTTTGCGCAGCTCGAGCAGCTTTTCTTGCACTTTTCTTCTGGGGTTTCTGGCCATGATTATCAATGCAGTCGGGTAGCAAGTTGCTGGATAAATCGTTTTGCATCGTCGCTAGAGATCTTGGAGTATACAGAACAATAGACGAGCAGGAGTCCCGTGACGAGTACAAAGTGCATTGCAAGCAAAATAACGTCGAAGATGGTGAGACGCATTATTATATGTGAAATGCCAATTGCAAATCCTCAATTATTAGAGGTCGGGATCTAAAAAAAGGGTGTACTGCGCGTAAAGTTTAAAATGCTGACGAGATTTCGAAGTTGCACGTCACTTGCTGCGGAAAGCTGACAGTCTGTGAGGCTATGGTGTGGGCGAAACTTGGGTTTTTAAGCAGGTCCTCGTATTGCAAAAATGGAGAGCGTGATTGGGATGACCCGAAGAAACGAAAGCTTGAAAAAAACATCAGATTTTCGTAGCGAGTTCACTCCTTGTGCATACCTTTACCTATACAGCCACCACGGCATACGCAACCCAGAATCGGATGAAATGGACTGCGAACCGAACCGAACAGGCCAATCAGAGCAGTGAGAGCCCTGGTTACTTACTACCTCAGCTAACGGTAAGTGCA
Organism: Pezicula neosporulosa; assembly: GCA_009805495.1. Classification (NCBI taxonomy): domain Eukaryota; kingdom Fungi; phylum Ascomycota; class Leotiomycetes; order Helotiales; family Dermateaceae; genus Pezicula; species Pezicula neosporulosa. The sequence goes on from SELE01000002.1 coordinate 299,100, forward strand.
ACCCTGCTCGAATCGGTCGAATTACTATTTGATATCTTTAAACACAGCTTCATCCACTTCATAGTTTCGTGGCTTCGATCGTAAAATAAAACGTCCGTATGTTATCATGCCTTGGTTGTTGTTTGTATCTAGGATCTTTTTTGTTCGAGGATACGAACCACGACCACACGAGGAAATACATTTGTTACATAGTGCTGACAAGGTGGAATTCACCATGAGATACTTAGTAAAGTTATTCTGGACTCCGTTAGTTAATAACTGTGAATGCTGCCAATGTTCCTTTTGTACTTTTCGAAAAATTTGCTCCGCTAATGTTGGAGTCTCTAGAAATTTGATGCTTATGATGATTCAGTTGATCCACTTCTCACCTAAATATGCCGAAAGATATTTCTAGAGATGGGATAAATTGGATATTTGCCTCTCAACTCACTTCAATTACATCCTCCAAAGATTATACGAGACCAAGTTGATACAAGTCGCCACACTTTACAACAACGCAAGAATTAACTTCCAAGCCCTGCAGACCTTGGGACTGGCGAAAGGGGAGGTTTGTAAATGCTGGATGATCGTAGCTCTCGCTCTCTTAGTTCGATATCATTGAGTATTTCATTCTCCCTCAACCTCTGAGAACGTGACTTGCGCACACCATATCCATTTCCTCCTCCAATGACGCTTCCTGCTCCATCGTGGTGTTGCCGTTTTCGATAGATAAAGAAGCCGCCCATAGCAGATAGAACCAAAAGGGCGAGTACTATTGGCAATGCAATGTAGAGAGCTAGGTTTCGATGTGACTTCGAAGCTGGCCGCTGTGTTGATTCTGGGACGGAGGTGGTCGTGACCATGACAGTAGGACCTTCTACGCTCGATGCGTTTGTTCCCACGGCAGCATTCAATGGAGTGATGAAGAGAGTTAGCTTGTGAAAAGTGCGTTAGTATTTATATGTTGGAAAGATAACAAGCCCCTTGGGTTCCAAGATCGTGCTTGAGTCATCAAGGAGAGCACAATCAAGAAATTAGATATTCTCAAAGCCAAGTTCGAGAGCCCCAAGCTTGTTGAATACTAGTATAGCTGTGGAGAAACATCTAAAGTTCAAGTGAAATATAACATTCTTACATTATTGGATGAAAGATACTCCAGCCAATCTTCCTCGATTGTCCAAGATATAAAACCATAGCTGTTTGCTGTTATAGGAGAGGTGAAGGCTAGTGATCGTAAATCAGAGGCGTTCCTGTGATATCCTATGATCATGACTGTCGCGTTTGCCCCTTGAGTTATCGAATAGTAGCTAGGATCCCAAGTAACTATCCATCTCTCAGTATGACGACCAGGTAATAGCTAAAGAAGTCATACCATAGTACGTTTCCCCCACGAATACCTTGGAGCCATTGCTGGGTTTGCAGAATGGAGCAAGCACTCCATTTGTATTATGACAGACTTTGAATGCGCCTTCATCCCCTGCTGGTGTCGCAGTTACTAATCCGGTGGCAGATGTAGTTGTGGCTGCAGAATCATCCGTCGCAGAACTTGTCGGCGTAGTTGTTATGGCTGCTGGATTTTCGCTGATCGTTAAGCGGGCACCACCGAGAGTTTTGACGACGGGTGTGACCGTGGAAGATACCCCATTTGACTCGACCGTAACCCATGGAACTAATCCAAGATCTGTAGTCTGGGTATCTGTAGTCTGGGCATCTACAACTGCATCAGCTTTTGAATGTGCTTTGTAAGGAATCAGGTACTTACCAGTTCTGGGGAACAATCCGTTTGCAGAAACAAGGCTGCCCAGAAGTATGATTGTACTGATGAAGCTACAACGTACGAGTAACGCAGGCGCGCACATCATGAAGGGCTCGCTCTATTTCTTCGATTATGACTATGTCGCAAAATGCCAGTAAGAGACGATGAGCGACCAAGTCGAGCGTACGATCATGACGGGGTGCAATTGGTATTTAGAAGGAAGAGAGAGAGAGAGAGTAGTGAGATGATCGACCTTGCGAGATGAAAAGTTGAGGGCTGAAGAGGGTCGAAGCGCAGAGGAGTGCAGACGAGGGGAGGGGAAGCGTGGGAAGCTCCCCGCCTTTCGATGAATGATTACAGGGATATGCCAACTCTAACTTTAACCTTACATTACCTATTGATGCTTGAAAGGTTTAGAAAAGGGGAAAGATCTACAACAATAGGAATTAACTATTATTCGCCACAGGTACTTTTATGAATTGGTGAGACCATGGGACAAAAAGTTTGTCCAAAGTATCCAAACAGGCTTGAAGAGTAAACCTTATCCATACCTTACCTTACCTTAAATCTTGGCTATTATACTATACCTCTCAAAATAGACGACTTACTAAGTTAGAATTGCCTGCTGGATCAAAAATCAAATGCTCTTTCGTATTTTATATATTTAAAATAGGCGTACTCTGTAATACGACTTCTTGAATATCGTATCGGAGATAAACTGGCCCTCTTGAAAGAGCCTTTCTGCTTTGATTGAAAGATGCTTGGGAGGGCCTCGCTTAGCTACGGATATAAAAAGTCAATCCGAGTAAGTTCTTCTAGCTCAACAATACCCATTAGCGGCCGTTTAACTTTATCACGATACTAGAATCAAGAACAAATTAAGTTAATTCTTGTGCAATTTATTTTCTTGGATCAAAGTGCAGATAACTGTAGGTTCTTTTATTCTTTTATTGGCATTTAGCATGATTGATACTGATTTGCAAAAAGGACTTGGGCAACTGAATCCAGCTAGCATCTAAAAGTTGGACCTCACACAGTCTCATGAGTCTCAGCAATCGCCCCCTCCTTTTCCATAGCTGCCTGTGCAGCAACAGGATCTTGCATAGCATGTGGAACAAGCTGATCACCAAAGACCTCATCCATCTGCTCCAAAGTCCTACCCTTAGTCTCGGGAAAGAAGAAAAAGTAAACCGTCGCCGCCACAATGTTAAAAGCGAAGAACACATAGAAATATCTGAATCCAAGATTCGTGAGCCCTGTTGGTGATGCTTGGGCGATGACGAGATTGAGGACCCAGTTTGTGAAGGTTGTCAAAGCGTTCCCGAGGTTGCGGATTTCGGTTGGGAAGATCTCTGCTGGGTAGACCCAGGAGATAATACCGAGTGGTGTGTACCAAAGGGAGAAGACGAAGTTCATAGCTACCATGGCTCGGAGTAGATTTTCACTTGCTCCTTCGATATGCGTGGCTAGAACTGAGTTGACCAGGAGAGCACCGGCTAAGAATAGTGCCGAGACGATCAAAGGCTTGACTCGACCGACTTTCTCAAGGAGGTAGAGACCGATGGTACAGTAGACGATCGACAGAGCACCACTGATACCGATAATCATGAGCGAAGTCTGGTTGCTGATTCCCAGAATTGCGTAGATACGAGGTCCGTAGTAGTTGATTACATTTATGCCGCTCAAGGGACCAAACGCCTGCAACAAGCAACCGAGGATAAGACGACGACGCCAAGATGCTTTGGTGATGATGGAGTACCAGGAAACAGTCATCGCAGCTCGGTCGGCTGCAATAACGTCACGGATCTCTCGAAACTCGAGCTCGATTTGGTCTTCTGGTGTGCTGCCTTGTCGAAGTTTGTGTAGAACGACTAGTGCTTCTTCATGTCGATCCTTCTCCATGAGCCAACGAGGCGATTCTTGAAGAAACCAGACTCCAATGAGGAGAATTAAGCTAGGCACGCATTGGAATGCCAGTGGGAAACGCCCTTTTGAGGTCACGCGTCAGCCAGAATACCCATAAGAAAGATCAAGAAAAAACTTACATTGAAAAGGCGAATCTACGAAAGAGCAACCGTAGCCCAGCCACTGTGCAACCAGAAAGCCCCAACTCAACATCCACTGCAATAAACCACTCAAAATACCACGATATCTAGCCTCACTCAACTCTCCCGCATAGAGTGGGATAGTAGCAGTAAGCATACCAACAGCACATCCAGCAATGAAGCGTCCACAAATCAGCATTGCCATGTTAGCAGAGCCAGCTTGAAGAGCACAACCAAGGACTGAGATGCAGGAACCAGAGAAGATTGTCCTTTTTCGACCTAGGCGATCACCGAGGAACATGTTGATAATCGTACCGAGAATTGCTCCTCCTTGAAAGGCGGAGACGATCCCACCGGTTGTATTATCATTTGGGTTGTTGAAGAAGGTCTTGAAGTGTGGGAGGGAGATTGTGGATGTGATGATTCCGAGATCATAACCAAAGAGGAAACCTGGTAATATGTTAAGAAACTTTGCCTTAGAGTTGATTGAGTGAATACTAACCTCCAATGGCTAAGAACGTAGCTGAGAGGAAGGTTGTTTTGACACCCATCTTGCGCAATTGAAGTTACGGCTTTCAAACCGTAAACAGATGTCTGTAAAATGGGTTTAGCCCCCGATTCCGTGACGGTGCTTTAGGTATGAACCTAGGTATCATGATGGGGAAGCACATTGTTTATATAGATGAATAGAGAAGGAGGGTGATTGCGTGGAAACCAAATCAGTCTAGTCAAATCTGGAACCTGGAGTCTGGAGTCTTACGTGCTGGGGATACCCTGGACTCAAAATCTGGGGACGAGGCATGGTGGATGGCTTGTCGTCGGTTAAGCTGGGGGCGAGAAAGTCCACCACCGTCCACCACCGAGGAATATGAACTGGTGATGACCTGATAAACTGTTAAAAGTCGGTCAGAATACATAGCTGACATTGGGAAGTACCGCCACAATAGGAATAGCAAACTCGGATTTCGGATTAAGAAGCAACGAGAAATTACCACAGATCAAAAGCCTCATTAAAGTAGCTTCCCCCAGAGTCCACAGAACAAAGTGAACATGATTCAGGTAGTGAAATCGGGGATAGAACAAGCCGAAATGGGGTACAGAAAGTGGAAGCCGAGACGGGCTACCGATCGCTCTCCACACTGATTCCCCGCCACGAGATGTTAGCGGCGGCGAGCGGCGGCGAACTCTCGATTTGACTGGTCCTCCATGTGGTGAGGTAAGTCCACTACGACTGGGTTTGTACCGAAGATGGGTCGTTCGTTCTCGAATTACAAGCATTAATTTGCAATCTGGTGAATACTTTCCAACATCGGGAGAAGATGCAGCGACGGAGGAGATAGCCGAACAGAATTCTTGGTCGTCTGGTCAATCAAAGCGACTTGGAGGAAAGCGCCCCATTATTTCAAAATGATTCTAATGATTCTGAGCTACTGTACTTATCCATGCTCTTATGAGGGCAATCTCCAACGCGAAAGACTGGATTACTGTTCTCTTTCTTTGACATGTAAAACTCGCTTTGCTAGATCTCTACACTTGTAACCAAAGTGCTCTCATATCAATCTAACCTGAGAGGAGAAAGAAGTACCGATATCTGAATTTTCAAGAATGGAATTCATTCGCTGTGGCATTCACGGCTACCATGAAACTCTAGGAATAGATGTTGATGAGATTCGCTTCTACTGGGCACTTTCAAGTGCAACCAAAGGTTCAGTCCAAAAAGCCTACCAAGTTATCCTTTCTTTAGATGGACAAACACCAAGCAAAGAATGGGATTCCGGCAAAGTTATTTCAAATCAGCAAAGAAACATTCTCTGCTCACCAGAAGGAGGTTTCGCATCAACAAGCACCTACACCTGGATCATAACAATCTGGGATGAAAATGACAATGCATACACAAGTCAACCAAACCACTTCTTCACAGCATATCCTCGCAATCACCAATTACCACCATGGAGCATGAATCAAACCTACATGCCTCACACCTCCCTAATCTTCAAGACGTGGTTTGAAGATGAAGCGAACCGATGGAAAGGCGTCTGGATTGGCAATGGCTCCGACAAACCCTTCTACCTCCGAAATGCATTCACACTTTCCAAAAAGCCAACAAAAGCTGTCATGTTCGCCTCTGGACTCGGTCATTTCAATTTGAGAGTTAATGGAGAAGCAGCCAGTGATCATGTTCTTGATCCTGGATGGACGAATTATCACCGAACAGTCCAATTTGTCGGTTATGATATGACTGAGAAGTTGAGACAAGGAGAGAATGTGCTGGGAGCACATGTTGGAAATGGCTTTTATGCTGGTGATCAAGGAGATAGATTCTTTTGGCCCATGTACGAGGACAACACTTATGTTCGCTACGGAAACGAACTTTGTTTCTTTTCGGAGCTGCATCTTTTCTATGAAGGCGGAGAGCATGAGATTTTGATTTCGTCCCCAACGGAGTGGAAGGTCAAAGCAAGTGCAACGACATTGGCGAATATATATGCCTCCGAGACGCATGATAGGCGTCTGTATCCTTGGGGTTGGGATTCGCCTGGGTTTGATGATACGGAATGGTCTCCTGCCAAAGCTTTAACCGGACCTCGAGGAAAGCTTGCCTATCAGAGCCAACCACCAGTTACTCTCCACGAAACTTTCATTCCTAAATCGACAAGCAACCCTCGGCCTGGTGTTGTTTGTTTCGACCTGGGTCAGAACTCATCGATCATGGTTAAGATTGTGGTTGAAGGAGATGCGGGTTCGGAAATCACAGTACGGTATGCGGAGAGTGTATATGAAGATGGTACAGTACGAATGCCAGATCCGCTTTTCAAGCAATTCGAAACACATGTATACTCGACTGTCTTCTTGGAGGGGAGGGGGAATGAAACTTGGACTCCTGATTTCAGTTTCACGAGTGCTCGGTATATACAAGTTGAAGGTGTAGCCCTTGCAGCTGGCCAAGGTCTCCCTGTTATTCATTCTGTAGTTGGGCAGCACGTATCATCTGCTTCTCGACGACTTGGATATTTGAAAACGGACAAAGAAGATGTTAATACGTTGATAAATGCTTGTCACTGGACATATGCCTCGAATCTCTTCAGCTACCACACAGACTGTCCACAGATGGAGAAGTTCGCTTGGCTCGAAGTTACACATCTCTTGGCTTCTGGTACTCAATACATCAGAGATATGGAGGATCTCTATACAAAGATATTGGACGATATCATCGATGCCCAAGAACCCCATGGTCTTGTACCTACTATGGCTCCAGAAATGCGTTACATGTGTGGACCCATGCACGATACTATTACCTGGGGTTGTGCAATTTGTTTCTTACCCGATATCATGTCGAAGTATTATGATTCCACACACGTAATTCCGAGGGTTTACGGACCCGCTAAAGCATATATGGAGTATATGAAGAAGAAAGAACGAAAAGGAGGGTTGATAGAACATGGACTTGGAGACTGGGGACGAGATATCGCATTTGGTAACCACCAAGCCAATATCGAGACGGCGGTATATTATAAGTGTCTCCAGTGTGTTGAGATGATGGCTAGAGAACAGAAATTGGAAGACGAAGCTGAGAAGTACAAGAAATGGGCTGCGCGTATCTATGAGGTCTATAACAAACACTTACTTGTCACTGATGATTCGACTCGAGAAGGTGTCTACTACACCTCATTGGATAACTTTCCATCCAGAGATTGCACAGCCGTTAATCAAGCAATGGCTCTTCAATTCGATCTCGTACCTAAGGAACATATAGCAAGTGTACAAGCCGCTTTCCTGTCCGATGTAGCAAATGGCCGGATCCGCGCAGGAGAGATAGGTCTCAAATACCTATGGAACACGCTCGAAGATCTCAACCGTCCAGATCTCGTTCTGCAGATGGCAAGACAAGAGGAACATCCCTCATACATGCGTTTCTTACGACGTGGTGAGACGACCCTCTTGGAGTTCTGGCAAGATGAATGTCGAAGTAAATGCCACGATATGCTCGGGACTATCTACGAATGGTTTTACGCTGCTGCTGTTCTCGGTATCAAACCACTTGGAAATGCGTACAGGACTTTCAATATCAAGCCTCCGTATACGTCTGAGTTCGATTACGTCGAGGGTGAAGTGGATTGTCCTTATGGAAAGATCGCTGTCACTTTTAAGAGGCAAGTGGATAAAGCGATTGATATCCATTTGGAGATTCCGTTTGGAACAACTGCGAGTTTCTATTTGCCATCAACTGCAGAGCAGAAGAATGGTGTGTCTGATGTGTTGGGTAATAGAGTGATTGAATTGACTCATGGTTTGTATGATTTGCATTTAGCTCCACTAATTGGGGGATCTTGGAAATGTGAAATCACACAAGTAGAAGATGAAGGCCGAAGTGTTAAGAAGAGTAGCGTTTGAACGTTCGAATAGAAAGCCTCTTTAGAATATTGAGCATCGTCATACAAAGCCTCATTGATAAGGACACAAAGGTCCAAATGCTTCTAGAAATCTTGATAAATGTGTGATCTCTGTGATTCAAAGACAATTGAAGCTGAGATTCTGGATAATTGGATTTGTTGTGCTGCTGTAGAGCTTTTACCTTCCTCCCTACCCCTAGAATCCCAATTAAATTAAGCGAAGTCAGCGAATACTGCAATCGCAGTAAGGGATCCTAAGTGAATTCACCTTAATAGGTAGCTATGTCTTCTGTTCTAATGATTTCTCTTAGTAGACCGCTTATTGTTAGTAGGTCAGGTCACTTGATCTACGCGTAGGATTCTGATTGGATTGGAGGATCCTCGTGATGTACTAAAGAAGAGTTTATTTCAACATCAAAACTTCCTAGCATCGACCATCTGTGTTCCTACTTCTTCTAAACTTACCAACCTATCAACTTCACACCTTTCATCCAGCGCAGTCCGCTTGTAATTTCTCTCACTTATTGAAGTACTGCAAAGTAAATGTTAAGTTCTATGTTCACTAGCCTTGTCTCCCTTTCTCCACAGGTACTGCGTAGTTCCAGTGCTTTGTCGCGCACTACCTGCTTGTCGCTTAGCACGTCCTTGTTGCCTCCTAGTTGGACAGACAGTGAGCCAAATTTTTGATAGAAACAAGAGTTATTTCAATTTTCTCTTTTGAGAAGCTTCTGTTATTGCTAGTGCAGCAGTCAGATTTACTTGCTTCTTAAAGGTACATCAATCTTTCTATCTTTTACTCCTTTTTTGTTTTTCTATTTTTCTATGTGCTCAAAAGAAACTCTTTCAAGGTGAAGCACATACTCATGCTTAGTACACACACAAATCTCTCCTCTACTACTTATGATATCCCAATCCATGGTTTACCATGTACAAGTGTGGTTACGAATACTCCGTGCCAGCGTTTCTTCTCTCTGTAAAAGCTTAGCTCGAGCGTTCATAGTCTAGACATCATGATACGTATAATTACAGGTGTAGCGTTTGGCTCTTCATAATCTTGCCGTACGTCTATCTTCCAAACTCTACCCTTAATTGGATCATTCAAAATTCACGCCGTTTCTGTTCTCGGTCCCGAGTAGCATTGTTTTTCGCAGCTATAAAAGCCAATTGTGTTCGCTTCGAGTCGAAATCTCATCATCATCCACCATCCACCATCCACAATCCAACATCTGATTCAAAGCTCTTCTTTTCTCAAGAATACAATACAATCACAGCTTCTTTAGAACCATATTATCTACAGAGAAGATTTAGTTCTCGAAGGATCATCATCCATCAACAGCGGCGCTATCATCTTGGTTGCGTAACTTCTTTTGCTCCTTCTTGCTTCCTCCTTCCTACCACCGACGTCGACTTCAACTGCCGCGATCAGCATCCTTTCTTTCGGAGATCTTTTCGAAGCTCAATCCTGATCGATCTCTACCTTCGCAACTACCTTTTGAATCTCCACCATCGCCATCGCCAACACAAGCTTCCCGAGTCTATCAAAGCTCGGAACGCTGAGATCGATTCTCTTTGCGGAAGATCTTTGATATCACAGCTTCCACATCGTCTCCTTTAAAGTAAGTTCACTTTCTATCCTGCCGTAACAAACCCTCTGTAGCAGCATTCACTTCGCTCCATAGATCTGGTTCACGACACATGCTCTTAACAGTGAAGTGAATCTGTGGCTGTCTGATCCATGTCGCTTCTTTTTCGCTGATCTATTCTTCGGCTGCTGGCTGCTCACTGACAGCAAACTCAGAAACTTATTCACAACATCGTTATTGTCAACTTCAAAGTATCACCATCGTCCAAATCCATGAACCTCCTCCTTCAAAATCATCGTCGTCAATACCTTTAGATCTATTAGCATCGAGTCTTCGACCATCAGCATCGACTATTGAACCTCGAGGTTGATATCATATTCATTGCTATTATCATTAGTAGCAGCAACCATGGTTGGCACACAGAAGTACACAGACGAGGAGGCCGAGTTTATCCTCAGTGAAAAGCAGCGCGGAACCTCTATTGTTGAAATTGTCAGATTGTGCATGAAGAAATGGCCCAGATCAAAGCACGAGTGGTCGACTAATGGCGTACGCTATGTTGCCAGTTCTTACAAGAAGTTACCCCAGTATGTATCCCCTCTCTCTATTAGCTGAACTTCTTTCAATATTTGAAGGACCTATCTCGATACGGCCATTTTCTCAAGGTACATTATTTTCTAACTACCTCTAGGTACAAGAAATTCGCCGAAGATTCTTCCGAGAACCCTTACCCAAACCTTTTAGGCAAGCCAAAGCCAAAGCCAGCTTCTAAGACTAAGAAGCTTGATGAGGACTCCGACGATGAATACGTACCAAATTCACCTTCTTCAAGTCCCCTTATTAGAAAACATGCCTCAACTGGTCGAGGCCGCCAACTATTACCCTCAGCCCCCCCTCCAAAATCGAGCAGGCCACAAAACTTGCTGCGTGCTTCTGATGAGAAGAAGTCGGCTCAGGAATGGGGTCGGAATCACTGGGATGAGGACGATGTATTTAGTGGAGGTTTGGAGAGTCAGACGTCTTTCAACATTGGGCTGCAGCAGCAAAATATCTCCGAAAACAAACCACAACACCCCGCAGACAATGATACAGGCTCAAAGTTGCAGGCACATGAGTACCCAGGAGCTGCTATGGAGCCAATTTCAGGCCCACGTAAAGCATCTGGCAAGCGAGCTGGAGCAAGTTCTCGAAAGCAAACCGATTCTGTTTCGAAGGAAGAAACAATTGCTTTTTCTAACCCAAGCAAGTTTCTGACACAGCCTAATAACTTCAAAAGCCGCGAAGAAGCTGTCAGAGCACAGCAAAATAACTCCGTTCAGTCTCAATACGGTTACCATACACATGGTTATGACCAAAGCTTGATGCCAGACTTCGACCCTGATACTTTACTCCAACAACCCAATCCGTATGGTAGCCTTGAAGAGGCCATGAAGGCACAGGCATCGCAGAAGTCACGCAACAAGAGACTTCATCATCCAGAGAATATTCAAATGTCGGGAGCTCGCCAAACTGCCACGCCACAGCCTCAAGAAAAGCGCCTTCGAAGTGACACGCCTACAACAGATGTTGATGTACAGGACTCACATCCTCAAGCAACGTTCTCTTCGAGCCACTACGCTACTTCAGAAACTTTTCAGCAGTCAATGAGTCCACAGAATTTTAACCCTCTCTTGGGAAAGAACTTGGTAAGTTCACAGTATGTATGCATTAGAGGACTGTAGCTAATTTCAATCGGAAGACCCCACAGAGCATTGGCCGAGCCTCCACTCCAGCCAGCAATACTACTCCACAAACTCTGCGACAACCCCGAGCAACTTCTTACAGTAGGCATCCATCTCCTCATACTCCCTATCAAGCAAACGCCTCTATGGTGGCTTCTACACCCTCAACTCCAGTAAAGCCGGATTTTCTGAAGACAAGAGCTATCAGAACACCCCTCTCTCCTTCATTTGGTCGCTGTGGAGACAGAAATCATCCTCTCAATTCTCAAGAGCTGACCTCTGGCCTGGGTTCTCCAGCTCAATTCAATCACTTCCCACAGACCAACACGATCTCTTACCATACACAAGGAGGACTACGAACAGCCGCACCTCCACCTTCCAAGATCCATTTCAGCTTAAGCGCTTTGACAAGTGCAGCTTTTGCTGACCAATTCTTGGCTTTGTCTAAGAAATCACAAGGTCCTTTGCCTTTCCCAAGCGTAAAATCACAACTTGTGCAACCTGCAGCTCCCACTGGACAACAATCAACAGGAGTACTACGCCATCGCAATTACGAAATGGACCATGATGCTACTGCCTCAATGGATTTTACCCTAGATCGATCTTGCCAGAGCACCGAGGTCCAAGACCCTTCCATGGCAGCACACCATCATTCCAACGAGATGAGTGGTCACTTAGCATGCGCTAATAACTTGATCTCTAACCAATCTACCTTACCGCTTTCCCCTCCACGTCCTTCAGTCGAAGAGCCTCAGTTCACACCAAAAACTTCTCCAAGCCTCTCTCCTATGGATTACGCACAGGATCTACCTGTTGAAAGCACAAATATATCCAACACCATGGACGGAAGTTACGATTTCAGCCACCTTGATCTCTTCAACAGCTTTGGATCCTTCTCTTCTCCTTCCATGTCGACCCCACTCATGAGTTCAGGTCCTTATTCACCACAAGCTCTCTGGGACAATAACATCACTACTCTTCAAGACTACCCATCTTACCAACAAGCCAAGAAACTCCAGCAGCAATACCCTGACCAATCCGTCGGCAAAGAGGAGAGTTTTAAGGAAACCTGGGAGGAGACACAGGTTAAGAAGGACTACGCTGACCCCATTGACGATTTTACCGACTTTTCTACATACTAAGAGTCTTTGGTTGAGCAAGGTCTGATGGTATTTGCGTTTGATTTGCAAGCGTGATTTTCAATTTCTGGCTTCGGGGTTTCAATTGTGCATTTTTTCTTACATTGAGGAAAGACATTGACAGTCCTTGAGAGAACGTTGGGGATATGAAGTGGAGTGGAGAAAGATATTATGGAGGGAACATATGAATGACAAACGACAGATGATGGATGACCTACCAAAAGACAACTAAGGACCATATTGTCTTTATACAATACATCTCAATCTCACAGTCAAAGCATATTGAAATGTCACCAACAAACCATTAGATAGATCGGAATCTCTTTGGGAAGTTAGAGGGATTCGACAGAAAACATCATTTACAAAAAGGGGAAAATATGTATCTTTAGTTTCTATTTCCTTTTCTCTTTCTTCACTTCTGCGGCGATGATTTTGATGCTATTTTCAGCATCAAAATTTTTTGGACCTTTTTTGAGATGGTACCCCTTCAAGCTTTGCCTTTTTGAAAGGCGATTTTTAGCATGGGGTGTTTCTTTCTTTCTTTTTTTCATTTGGCATACCTAGCATAGCTTCACACACTCATTTTTTACATGTCTTTTTGCTTTGGATGTGAAATATGTTATATTGACTAAGGTAGAGAAATAAATGAGGAAGTCAAATTTAGTGAGATATGATACTTAAGTGTCGTCAATTACTCAGATGGGGTTGAGTTACTTAAATCAAGTCAGTGATTCAAAAATAAGCGATCTGTTCATCAACTTAGTCGAGTCCTTCTCATATTAGCGCGTACTATAATGCACACTAGGAATTAACCAAACACTTCATTCCAGATTGGACTACAATAGCTGGCTCGACAAACGAAAAGTCACCCATCTACTTCCTCTAAAAGGAACATATTCCTCCCTTACACAATTATTCCCAAACTTCGACCACTTACCCACTACACCACATAATCAAGTCATAACCAATGCATCCCACAACCTTAACCCAACTTTCCAGATTGATCAATCCCACAAAATCCATCATAGTCACAGCGAAAAGAGGAGTCCAACACCAATCAATTACATCGACACTTGAAAGCCCCAAAACAAATCTGGCAAAGCCTTCCAAAACACCCTACTCAGAAATCTTCTCCCGAATAAAAGGACTCGAGAAAGCCACAACCACAAACAAACATCATCACACAGCACCCTAAACAAGAGCAAACAAGAATCAAATATCTACGTCCAAAAATTCTGCGATTCAATACAATCACTTCCCGAGATGAAAAATCCCAAAACTCCATACGAGGATATTTTCTCGAGGATTAAAGAGCTAGAAAAAAGTGAACGTAAATCTGGAGAAATTATTGAGAAACAAAAGGACAAAGAAGAGAATTCTCCATTCAGCGAACTCCGAAAAAATGAAGCATTTAACGAATACCTTCTCATGAACCAAAAAACCCACCGTCTGGCATCTACATGGAAATCTTCATTTTCATTTTCTGAAACGCAGAAGATATTAGAAGAATATGAAATAAAGGGAAATAACCGTGATGATGTTTACTCTGGTGAAGAAACAGAAAAGGAAGAAGTAGAAGGACATTCTTGGGAGGAGTTACGGAGGAATGAGGTTTTTAATGAATACCTTCTCATGAGTCAAAAAGTTCAGGGTATTAAATCTGGATGGAAGTCTTTATTTCCGGTTTGTCAAAACGGGGGAAGATAATTTAGGAGGACTAGTATCTCATAGGATTATAGATAATTTTACTGAGTTAAAGGAAGGGATTTCTTCTTAGAAGTATCGAATGAGAAGTTGAGGTCCTTGAGTAAGGGGTTGAAACTTAGGAATTAACGGAGGAGAATGAAAATACACAAGAAAATAGTGTCCAAGCAGATAATAAGAAAGAAGGCAATGAGCAAAAAATGATCGTCGATACACTCATATGAAAGGTCTTGAGGGGGAATAGTGTTATACTTTTGATGGGTAGTTGGATATAGCATAAGTGAATAATATTAAGAACCTTTATCTTTTTTTTTTTTAGTGCTAATAAAGTAGAAGGTTTGTAATTGAGACATGTTTAGGAACAACCATAGAGTAAAACATATTGCATTTATAACTTTATCTTGCAATCACACAATTGTATAACATTTTTATTTATGAACACAGAGATAGTTACTACATAGTGGACCGGGGGCGGATAGAGGAAGCGGAGAGGATAGACAAATATGACATGATACCCTCTACCAGCCGCACGACGTAACATTCGCGCAATAGTCTTGCACTTCTTCCTAGCTTCCCCCTTATGTAGCTGTGCTGTGCTGCCTCCTCTGCGTAATCTAACGCCGTCATTCCACTGCCATCCTTTACATTAACGTCTGCCTTATAGACTAGTAATAGCCGTATAATAACAACCTTATTCCCAATTTTAGCCGCTGGCTGGCTCAATATTCGCGTCGTTATCTAGTAACAGCCTTGGAATGACTTCGAATCCATCTGTAGCCGCTAAAATCAGCGCTGTAGCTCCGCCATAGCCCTTCGCCTCAGTGTCCGCCCCGTTCTCTAGTAACAGCCTTACAATAGTTTCGTACCCCCTCGCAGCCGCTCCAATCAGCGCTGTAGCTCCGTTGGAGTTCTTCACGTTGATGTCTACCATTTTCAATAGCAGCCGCACTTCATCCTCGTACCCCCAAAAGACTGCCTTGTGAAAATCGTTCGCTATTATTGTATTTGTCTGGTCTGTAGGTAATATTGGATCAGAGTATCTCAGCATAAACTGTTTCAGAGCCAAAGTTTCTCCTCCGCTCGTGTTGGTAGTTTCGGCGATAGGAGATAAATCATATAATTCTCGAATATATAGGTCGGAAGCTTGAATAAAGAATTACTTAATTTTTATAGTAGAAAATAAGAGTATATATATATAGAATTAAGTAGAGAATAAAATTATATATTAGAGGTAAAAGAATATTATAAAAATATCTAGAATATATAAGAAGTTAATAAAAAATAAATAAGTAGGTAATACTAAAAGAATATCTATACTATAGCTTATTATAACTATATTTTTAATTCTAAATAGTAGTAGCTATATTATATTTAGTAATATATCCCTTTAGATTTAACTAAAAAATAAAGTTAAATCTAAATAAATTTATTAAATAGAAATTAATTTAATAAGCTAAAGAAATATTAAATTAATATTTTTAAATAAATAAAGTAGTAGTAGTACTATATAGTTTATATATCTTTTAGTTTAATCCTTTTATTATTATTAAATAAGAACTTATTAGTTTAAAGAAGAAAAGAAAGAAAAAAAAAAGAAAAAGAAGAAGAATAGTTTTAAATAATTATTTTAAAAGTAATATTAAGCTTAATTTAATTAAGTTTAATTTAATTCTTTTATATCTATAAGCCTTAGTAGTTAAATAAATATTTTATACTTTTAGTATAGTAGTTCTTTAGTTAGTTTATCTACTACTATATTAATACTAATTATTTATTTAATATTAATTTTTTTATTTTAAACCTTTTAGTATAGTTAATACTAATAAATATTAATATATTTAAGCTTAATTTAAAGTTATAAAGTATCTTTATAAAGTAAGCTTATTATTTATATATTATCTAAGTATATAGTAAGCTTTTAAATAAAGTTAAAGTTAATAGCTTTAAATAATTAAATTACCTATAAAAAAAGTTTTATAATAAAAGAAGCTACTAGTAATTTAGCTTTAGTACTAAAAGTAGTAATAATTTATTATTTTATTACTATTTAATAGGTAAGTCTACTATATAATATATAAACAGCTTTAAAAGAAAGAACTAAATCTAGTATTTTTATTATTAGTAAATACTATATTACTAAAGGTTTAAAATAAGCTTTATAGGTTTATTTCCCTACTATATTAAATTATATAATATTTTAATCTAAGTAGATATTTTATATAATAGTCTACTATTATAATATAAGCTTTAAAAGAGTTTTTATTAAATTTAATAAGTTTAAAAGCTATATAAATAATATTTACCTAGGTAATAGTTATATTATATATAATATATTTAAATATATTATTAAAAAGTATAAATTTAAAAAAAAGTTATAATCTCTTAATTTAATTTTAATTTATTATATAGTAATAAAATAAAAGAGAACTTAGTTAGTTTAATATTAAATTTCTTTATTATCTTTTTAATAAAGTTATTTTAAAAAAGTTAAATCTTTCTTTTAGATTTATTTTAAATAACTTTAATTTTAAGAAAGTAATTAATATTACTAAAAGTTTAAATTTCGAAATATTAAAGAAGCTAAGCTTTAAATTATATATATTATTATTTATAATAATAGAAATAAATTATAATAATATTATTTATAAAGATTATTAAAGTAAACTAATTATTTATAAATAAATAATTAACTTTAAGTACTAGAAATAGTTTAAGAAATTTAAGTATAAATATTAGTATCTATTACTAAAGTAATAAAAATTACTTTAAACTATATAAGGCCTTTATAAGTAATAGTACTATATTAAAGGAGCTAGTATTAATAAATTTTAGTATAGATAATAAAGAATTTAACTTTTAGTATATTATCTTTAAGAGCTTAATTTCTTTTAGCTAGTAGATTATAATTAAAATATTTAAGTTATTATTTATATATATATTTATAGTATTATATTATTTAATTTCTAAGTTAAATACTATAGTAATAACTATAAAAGTTTAAAATATTTATATAGCTAAAGTAGTTATATAGGTATTATTTAGTTATACTTAAAGATCTCCTTAAGTATAGAGATATACTTTTAATTTAACTAAGTATTCTTTAGTATTAAACTTATATTTAAAAACTTATATAAAAAGAAAAAGTTAAGTTTCTTTATTTAATTCCTTCTTTTTTACTTCTTTAAATATACCCTTTAATACTAATATAAGAAACTTATTTAAAGTAGCTTATATAAACTTTACTACTAGCTTATACTTAAGTATTTAGTTTTATATCTTTAGCTTTAGTAGTAGCTAATCTCTATAAAGTTTTAATAAGGTTTTAACTTAAGTAAGAATAGTAGTAAAGGCTTAGTAAAATCTAGAATTATTATTTAATATATTAAGAATTATATTATAAGTAGTTTATTAGCTTAATAAAAGGATATTTAAAGGATTAATTTAGGTTATAACTTTTATTTCTACTAATACTATATTAGTACTTCTTATATTTATATTATATTAATACTTCTTTTTTAGTTTTAGAGTACTTTCTAGCTTTATTTTAATCTTTATTTAAGCTTAAATTATTAATTTATAGTAGTTATAGTTTTAGTTCTAGTAATACTTTTAAAGTTAAAAGTTATTAGTTAGTAATTTATTAATTTATACTAAAAGTTATTTTCTTATCTTTTAATTAATTAATAGCTACTTTATTTTTTAATATATATAATACTACTACTATAATAAAGTTAAAAATATTATTATCTTCTTACTCTTTCTTTATTATAATATTTTCTAGTAAGCTTATTATTTTAATTATAGCTTTATCTATATAATTAATATTAAAGTCTTTAAAAAAATAAAATAAATCCTTATTAAAATAAATATTATAGCTTTAAATTACCTTATTTAAGCTTAGTACTTAGATATAAAAAATATTAGTACTAGTATATTTAATAAAATAACTAATATAGATATATAGTAATAGCTTATATAATTTAAGTATATTTTTATTTAAAATATATATATAATATTTATAAGTTTAAATATAGACTAATAATAGTTTTATACCTTTTAAAGCTTTATATAAAGTTTTTTAACCTAAGCTTTTAATTAAAGTTTTATTTATTAAATAATTTACTATCTAGTAAGCTTTAAACTATAATTTATAGAGTAATTTTATTTATATTATTATATAATAACCCTTAACTATAAGTATATACCTTATCTTTTCTAAACTTTTATTTTAAGCTTAGGTAGCTAGTATACTTAGTTTATAAGTAATAGCTCTTCTTTTATAAAATTTATTAAATTCTAAATTATATAATATTTTATTATTATATTAAATAAATTTAATATACTTTCTTTAATAGTTTTTTAATTAATTTAATAGTATTAATAAAAGTTTAGCTAAAGTTACTCTTATATAAAATTAAATATATAAGGTTAAATTTAGTTTTAGTATATTAAAAATAAAAAATCTAGTTATTATTATTATAAGCTTAAGTATATAAGAGATTAATTAAATCTACTATTATTTAAAACTAAGGTTTTTTTAAAGTCTTCTTCTATATATAAAGATTAAAAAACTAGTTTTTTATAAGCTTTAGATTATTTATATATAGTATATTTAATAATTAAAGAGTATATAGTTTTAAATTATTAACTTTAATATTAACTATAGTATCTTTTAATAAGTTTATAGCTTATAGGCTAAGATACTTAAATTAACTATACTAAAGCTTTACTATAGCTTTAGAAAAATAGCTTTATACTTTTTTTTACTATAAAAGTACCTTTAAAGTATAATTTTATATTTATTTCTATATACTAAAAGTTATCTAAGTTACTAATACTATATAATTATTAATTTTTAGTATATAAGAAATTATTATAAATATTCTATTAAATTCCTTTATATTTAAGTTCTTAGAGAGATATAATATTAACTAAAAAATCTAGTATATATACTATATCTTAGAGTTCTAGAGTTACTTTATCTTATAAAAAATTAATAATTAAAGTTATTATTTTATAAGCTTTAATTTAGTAGTTTTCTTTTTTAGTATTAATAAATTTATATAAATATATAATATAAGTTTAATTTAAATTTAAAGGAATTATTATATATATAAATATTAGAGCTAAAGTTAATAATAGTAGTATTAACTAGTTTATATTTAAATTAAGAATTAAAAGAAAAAGCTCTAAAAGCTATTATAAAGGTTTTTAGTTTTAGGAAAATATTTATAAAAGATAAAGTTATTACTAGCTTAGTTTTATTATTATTAAGTTTAATTTTAATAAAAATAAACTTAAGTTTAATAAGAAATTTTCTTACTCTTTAAATAATCTTATTAATTAATATCTTAAGCTTTAAATTATTATTAATTTTCTTCTAAATAACTTTAGTAACTTCCTTCTTAGGTATTTATTTAATTAATTAAATCTCTTTTACTAGATAATAATATATATTTATCTAATAGTTCTTTCTATATATATATAAGTATTTAAGCTTAGCTTAGAGAGATTAATTAATATTACCTTTAAATATAATAAATATACTATAGCTTTAGTTAAATTTCTAAGCTTATAAAAAAAACCTTTAATAGGTTTAAAATTAATTAATAAAGTTAATATAGCTTAAGAAGTTTTTTACCTTTATCTTCTTTTAATATTAGTTTTAGTTTAATAACTAACTTATATCTAAAGTTAATTTTTTAAATTATATAAATAAAGTTAAATAAAATTAAAGTTTTAGTAACCTTTATAAGTTAAAGATCTTTAGTATTAATATATATAGTTTTTTTTATTAATTTAATTATTCTTTAATACTTTATTTCTTATTATATATCTTTAATTTTATAAGCTTATATACTAGTTTTAATCTATAAGCTTTATTTAAAATAAAATAAATTAAAACTTTAAAATAATAAAAGTACTTTATATTAATTTAGTATTTTAAATTAAAGAAAAGTACTTAGTATTAATAGTTTTAAATATATACTTTTAAATAAATACTAAGGTATTAAGTTCTTTCTTAATTAATTTTACCTCTTTTTTTTATATATCTTATTTTAATTTAAAAACTTCTTTAGCTTTTCTTATAGTATTAATTTAGTTTTATATAGTTATTAGTATATTAATAATTTAAGTAAATTAAACTAAGTAAGTAAAAAGTATTAATTCTTTTAGTAATAATAAATTAATATACTTTTATATTAAATTTCTACTACTTTAGATAACTTTCTATACTTTTAATAACTAATTTAGTTAATCTAAAAAGTTACTTAAGATAATAGTAGTTTTAGTAGTTATTTTATTAAATTAATAGCTAGTTATTAAATAAGCTTAGTAGCCTTTAATAATATAGTTTAAGTAAAGTTTAAATTAGTATTTAAGTAACGTTTAAATTAGTTTAGTTTATATAAGAGCTAATAGCTACCTAGGCTTATAACTATTAGTAGTTTTAGTAATAAAAGATAAATTATATAATTCTTAAATATATAGATTAAAAGCTTAAATAAAAAATTACTTAATTTCTATAGTAGAAAATAAAAGTATATATATATAGAATTAAGTAGAGAATAAAATTATATATTAGAGGTAAAAGAATATTATAGAAACATCTAAAATATATAGAAAGTTAGTAGAAAATAAATAAGTAGGTAATACTAAAAGAGTATCTATGCTATAGCTTATTATAGCTATATTTCCGATTCTAAATAGTGGCAGCTACGTTATATTTGGCAACAGCTCGAGATAGGCTCCTCCTTATGCTGAAATGGGCTGTCTGGTTCAACAGAGCAAGAGACGATTTGCCAGTTACGCTGATATCGCTTTGCATGATCTTGAACATTCCTGAGCTCCTGCGAGGCCTTGATTGTTAGATCGTCGAAGTGACCCAGATGAGTCTCACTTGCTTGAAGAAGATCCTTATAGCGTTGGATAGCCTTGGGGAAATATCCCTCTTCCCAAAGGACCGTGGCTTGTAGGTGT
Source organism: Pezicula neosporulosa (assembly GCA_009805495.1). Classification (NCBI taxonomy): domain Eukaryota; kingdom Fungi; phylum Ascomycota; class Leotiomycetes; order Helotiales; family Dermateaceae; genus Pezicula; species Pezicula neosporulosa. The sequence goes on from SELE01000002.1 coordinate 320,399, forward strand.
AGAGTTTCTAATGATTCTCTTTGGGAGGGCCATTGACTGTCATATGCGCTCTTTTCATAGAGAATAACAACTTCGATCATGCGATGTGCCAGATAAAACTGTCTTTGCCTTTGGTAAAACCGGGCCCAAACGCAAGAAGTCATAAAAGCTTGCCGCCAGTACGGTCCATCGGGATACCTTATGAGACTTGCGTATTTAGGGTCCACAAGGAATCTGTTGACATGGCTCACGTGGCGTGAATAATTATGGTGACTGAAAACGGATACGTTGTCAAGTTTGTAAACACTGACTAAGCTGGAAACCAGCCATGATAGTCCACTCGGTTTGTTCAGCTGAACTTGAATTTAGTTGACACCAATGTCTGATAACGTTGTGCATGGAATAACCTAGATATCTGGACTCATCCTGGGCCAGGCGACGTTTAATGCAGCAAAACTGCTCCAGGGTTTCGAGCGCTTGATAATAGTTTGTATCATCTGCTGTAATGCGTTGTAGCCAGATAAAGGCCTCGGAAGGTGTTTTTTGTTGTGCCTTGTAAATGGCTCGCATTCTGGATACTGCTGAGGATGGCCCATCACTGGTGTTAGTCTGAGTTAGAAATGAAAGATGGATCTCGCCTTGAGCAAGAAATGAAGAGATTAGCAGAATATTCAGAGCGTCATGATTGTTCTGCGCCAGGGTAGCCTTTAACAGACTGAAAGTGTCTATTACAGATCTATGTTTCTCGTAAAACCACATGGACCTTTTTGGTATCTTGGCCAGGATTTCTGTTTCGGTACTTTGTGAAGAGAGCTTCGTAAGGAACCTTTTCAACACGGTTGTCGTCAGACTAGGGTTGAATTGCAGGTATGCGCCGGCCTGCTCGATTGCCAGAGGTACTCCGTGCAGCGCTTCAATAACATTATCAGTCAGTTTCTTCTCTGTACGACTGTTAGTTTTGTTTCAAAAACATCCTAGAGATTCGGTACCTTCGTCGGTGCATGTTTTCCTCTTGAATCGTCGCCTCAAGATAGAGGCACCAGCATCTTTTCCTATAGCCCCAACTTCTATATTCAGTGCTCCTAGGACACTGGCAGTCTCTGACTGCGTAGTCGTGACAAGAATCGTACCATGATCGCATTTCGGTATCACGTCGCGAAGATTATAGTCCCAATTTAGGTCTTCCACGTTGTCAATCACAAGCAACCATGTAGTGTTGTCTGCGAGAGCCAGCCAAGACTTGACGGCCATCATTGGCTGCTTCGAAGCAATATCATTACGATCCCACACCACATTGCTACCCAAAGCTAGAGCAACTTCTCGAAATGATGTAAGGACTGTAGCTGGCGATGTAGCGTCAATCCAGATCCGAGATCGATACGAGATTGTATGCATGCTCCAAAAATGCAATGCGATCTGCGTCTTTCCAAATCCCCCAATTCCAGTTAGGGCAACGACTTTCTGGCCCGGATCCTTGCTGAGCAAATAATCCTCAATAGCTTTAAGTTCAGATTCTCGTCCGAAGAATGCTGGCGTTGCATGGGGTAGAGATTGAGAGGTAATTTTCGCGTCACTTGGAATAGACGTCGACGTTCCGTAGTGGAAATCTTTGTGCAGTGAGATAAAAGTTAGTTTGAACTATAAAATATCTATTTGAAAACTGCATTTATCATGTTGATGGTTCAGTCCTTACCGAAGTGCATCGAGCCACCAGCAGAGTTGTACTGTCGTGCCTCGCCCTGAGCGATAAATTCCCCATGAGCTATGTATTGTGCACCAGAACCAGAATAGTTGGCCGTGAGCCCAGCTTCCTGAAACAAATTTTCAGGCACAGAAGGAGCTACAGCTGACACTTCTTTGAGAGCCTGGGCAATTTGATCTTGTTGAGCCTTTGTCGCCGTCTTCATGCCATGCTCACAAGCTAGGAGTTGTACATCCTCCAACATTCCTTTCATCAGATTCTCCACCTCATTTCCTTTTCCACATGCCTTAACAGCCTTATAGTATCGCTTCAAGTCTGAGACATTATCCGCAGGGATGGCCTCGTGAAATAGCTCATCCAGCTTCTTAGCCTTCTTTTCGCAAGCTCCAACGATAGACTTCACTCCCTTACATGAATCTTCGTCAACCTGTCCTCTATCGAACTGCTGTTTTGCCGAGCCCAAAATATTCGAGACGATAGGAAGACGACCTGCAACTTCGCGAAAGGCTTCAGGAAGGCCTTGTGCGTTGGTTGCAGCGTCGTAGACTTTCTTGGTTCCATCAACGATAGAAATTATCGACGAAATCAACCCCAAGACTACAATAGCTTCGGCACCAGACATGCTGTGGCTGCGAGATAAGTACTCAAAGTGGGAATTTCTAGATGGTACTTATCAGCATCAATAAGGGATGAATCGACCGGTACTCTCACAGGAAGTGTTCGATGAGGCTGTTCAGAATGAGAAGGTACGAAAAATTGGGCGTAAAAGTCCTGCCCCAACTTCGTCGTCCACCACCGATTAAGATCCAAGCGAGGAGAAACGTTGCTTTCTGTTAAGGATAGGTGTGTGTGTCTGTATGTGTAGAGGGAGAGGTTGACAAAGTGTTCTATGGAATGTAAAGTTGAAATACCGACGACTTACAGCCGAGCCTTGGTTATAGTCGAATAGTCTAGCCTCGAGGGCCTAGAGTGGTAAAAGAACTAATGATACTACGACCTGACGGTTATGTATTCAATTTCCTGCCCTCTCACTATTCGGGCTTTTAGAAGCCCAAGGGCATCAAGAACAGACAATTTAGTGGACTCAATTGTATGGATGTCACCAGAGTGTTTAATTACTAGTCCTGAGTGAGAAGATTTTATAAGATATGCATGTGCAGAGTTGCCGAAACCAGCGAGTATATCCATTCCAGACCAGTAAGCAAATTTGAATTCGGAATACTTACAAAGTATGCGCTATACCTCTATAGCTAAACATACCACACACAGTAAGACGAAAATAATACCAGCAAAACAAGATTAAATTATAGATAATTGATAAAATATATAAGGGCAAGAATTTTAGAGATTTTCTACAATTTAACTTAGCGCAAATTTCTTTGAATCTTCTTAATATATACTTAGCCACAGGTGAGATAGTTTATATATATAATTGTCACCTATAAGAAATAAACACTCGTCTTTCTATCAACTTATTCTATTAACTTAAGGCAACACAGAAACACATGGAGCAGTAACAGTTATCCTTAACAGAATTAACCATTATTCACAACCTTTCCTCAGCTTAATCAGTCCCTGGGTCAAAGCTGCAGCAATATAATTATAAATGTATTTCAATTCAACGACTTACTACGTAACACACTTGAGCCTACAAGAAGAACAAGCACTTGTGAGTAATTAATTCTCTTATACAACTATTGTTGCCTATTCAATATGCATCGAATATAAGAACAACAAAGTTTGCTTCTAAGAAGACTAATTACAAGCCTTCACAAAGAAGAGATACGATCATTATATCATTGAAAGGTTAATGGACTTGGTTCTTAGTAAAGGTAAGGAACTATATACCCAACTCAACAGTTCTCCCAGGAAAACACATACTCTATATAATATAAATAAGACAAGTATTTTTTTCAAGTATTCTCGACTTTGAAGGTACTTTTATAATGCCAGAATTTCTCAGCACAATATCTACAACTTCTAATTCATAAAATTATGTACCTTTACTCCTCCCCTATGTATATACTCCCTCCACTACTCACAACCCTTCCCTATTACCGGGTTTTTGTACAGAAGATCCAACACCCTAAGCGTTTTTACTACCGGGACGTAGATATAGTTTATCGTACCCACTCTAATAAGCCGTCTCAAAACTGTGAGATATATGAAAGGATAGTGTTAACAGTACACAACTATTATCAAATACATAAATCTAGAAAACTACTAGTAGAATCTCCCTAAAAGGAATTAAACGATCTACCTAATCACTCTGTTACCATCCAATCTCTTCTGCAACATCATCCCACACTTCCAGTTACATATACTCGCTCCTATAAAACCAACATTCAATTTCAATTCAATCGCCAAGCCGGCAAATACTCTGCTACTCAGCTTTCGTCCAGGAAAATGCCATCAACCCAAACTCGGGTAAAAAAAAGAAAAAGGAAACAAAAAGCCAAGGACGGGAGATCTATCTACCTATCTTACAAAACCTAAATTTCTCAGTTTTTTTCTTTTTTCTTTTCATCTATCTCCTACAAATAAATTAACCACCGTAGCAAAACGTGCGACATTTCCCTCATTCATTGTTGTTCCCTCATTCATTGTTGTAATAATACCAACACTTCTTCCCGATCCGATGAACATCTCTCTCGCTTAAATCTTCATACTACATACAGTACCTACCTATCAGACTCTCACATAAATCTCCAACCTCCTTTAAAGAAGAAAAGAAAAGGAAAAGAAAAAGAAAACACTTACAAAAATTCCACCTATCCTACCCCTCCTCCCCTCCTTTCCTTTCCTTATCCCTTATCCCCTTATTATCCCCTTATCTTTTCATCCCATCCCACCATCCCACCATACTCCATACTCCATCCAAACTGTCAGCAAGCGACGATCAAACCCCAAACACACGAAAATCAAACAACCCAACCCGGAACCCAACGAAAAACAAAAAACTCCGGACACATCGCTTCGCATATCCCCTACCTGCCCTGCTATGCTTGTCTGCAAAAAATAAATTCAGATGGTTGGTTGGGGTATTGGTGGGTGTGGGTGGGTGTGTGGAGTACGCGTACAATTTCCCTGATGATCATTACAGATGTCGTACAGTACTTCATGAACGGGAGGTTTAATTATTTTAGTTTCATGTGTTCGTTTTATCGTTCATCTTATGTATGTATGATTTTTGGATTTTCTTATTTCATCTCATCTCATCTTGGTCAAGGTTCATCAGAATGAAGGTTAAGGTCAACGATGGGAACCTGAACCTGGAAGATTTATCTTAAGGTCACATGTTAGATAGTCACGAGTTTTAAGTCACGAGGTCACTGAGGTAAGTAGTAGATGGAAATCACTAAATAAATGCATGGAAACTTGTGTTTTTTTGGTACAACAACTGGTTCTGTATTCTATTTGTGATACAGGCTGTGTATCCTCTAAAGATGCTACATATGTACAGTACAAGACGCTTGCGCCTGATATCCCCCCCCCCCCTCCCCCTCCCGTATTTACAAGCCATAATTTCATTTTCTCATGTGGTATCAAGTTCCCCTAAAACGCCAGCCAAATGCAATGGTATCGCGCTGTGTAGCAGCTTGTGACCCCTTTATCCGTTCGTATGTCCTTAGAACCAAATCCCTAGATGCAGTAATGGTATAATTGAAGTGAAAGACATAAAAAAGGAAACCAAACGCCTTCTTTGAACCCCCAAACCTTTTTATTTCTTTGAACTCCATTTCTCAGAGACCTGTTCTTTGAGAGACTTCTTACTTCTTGTCTTTGTTGGAGTTTTATGATGTTGCATAGTCAAGAGGCAGCCGGTGCTTCTTGATATGTCTGCGGAGTTTGGGGGAGCCAGTCGCAATCGTGCCGTTCGAGAACGATGATGTTGACGAAGCGACTGTGGCAAGAGTTGTTGGGGTGATTACTTTGCTAGCTGCGTCAAGGAAGTGAGCCACTGAAGGCGGGTTGCTGCCAGCAGATGCGTTTGGCGCCTGGGAAGCAACGATGGAGCTGGCTGCCTTGGTTGTCTTCGCTGTGTGTTTGCTGCAGTTTGTGCGCTCTCCTGACCTTGACCCAGAGTGGTGGTAACAGTGACGGTGGCTGGAATCTGGGTGACCGTGACCGTGACTGCCCCGTTGGCGGCTGGAGTTTCAGTGACTGTGACTGTGACCTGGCCTGAGCCTTGATTTGCGCCCTGGTTTGCGCTGGATGCTGCAGTGTTTGCCGCCTTTGCTGTGGTGGTCGCTGTGGTGGGTTTGGAGCCCTTCTTTGACGATGCAGCTGCTGATGTTGTGACTGGCGCTGAGCCAGTCTTTGTCCCAACTGCAGTGGCTGCAGCAGAGACATCTGGGTCAGCTTGAAAGAGGACTCCAGTCTGCTTGAGGTTGATTGGAGCGAAGGTTGCTGTTGGTGCGGCGAAGGGATTTCCAAGCTCAGTAGAGATGGCGGCGGAGTTCAGATCTTGACCCTTCTTGAAGGAGACGCCGGCCTTTGCTGCCTTGCTTGCTGTCTTAGAGATGTTGATGTCCATGCACGTGGTGTAGGACTCGTTCTTGGTGATGGTTCCGTCACCGTCGATGGTTGGCCAGTCCCAGACCCAGTACAGTGTGTACGAGGTTCCATTGATATTGGCTGGGAGCTGGACGTTGTTCTGGCACCAAAGATCAGGACCCATGAGCGCTGAGGCAGTGTGAGAGAACTCCTTCTGTCGGATGGTGGAGATGGTTGAGGGATTGACTTGGTAGCACTGTCCATCGTCGAAGTATTGGGCTGCAAGGAGCTGTCCACGTCCGTCGCCGCCTGTTCCTGCTGCATTCCAACCATTTGTTCCGTGGATGGCGAGGTAGGTATCTGTGGTCTTAGGCTGGCTCGTTCCATAGATGAAGACTGTGCCGCTTCCGTTTGGTTTGAGTCCTGAGAGAAGGGGCTGGGTGACATGGCCGTTCTCTTGGTAGCGCAGTGCAACATTGTCTCCCGCTGAGGCTGTCAAGACTGGGCGCTCTGATTCCTGTGATGTGCCAGGAGTTGGGTACTGGCACATAGCTTGAGTTGTAGAAATCTCATTGCCACCGGTATTAGGAGGGACCAAGAAGGTCATGTCGTCGTTGTTCCAGCCCGCCACTGTTCGATCTACCTGACCTCGTGGGTAGCCTGGTGCGCCAACGAAGGTTCCGTTTGATGCGATGACCATGAGCTGTTCGACCCAGGAGTGGGCTTGGATTTCTGGAAGGCCAGCCAAGAAGCTGATGGCGACGAGGCCTGCAGTGCGTGAGAAGGGAGATTTCATGATGATTGTTTTTTGTTTTGTTTTTGTGATGCAGTTCCTGTTCGCCTGCGAACTTAGACTGATATGCTAGGGTTTCGGTTCGAGTCTTGAAGCGTTGGAGCTTTCGAGTTTCTTCGACTTTGAAGTTGAGCTTGAATTGAAGCTGAATGAGTGTACTGGTTTTACTGTTATGATGTTCTGATATGAAGAAGTGAATTAAAAAAAAGGGCGGCCTGCGAACGAATTTATAACGACCAGCGTGGAGTTGTCTAAAAACTGTAGACAATGAATAGGACAATGAATGCACGGCACTATTATTGTGATTATGATTGTTCTGAATAAGGCACAATGGCCTGCGAGATCCTCAAAGAATAGACAATGAGAAAAGGTGGTAGCCGAGAATAGGTGGTGAATGGCCCATATAAAGAATCTCACTTGCAGTCTTTGTCCAGGGACTCAAAAAGGCACGCGCCGCACAAATGAACTTTACTGGGATTCAGTCTCGACTCATCAGTTCATTGAAACAAAGTCGCAATACTCAAAACAGATCACAAAGACAAAAGATGGGCTTTCTCGAAGTGCGGGCCCCATCTGCCATCGCCGTGCATTTTTTTTTTTTGATCTCGGAGCATACAGGACGATCTCGTCCTATCAAAGCTGGGTAGCGGCTGTTTGGGAGTCGCAAATCGTGGGGTCGTCAAAGTGGACGCAGGGGTAGAAACGGAGAAAAACACAGGGTTGAGCTGTCAAGATACGTTAAACTTCAAACGGCAGCCAGTCAGGACCATCCCCAAGACTCAGGATGAGATGCAGATGCTGGTATGATCATGGTACGTGCGGGTGTCGCATCTTTTCCAGTCAAAGGCCTTCTATCGCCAACCATCACCAACCATTGCAAGATATCGCAAGAGACATCGCGAAAAGCAGAGCCTGATCGTGGCGCGTAGCAATGCGACCATGCGCTAAGGACCAAGAATATGCGCGAAAGCCACAGACGCTTTATTTCTGGCAATATCCTCCTGTATCGTAGCTATTCTCGCCGGCACTTCAGCGCTTAAGCTGTGCGTCGACTCAAGATAGCTATGATATGAGTCTACACTCCGATTTGTTTGTCATGGTGCTGTGCCCCTGGTATCAACACCCTCGAGGGTCTTGACTCTTCACGTCGGAATTGGCTCCTTACTCATCACCGCTGCCCGTCGTCCGACACACTGACTGCTGGATATAGAGTGTACTGTACTCGAGAGCAGACGCTGCTGCATCACATATGGTTCCTTGTGCAGCAAGGAGGGGTCCAATAATTGTCCATGCACAAAGGGTGTATAAGCCGTGCGATTAATATCACCCTATGCGCGAGCTTTCGAGGGGGTTTGTCAGTACGGCGAATGGTCTCATATGCTCTCGGCATCCTAGGTCGTTCGCTATCTACCGCAAGGTCGAGAGATGGGTGGGTGTGCTGGAGTTGGTGAAGTTCAGGATGGTCCACAAGTGATGGGTTGTTGGTTTTTGCAGATGAAACTTGCGATGCTTCAGCGAAACCCTTGGAAGAATCGGCTTTGGCTACCGAAGGAAACAAAGAGGCCCACAAACATCGACCCCGTAGTTCGCCAATGTACGTCGAGGGACCGTGTGAAATGGGACTGTGGGAATGAGAGGATCAAAGAACGCGTGTGCTGCGAATGTCGAACAAACGTTTATACAGTATTCATCATCGCAAGATCCGGTTATCTTAACTGATGTTGCACAGTGAGGAGGGATATAAGAAGCTGCGACAATCATCTACGGAGGTACAGTACAGGACAGTACTAGCCAAGACTTACCCTGTAGATTCTAGCGAGGGGGAGCCAAAGATCCAGATCGTCTGTGCTCTCGAAGAACTTTCAACGACATTCTACCCTCGCCCAGCCTGGCGCATCCTCGCTCGTCCTGCATGGTGGTGTTCCTCCAAACTCAACATCGGCCTCAGTAATGCCATGAAAATCGCCTCCTCCTTTCGCCAGTCTTACTGCTTTCATCTGGCTCCCGCCCTCAGGACGATCCCATATTCTAGGGCTTCCCCCGTAGAAAGTCGGTTATCGCATCCTGGAACAAAGACGAGGGAGGAGCCGAGGTTGGCGGCCGTCGTGGCAAGCCAGTCAGTAGCTTGCGTTTGCCAATGACTTTGTGTATTTGCTTCTTCTGCTGTGTTACCCAGCGTTGTTCATCCATGCTTTAGGGTTTCGAGTCTATTGGGAACACCCGTACCTTAACGTCCTTACCGTAAGGCACAAAGACAACAAGCTTTCATCACGTGGCCGCGTAAGTGTGTTTCATAGAGTAGCCCTTTTAAGGACGGGGTTGGCTTAAGCTTGTCTCTGAGTACAAAGTGGACTCGTCGTCTCCTTTTTTTTTCGCTGTCAGTAGCGGTTAGCTGCCGACAATCAGACTCAAAATTTTGCAGAAATGACTTGACAGCGGCTACCTGCTGGGTACTAAGGTACCTAGACCTACCTAAAATCCACTGTATAAAGAGGTGGTTGGGCTCAAGCGTGTCAAGGTACTCTATGAACTCTGTATGGCTTCGTTCTGGCGGTTGTCTCCCAATAAGAAATGTCTCGGGGAAGTCTTCGTGTCGCGCCTGCTGGTTGAAGTCAAAGTTGGGCGAGGCACGGGTTGGCTCTGAGTGCTTCTTGAGTCCTACTCAGCCCCATTTTTCAAAGCTGCAGGTCATGTGCAAGCTTAATCAACGACCCGACTAATTCTGTGTATGGAAGAATCTGGGTGGACTCGGGGCACTTCGTGACTTCTGCCCGACTCTTTCCTGGCGTTTATCTGCAGTAAGCTATGGAGTACAGCTTCGTTCGAGTCATTAGGTTGGCGCATATCGAGACTAATCATATACTCAAAACTCAACCAGAGAAGATCAAGGAGACAGCACAGCTGCTGATACCATGAATTGTATGGAGTTCCTACCAAGTGGTTGGTCACGCCTGCTAAAATGCAAATATCCGACCCACTTCTTAAATGAACTTGGTCATGTGCCTAGCACTCAGATGCCTTTTTTAACACGCCATTCTTTTTATGGCTGATTGGAAGTCGAGTATACAAGGGTATATTCATGAGTTGTTCTGTGGTTGAACCACAGCGCAGATTCTATCATGACATGATACTCTTCAATATTGAAAAAAGCACAGTTGCAACTTCCGATACCTATTCTCGTCAGAACATGACAGACCTACCTACCAACCAACCTGCCAGCTATAAGCTTCACTACAGTAGGCGTCTCAATGCGTCTATTTTTATAGTCCTAGAAGACGACGCGCCCACTGAGCACAACCCTACATGGTAAATTCTCTCTCTTGATATTTCCCTCTAGAAGTTTACATTGCCGCCTATCTTCCTATTTCTAAACATAACAATCCAGAGGTCAAAATATGCATACGGAACTCCGTAGTTCCACTACCTCTTCTTCTAAAAGTATCTTAGAAATGACCGAAAATAATTCTCCTTAAACACCTGTGAAATGTCTAACCAATGCCATACAAGTAGCATAAATAAAGCCACGTATGTTTGGCAACGGCAAAGGAAATCCAGATGGGCACATTAATTTCAGGGTTGAATTTTGTGATGTTCATGCCGAAGACCCCTGCTACAAAGGAAAGCGGCATATATACGGTCGCAAGAGTTGTTAAGGCTCTAGAAGCGGGAGTAATCAAATCTTAGCTTTGCGAACACATATCAATATTCCTATAAGATTTGAGATTTTACTTACTACACATCATTTGCCTACTACATAGCCTTCCTACTTTTCCCTCTGTTTTCATCGTTGTAATAACGGGTATACTACTTGTAACCTGCGCAATCTGTACCTTTGCTTTAGCAATCATAAACTCATAATCACCGAGTATTTCATCTTCTTCCACTGCAAACGAAGCATTTCTCGGCCATAGGGCTTTGAAAATCTGAAGATTAACCTTCATCATCCCGAGTGTCTGTTTGAGATATTCTCTAGACAATTCCTTTTCAACAAAGACGGTTATCGGCTGTACCCGAATACTGCTCCTTGAGGCTGGATGACATGTAGTATTCTTTATCGCGAATCACAGTTGTGTATTGCGTACCTGCGAGTTGTAAGATCGTTTTGACTAAGGAGTATAGATTAGTGAAGATCTTGATTATGTCGAAGTCTGAAAGAGTATCTTCGACGTAAGTACATATAGTTAGTCCATTCTTTCCGGATCGTGAACTTGTAGGATGAGGGTCGCAAAGTGTAATACCAAGTCCATATCAACGAAGTGTTTTATTGAAACAAAGTAGTAGTGGTTACCGAAACGATATTTGGGATCGAAAGAAAAGAGTTTCCACCTACAAGACCAAGAACCATCTTTTCATATGTTCGACGATCGAATACTGGGATGCTCGCCGGTAATAACAAGACTGCTGTGTGGAATCTAACTCCGGAGCAAAGCTGGCTGGTTATCCTGTATTTAAGGGCCTAATTACTTATCTACAGGGGCCTAAATCTGTTGTCCTCAGTCAGCCTAAGGTAGTGCAGCGACTACACTAAGCGAAGTTGCTATATTGTTTAATAACTTCACCTAACAATTACTAGTAGTCTCGAGCTGTGATTTTCTCTCCTTAGTCTAACCAAGATAGTCAGTCAGCTACATACTTATAATAATACCTTTTCTAGATTAATAAAATACAAAAATAAAAACATAACTCTGGTGCTTACTGCTAAAAGTATATCTACATAGAATAGCAAAAATAAATTCCCGGGAAAAATCCAAATCATTTCACTTTGATTTCCAGCGACAAACTTGATTTGGATAGGTTGCTTAGAATTTGAGGATGACAAAATTAACTTACTTCATTTGTCGCTAAGTTATTTTGAGTCGCTCACTTGATTTAGGCAACTGAAAAATATCTTCTTGTGTGTAAGTGTATTTCAATTTTTTTTTTAATAAGCTATTATCCCATGTCCTATCTCAACCACCGTAAAACCATCGCGCCTATGCCTCCCATATTCTGACAAATAACATCTCTACATACCACCATCCCCGTGCTTTCTTTCTCACCATGACCTCCACATAATAGTCCCCCTTCTGGGTGGTATCGGTCCTTCACAAAGTTCTGCATCCCTATCCTCGGAGAGCCCGCTGTGCGACGGATGATGCGAATGATGATGATGATGATGATGATTGCTGATTATCTATTTCTCGGACTTCTCTTTGCGGAGGACTTCAAGCCGTGCCTATAAGATTCTCCTCCTCTACATCTTGATCTCGAGATTGTTGATGTTATTTGGTATATCACCCTTATGTTCTTGGCACTGTACCAATCCTCGAGGGAACTTAGATAGATAGATAGATTGTGTAGTAAGCTAGCTGGCTTTCAGTGTTGGTGCGAAGGCGCTTTGAATATGTTGAGATGATTGACTGTGTAATGTTAGAATTGGTGCGTAAGTGGACTAAAGAACAGTAGAGACATACATTGAGTTGTTCAATTTGCTTCTTGTAGGTTCTCGTCATTGTATTATATCAACACTTACGAGACTCGGTCTCCTCTTTGAGCTTTTTTTCTGGTTGATAGGATTTATGATCGCGTCCAAATGTGGGGCAAAAGATGAGTCAAAGATCTCGAACTCTGGAGTTGTTTTGTCGAAGCTAAGTTGTGATGTTAGATTAATGTATGGATGTATAGTATGATGTGCATCTGAGGGCTTACACCTTCAAGGAGCATTGCATCGGCCTTGTGCTCTAGGTTGAGAGTCGCCAGTTCTTATTCAAGTCGCTTCATGTGGTGTTCTGCTGCTGCTTGATAGTGTTGCTAGATGAGCTAGCTCCCTTTCCTCGCTCGCTTAATTTTCTGTAGATTTACCTCCTTTGTCGCTTCTTCTGTACTTGCTGATAGATTTGAGTCATCTAGATGTTTTGAGTTGCCCATAAGATTTGAGCAAATGAATTGTTCTGAGTTGCCAATTTAATCTGAGTTACCCAGTTGTTCTGAGTTAGGTAGCTGTTCTGAGTCATCCACTTGTTCTTGCGCATGATGGTTCCAAACCTCTAGTTGGAATAAGAAGTTAAGCTGCAATATTGTAAGGTCTTTAAATAATTAGGTTACCTATATGATATGTAATGTACGTCTGCAAAAGTATACAAATTCACACAACTACAAAGAAGAACAACAGTCTTATTTAAACAAAAATATTTTTGCTTGTTCATCTATTTGCTTTGAAAGAATAGCAAATAGTTTAGGTTTGTAAATACAGATATAGTTATTTGTATGTTGTTCGTAGCTAGGTAGTATTTTAAGTACACTCAAAGCCAAAAAGAGATGGAAACATTTACTAGATACCTAGTCTAACAATGCTTTGGATATTTGATAGCAAGCTACAAAAATTCTAGTAGAGTCATGAACTGAAAAACCAACTATTATCATTTAAGTATTTTGATTTGGTCAAATGATTACTCCACTGTAAACTTTCAAGCAAATCTGTTTACAATGCTCAAGAGCAAATAAAGTACCTATCTAGCTTGACACAAGCAAAGTAGAAAACAAAATCCTAACTATAGATAGGTACATGAAAACAAAAAAAAACAGCGCTCAGTCTTCGAAATCTAGATTGCTGTATAATCCAAACATCACAAACTTAACCTCAAGCAGAAAGAAACCCAAGCTCCAAACCTGGAAAGTTCGTAAATAAAAAAGAAAGAGGAGGGAGGTTCGAGACGAGAATTTTCGGTTCTGAAGCCAAGATTATCAACGGCTCGGACCGACCCTCAAAATTCCCTTCCCTTGCCAAATTCTAGCCAATGAATATACCTAATATCATCCCGTAACATCACAACACAAAGAAGTCATTTCGCCCTCTATACTCCACGTAACAGCCACCTCTAAAACTACCATCTTAATTGAACCTAGCACCAACCCTAGAAACCATAACGAAGACCAAAACCAAGAACAAAACCAAAACCCAAATCGAAAGATATAATAGCTACGCCAATGTTCGGTTACAACCTAGAAATAAAACACCATTATTTTTCACCTTCTACTAAAGAATATTAGGATTTACAAGATCTGGCAGATTTGCGGGGCTTTGGTTAGGGTGGTTAATATTTAGGGGTTTATTATTAAGGATAATGTAGATGATGGGAATAGAGAATTAGAATAAAAGAAAGAAGGAAGGAAGATACGAGGTTTAATTTAGTGGTAGCGATGAGTGAATTGGAGAGTTGATATACCTACCTGGTATTAGTGAGAATTTTTATTGGTTGCTTTTATTATTAATGGGGTGAGATTTCTTTTTTTGTTTTGTTTTCTTTTTGATTCTTTTTGATTCTTTGATTTGGGGAGTTTTTTGGGGGGGAGGGGTTGGGGGGTTCGTGATGGGGTTGAATTTGAATTTGTTGATTGATAGGATAGTTTCTTTTTGACTGGACTATGAGTAGTAGGAGGTATTAGGAAAGCTTGTGATGCCTGGATATCTTGATGAAGAGGCGCTTGAGATTGTGCATGTTGGTTTCACTAGGTGCGTCCACCCGTAAGAGTAATACGTAGTTCTGATTGTAATGATAATTGATTGATGTTGTTGCTACGGAATACTCGTAGGATGCTATGAGGTAGATATACTAGTAGTTCCCACTCCCTTGACTCGCCTACCAACCCTGGTAGGGTTATGGCATTATCCCAGCAGTGCAGGATAAACAAGATATTTATGCTCATGGGATTGGGCTGTGACACTGTTGAGATTTGAGAGGGGGTTTGTTCTCGGGGTTTGGGTTGGGTGTGTAGTAGTGGAATACCTCGGCTTTTGTAGTTTATATTATAGAGTTTGGATGGAATAGAGAGCGATATAATTTATTTTTGGGATGGATTCTATTTTCTTAGTAATGAAGGTAAGTATTAATAAAGATTATCATAGCCACGTTTAGAGCCAGCCTTAGGTAATTCTTGGTCAGTAGGTAAAGATATGAAACATGAATTAGTCGTATTTCTAAATCCCATTTTCTTCAAATTGATTTTTGATTGGGTTATACGTGAAATTTCGTGACGTGGCAGGGGATTCTGACCTTGCTGTTAAGCTATCGGTTGAGGTTTCTGAAGATGGTTATTCGCTTCTTGCGATTTTACATGAAATTGTTGTTAGCACTGACACACTGCTTGAACACTTAACTTTTATTAATAGCTGTTTTCTTACGAGGGTATAACGCATAAGTGTTATTAGTTACAGCTATAGTTTCTGGCTAAAAAAACAACCGATTTGGACAATTCTATACGTATAAATATAAACTTTGCTCTATTCTAGACTAGGGACATAGTTGAAATTAACAATATTTGTGCCCGTTACTACGTACGTTCTCGTAAACTGCTGTTGGCCGAGTCCGGCCTGGTATTGTACTGTTGCCATGGTGTTGTTGCTACCGAGGAATGAGAACTTTAGCATGGCGAAGACATGTGGGCTGTTTGCATCGCTGCACGTCTTTTTTCAACAACCTCAACAACAGTGTGGCTTCTTTTCTCTTCTCTGTTGCGATTACCAATCACCTCCACCTGACTTTTGGGTTGACTCGGGGAAGGGCTTGTTGAGTAGGCAAATTCCGTCTGTGTTGTTGGCACTTGTCAGCACTGTTTTTTTAAAACAAAAAGCCACTGCCACTACGAAAATGCACTACTGCTGACTTTTGACAAGATGATCAAGTCACAAGTAGAACTAGGACTACGTACTCAGTGAAGAGTTTATAGACTACAGTGTCAAGTTAGAATCACCAATGAATCGATAGCCTTTTTAAACACCGAGTACCGCAGTGTGCGGTACTCAGGTACCAACTGCCCATTCTGCTCTACCGACTAGATTGCCGAGTGTCAGCAATCTATTCCAGAGATTTTCTCGAAGCTTGATTGTGCTCTTTGTCTGGGGCACCAGGCCTTTAACGGTGAGCGAGCGACTCATACCGGCGAGTCTAAGGATGTGTACATCCGTGTGTGGCTCTACGAAGGTTGACAAGGCAAGGCGTTCGCTATGGATTTCCAATTAGGAGTAGCGAACTCCGCGCTTGAACTCCGAAAGGCGTACACGCCTTATTTAGCCCGCAGAGTAAGATGGGATTAATGGCGCCGGTTTCGGCGTAAGATGCTAAGACGGTGAGAGAGTTGTACCGGATTAGAAAAGTCTGATGTTTGAAAGGGTACCTTGATGGAGGTTTATATGCAAGTGAAGGTGAACAGGATTGAAAGCAGTAATTTAGGTAGAGAATCGAATGTTTGGAAACGGGAGTCGCAGCGGGAAAGAGAGGAGCCGAGATGGAGAAGTACAGCACATCGGCATACCGACTGTAGAAGGGCCCATGCCTGTACAGTCGGTACTGAATCGCGAGCTAGCTACTAATGAATATTAAGCGGTCACGAACGAATCACAAGGGCGTGGTGAAGAACATGTTAGTAAGGTAGGGTAGGTAGAGAGGACGAAGGGCGCAAGGTAAGGTACCTGAGTACTCTGCCGAACCTTTTTTCTGTCGACGCCTCACCGTCGCAAAAAAAATAGGAGAGGAGCCACATTTAATTATTCATCGCCATCACAATACCCTTACCTTGACTTGTCAACACAAAGGGCGTTGCCTCAACTCGGCGTTCCTCTTTGTCATAATATTGGCACGAAGCACGCAACAAAGGCGTCGTCAAAGTGTTGTTTCATTGCTAATTTTGCGCAGGATGCGATGGCCAATCCTTAGGTCACGATGTCCTGGGAAGAGCTAGCTATTATTCATGAGAACACGCCTCACCAGATTTTTTTTCCACAGCTCAAACGCATCGTGAGGCTCCAACTGCTGTTAGCGATTCTTTGCTCGTGAATACTTAACGTTAGCGGTCGTCCAATTTGACTTTGTTCGCAAAGCCTGCTAGCCGTATCCACATCGGAGCCCAGCACGCTGGATTTCTGGATGCGACAACCTTTGGAGGAAAGGCGTCTTGTCAAAACTCTTGGATTTTAAGCTGTGCTGGTGATTTTTGGGCCGCCTGATGATGCGACCTGGTCGTAGTAGTCATGGAAAAGATCAAGAAAACATGGATTCCACGTTCTAGACAGACAAATTTTTCCTTTCTTGAAAATCTCGAAAATCTAATGCGCACAAGGGGGTCGTCATAGGCTTGATCAATTATGTAGGCTTCAACAAGCAGCCAGCTTAGAAATTACGAGTACTGTTAGGCGGTCGTGTGTCTTTTACTATGAGGATTTGCTCTTTACGACTTAGTGTTGGGCAGATGAGGTCACAACTGATGAGAACGGGATTGATTATCAATCGAGCATTCCACACACACACACCAAGACCATTTATTTTTGCGGAGAGAGAGAGATGGATACAGTAGAGAGAGAGTCTGTCTTGGAGCATGGGGATGACTGTTCTTAACGATTAGCTTCTAAGCCTGACAAGTAAAGGGCGTAGCCAGTCAGAGTTTAATATGCATCGCTTGTCACTCGCTAAACCTGGTGGGGGAGCGCGGTCTGAAGATCCTTGACTCCCTGGTGCTGTGGCTTTTGGGGGACCATGCAGCATTACAGCAGCAGCAGCAAGCATAGCAAAGCAAGCAAATCCAACGCCGTATCATCACTTCCGGCAACCATACCTAGTCCGACTGCAGCATCCTGCTGACGATGCAAATATGGTGGTGGTCTATGCCATCCATCTGTCATATCGGAGTCAATGACTCAGGCTCACGCCTTATACAGAACATCCTCAGAGGAAAACAAAACTAGTACGACTTCGTAAGGAAGGTATAAAGAGAACACAATCCCCACTTTGCACCACCCCTCAAGAATTCCCCATACATAAGGTAGACAGACAGCCATTATCACCACACCAAGCTTCAATTGATAGTTCTGCCAACATTCCCCGCTTCCAACACGCTGTGCAACGTCGCACCTCACCTCCTTGACGCATCACTCGACCAACAGAGGATTATACCGATAACAACAAAGACCGCCAATACCGATTTCTTCTCCTTTCCTCCCTTTGATGAACAGCTCTTCTCCACTTTTACAAACATCTCCGAGGATGTCTGCTCCATCGTTCCAAACCACCACAGGCACAATGGCGACCTATGCCAGAGACTTGCTTTCGCAGAGGCGCCCGGACATGGAAATCTTCATCGACGACCACAACGACTCAAAGATTTATACCACATTTGATTCTATCAATGGCCGAGTCGAGATCACAGCGCCTCACAGTGCACGATTTGATGAGATAAAGATTACACTCGAAGGCTCAACCAGAACATATGTCGACAATATGTCAGCAGCCAGCACTAAGTCAAGAACATCGGCTTATCACAACTTTTTGAAACTAGTCATGCCGATTCGCGAATCTGATTATCCTCAACCACGGATCGCCGAAGCTGGCAGCACATACACGTTCCCATTCAACTTCGTCATTCCGAATCAACTCCTCCCAACTTCCTGTTGTCATAGGTGCGAAGAGGAGCACGTGCACCATGCCCACCTTCAGTTACCACCCAGCATGGGTGATACTGATGTATCGGGAAAGGACGACTTGGCCCCAGCAATGGCCAAGATCCAATACGCCGTCAAAGTCCAAGTCGTTAGACACAAAGAGAGTGATGGGAAGAAGATGGTTCTAAGTGAAGGTCTCAGCAAGCTCCACATCGTTCCTGCAGTTTTCGAGGCACCTCCGATGAGTGTCAGCGCAGACGACAAAGACTACACATTTGCAAAGACCAAATCGCTAAAGAAGGGTGTTTTCTCAGGCAAGCTTGGAAAGATTACTGTCTCGGCTCCTCAACCTTCTGCTTTCGTGCTTCCATCCCTGTCATCTTTGGACAGCGCTCCAGCAAGCACAGTGGCAACTGTCAATCTTCGCTTCGATCCCCACGATGCTACTTCTCAACCACCTCGACTCGGTGGTTTAACCTCGAAATTAAAGGTCCTCACCTTCTTCTCAGTCCGGCCACAGCAAACAATTCCATCGCGGGCCAAGATGCTCGCTGATTACGAGCCAACCCGTGGAGTTTTTAGTTCTTCAGTTCCTCTGTCTTCTCGCTGTGTGGAAAACGTTCAATGGGTCAAGCATCTACCAAAGTCTGTTCTCACTCGTCGTGGTTCAGATTCATCGACCAGTTCTTCAGATTGCTCAGATCACCCGCTCATTCCTCAGCACGTCGAAACAAAAGTCTTTTACACTGCAGCAGTTGTGGTTCCAATCTCACTTCCTTCTTCCAAGGCCTGGATTCCAACATTCCAAACTTGTATCTCCTCTCGTACCTACAGCCTCGATCTCTCGCTCTCTATCCACACACCGGGGACTGGTGTTCCCGCAACGAATGTCGCATTACGCTTACCTGTGCAAATCGCAGCCCTTGGTAGCCGTGACGCTCCAGTTCCTTTGAGCCCATCTGAAGCAGCAGCAGAATTGGCACAAGCAGATGAATTTCTGAGACCGCGAGTAATCGAGATGCCGAATCCAGAGCATGTTGGTAACAGCGTTTTGGGACGTGTTGGGTCAGACTTGCCTCCAAGCTACGATGACTTCGCAGAGTTGGTTCCACAACAGACTGTGTTTCTCAGAGCTAGCTGATTGCGGCAGGTGAGGAAATAGGTCGCATTGTTTTTATTTGAGATGATTTCTTTTGCAAGCGAGGCGTTCGGCTGGGACTGGTATTGAAGATTGTTAATGAAGTTTGCTTAGGCGTTTTGAACGGGAGAAAATTAAAAACATGGGCATTTTATAGACGGGTGTTTCGTGAGACTTTATTCTTTGGTGGGAACGGGATCAAAAGATTGGCCTCAATGATACCCATTGCGATAGTATATAGTACACATATATATAGTAATATTTACATAATGAGTCCTCTGCATTGACTTTTCTCTGTTCTCATTTTCATGCTCTTCCAGTGTCTCCATCATGAAGCTCAAGCTCAAGCTCCTGAAATGGTTTCTGACTTAGTCGCTTATAACTGAGAAACGTCTTACATAACTTACGTTATTACTCACGTCGTACTTAATACCAGCTGCACATAATACGAACTACACCTCTTCCAGATGGTTCGTATTCGTTTTAAGTCGCTCAGTACCGAGATGCCCCTATTCCAAGAAAGCGGGTCCCGGCCACTACTGCAAACAAGGCAGATTGCTAGATTGCCCATCGAGGACGGAGTTTGCTTCCGAATAACTTCAGTTTTCCCCCACTGCAAGCAATCCTTTTTTGTCGCATATCGCAAAATTTCTGAATCGCTGGTGAATCGTGTTTCCGATTGCCGTTGTCCTCTGAGACGCCTTTCCCCAGATTGATCCGCAAGTAGTTCATGAGCATGGCAGGTTCGCTTCAGGCTTCAGGGCTTCAGGGCTTCAGGCTTCAGCATGTGTCTGTCTCACCGCTTCGTGCCGGGCATTTCCGGTTACTTCAGAGGAGGGCTGCTGCCAACTCACTCATCTGGGATATGACGACGTGAGGATCTGACCTCACCAACCATGAATACTTCCCCAGTCCCAGCCTTCGATCGTCCCCTCAAGAAGTCACTCCGTACATTTGCCAGGCGCAAGCCGATTTCGACTATGCACAATCGCCCGGCTGTAGTCGCACATTCACGCCGCTGCTGCTGACGATGGCGCAAACACAATCTGTCGACCCCAAGGCTTACTATGGCTATTTGTTCGCCGCCGACAAGAAGCCAACCAAGGTCCTGGACGCATTGTTGAGGGGCATCGGGACTTATATCGTAAGGAAATGCGCGCACAAGGCTTTGCGACCGGAGGCTCACGTTGTCAGGTCGATAATATAGGAAACACGGACGAAAAGTGCTTAACCCCAGCGAAGCTCGCGACCTTCTACAAGGCTGTCGGCGGTAACTATGATTGTACGTCCCTTGCTTCCATCTAGCAGCAGCCTGCTAATCACTTGTGTGCTACAGCCCTCTTCGTTGATGTGCCGCCTCCGTCGATATCATGGATTTATGCCTCCATAGGCTGCCAACATACTCTCCAGCCTACCAACGACGATTTTCAACCCCCCTCCATCCCTGCACTGACAATCAAAGGCTTCGTGCGATGGCAGTCAATAGAAATTCTGCTGGGACCCGAGGAACATGTTCCATTTATACAAACCGCTATCCAGACATTTGGAATAAAGCATCCAGATACTGGTGAACCATTTCCTACCGATCTACCCAAGGAAGCCTTTCCCTTGAAACCCGATGCCGAGATAGAGAGGTGGCATAATAGTTGCGCGGAGAAGTTAAAGCTCGAGGCCCGCGGCGATGATGTAGCTTCGCGCCCGGAGCTACCTCCACGACCAAAGGTACAAGCTGGTTTCAAACATGTTCCGCCCAGAAGACCGGCGCATTCACATTCTCCTGGTCGCTCTCCACGTTCTAGACCTGAAATGCAAGAGTTCTTCGAGCCACCGACGCGACCTCCTATACAGTTCCAACATGTCTCCTCTCAACATGTTGCGACACATCGACCACAACGTCCACCATTAAGCCACTCACCTTCGCATCGAGCGCAACAATTCCTAGCCCCAGAGGCAGATCGCATGCCACGACCACGCCGAAGAAGTAACCCTGAGAACATGAGCTACTCACCGGGCGTGTCTCCTGGAAGGCGTGCATCAGAATTATACCCTCCAATTCCACCTCCGACTCATACGCGACGACATAGCCATCCGCGACCTCCTCGTGCACCTAGCGTATCTACGGCCTCTGATTCCTCGGGGTCAGATGATGAATCTCGTGGCGCAAGACTGCCACGGCGCAGTTTACATAGGGAACCCTCTCCGCGGGCTCAGCAGTCGCCAGACGTGGAGCCGCCGCCTGGGATACGTCACAATATTCCACCGACTGCTCCAGTCCCGCCTAGCCCTATACCAGTGCAACCAATCCCTCGTAGAGTCCCTAGGCGTGCCGAACATTCTTCGTCGTCAGACGAGAGAAGAAAGAGCTGGGCATCAAATGTGCCTATGGATAACACAGGGAAGTTGAGTCCACAGTTTCTACAGGGAGTGAAGAATATCAAGCTTCCCAGGAGACGAATCCCAAGACCCGAGACGAGAGACAGTTCTCGGGGTGCCAACAACGTGAGGTGGAAGGAGCTTAATGAGGTTCGTGAATTCGAGAGAAGAAATAGTGTTATATCAGTCGAGGAATCCGAACCTGAAGTTATTCCCAGCCGGCGAGATAGTCGGGAGGAAGGAAGGAGTAGTAGTGAGAGAGAAAGAAACCGTGGGTCGAGGTATACAGACCGGGACCGAGACCGAGAATTAGATACGGATAGAGACGTGCCATTGAGGCCGAAGATGAGACCCGAGATGAGAAGAAGTAGTAGCCATGATACCCCGAGGACTGAGAAGGAACGAGAAAGGGAGCGGGCGAGGGATAGAGATGGAAGGCGAAGGAGAATTGGGAGGGACAGGGAAAGAGAACGGGATCGAAGTCCCGTTCGAGGCGTTGATGGGAGACGTTATCCTCCTACTGATGCATATCGTTAATGATGGAATGAATTTGTATTAGGCGTTGTATTTACAACTCATTTTATTTAAGAATACACCATTGGAAAGACGATTGCTGTCTTTTCTCTTCTCACTATTGTTATGGCCTTGAGAGTCGTTTTATTCTGATGCATATCGGCGTTAGTTTCAACTACCTCCCTCCTATTTACTGCCTTTTATCGTCGCTTATTAGTCTAGAGCTAGCATCTATGGAATCGTGTTTATTAAAACATAGAGGTGTCACCGTGTCCACTGTAAGTATAATATATATATATATAACGCGTCATGATGCTATTAAAAGCTAGTATACAATTTAAGCTGACTAAACTAGATATAGAAGCCTGATTTATTTATTCTTATCCCTCTATAGAGTAGGAGTAGGAGTAGATGTACTTTAATCGCTAGGTAGATAAGCTATACTCTGAGAAGGTAGGCGGAAGGAGGGTTAGCGTAATAGAGAGAAAGTAGAGTAAGTGATATTAAGTATATCTATTCTCTATGTATAATTCTTCTTATTTTAGTTCAGTTTATATTTTTTTTTTTTTTTTTTTTTTTTTTTTTTTTTTGAAGGATTTTAAGGAGGTAGGTTAAATTTCTCACTTTAGTGGTAGCTCGCGTATTGGCTGGCGTCTTAAATTATGCAAATATGTATGTATATAGGGGGGAGAGATTGTCTAGATTACGGTAATTTAGTTAGGTAATTTAGAAGCGTAAGGTAGTTATCGAGCTGAGTTATAGTAGTAAGTATCCTTACCTAATTAAGCCTTGAGATGAGCAGTAGAGTAAGTACCTAGACTGCGGTTCTGTCTGTTGCGAATAATAATCTAGTAGATGAGACGAGAGCGGACGGAATTATACTTCCTTCCTTCCACGCAGTTTGTCTGTTTCTGTTTTTTGTCGACGTGCATAGGTACGATACGATAGTACTGGCCGGATTGGGAGTGATGTGTGTGATTTGTGATTTGTCTGTCGTATTGGATGGAATGTTATAGCAGCAATATATTTTCAAGAGGGCTTTTGCCTTTTCATTTAGGCGCGCGTTAAGATCTACATAGATAGACATTTATCTTTACTGATCTTTAGTAGCTCATAGAATATACAAGTGTGGTAGCTTTTCCTTCCTATTACGATTACTCAAAAACGGAAAGAAAGAATCACCGCTACTGAAATCACAAGGCTATCGGGTCAAACTCCAAGAGAATCACCAGGAAGGAAAAGCAAGACCACCTGAGGATGAGCAACGGCTCTTTACTTTCAACATTGCTCACGAAGCAGAAAGACATTCTACCACTTCTTCTCGCAGCAGCACACCTGATCACATTTCGTTCGGAAGCGGCCCTGCCTCTTTCCCTCACTCGCCAAGGTCAACCAGATCTCGAGGACAGGGAAATAGATTAAGAGGTAGAATCGGAGTTCGCTCGATGACTACGTCTTTTGGAATCACAGCCAGCAGTTACCAGTGCTCAGCCCCTTCAAGAAGACGAGCCAGCTCTGAAGTGTCCTTGTGAGGAATTCGATGAAGACCTTTCAGCTGGAGGTTTGCTTTGTATGACGTGCCATGTAGTGAGATGGATACATTACCTCCACTGTCAAGACTCTTTTGGTGTGAAGGAATTTGGTTTGGTTAAGAATGTCAGACTATGCAAAAGCTGTGTGTTTTTCTAGATGGTTTGGTTGGCAATTGAAGAAAAGTGAGGGAAGATGGACGGATACTTAGTTGAGTATTAGGATGCTGAGACTACGTTCTCCGTCATGAAAGATACTACTTACTATGCATCGACCGAAGGCTGGGAAAGTATGTGGTCTCTTAAAGGTTGGTGTTTTATTCTGAATATCAGACTTGGAAACGAAATGGGACTTGGCAGGGAGAGGTAAGGGTTGCTTAAATGTACGGGAATGCATTTTTGTACACATGTATCGATATTTGGGTGGGCGAAGGATACAATCACAGCTTCGATGATGATGTCTCCCATAAATAGAAGCATAGATGTACCATGGTCCACGAATATCTTGGTATATCAACAGCCTACTTAGGTAGATTTACAGAAGATAAAAGGAGCGTTGTCTAATTGCGAAGCTCATCATGGCGATAACTGCAAGCATGATAACACAAAGCAACTTCCTAGAGTACGGCTCGTCGATATTCAAGAATGCCGAGTCGTCGACGCCCTATCATCTACAAGGTATTTGGTATTGAGTTACGTATGGGGTAAAGCACAGAGTAAGTGTCTAAATGTAACTAAAAGCAACATTTCCCTTCTCAGGTAAAAGAGGAGTCTGAATGAAGACTCTTTAGGGGCTTTCTTATCATATACAAGTGAAGACGCAATAAAAGTATGTTCGAAGCTTGATGAGCAATATCTGTGAGTTGATAGTTGATGTATCCTACAGGATGATGCCGAAGATAAGAAGGAACTGGTTGGTATTATGGACGAAATTTATTCGTCTGCTATTATGATTATCGTCGTCGCTGGAGGAGAAGATACGCAGAGTGATCTACCAGGAGTATGCCAATGGCCACAAAACGCAAAGACCTTCCAGATCGAACTTAGAAATGTAGAGTTGCAGGTCAGAAATACAATAACGTCAACTCTAGTAGAAACTTCAGTATGGAATACTTGAGGCTAGACATACCAGGAACGGATGCTATCTACGCGTCTTCTGTATTTTACTAGGCGTCAAGTATTCACTTAGCTGTAATTGGGAACAGATGAACGAAAATGGGGATGTAATTTCCGGGCCCAGCCACGCTGGGACCAACTTTGGAGGTTTCTACCGGCTCGCTCGATCGAAGAGATGTCTCATTCGATGATTGACTGAGAAATGTAGAAGATTATATACGCAGGCATCTGAGATACCGCTTCGACGTTTTGAGTGTCTTTGAGGGATTTCAAAAAGTATTTTTTGAAGCGGATTCTCGAGTAATTTCTTGCATGGATTACCGGAAAGATACTTCGATCAGTCACTCGCTTTTATAGCGGTGGCGGGGTTTACAAAAAGTCATGATTTTGACGGAAGATGCAATCTTCCCTAGTTAGACTTAAGTTCTACTGACGGCCCTGTCTTCTATAGGTTTGAGACATGCATTGGCTCAATTATTGACTAGTTTATCAATGATGGAAGTGGGGTTGTTCAAATGATCGAAGTTGAAAAGAAATCGCCGGGTGACGGTATTGACTCAGATGTACGGGAACGTATGGTAACGTATCGAGAAGAAATCGCGTTCCAAGATACACTCGCGAAGGCGATTGAAAAGTCCGGCCGACTATTATTTGTAGCGCAGTTAGCTTGGTTTACTTTGATATTTGACGAGACTCTACACAAGGCAGTGTCTGGGGAGATACAGAGGGAGGATGATTACAGCGGCTGGGTTGGTATCTTCAATGGTGCTACTATTAGGATAATTTTATGAATCTCTCGTCAGAGTCTTGGAATATTAGTGCTCTATTTTCTAGAATCACTTAGATGTTTTACACAATCCAACTTGTATCAAAGTAATACTCATCACATTACGAAGCACTAGAAGTATTTCGTAATAATAGCTAAGCGACACAAGAAGAAGGAGGCGGGGCTCGCTTATATCTTCATATATGAGAGCCTAGTAATAAAGGCATAAGATTAGTCATCCTTCATACTGTAGAACGTGCACTCAAATATAAACCTCCGTACCTCTGTACATCTCTGCTCGATCCTTCCGACTTTTCTCAAGACTTACCCTAGCAATCTGAGCATGACAGATCCATCTTTACCACCTGGGGATCAATCAATTCCATCTCCTCAAACCTCGTTGAGAACACCTATCATCCACAAACGCCCTCGTAACTCCTGCCTGCAATGTCGCCTTCGAAAAATACGCTGTACTCGAGAGCGACCCCGATGTCACAATTGTTTCCGATACAATCATACGTGTCAATATGAGGCTAATACTACTTCATCATTACCGGGCCTTCCTTCCCAAGGTTCTTCTTTTGTCTCATCGTCGACTCCTACGGAACAACAAAAGATATTTAGCAATTCTCCAGCAGCAGCGGGGAACTCTCATGATTACAGTGTCCTTCAAAGACTGAGCAAATTGGAGCGAACTGTTGCAGGACTAGTCAAACTGGTACCCCCTGAGTCCCAGCAACAATTAAGAGATCTTGGATTGGTAGAAGAAGACATAGCAAAGCCCCATCAAAATGACCTGCATTCCGCAGCTGGAACATCGACAACATCTACCCAGCTAGGAAACCTTGTCATTGTCAATGGAGAGCCACAATATCATACAAGCTCATACTGGGGTCAGATGGTACAAGTAAGCCAATGAAAACATATCCCTTTCCATGTCACGAGACCGAAAACCGAGGTCACGAAATAACGAAAATGAGAAGGGTACAATTACTGATACTTCTTCTGAAACTAAAGAAGTCGCGCCAAATCCACCACTTTTGTCATTACTCATATTTGCGCCACCAAGTCCAAATTTTCGAGTCGAAGATTATTTACCGAATCAGCATGAGGCAGAGTGGTGGTTATACAATACCTTTCGATTTAGGGTTGATCCAATAGCACGAGTGATCCACAAACCTACTTTTGAAAAGGAAATGGCCGAGTACTATTCAAATCGACGTCATGGAGATCAAGATAATCCAGCAGCTAGTTCAACATCAGATCATGGATCTCATAGACTGAGGGCTGGATTCGAAGCATTGCTATTTGCCATCTTCTATATCGCGACTTTTAGTTTAAGTGACGATGAATTTTCGGGTATTACTCGAAGAGATAATGCGCTTAATACTAACAAAGAGTTTTCAGCTCATCCTCGTCCTAGCTCAACATGGGAGCAACAGAAGACTGATAGATCATCTTGTTTGCAAAATCTTCAATTTGCTAGCTGCCAGTGTTTATTGCGAGCCAAAATCTTCGAGAAGCAGAGTCTCCCATCCGTGATGGCTCTTTTCTTTCTTCTAGTAAGTTGATCTCAATAATGAGATATGCGAACAAGCTTGAGATTATCACTAATATGTTTATCTCCTAGTTTGCCTTGTGTCACGAAGCAGATGTACCATCTCTTTACACACTTGTTGGATTATTAACAAGAATATCACGATCATTAGGCCTTCATCTTGATCCAGAGGTACTAAGAACTCGAAATAAGAAGGGGAAACAGCAGCAACAACAGCAAAGCGAGGAAAGAGAAACAAGAATGACACCTGTTCTTATTGAGATCCGTCGTCGATTATGGCATCAAGTTGTTCATCTCGATGTCATGGCATGTGAAGCCCATGGAATTGATCCTGAACCCATCACTATTGCTGAGCCCTGGCCTCTCGGAGTAGGTCCCTCACTACCTGCGAACGTAGACGATAGTGAGATTTCCGAAGATCCGGATAGTATTACTTGTTTATCTTCTCGGCCGGAAGATCGAGGTCGTCATACTGAGATGTCGATGCAGTTGGTTCGTCTTAGTGCTTCGTCTTGTTTCCGGCAGTTGGCATCATTGTCTCCATCATCCAGAAGACTAGCTCTATCTCCCGGTATGGATACTGAGCGATCTAATGCCGATGAACTCAAAGAAGTTATCGAGAGGATGGTGGAGAAGAATCAGAAGTTGTTTCTTCAATACTGTGTGGCTACAGATCCGGTTCAGAATCTAACGTTGGTATTGGGGAAGATGGCGGAATATAAAGCTTGGTTATTGTATTATCACCGCTTTCTGAAAGTATTTCCATCCGAGGATAATGCTGCTCAGTGGAGTGATTCTCGTCAACGGTAAGATAAATCCTAATGGTTCTTCATTTTTAACAGACCTGTTCTAAAAAAAATACATTTTAGTGCTTTGATCACAGCCTCCGAACTATTAAAAGTCTACGGTTCTGTTCTCAACGACCCGTTAGTAGCCCATTTCAGCTGGCACACCCATCGACATACACAATTACACGCAACACTACACGTCTTCAACGAGCTATGCTCTACAAATCCCAACAATACCAGTGACGAAATTCGTCAGATCTGCAAGCAAGCCTGGGCTGCTGTTGGAAATCTCGAATTCAAAAGAGATGCTGGGTTGAGGAAAGGGAAAGATCCTGATACAGCTGAGGCTATCTGGAACGTACTTAAGCATCTTAGAGATACGGCACGTCAACTTTGGTCGGATGATGACTGTTTTTCTTGTATTGAAGATTATGAGCTTGGAAATCAGTTCATGAGTTTTCCGAATGATGGGTTGAATGATTATGGTTATGAGAGTTGGCAGGCGTTTGATCTTGGTTTTGGCAATGAATTTCTTTGAATTTGAAGATTTTGACTTTAAACATCTGTTGGAAACACTAGATACCTTTCAAATTCACCGCTACGTATGAGTTTGAGAAGAGGGGGTGGAGTGGGGATTTCGCTCAATTACAGGGAAGATATTGATCTTGCTCCTTTTTGCTTTGCGTTGCTATAGCATTCCCGAGCACTTGCATTTAGCATCACTATTTCCAGGCTTATAACATTGCGGCTCACGCCTACTTAATGACTATCGTATTCGACTCCAAGAGTCAATTTGTATACCTGCTTTGTTCTTTTGTTCTATCTATTTTCACCACTTATTTTGAACTCAGATCATGTATGTAGTGCCAGAGACACTTACTAAACCAGGACATCAATCTCATTTAAGATACCTAAGCTATCCAACACTACCTCATATCCACGATAATCACACATCACCACAACAATCCCGAACAACCACCACCACTACTACAACACCTATCTATCTATACCTAAACCTCACCATCTCCTCCGGACTCCTCGTAAAACTCTCCCTATTAACCAGCGTCTCTTCCCCATCCCCCTCAACCGCCAACTCAAACTCCCTCAAAACAGTAACAACGAGCAACTTAATAATCAGATTAGCAAAATTCTTGCCCAGGCATTTCCGAGGTCCCATCCCGAATCCATGCATGCTGTATCGGACCTGCGAAGCTGAGAGTTTGTTGAATCGCTCGGGTCGGAAGATGTGTCCGTCGGTTCCCCAGACTTGTGATAGTTTGTTTAGTCTGTTGCAGTCGATTGTTACTGAGGTTCCGGCGGGGATTAGGTAGTCGGCTATTCGTTTGTCTTTTGCTGTTATTTCGGGGAGGGAGTACCCTGTTTTTGGGTTTGTTTTGGTTAGCAGTTATATTGCGTATGATTGTTGATTGTTCTTTTGATTGTATAGTACGATACTTATTATAGGACAACGAACAAGGATTTAGTTTACGGGGGAAAAAAGAAAAGAAAAGGACTTACAGGCAGGTGGATTAATACGCAGAACCTCCATATATGTCTTATGAAGAAGCGTATCTTCTCTCCGAAGATAAGCTGTCATATCCGCCTCATCCTGCGCTTCTATCTCTTCACGTAGTATTTGTTGAAATGTAGGGTTTCGACCGAGGTTGATTACGGAACTGGCGAACATGGTTGATGTGACATCGATATTGGTGAAGAGGATTTCATCGACAGATTGTAGGAACTGTTTTGTTTTTTAATTGGTTGGTTAAGTGGTTAATTTAGAATAGATAAGATACCTAGACGGACGGGATTAGGGTTAGGATGAGTATAATTAAATCACTTACCATGACCATACTCATATCACCAGCCTCAAGACCACGATAGATTTTCTCCATGACACAATCAACATTCGCCTTTAAACTTAATTAGCAAATCTCATTTTCAATATTTTCCAGATCAGATAAGATCATATCAGATCAAGAAGGAAAGAACGAAAAGGAAAAAAGATTAGGGGCAAAAAAAAAAAAAAAAGAAGAAGACACGAACCTCCCTCGCATCAGCAATAACCTTAACATTAAGCTCCAACCACCTCTCCTCATACTCCCTCAAAACACGATTCGCCTTAGTAGGCAACCACCTATACCACCACATCTGAGGCCACTTCTCCAAGAACGCACTATGAGTGATCTCCTCATGCATGAGATTCAAAGACCACAACTGCTCATAAAGACTCTCTGTCAACATATCCCCGTATAAAGCCATAGCAATCAACTTAAAAGGTAATTCTCGACATGCAGCTACACTATCTATACAAAATTCCTTTTCGCTTTCTTTATCGTTTCCGTTGCCGATTTTAGATTTTGCTGTTTTTGATGTTGTTACTGCTGCTTTGGGATCCTTGCAGAGTCGTGTAGCCCAGTTCTTGAACTCGAGTTGGAAATCCGAGACTCGTGCTGCGGCTTGGGAGAAGGCTAGATATGGATCCATGTAACTGCGAGATGTATGCCAAGTTTGTCCATTTTGCATGCCGACGCAATCACCTAACATTCTGCAATAAAACGAGTCTCTAGATCAGTATTTTTTCTTTCTTTTTCGTATTATCGACTGACTACCTGTGTCCGTCTTCTTTAGAGTTTACTTGGTTGCTTGCTTGCTTGCTTACCTTTCCCAATAATCGCCAAAATTACAATCACGCGGCTTTAGGTGATCTTTTCCATCACCAGCGTAGAAGTCGCGTACTTGAGCTGCGTTGAAAATTACAAGTTCGGTGATAGATCCATTCTTTACGAGGAATGGCTTTTCGGGGAATTGTTGGAGTCCTTGGAGTGAGAGTTCTGCTCTGGTATGTGTTATAAATTCATGAGCGGTTTTTTATCTTTTTGTATATACATAAAAAGACAATTTTTTCGTCGAATTGAGAAAACTAACCCATGAGTGAAGCGTGTAATCCTCGTATCTTGAGGTAACATTCCAAGTGGCTCTCCATAACTATTTCGAAAATATGAATACCTGGACATCTCTTTCGTCGAGATAGAAGAGAACAACGTGAAGTAGATGATTATGGCAACCACGACAATTAAGCATGTCAGTTTTAGAAAGGTTGCATCCACTGGAATGGATAATAACGTTGTTGCCATCATTGTCACTGTCGATAATGTTCTGGACTGAGAATGAACAAGTAGAGTATTGCTAATTTTGATTCTATTATTGCCATTAGTACTTACTAGCTAACATAGATGTAGTGAGGTGCACTAAGCTACTGCGTACAACATGGCATGACCTGATATGATCTGGATATTTATCGGGCTTGGAAGTTTTGAATTTTTTTTGGATTTATGAAAAGCGGATAATTACATCCGCATTACTTTCGCCCCGTTATGCTCTGTTATGTTCTCCACTGAGAAAGAAGAGGTTTGAGGCCATCTACACGTACGACACAGTACGGGATTCTCGTCGCTTAATCTTTGGGATTACCCCGGGGCCCTCACCAATTTCCCCCGCTCGGGTAGTGGAGTGAAGTGGAGTGAGGGGAGGAAGGATTAATTCTCAGTGCTGTAAAATCTGATTAGATATGATTGATGATATGATTGATATGATTAGATCCGCTTTGTAGCGGACCTTTCCAGAAACTCTATTCGATGGGACGGATGGGACGAAACGTACAGCCACCCTTGTCTTATGTGTCACAACCAGAATAACAATCTGCTCAGGACTCGTACCTTGCGTACTCTACCCTATGAGATGAGTGCACAGCTCAGAAATCCTCAAACTTTATTATTCCTTGTCAAATCCCGAGTTCGGCATTGCGACTTTCTTGTGTACAGTAAGAACGGTACCGGATAGTGGTCCTGAACCCTTCCCAGTCACTGTATTGTACTAGG
This sequence comes from Pezicula neosporulosa, assembly GCA_009805495.1. NCBI lineage: Eukaryota > Fungi > Ascomycota > Leotiomycetes > Helotiales > Dermateaceae > Pezicula > Pezicula neosporulosa. The sequence goes on from SELE01000002.1 coordinate 352,442, forward strand.
TAGATCGGAGCGGAAACAACCGACATAGCCCGTGGCCGACAACGGGGTCGTCTGCGATCTCCACGTTCACCCACTTAGCTAGCTCCCTACTTCCACACGCTCGGTATATCCCAAAGTCTGGCCTCATACGAGACTACCCCACCTGTACTTTGTGTACTTCGTAACAGGCTCAATATGCAGAATAATGGCCACGCACTACTGCGGAGTGCCAAGACTCTTTCATCCTTCTTCTTCCTGAATGAATGAATGAAAGCTAAGAAAGGAATCTGAGTAGCGAGATAAGGAAGAAGCTGAGAACCTTGAAGGTGTTCATTGAGAAAAAAAACTAGAAGCGTGATACGCCTAGCTACTTACCCTCCCTTATACTTTACGCAGCGGCACAATAAGAAAAAAAGAAAAGGAAAACCTCTCGTTGTATTTGAGATAGTCCACATAGACAGACGGGGAACTTGTTACTTACCTGTATACCACCCATAAGGTCATCATGGAACAACAGCCTACCGCCAACCCGGTAGCGGTGCTACAACAGCTCCGCGACCTCATCTCAGTCTCTATCGAAACTATCAAACAGAACGCTGTCGAGAATTCCGACCCTCCCCTCACACTAAGCACACTCAAACCACATCCAATTCATAATCGACCAGATGCGGCTGTGGTGAAGGCTTTGAAATGCGTTTCTGCTTCGGCGGATATGTTGAAGGCACTTTGCGATCCTACGACCTTTCTCAACGATATCATCTATGGTGTAAGTAAGAAAGAAAAGGCAACCTGGTTCTTTCATTCAATTTCATTTACTAATGAAATAATTGATTTCGTAGTATCATGATCTCACGGCCCTTTTCATTGCTTGCCAAGCCGATGTTGCAAATCATCTCGGTGATGGTGCAGTAGATATCGATGAATTATCCAAGAAAACCGGTATTGAAGGAGAGAAGCTCTCGCGCTACCTCCGAAATCTGTCTAATTGCCTCATCTTTGAAGAGACTGCACCAGGCAAATTTTCGAACAATCAGCTCTCCATAGCTTTCAAGGAAGAGGCGAAAAGAGCCATCGTTGGACACTGCGCTGACGAAGCTCGAGTTGCTTCGTGTAAAGCTTGGGATGCCTTGACACTCCCAGGCTACAAAGACTCTACGGCTACCAACAAAGCACCGTTCAACATTGCCTACAGCACTGAGCTTGATGTCTTCACATGGATGGCTGATGTGAGACCCGATATTGGAGCTAGATGCAAAATGGCCATGGCTGGTAAAGGACTGAATCTGGGTCAATATCTTTTCGGTAAGAAAGAATGAAATTTGTCTCCTTCGGCTGGCTAATTATGTTCTCAGTGTACCCATGGGCTCAAGAGCAAGGTGCCACTATCATTGATGTAGGAGGAGGCGTTGGCGGTGCTACGCTACCAATCTTGCGAGAATTTCAAACACTCAAGCTCAGGATTCAAGATCTTCCTGATTCAGAGCCAAAATTCAAGGAGGTATATTCTTTCTATTTCTTTCCAGACGCAGATATTGCTTCTGGTGAATGCAGCCGCTGCTGACTTTCTTGACAGAACTTGAATTCAAACTTTTCTGATGTGGAGGCATCTGGGCGCGCAACCTTCACAGGGCATAACTTCTTCGAGGCTCAGCCAGAAAAGTTGAAGAATGGGGACATTTACTTCCTTCGTCACGTCATCCACGACTGGCCTGACCCAGAAGCGATCAAGATAATGTCTCATCTTGCTCGAGCTATGACTCCATCGAATAAGCTTCTCATTTGTGAGCACGTTGTTTTCCCGACATACAGAGAGATTGACGGAGAAGGTGGCGGACTTGCCGATCTAGACGAAGAGTACATCGCGCCACAGCCGCTCTTGGCAAATTGGGGAAGTGCACCCACCAGTAGACTGGACCTGCAAGTCTTGGCCTTCTTGAATGCAAAACAGAGGACGAAACAGGATTTCAGAAGTCTTGTAGCCAAGTCGGGACTCGAAGTTGTTAAGATATGGCGTAATATGGGGAATGAAGCAATTATCGAATGTAGATTGCCTTTGGGTAACTAGTTAGCTTAGATCAAAGGAGAAGATAATGTATCTACACTGAATACCCGAGAAGAAAGTTCTCTTATTCTAATCAAACTGGAAAAAGAACATAGTTATGATATTGACTTAGCTAACCACTTGGACGTGATGAACGATGCATTTGCAATGGGAAATTGTGATGTACAATCCATATTTCAGTATAGAAAGCGGTACGTCGGTATTAGGGCATGCCGTCTCGACAGACTCCGTGATGTGCGCAGGCTTGGCACGGTCAGAGACACGCACTTGCTTGTATCGCTACTTTCGAATGTTGGGACTACCGTTAAGCGACCTACTGAGTGGACTTGATGTTAGAACTTATGTGGAGCTTGTTGTGCTACCTCGTGCGCTAGAGATTGTGGAGAATTGCGGGTACGGTACCGTACATTGGCTAATAAACCACTACGTCTAAAAGCCAACGTGCTTTATCACGGTCCTTTAAAGTAAAACTTTATTATTCCACAGAACAAAATGAAAAGTTCATGCAATCAGGCTGTAGTCTTGCGTAAGTGGTGGTAACTAAGCGGAAGCGGAAGAAAGCTCTTGGCAACTAGCTTTTTATGCTTTTTGGAGACATGAAAACGCCATGCTAGGGTGTTCGAAGCACAGCTATACTTGCTGATGCAAAGATATCTATCCTAAAGGTATAATCAACAAACCTCTTTGATCTGAAGATCTGCCGACTTCGGAGCCCAGAACTAATACCTAGAGATCCTTGAAACTCCTTTCATAGTAACTCTCCGAACTACTTACTTACAGCTCCGACTTTGTGTATCACTCCAGAGCACTCTATGCAGAATAGCTCAGTGAAGGAATGGTATGCCTGCTGCATACCCAGACATGCTGCTCCGATGTGCGAGTACGTACTGCCCACAGAATTTGGGTCTTGGCTAGGTCTTCGGGCAGAATTGGCCGTATCTCTTGGAACTATGGAGAAGCATTGCTACTCGAGTCTCGAGGACTTTGAATCCCTCGTCCCACAACTTTGCCGACGGTTCTGAGATTTGGGGTTGTAGTGGGGCAGTATAGAGAAATTAGGATTCAGAACGTCTTCAGGGACGCGTTATCGTAAGATCAATCGGTTTAGCAAAAGGGCAAAACATGAATCGCGGCTATACAACGGATGACAGATTCTTTACTAAGAATAGCCAAGTTTGACGGAACCTCCGCGTCGAGTCTCTCGATATTTCAAAAGGGTCTTGTAACTCGAAAGGCCTCACGCAATTGAGAGAGCACTGAACCACTAGATTCAACATGACGACCGCACTCTTTCCTGTAAACAAGCATGCTAGGCTCCCTACCACAACTCCAATCAAGATACACTTGTTACCAGGCCTTCTAACAGACTTCGCCTGTGTTGCTACCGATGCCAAAGACTCTTTGGAACTCTTCTCTTCCCTCTGCAGGAATGATTTGGGATCGTCTTCAACACCAGGCTTCATGGCATTTGACGCTCACGTAGGAGATACATCTTGCCAGATTCGAGCCGGCATGTTCATGACGCTGTACAATTACCTCAAGCAACACGAATCGTCTGATTTGTGGCATAGGATAGAGCATACAATTCTAGAACTGGCAGCTTTGCTTGTGCGCATCAGAGAACTTTATCAAAAGCTGACAATGGATAAAGTTAAGATGCAGGCCCTTGGACTTCGACCTGGAGGTGAGACCCGTAGACACGTCCTGGAAGTACTGGGTTGGAAAGAGCCTCGTAATCAACCAACCTTAATCCATCCTATCAGGTTCCAATCGGAAAAAGATTCATTGAGTGTGACAATTGAGGTATGCGATATTTCAACAAAGCCGCTTCCGTAAAATTTTGCTGATGACATAGGATATAAACACTGCTGAAACCACGGTGTTATCTGAACCTGGAAACAGCGAGAGCTGGGATCCTTCTGATGTTTCACAAGTTGTCCGTCTAATCACTTATAGCTATGTGCTCTCTAAGTACAAGTCATTCCGTAGGCGAGAAAAAGCCGTTGGCACTCAACTTGACCCGTCGCTACCGTTGGGTGTCGGGGCACGGGTTATGGCTGATGTGAAAAACGAGGCATACTATGTCTGGTCACAGCCAGCACGCGTCGCCCGAGACTTTGAATCCATGCAGAACTGGGTGAGCGAGTTAAGCTTCTCATGGCTAAAGACTATGGCGGCTGAAGAGTTCGGAAGCGATAGTATGATGCTGACGTAAGCACTTCTTGAGCAGAAGTGAAGAGCAATGGCTAATGATAACCTAGGCTGCTCGACAAAACAATGCGGAAGTCAGGAAAGGGCCTGACTTCGGTGCCTAGTTATGTTGGATGGTTGACCATTCGACAGGTTATGGTTAGGACGTCGACACCCGTACTTCTCTTGGTCAAGAGATTCTGCGATAAAGGTAATGTATCTGTCTAGTCTCTCCGACCATAGCTGACAGAAGTATAGGTTTCCATACGAATTACTTTCTGGTCAAGCTTGAAGATACCAGTCCAGATCGTTCAGAGCGCGGGCCTGACTTCACTGGAGCCAATTCGGGGATTGCATGGCATCTGACACAAGTATCAGCCGACGAGCTGATGACATCGAATAATCTAAAGCCACACTTAACCATCTACGGGAGCAGTCTCGATGGAACTATCGAAGACTACATGACCATCACCTCGCAGCCAGTACGCCGTCATCATCATGATGTGAACTGCCATCAGAACATAGAGCATTGCCGCCAGTTTCTCGCCACTAACCATGATGACATCGGCTTTTCTATCATGGCTGAGCACCGCCATTACGCCTTTCCAGTAACCGATGAGGCAGGCCGTGATGAGGTCGAGATTGTGGCAGATATCATGGACGATGTGATTCCAGGTTTGTCGGTCCATTGGAGAAAACAAAAAGATGAAGCTTTTGCCATCGGGACATGCAGATCTTTTAAGACGTTTATGTGGCAACATGTCCTCTTAGAGACAGTAGGAAGAGCAGCGGCATTACTAGCAGCTTCAGATGGAGTGCTACCCATAAGTGCTCCTATCGCATTGCCATAGAAAATAGTTCGTTTAGCGATTCCAACGAGGAGTTGTGAGAAATAAAGACAAGTTCTGTTCCTCCCTTCTATATTTGAACTCGTAACATAGCCATACCCATAACACCATACTGCCATACCCATTGAAAGTAATGCCTACGGACCCTGAGGCGATGATCGATATACCCAGTTAAGTGACATTCTCATGCCGCCCGCTCTGGTTCAAGCTGGCGACGCTATATTTGCTGTTAGATGTATCTCCGGGATCTCCACTTTTTACATGTTTTGCTGTCCTTTCTGTTTGAGTCGTATACCTACAAAGCAGGGGATGTGAGCTGGCAACAAGGGGCCTGTTCAGACGGCCGAGGGCGGCCGAGAGCGGCTGCGCTTCGGTGTTCTTCGTACGACGTGGAGACCCACCAAATGGATTGACTTCGCTTTCCACATCCTTGTATTTATTTGTACAAAGTACTTGGTAAGTAAAGTAAGTACTCAGTGTGCCTTCATATTGAAAATGGGTCTTTTGCTCTCTCGACCATCTCCCTTTTCTGCCCTTTCTGTCTTGTACCTTTTCTCGAACTCCAATATCAAATCATGATAGAGACGAATGAAAAGCCAGCAGATTTGGAATCACCACCACCCTCATGCAACCTTGACAGTGAGGATGCTACCACATATGACCAGCCAACGCCTAGAGTAGCACCCGATGGCGGGCTCAAAGCCGTAAGCAACGCATTTCTTTATTTCTTCATGGCCCTGAAATAGCGTATCACGACTCCAAGAGCCATCTCACGGCTCTGACTCCTACTCATCGAAAGACACGTGGAACTAATTCTTTAAAGTGGATGTGTGTTCTCGGTGGCTTCTCGTGCCAGTTCTGCTCATTTGGTTTTGTCAACGCGTGAGTTTTGATGCCAACGAAAACTCATCGTATTTACTAACGCCTGGGACAGCTGCGGCATTTTCCAACTCTATTACGAGACCGACCTACTCAAAAATCACGATTCTTCGTCCATCACATGGATCGTGACAGTACAGATCTTTTTAATGTTCTTCCTGGGTCCTGTCATAGGTACCATGGTAGATGTTGTTGGACCTCGTCCCATTGTCGCATCAGCCAGCGTGATCGCCCTCCTTGGAGTCTGCATGCTCAGTCTTTGCACACAATATTGGCAAGTGATGCTCTCCCAGGGCGTCTGCTTTGGCATCGGCGCCTCAGGTCTGTTTCTTTCTGCCGCCAATGGTAGCTGTTGGGCAATGGTTTACCACTAAAAGGGGTCTCGCGATGGGCATAGTCGCGAGTGGGAGCAGCGTAGGTGGCACCATATTTCCCATAATCATACCTCGCCTCATTAAGCAACACGGCTTCCCGGCTGCCGTCCATTGGATCGCTTTATTAATCGGTCTCCTCCTGGTTGTGATTATCTCTTGTGTAAGTGCGCCATTTCCACCAAAAGGCCGCGAGAAGAAGCCCACCAGTGGACTTGGTGCTTACAAGAGCCTTTCGTGGGTGTTTTTCCTGCTCGGCTGTTTCTTTGTTGTGTAGGTTGCCCAGCAGTTATTCAACTACAGGAGCTAATATCTTAGAACAGATGGGGACTATTCGCTCCATTCGACTATCTTCCCTTGATGGCTACCGAGAATGGCATGTCCGAAAATCTGTCAATTTACACCGCGGCCATAACAAAGTAAGAGGTTTCCGCAGTCTATTTTTGCTTGCCCTAATGATAAATTTGTAGCGCAGCCTCCATCATAGGACGAGTCGTTCCCGGATATATGTCAGATAAATATGGGCAGTTGAACATTATGATGAGCGTGGCGGTTCTTTCTGGACTGTCCATACTCTGCTTCTGGCTGCCACTAGACTTCTATCCGAGTAACGCCGGAATTATTGCATTCGGAGTCTGCTACGGTATACTTAGCGGTGGCTTTGTAAGTCTCATGACACCTTGCGTGGTCGCTTTGTGCAACGGCAAGGTCGAGGATCTGGGCGCCAGATTGGGAGGATTCATGGTAGTAGTCGCGCTCGCGTAAGTTTGTTGGTTATTGCATAGAGGCATCGTATATGGGTAGCAGGAACTGACTGCCAGCAGAGCACTAACCGGACTCCCAATCATGGGAGCTATCAGGGACCTTGATTCAGATCATAGCTTCAAGGGTCTGATGATCTATGCTGGGACCGTCATGACATTGGGGGGGTGTCTTCATTGTAGCTGCAAGGCTGCGTCGAGCTGGAATCAGGATGGCAAAGATTTAGGGGGAGCCTGATAATTGACAAGTAGCTTGCCATCATTTTTGTTCCTTTCGTACCTGCAGCAAGGGACGCTGTTGACGTTGCCTTGGAGCTAGGAGCGGATAAATGCTGTTTCCGGCAGACTAATTACAGTGGCCTTCAGCGCTGAAAGGCCTACGTAGGTACCTGAACAATTTATCTTAAAGATGTAATATGTCCAATATAGAAGAATATAAACTAAATTTACGATTCTCCGTCCGAGGACATGTTGAAAATTGCGTATATGTCCACGTGACCACGTCATGAATTTTATGTACCTATTGCAATCGAAGTTCTTCTAGATCCACTTCCCCGATAAATCCAAATGAAATGTGGCATTTCTGGTAATTGGTACACACATACGGTACTTGGTATTTCTCACAAATTCTTGGTACTAGTTGTTCCTCTGTCCCATCTAGTTACAGTATCTCGTCCCGTCCTCGTCGTCCACGCAAACCTTGGCACATATCACGACATCGATAAAACAGATACCACCAAGAAACACTAAGCGACCACACCAAGCAACTACCAAAAACTCAATATCAACTGCTACTTAACTTTTGTCCTATCCAACCCCTCACGAACCCTAACTGGTGCCGAGCCATCTCATCCCAGAACATTGCAGTCTCTAAGAACTCTTGCCAAGTTAATGATGTTGGCGATGTTCTAGAAAGAGAAAATTAAAAGTCTTGACTGTCAATTCATGTTTTTTGGCAGGTATTGCGTGAGATTGCTTGGCTTCTAGAAAACGAATAGAAAAAGATGGCTGATAGGACCTTTTTTTTTTTAAAAAAAAAAAACCTCGTTTCTTTTTTTTATTTATTTCTCATTCCTTTCAAAGAACAAGTAAATTTCTGCTGAGTTCCCTCCACAATCTGTCGATTCTGGGTGTCTCTCTTTTCAATAGCGATACTCCCGATCTAACTTACCGAAGATGTCAAAAGAATCTACTCACGATGAACTAAGCTTCCACCATCCAGATGAGCCTCCAGAAAAGTCAGCTACACCAACATTTCAAAGCGACTCTGATCTTCCAATCGAGGATATAGATGGTGATTACGGTTCATATCGAGACCATGTCTTTACCGATCCCAACGTTGCGGCATACTGGAGGAACGTATATGAAAAGGCCAAATACGAAGGACGTCATCGTTTCGACCCGACTTTCACTTGGTCAGCTACAGAGGAAAAGAAACTTAAGCGAAAGGTTTATACGATGAGCCACTCTTCATGAATGCTAATTGCTAATAGTGCTTAGGTTGATTTTAGAATTATGGTGTGGTGTTGGATGATGTTTCTTGCATTGGATCTAAATCGTCGAAACATTAATAGAGGTATGTGATTAATCATCTTGGGCAAGTTTCGCAGACTGACGTAATGTACTGTAGCAATCAGTGACAACATGTTACCCGAGCTCAAAATGAACACCAATGACTTCAACTACGGCCAAACGATTTTCTTAGTGTCTTTCTTGTCAGCCGAATTGCCATCTGGATTAATCTCTAAAAAGCTAGGCCCAGACATGTAAGCGCATTCTAACCTGAAAATATACCTAAAGATGATTGACTAGTCTAGTTGGATTCCGTTCATCATTACAGCGTGGTCAATCATATCGGCGTCTCAAGCAGGGCTTAAATCCAAAACTGGATACTACGTTTGCAGATGTCTCCTAGGACTATTCATGGGCGGATTCATCGTGAGTAATACAAACGTAACAGCCTCGAAATATTCTAACTTCTCCTAGCCAGACACAGTGCTCTATATCACGTACTGGTACAAGAGTAAAGAGCTTCCCATCCGACTTTCATGGTTCTGGACAGTTCTGAGTACCTGCAATATCTTGGGATCATTTCTCGCTGCTGGGATCTTACAAATGAGAGGTCTTCGCGGCTGGGGAGGATGGCAGTGGCTCTTCCTCATTGAGGGATTGATCACTTTCTTGGTGGGTATTGCAAGTTGGATTTTAATGCCGCCTAGTCCTTGCCAAACGGCTAGCCGATTCAGAGGTAAAAACGGTTGGTTCACAGAACATGAGGAAAAGATCTTGGTCAATCGTCTCTTACGGGATGACCCCTCCAAAGGAGATATGCATAACAGACAAGCAGTAGGACCAAAGCGACTTTGGAAATGTTTGAAGGATTTTGATCTATGGCCACTATATTTAGTAAGTCTATTCCTTTTTAAACTTAGTAATAGTGAAAACTATTTCTATAATTACTAAAACTGATAGATCGGGCTTACCACTTATATCCCTCCATCCCCACCACAAAACTATCTCGCGTTGATCCTCCGACAAATGGGATTCAGCACTTTCAAAGCCAACCTCCTAACAATTCCATCGCAGTTCCTATACGGTGTAAATGTAAGTTAAGCAAGCCAGCCATCCCTTACAGAACCTGACAGTTTCGACTAATACTTAACCTTATAGCTTCTAATCATCTCCCGAATCAGCGAATGGGTCAACGAGCGTTCTATAGTCTCATCAACCTCAAATATCTGGATCCTACCCTGGCTAATCGCCCTTGTTGCCCTCGGTGCGAAAGCATCGCCATGGATCCGCTACGCATTATTGACAGGCCTACTATCCTACCCATACTGCCACGCAATCCTAGTAGCATGGAACTCACGAAACTCCAATGCAGTACGTACACGTGCAGTTTCCGCTGCTCTGTACAACATGTTCGTCCAAGCAGGCAACATAGTTGGATCTAATATCTACCGTGAAGATGATCGTCCACTATGTAAGCTCTCAAACTCACCATTTACTTTCCATGATTGATAGAAACGTACCCAAATATTTGAAACTGACAGGTTTGAAGATCAACGAGGCAACAAAATTCTCCTTGGAATCTGCTGCTTCAATATCGTGCTATTCCCCTTGGTCAAATACTATTACATCATACGTAATAATCGGAGACAAGAGATTTGGAATAGGATGACTGGCGAGGAAAAGGTTGAATATATCCATAATACTAAAGACGAAGGTTCAAAACGGCTGGACTTTCAATTTGTTCATTAGATAGACAAAGCGAGTCATCAGTGGGATATTGCTAGTTGAAAGATATTACACGGGGTTTTGTAGACATTGGCCTATAGTCTTTTCGAGAGGATTGGAGTTATTTGACGGAGATAACGGCGTATTTTGATATGGAGTGGTCAAGGATGAGCATAACAGTTGGATTCAAGAATTATACACTTAGAACATTGGATTTCCACCTCAGTAGTTTGAATCATATATGGCATAGATGCATAGCTATCATCTTTGTATAATGGACCAAGATGTATGAGTAGACGGCAGGTGAGCGGCAGAATGTAGAATGTCATTCAATTAGACCTTGATTCTGTGTTATAAACCTGCTTTTTTAGGCCTATAACCAAGCATATGTGCAACCTCCCTCCAAAAAGTAACGGGTTCTCCCAGCTGAGCAGCCTCATACGCATCAATAACCGGCTTATCCCAAACAAGATCCGCTTCCGAGCTTTTAACAAACTTCGTGCGCTTTATAATCTTCCATCCGCCGTACATGATCGGTGACAGGAGTAACATCGTGTAGTAGGAGAAAAATGTACCAGTATCCCAGTGTCCCGGTAGGAACGTCGCGTATCCATAACAGGTAACGGTGATAATCATCCCAGCCAAACCGATCCAGCCGCAATATGGTTGGAACCAGCCACGGTATGGAAGTGTGTTACGGTCGATGCCTTGTGCTTTTAGAGCGCGATAGAAGAATATGTAGGTTACGGACATAACAATATAATTGATCATCTGAGCTGCTTCAGTCAGGTTGGCGAGCCATGTAATGACTTGAGCTGAGCCGCTCGAGACCTGGAGAAAGGAGATGAGTGGGAAGAACATGGTGACAATATAACAGTATATTGGAACCCCGGACTTGGTGCACTTCCGAAGGAAGCGTGGTGCATGACCGTCGAGGGCAAGGCCGTACAAAGATCGTGTGGCACAGTAGGTAAGGGCGTTTCCGGCGGAGAATATTGAGGTAACGAGAAGAGCATTGGTGAAATGTGGAAGGATATACTGACTCCCATGTTTTGCATGGCGATAACGTAGGGAGAAGCCGCAGCAGTACCAGATCCACTAGATTCCCCGGAAAGTACGGAATTGAGAGTTGGATCATTGTAGGGAATGATTATCCCGACGCAGAGAGCGCCGCCCATAAAAAATACGGCAAATCGCCAGTACATTGTCTTGAAAGCCGCTTTTAGGTAGATGCGAGGACGTTCTGCTTCGCCTGCTACCATAGCAAGATATTCTGGTCCAACTATCGTAAAGGCAGCTGACCAGAGGGACCCAAGAAATCCTTCAAAGCGTCCCATATCACCAGTTGTTATATACTCTTTGAATGCACCCTGGAAATTTCGTATGTCAACATATGGAGGCAGAGGAAACGTTACTGATCTTTTGAAAAATTCGCTGCAAGAGGATTAAATATGTACTAACCGGTTCCCTCCAGTGCCGAAAGCCGTACGCATCATGTTGAGGATTACCACCAATCATTGTAATGAACGTGAAAGAAAAGACTATAGCGATAAGTAGTACCTTACCGGACGCTAACCTAATAATTATTAGCCGACGAAGCCTTGAGACCACTTGGATAATAGCTACCAGAACTCGGCCTCCCCATAATAGTTGACAGCAAATATATTCAAGAGTCTGGCGCGTTTTAGTCTCAACGATCATGAGGGTGACAGGCTAGATCAACTTACGCGTACAAAATGATGCAAGCGGCACATACAGCAGCAATTGGAATTTTATCACTCCAATACGTCAGGACGAGATTAAGCGCTGCAATTTCCCAAGGAACGAGGACTGCTTCGTAGAGAAAGAAGTTCCAACCGGCCATAAATCCGAAAGACTCATCGACCCATTTCCCAGCCATTCGAATCCAAGACCCAGACACAGGCATGAAGATTGCCATTTCGGCCATGCTATTGTTGACGAGGCCAAGAAGACTAGCATAAGTGGCATAAGCAAGAAACAGAGAAGCTGGACCTCCTTTCAATAGGCCACCTCCGATACTGACGAACAAAGCTGTTCCAATTGAGCCGCCAATCGCTATGAGTTGAATTTGTCGATTTCCAAGGTGACGCTTCAATTGATCTGCATTGTCCTGAACAGTGCCAATCTCTTGATCGACGCTCGTGTCTAAGGACTTTTCATCCTCTGAGGTTGGCACCTTACGTTCAGAATCGGACTTGATTTCCATGGTGGCGAGTCGTAAGACGTCGGAAGTACAAGTTTCAAGAGAATATGAATGAAACTTATTTAAAATGATTGAATACTCCTCACGGGACGAGCCATTTTAAGTACACCATCTCGACTTACCGGAACTAAAATTGAATTCGAGCCTAGTCTAGATATCCTTATCTGAGTATTGCAGTAAGGCCTGGAGCCAAGCCAGCTCCGCAGATGGAGATTGGTAAACATGCTCCTTCTATTCATTAAATCCGAGGATCTCATACAGAGCCCAAAAGACATCTAAGTCTTTATCTCACATCGACTTTGATAGAATAAGCATGGAAAGGGCAATATGGGGCCGATGACGGTAGTAACTATACTTAATCCGGCTGCTCGCTTGAGAAAAATTCTGGTGTAGCGAGCGCTAGCTTAGTGTAGATGGGGCTCTCCACTGATCATTCTCGTGTACTTCTTATCAGCACTCTCTTCCCTTTGATAATTTATCTTTGAGGAACCCTAAGTCCGAAAATGACTTGAGGATATAGATATTATGTCCAATACTTACTTTAAAGTTTAGACCCTTAGAAGTGTTTCCGCTCGAATGAACATAGATAGACATTTGTACTGTGCCGCCGCGCCAGTGGATCGCTTAAATTCTTGAATCCCTTCCGTATCCATGAATCTCTGCCCACTTTGCTAAGAAAATTCATAAACTAGAATGTTTATACAAATCTTAATATATTTGTAAGTATAGCTGTATTAGATTCATAGATATCCTATAGTAATATTCATGAATTAAGGCTATTTCAGTAAGAGTTCATGAATATAAGCGATTCGCGACACCAGTAGCACCCAACAGCTGCCCTATCAATTAGATTGATACCCCCTCCACCCCCTCCCCTACCCCCCGTCCCTTGAAAAAAAAAAGGATTTCAAATAGGATCATTCAAATTTTTGTTCAACTCAATGATAGTATAAATATGTAACTATTAGTATTGGTCTTCCTGTCCCTAGAGTGATTTAAAAATCTTGTATATAGCTTAAAGATCTAACAAACACACAATTGAGTTAACACTTAATTCGTATAAACCTCGGTTCCAAATCCTATAAATTGACTACCTATACTATATGTATTCCTCCAACTACCCACACATATAATATCTTACACAGCAATAGTATCAGCATCATAAGGAACAGCCTCGTCCATTTCCCGACATGTGATATCCAAGTACTCCGTTTGCTCCCTCACCCACTCACGCATACAATTCTTAATATCCTCAGCCGATAACTCTCCATTCATAATCCGCTCCTTCATAGCCGTAGCTCTCTTCGAAACCACATCCATTCTATACGTAGTCCACTGTAAAAAGAGCTCATCCAGTCTACTGCTCTTGTTGGTGATGTGTAGTGTACTCATGTCTTTCAATAGAGGGTCTTTGGCTTTGAATGAGGTTACCATCGTGATGCGCTCACTGGTTCCATATGCTCTCAGGGCGATGTGGTTAATACATCCACCTTGCATCATGACGGCCCATCCTACACCTGGGCCAAGCATCTTCATGATAGAGCCGTCGCCTCTCTCTAGACCAGTCTCGCCTCCTTGCATACCTTCGGGATCGGAGAGCATGCAAACGCAAACCCAAGGATAGGCATCGATATGCCAATCACGCACGGAAGATAGTTGATCTTCAGGGCTGATGGCATCTTCGGCAATAGGCCGAGATGATTTTGGTGGAATAGCTGGTGGAAGCACATCTCCCAATGATGATTTTTCAGCAAGCTCATCAATTTGAACATTGACGTGCCCAATCTCATAGTCAAACATAACTTCCAAGTCAATACCTGCGGCTTTGGAACATGCACCAATGACCTCGGGACTACGCCAAACGGCATCCACAAACGGCGTATCTTGGGAATAACCTCGCATCTTATAGACACCTGGCTTTATCTTTTGGCCGTGCTTAAGAACAACTTCTTTACGAAAGATGTCTCTTCGTATCGCTGTCACACCTTCGAGTGAGAAGAGTGGAAATGGTTTTGTGATAGCCACGGGAGAGCAAGCATTCTTTTCAGATAAAAGCATTTCTCTCAAAGTAATGACTTCTTTTGGTGGTTCAAATGCCATGTGTCGGGTTGGATCGAAGGTGGGGTGTTGAACATTGATCTCGACGGTGTTCAATGGCTCGAAAGAACTGGCAGCAACGGGTGTGGCAAAGGTAGTAGCCATGTTGAAGAATAAACGATGTATGTGGCGTTCTCTAGAGAACAATCAAATGTTTTGAATCAAGTAGAAACGAGGATACCTGCCGCACCTTCGCATTTCTTAGTACCCAAGATACTTTAATATAAAATCATGTTGCTGAATATGCTCAGGTTGAAACACTCAAATCGTTGATACAGTACATTAATTGGTTAGAGCTTTCATTGACTTGTGCGACCAATGATACAGGGCAAATTACGAGCTCCAAGGGTATAAGACGTAGCTTTGAGTGGTTCCCATCTGCAAGTTCTCAAGCGAGCAGCCACGTCGGGACTAGTTCATTTTATTGTGTCCTGATAAGTTCTACCGTGCATTATCAACTTTATCGACGTGTTCGTGCATGGGCTCTCTCTGGGGAAATACTATCTTGATAAGAGTCACATTCTCTTATACAAGCAACTTTATCCGGTTGCAAAATTCCATTCAATCGACTCAAACGACCCAAAAGTCGGAGTTGCATTTTCAGCCTTTGAAACACAGAACATGATTGATTAATTCAGTCACACTTGTATCTAACGACGTTTGTTTCTGGTAACGAATTCCTTCTATAAATTTATCGCTTTCCTTAAGTGGGTATAGCCGCATAATCTTGATATGACAAGCGTTTGTGTATCTCAACCCGAAGCCATTATTGCTGATCTGTCCACGTCGATAGGGATATGATTATAAATCCCTAGAACCTAAAACCAACATTATGATTCACTTATAGGGAAATGCCAAGATAGCCAAACGTTGCCCAGTAAGGAAAAACAGTCCTCTATGATAAGTTTAGAACCGAGAAGTCGGAGCTATTCCGCACGCATTTAGTCTTATGTTCCCAAATATAGCTCTTCTTAACACTAAGATCCCACAGGCTAAATAAAATGGTTTAGGATGTGAGATTGGAGGCGTGAAATATACGGATCATAAAATGTAGACCTAACTCCCAGATGGATGTCAACATATTCTCTACTTTACGTTGTCGCGTTTACTTTCTCCAACAAGGAAGACAACCTCGATCTTCCAGTTATGTTCTCAAGGCACACATTCCTAGGCTTGCCAAAAGCCTAGATAGCTGGCATCATCACCCATCCTTAGTTCGAATAGCGAAGCTGTACATCTTAGTAATAATAGAAGGAATCCATCACTAAAACAACACGCGATACTCTAAATAATGAAGGATATTCTGATGAATGCCTGTCATCATGGAATTATCTGCCTAATCTCTACGCGAAACCATTAAGTTGTGTCGTGATGCATTTGAGTCTGGAGGTTCTCACGTCCTCATTCTTCCACCGAGTTACTTCATGGTAGCAATAAGTCCTGTCACTATATGTGATTTCTTAACGCAAGTCGCTGAGTACTCACCATTATCGGCCATATTGCATCGTTTCCCTACCATTGTTACTGACATCACCTTGAGTTCTGATCTCTTGATCCGTATTTCGCAGCATCCTAACAGCGTGTGCACCAAGATTACGTGTGATGATACAGGGAAGCTAACTCGTGTAGCCAAGGCAATAAATGCAATGAAGCCAGGGCAGAGTAATGGATACTAGGCTATGGGAGGACTTGTAGAGTTTATTCTCCAAGCCTTGGTTGCTGGGCCGTGGGGCGTTATTGCTGGTAGAGCGAATGTGACACCAAAAGCATATGTCAAGGTCTATGACTTATGACTTATTTACGCAAAGAAGTATTACGGATACGATGGAGGTTCAAGCGGTACTCTTAGAAGAAGACTGAATGCATACAAGAGATGGGTTTAGAGCAACAAAAGCGGCATTACAGCGAGCGATATCTTTCCTACGGTGGCTGTCCTCATTTGCCGTTGACATGCCCTCTTGAAGAAAATGCGGTTAATCTTGATCGAAATTAGAAGATTCATTATAGTAAGCGACGTGTTGAAGTCTAGACAAAATCCAATGTTCTCCGCAATCGAGGATGATAACAACAAGGTCAACTACCATTTACACTCACGTCATATGATGATGAGCTCGTTTCCTTGTTGAGTCCACTCCTGGGCCAAGTCAATCCAACTAAGCGCCCCATTCTCATTCGTTTCCCATAAGTAGTGCAGGAACTTCAATACCCCTAAGCCATTCCAATGTCTTGAGAGTTTCATGACCCTGCGAATCTCGGTCTCGACATGCTCCTGTGCTTTTTTAAACCCATGACTCTCTGTTCCCGCAATGAAAAGTGGCCAAAGAAGATCTTGAGAAAACATTTCTATGTCTGTCAACAAGTTCACTTGCTCAAGGATTTTATCTCGATGAATTTCGAATTCTTTGGAGCAGCATTGAATTTGTAACATGCGGTGGCTATAGATAAGCCCGGCATAATAGAACATATTGACAACTCTTTCGAAATTACCACGGACATCTTGAGAATCCATTTTCAATGTCTCGCTGCACGAGAATGTCCGTTCCCTAGCGCGCTCAAGCTTTCTTCGTATCTGCAAGCATCCTCGTGATTGATCCGTGAAAATGGGGTGAATTCTACTCAAGTAATTTGGTTGCTGACGTCTTTTCTGTACGATACTTTGCATGATACGGAGGAAGTCAATGAATATGGAGTCATAGTCATTGCTCAAGGTATCATCCGTAAGATCTCCTGAATTATCAAATGTCGACATAGAAGCAAAAACATTAATAGAGAAAAATTTTTGCATTAGGAAAGCATTTCCAATGGATTTGGAATGAGGTAGCTCATTTGTTAATGTGCAGCGGTGGATAACCGTTCGTGCTGCGTGAAGGTGTATCCGCCAGGAGGTAGAATACGGTTGCCGCATTTCCAGGTTACAAAGGACCAGAGTGGTTGCCAATGCACAGGTCATAGCTTTTGATTGTAATGATCTTGCTGCATCCACTGTGACTTCCTCTGCAAAGCATCTGGTGAGGAGTTTCATAGCGGTTTCTCGGTAATAGTTTGCTTCCTGTGAAAAGTCATGAGAGGTCGCCGCATTAGTCGAGTTCAGAGCGAGGTCTTCTGCGGACATGGACAAGATTGCAGAAAGGAGTGAGGACGAGTTCATTGCTAAGGGAAGTATTGTCGTGCGCCAAGGGTTATCGGAAGAGTCAATCCAAGGTAGCTTAGGCGAAACCATCTGTCGATAATGATGCAATAGACGCTGTGCGGATCGCTGTTGTAAGATAGTAACAACTTCTGGAGAGCCGTACGCTATGATTGCGGATTCTTGTGCTATGATGCTTTGAGGGATGTTTTCAGACGTAATGTGCTCTTCATTGCCTGATGTTGGACGGCCTCCGTCCAGTGCAAGGGTAGCATTCCCTTGATTGAGGATTGGCACAAACTGGCCCTTCAAGTGACCTCTGCTGGCGACTCCCTGATCCCATCGAAGCTTGACTCCAGAAGGATAACCGGGACAGACATAGCATCGACTACTACATTTCCTACAGGTGGGGAAAGCTCTATCACAACGGATACGTCTTGTTTTGCATTTCTGGCAGTCTATAGAGAACCAGTGAGTGGGAATAGCAGGGTTGAGATTTTAGAATACCGACCATCATGTCCGTATACAGACGAGCTGGGGCTTTGGTTACTCACAAAGAGTGAATGCGCCATGAACTTATGTTATAGCAAGATTGAGATGATAAATGTATACGTAGGAGGTTTAAGTAAAGTGGTGTAAGGATAAGGACTTGGGGATTGGGAAGTCCAGATAACCAGATAAGAATTTAACGCTAACCTGAACCACAATCGGAAGCAAATCTTAGCGGTGCTGATCGTTTCTGCTACGCAAAATGTGGCTACAGCATATGTTATAGGCTAAGGTATGTTAGCATCCCCCCACCTTGCAAAGCGGTGAGTCAAAACTTAGGTCCTGTACAGTACCTCCCTAGGCGAGTTACGCTTGTATATACCTTACAATCCTTAGGAGGTAAGATTACAACTGAAAATAAGATTGCCTACTTCTTATTTTACAATGGATTCTCCTTTTCCTAACCAAGCGACAAAAGAGAGGTTAGTATATAGTTTGTTTGAATTCCATTAGAGAATTGAACAGGTTGTAAGAGCCAATCCCTTAGTCATTTGACAGTTTATTTATTGCGGTAGCATTGTAATCAATTGTTTTGCTGTATGTATATCTGGCTTGATACTCAATTTTGTAGGCTCTTAAAGACTGGCATGTGTTTCAGTCAGTTAGGCTGAGATCAGTAATTTCGGTCGACTTTCTGGTTGATGCTTTTACGCCTAGAGAACCTTTAATCAGGGAGCCTTTGAAATTGATCCAACTACTCAGACTTTCTATGCATCATAGAATTATGGAATCCTTCTTTGATGGAACGTATCTAAATATGCTTCAAGCAGCAATAACCCTTGCCTCATAGTTATTTGCAAGCTCTCGTAGCATGTGACCCATTTTTGGCGTAACTCCCCAAACCCATGTATCGTCATAGTATTGAGAGCCCACGATCGTGCTAACTCGGCCGTCAAAGATGGTTTAGACATAACAGAATCATCCTCTTCCTCCAGCATGTCGCACAATTTCTGCACAATCTGCTTTTCCGTCCCAGATGGAAGGAAACCTTGGCGTTGGCGTATTTCAATGGCAAATAACCACTTAGTCAGAAGAAGAACTTGAATTTGTATTAGCATAAAATCAAGGTCTGAAAAGTGACAGAGCAACATACTGGAATCGAATCCAGAAATTGCGTGCTCAATGGCCCAAGTGAAAGCAGCTGTTTTCCTGGCCAAGAGACTGCCAACCCTAGATGGCATCAGAATACCTTCCAATGCCACAGAGATCGCTTTCGTCAAAAATTTGTTCCATTCTAGAGGTTCCGAAAGGAAGTTATGAATTGATGCTTCGAAATCGTCCTCGTCATCGCGGAAGAACATGGTGCGGCAGACGGAATCTGCCCGGGTCATAATTTTACAGTAACTAACTCTTAGAATAGCTAAGGAGTTGAAAAGTAATGGTCCTTCGGTCTCATCCCAAGTATAGGAGTTGTCCGCCCGGGTCCTAGCATGCTTAATTAGAAGAAGACACTTGCTTATCGCGGCCTCCATCTGATTTGTGATAATTGATCGCTGATGTGAATTTGCTTCTGAGATGTCGGGGCCTTCACCAAGGTAGTGCGAACCTTGAACCATGTGTGAGATGTAGATAGAAACTGCATTCACGGCAACGTTGCATGAATATGGATCCCATATCCAGTATTGTTCTGGGATATCCTTCGGGTAACTACCGTTCAGGAGCCGTGAAACGGCATCTTTTACCATTAAAGGCGAGCTAAACCCCCTTGACTTGGCTAGGAGCCGCCATTGTTGTGCATTTGGAGCATCCCACAAAGTATGATGACAAGGCATCTCTACTCTACCATCTGTCAACATGGAAAATCCTGAGGTGACACCAAAAAGCGTTGAATTGAGATTGCACAAATACAAATGAGCATACAAGAGTCTATTTGTCAAAAGTTAGATCACCAAGTCGTACGGTTCTGTTGATTGGAAGCTCACCTCTTCACAGACTCCCTTTCAATCCAAGACTTCCATGACAGCTGGTCGAGGTTAGTGTTGTGAGATTGGAGCCATATCAAACGAGTCCGGTAATCCTAATCACTTTGTCAGCAAGTGATGTTAGGAGGTATGTCAGAACAAACCCGAGCAAAAAAACCTAACCGTTCGATCGCCATCAAAGAAAGCTCTGGGTCTCCACTCAGCATCGCAAATACGTTCAAAAGGAATGTTGTCTGGCTTGTCCATAACGGAGTCGGTGCTACTTGACTCGGCCTCTGATCTGGCTTGGTCCATTTTTTCAGGAAATTCTCGTTGGGTTGATGTTCTCGTGTTGAGCCCAGGGACTGGTGAGCTAAGTTAAAGAATATAGCAGCAATCTTTCGTTCCATACGATATACTGCACCTATAGCGCACATTGCAAGGATCAGAGACGAGGGACTTCCCGAGAGATCAAGTGTGGATGTATGAAATATAGGCACATGTGTATGAAAAGCTTCAATATATCTCTGGAGACATCGCTCAAGCAATACGGCACTAAGAGGATGCAGTAACTGCAGAGTTTCGAACGAGACACGAACCGATAGATCCATGAGTAGATTTTGACGCATATCTTCAGTGAATCGGATTACGGCTGTAGTACACTTATACTTGATCACTTGGGGAACCGAGCAATTTTGTGGCTGTGGGTCTCTTGTACGTGCGAATTCCGCGTTCAAAGATTCATGGGGGGTTTCCTGGATGTCAAGAGATAATCTAGAAGCCGTAGCTTGCTGAGATGTATTCTGTGCTTGGATCGAAGTCGACAATCCTTCCAAAGGAGAATATCCTTCCATAAGTTGATCATTCAGAGGCGGTAGTGCAAAATTAGCTATTTCTTGCGAGGTCCAGTCAGAAAAAAACATCTAGGAGATTCATGCTTTCTGAAATCTCTCCTCCGACTATTCCGATTGAGTCTCCTTGGAACAAACCATCTGTGGTTGATGCTGCTGATCCAACTGAGGTCGAATCATGACCATCATGTTGCATCTGATCAGCAAATAGGCTTTCGTATATATTCTCGTCTGCTCGTTCAGCCGTCTCTTGATAATTCGAGAAGCCTTCGGAGAGAGTCAAATCTATATCAGTAGTTATGGTATCATGGCGTATCGGCGGTTGACCATGAATTTCAGTCTCCGAAACGAGATTAACTACGTCGATCCAATTAGCTGAGTGACTCTGCTCGGATCATGTTCAGATAACTTAGAACACGAGAGTAGAAACCGTACGTGAGGATGATTCAGGTAAATCAACTTTCTCTTTGTCTTGGGGCTGTTCTGACGTATGTAACGCTCTCTGGTGCCGAACCAGGAGATCTCTACAATGATCATTAGTTTTGTTCGACCAGTAGAATTCAGGCAGTCTTTAGAGGATAGTGACCTTCGACCGTATCGTTTTTGACAATGCTGGCAACCGAAGGGCTTCTCTTGAGTATCTATCCTATGTTAGAAATCAGAGAATCAGGAGCACATGCAGCAATTGAGCTTCACCAAGGATGCGTAGGTTCAATTCCCAAGCTTGCTTGCATTGTGAAGAAGGCCTGCTTACGTCCTCGTTCGTGGCGAATGCAATGCTCACCACGTTTAAAACCTTTGGAGCAAACGCGGCATATGAACTTCCTCTTTCTAGTCTCCGTCTCTGGTTCTCGCTGGCCGAAATTGATCGTCGTGGTTGGATGAGACTGTGTCATGGTTTAAGTCATATATCCAGCCTTCTTGGTGGTATTTCAATAGCAGGAATGGTACTATTGTAAGAAGGAAGATGTCTCATGCTCGAAGAATTGTGAAGAAGTAGCTGTGGTGCAAGGTGCGGAGAAGAGTCAAGTCCGGGACCCGGGTATGTAGGAATATGGGGACGTCAGCGGGGCTTTAATTGCGGGGCGGTGCGGTGCTGTATCAGGGAGGCCAGGGGCATACAAACTTATGCTTTTTTACTTCCCGAATACACTTGCATAAATCTTCTCGGAGACTAGCTCACAATAAGTGAATACTTGAATACAGTGCGTCGTTGATCAAGTTCTACTCGGCAAAGCTCACAGCCATTATTGCTGGAAACTTCAATTTCTTAATTCCCTCGGCTATAAAACTCGAGTACCTACTAATAAACAGGTCTTCTTGAGACAACAATGCAGCAACTTCGCAACAACTGAAAATAAGTTTGAGCCCACCAACCTATCAGCATTGCTTAGTAATGGACTTGACTTTCCTGACCATCTCGGCACAACGACGACATATCTACTCGCTACGTCTACCCACTACATCTCTGACGCTTTTTACAATTTTGATTGATACTTCCCTTCCTGGTTTATGATATATACATCGTGCAAATACGGCTTTCATATAGTTCTTCTCTGTTTAGTACCGACTATCTAGGTCCAAGCTCTGATCACAGCTTTGCCTCAGCATGTGCGTTTGTTGTCTGCCCAGTCGGGTCGCGATGTCCTCGAAACCTTGCTGGCCATATGCCTTGTTTACCCGGTGACAGGATCCCATTGGGATCGATAGCATCCTTGATTTTCTCGACAAATCGTTGGTACGCATGGTCATTGAAATCATAAGTATCAGCATTCACATCTGAATAATATCGTCAGTAAATCATTGATTGGTACGGTCTTGATGATTATTTCAAGTATGGCCAGGTTTATGTACTTACCCATGTAATTGATGTGCGTCCGATAATTGCTGTATCCCCTCTTCTTCCCTTCCCTATACAGTTGTGCAAAAATGGTACTGATTGCTTGCCGATGCGAAGCCTTGCTCTTGTCAAAGGTCATGAAATTAACAAAGATTAGATGCCGTTCGTGCATGAAGAAATCACAAAAGAGATCCCAACCCTGGGCCTCTGAAACTTGCTGCGACTTTTTCACCCACTCAAGAACAGCTTTTCCAGAAGAGGGGATAATGGGCGAGAAATCAGCATGGCCAGCAATGCCCTTTCCATCCTTCGGCAACCGGAAACTGATCATGGGAAGGCTCCATAGTGTTGGAACTCCTACGAAAGGCCCGCCATGAGGAGGTCCTACGGTGTTTGCTTCTAGGAGTCCTTCGCCCTCTCCAATGAACATTTCGCTATAAACGCGACCAGTGGGAGCTTTTATTGCAGCAACTCTCTTAAACTCATCGATCTGAGCTTGGATCACTACTTTTGAACCATACAGTCCAAATTTAGCATTCCAGTATCCAATGTCAAACTTTTTCTGCAGCTCACGCAATTTCCACGGAGGAATAGGCTCGTCTTTATCCCAATAGTCAGCGCGCTTGCCTGTCATAGCTAGCCATTCCACAGCATTACCAACGAAGACAGTGTTGGGAAGGACACCATTGCGGCGCATTTCACTAAAGAGGTCCACCAAGATTTCGATATCCTCTAATTCTGGCATGTCAAAGCCGCATGACAAATACGCCTGAGGCTGCGGAGTGAGCCAGATACCCATTTTAGTGACAATACCCAGATTGCTTTGTAAGAACAGACCCTCGATTGAAGGTCCAAAGGTAAATTTCGAAAGATGAGCCGATGGAGAATTGGATATGCCAAATTGTCCCGTGCGGACTATATCTCCGTCTGCCAGAAGAACTTCAAGACCAGCAACATTCTGATGGTGAGTTGCGGTGGGAAGAAATCCGGTGCCTCTATCAAGACTCTATTGTTACATTAGTGGTAAGTTCATACGCTGAGGAGATCGGACAGATGACATACATTTCCTACAACGCTACCCCAACCAAGTGAGGGCACACTCGGCCAAACCCGAAGCTTGTGAAGTATACAGTAATCATATAGATCTGTGAAAGTCACTCCAGGCTCAACAACGGCATAGGCGAATTCCTGGTTCACTTCGATAATCTTATTCATTCGGTTCAAATCCAGCGCTAGAGAACCACTGAGACGTGGAGCGGGACCACCATAGCTTTCAGAGTGTTAGCACGGAATCATTTCACGCTAAATGCCATCCTGAAAAACTTACCCTAGATTCTTGCCTCGAGAGAAGGTCCAAACAGGAATTTTGTACTCGTTGGCGACTCGCAAGATGCTCTGAACTTCATCCACTGTCTTCGGACTAAAAATGATATTAATCAAGAGACTTTCGAATTACATAAGCCCAACTTACCACACAGCACCACTTGGAATCTTTCTCCGGGTAGGTTCTTCTTGAAGCTCATACGGGTCGATGTATTCTGTAAGAGATTTGCCTGTAAAGACATGCTCCTGCCCCAAAATATCTTTGAATTTCTTGATTGCAGCATCGAAATTTGTCTGAGTAACCCCAGGTGGAAGAACGTCTTCGAGTGGACGAGTGAGAGACTTGGAGAATAGATTTGAATGAGTCTTTTGATACTCTGGATCTTTATATCGAATAGGAAATGCAGGGGGACCTTCAAAGTTGCTCATTTTGCCGACAATTGGTATTTCTCTGATCTTCTACATCGATTTAATATTAAGGCGTGGCGGTTCATAAAATCACGCCAGCCCCAAATGGTGGGGAAAGTGAGGAGAAACCCCACCCCGACTCCACGGGTCCTCATTACGACAAGCCTCAGGTAATGTAGATGCCGCCGTAAACCTTCTCGCCTGCACCAGAATTTCAAGGGATGATTGAAAAACCATGAGGTGGGAGGAGGCAGGATATCTTTCGCATTGTATATGAACAGGCTCTTCTCTTTTTCCAAGCCGAGTCGATGGTTTACAAAACCTATCAACTGAGACATAATATCAAGATCATTTTCTCGCCAAACTTCACTGAACGTTTTCGAATAACTTTACAGATTGACTCCCATTAGAGCCATGGCAATCGCGAAGGTGGATGATCCTCTTTAAGGTTCATTTCTGTGCTAATATGTCTACGCAGATTATTGCTGTTGGAGCAGGACCAGCAGGATTAGTCCTGTCGCTACTCCTAGCGAAGCAGGGAATAAACGTAGTAGTCGTTGTCGATGCGGCATCGAAGCTTGACGAGCAACCACGAGCGACACATTACTCCGCCCCAGCTACTTATGAACTCAGACGTGCTGGAATCTTACATGAAGTGATAGAAAAAGGTTTCGTCCCTCAAGGACTTGCTTGGAGAGATCTGGATGGCAAGCCGATAGGAGCCATATCCTCAGATTCGTGGTCGCCAGAGAACCAGATGGTCTGCCTGCCTCTCAATCGTCTCACAAAGATTATACTGGAGCATCTCGAGAAGCAATTTACGGTTGAAATCAAGTGGTCGCACAAAGTGCTGCCGAGGATTGGACAAGATGGATCATCCGCATGGGTAATGGTCCAGACACCCTCCGGAGAACAAAAGTTCTCTGCAGATTATATCGTAGGCTGTGATGGTGCCAGCAGCCAAATTAGAAGATCACTATTCGGAGACTTGGAATTTCCCGGGCGAACTTGGGATGAGCAAATTATTGCTACAAATGTGAGTCAAGCGTATCTATCTATAACTCAGCACCTCATGCATGAGTCTAGGTGTACTATGACATGAGTCCATACAACTGGGACGATGGAAACTTCATCATTGACCAAGAGCATTGGGGTATGGCATCAAAGATTCTATCAGATGGTTTGATGCGCGTCACGTATGGCGATATCCCAGGCCTAACTCGGGAAGAGTATATCGCTCGACAGCCTATGAAGTTCCAAAACCTTCTCCCGGGAAGACCTACTCCTGATAAGTATAAACTCGTCAGTATCAGTCCTTACAAGGTACATCAAAGATGCGCGAAGAGCTTCCACGAAGGACGATTTCTATTGGTTGCAGACGCAGCTCACCTATGTAATCCAATGTAAGTTATGACCCTTCATATTCAAATTCTGCAATACAGAATTAATGTTCTAGATAGGGGAGGGCTTGGTTTGACAGGAGGTCTAGTGGATGCCGGAAATCTTTTTGACTGTCTCAATGGAATCCATCAAGGGCTTGCTGATGACTCTATCCTCTCAAAATATGATAAAGTAAGACGCAAGATGTATCACAATATCATTGACCCCATTTCGAGCGAAAATTTGAGGCGCTTGTGGCAAGATCCTGTCAAGGCTCGAGAAGAGGACAAGTTCCTAGAAATGTGCAGAAATACAGCAACTGATCCAGACTTGAACCGCCAAATGCAAGAGGTTAATATTTCTCCTATGCGATATAATATAATCTATGCTGACGAGAGATTGCAGGGCTTGAAAGCTATCATGTACGACTTCAGGAAAGAGTATCATACAAGCATGTCGGAAACGCCACCTAAACCAACAGCGCAAAAGTCTCATATTTCTGTACCAAAACCTGAGATTTCGGCCTCTGTAGATACTTGAGTGTGAGGAAGCCCCTGTGTTTAGTTATAATTCTCATGATAGCAATTTGATATTTCGGGCCGGCAGAAATTTTGAGAGCAGTTCTATATGAGATGAGTACAGAGTTCATATGTTAAGTTATCTTTATGTTAGGTGGAAAATTCAAACAAGACTGTTCACAATTTTTCCTAGTGCCTGAGGGGGACCCGAAGGTTGAGTATTACGAAACTTCAGCTCGCTTAGTCGACTCTTCCAGAAATAAGCGAGCTCTATGAATGTACTCCTACCTATTTGTACCTTACAGGATAATTTTGTCAAAATAAAATACGTAAAACCTGTATAACCAAATCCTAGCAAAAACAGTTCTCTCACCGCAACCTACCTATTACCCCAATTGTGTTGGAAAGAAGGAATGGAACAATAAAAAAGTTGGTCACGCTAACCTCCACTTGCCGCATTGGGTAAGATGGGATCTCGCTTCGCTAGTCGTGTTGAAAGGGGTGGGGTATGTGGGTGGTACTAGATAGGTGATAGGTATAGGTAGTCGATTCTCCTGCGTTACATGAGTCGTGGGTGGGGTTTACTCCTAATGTCCACATCAAGGATTCCGAATACATTCATATGCTAGATGCAGTTGATTTCACTCTGAATTACTAGAGTATACCGGCAGGTATGTTATGGTGTTGTACCCTTCGTATGAAGGTACTACAAGGTGCACTAAATGTGTTTGATAGGGTATGGACTAACCCAAGTTCATCAAGATCAATTCCACAAATACAATGATTTTATTAATCACTATAAACCTAATCAATGATATGAAGATTAAATCCGTTACACTGTGCATCACTGCCCGCTCATGAATGCATCCCAAGCAGCAGACAACTTCTCAAGACTAGAAGTTTCCGCTAACTTGAATATCACACTTCTTCTTTTGAAATCATCACTCCTATTACTTCTCACAAACTCTTGTCTCTTATCACCAGGCCCATACACCATAGCACCACCTTCTCCAACATAAGTTGGGAAAGGCTCCTCTCCAACCACGAAGTCTATGAAATGACCACCCAAGGCTTTTGCTGAGCTCTGCTGAGCTTCGTCTAGATATTCGTTGTAGTTTTGAAACAAAAAGGCCACGTCAAGTATGTGAGTTGCAATTCCTTGGAATCGTCCTGGCCAGGGATTCGGCTCGTTGAAATGGATGACATATGACTTTCCTGGCCAGCCTGATGCAATTGTAACCAAAGGCGCATAGAAACCAATGTCGTGAGCGAAATGAAGGATTTTATCTACAGCATCATCTGCAGAGCTTATGTTCTGATCCCCAATATTATATTCCTCTAATAATTGCCGCCGGGTTGTGGAGTCACCAAGTGAGCGCTCGGTAGATGCAAGCAAGGCTCCTTCCATTCCCTCGATCCGATCATGTAGCATGTAGAACAAGATACTTGCCTATATAAAATCAAGATGTTAGTCGAGTTAATTTGCAAAAGATAGTTTATACTCACGTCCATTTCGCAATCACCGATCATAATACTTTCACACCATTCTGTTCCCGGGAATGGACTTTCCTGAAATGACCACTTTGAGAACGTAGCAGGCTCTGTGATCATTTCGCCATCAATGACTGGTAACAGCGGGAGATTTGATGTGGCTGCTAGCAATTCATCCATTGTAGCTTCTTTCAAGGCTTGAATTCTCTCTCCGGGAGAGTGCGCAGTAAGTCCAAGTTTCTCTAACACCACGTTATATACTGACTCGGCCGCCTGTGCCGGAATCGGCTTGAGAAGTAATGGTGTACCTCCCATTGCAAAGATTCTCTTGTAGAGAGGTTTCTCTGATTCGAGATGAAGGAAGCAGGATACTAGAAGAGTTAGCACTAATTAGATGTAATCACTCCTCGAAAAAAAAGAATTTGGCACTTACTAGCTCCAGCGCTTTCCCCGGCTATGGTGATGTTGTTCGGATCTCCACCAAATCCTTCGATGTACGTTTGAATCCAGACCAATGCAGCCCTCTGATCTTTCAGTCCATTATTACTTTTGATACCAGCATTGAGCAGTTCCTGAGAAGCAAGAAATCCAGGTAGTCCTAGCCGATAACTATCACATAAAAACAAGTAAGTAGAGACCCTTCTTGTGTTTGTACTGGCCTTACTTGATATTGATTCCAATCACAGGAGTACCTTTCTCAATCGAAAATTCAACAAGCCGAGTGGGTTCATATTGTGGCCATGAATTTGCTCCTATACTAAAACCACCTCCATGCAAGAAAACAAATACTGGAACAAGATTCTGCACATTTTTAGGCGTGACGATATTTAGATTAAGACATTCAGTACCAGAATATTGGAATTCTCCACGTGGTAATGCGTGTTGAATGAAACTGTACTCCATATAACAAGCCGCGGGGTTATGTATGCATGCTGGGCTACACAAGTATCAATAATGAATGAGCTTTAGTCTCGACTAATATGACTCTGGTATTGATGAATGGAAGCATACCCAAATGAAGTTGCATTCACTGTTGATTGTGAGGTGTTTGTGAACAAAATGGGCTCGGCGAATTGATGATCTAATGAAGCATACTTGATACCTCGATACTGAGTGACTTTCTCATGATCGAGACCAATAATGCTCCCTAGCTCCGCGTGAGCTAGTGTGTCGTTGTCATGCTGGCTGTGTGTTGGTGATAATTTGGGGAATTTCGGTGAGTCTGTGTCGATGAGCGATCCGGAACTTTTAGGTAGCTCATGCAAAAGTATTTTGAGGGGTTACCTTGCATCAATTTATTACTAGGTTGGAGTATATATAAAATTGCGAGTATGATCAACCCCACAATCACCTATACTTCCCTTAAAATGGAAGTGGTGGGGTAATTTCCTCTGCCACCTCCCAAAAATATGCACGTAGGTTAAACTTACACAGTTGTAGAAGTTGAATACATACAGAGTTAGTATCATAAGTTTAGAATAAGAAACTTCAATTTCAAGTGATTAATTCTCTAGATCTCTTACTCTGTATGATTGCTAGTTTCAATGTAGTGATGCTTGTTAGGTCAATTGTCCTGAAATAAGGGTGATTGCCGAGGCCTGTGCAAATGCCATTACCCCAAATTTCTCCATTAGGTCCATCACCTGCGAGTCTCCACGTCCCCAATAACACCTTTCCCCCAACCTCTAAAATCTCCGACGGCAGTTGTTAGTGAAAAGTAATGTCGATCAATCACTAAAGGTGTAGAAGTTAATCTACATAAAGATTATTTTCAGTCTACCATATATTGCAATCAAGCTTTTCCGATCAAAAACCCCCCATTACACTTCCTTTATCAAACTTCCTACTACCCAGTTCACCCAGTTCAATTTTCTTAATAATCATTTCAGCTCCATTAGTCCTGAGAGACTTCGGGCTAAGAGTACCATGGATACGGCGATTAACAGCTTCTTGACGACTTTAGCAACACCTGCGAATAGAATCCTCATAGGCACAATAATAGTCCTTCTTAGCGTGATCTGTTACCGAATTTTCTTTCATCCATTAGCAAAAATCCCAGGACCATTCCTTGCAAAGTTTACTGGGCATTGGAGAAACAAGCGGTATTGGCGAGGAACATGGCATGAGGACATCCTCGAGCTCCACGAACGCTATGGGCGGGTTGTTCGCATTGCACCGAACGAGGTCTCGATTGTTGATCAGAATACAATTAAGCAACTTTACGGACACGGTCAGAACGCTGCCAAAACAAAGTGGTATGCTACTTGGGACCCTCCTGTTGGATCGCCTGCTTTCTTCTCTGTGCGAGAGCGAAGGCTTCATTCCTTCTTGCGCAAACGAGTCTCTTCAGCATTTTCAATGACGGCAATCTTGAAGTACGAAGATTCGATTCAAGATTTATTGAGCCTTCTTATTCAAAAGTTGAAAAAGCATGCCGAGGCTAGTAACACGGTTGATATGAGTGAATGGACCGGAGCATTCGCATATGATGTGGTCGCCGTTTTGGGTTATGGTGCACCGTTGGGCCAACTCGAGGCAGAAAAAGATGTGATGGAAATCAGGGCCAACGTCCTTAATATTTTCTACTTATGCAATTGTCTAGGCAACTACTGGGGACAAACGGATCTTCTTCGGAACCGGTTCACTAAAACAGTTATCGCACTGCTTGGAATAAAGGATAGGATGCAGGATTTCCAAGACTGGAGTGTTGCTAGATTAAAACAACGATACAACGAGAAAGAGAAGGGTGTTGAACATTCGGATATGTTAGAACACTTCATAAATATGAAAAGCGCAGACGGGGAGCCAGCGAGTTTCAATGAAGCTCTCGCAGAGGCCATGAATCTCATGTAAGTCAACTATTCATCTATAAGGCACAAGTAACTTTCTCACAATCACAGTGGCGCTGGTGCTGACACAACATCAATTGCTATGCGATCATGTCTTGAGGCGGTATGCTCACGGCCAGATGTGTATCAAAAACTACAAGCGGAAGTTGATGAATTTTACACCAAAAGCCATCTATCAAAACCGATCACATATTTACAAACTCAACAACTGCCATATCTCAATGCTGTTGCTAAAGAAGCAATGCGTCTTCGGCCTTCTATTATCGGCCAGCTTGTGCGTCACACGCCACCTCAAGGTCTTACTCTTGACGGGAAGTATATCCCTCCAGCTACACCAGTCGGTATGAGTGCGCTAGCACAGAATCGCGACAAAGAAATCTGGGGCGAGGATGCCAATGAATTTCGACCAGAGAGGTGGTTAGAAGATGAAGCTAAATCAAGGTATCTTGATTTGAATAATATGACTTTCGGTGGCAATGGCCCAAGAATGTGCATTGGACGCAATATAGCTCTGGTAAGCAATGCCACAGACTCCTCTCTTCATGTTTCAAAATAGCGGTCTCTAACTCTCAAAAACAGGTCGAGATACACAAATTTCTTGCTCAAATGATGCGTCACTTTGATATGGAAATTATGAATAAAGAACAGCCGTATCGAATATCTTCATATTGGTTCGCATACCAGTATGATTTCATGATGCGAATGAAACCAAGATATCATGAAGATATCTAGCCACTAAGCATACAAGGGCTTCGAATTTCAGCTCTCTGCTTGCGGCTGCTCTGGAACTTCTTATGTATATAACCTAAGTGTTTTTACTTTCTATCTGAATCCTATTGTTTTTGAGCATACTAGTTTATCAATTCCTTCCATGCCCAGAACACATATACCAAATCTAAGTTGCGCCATCATACTGTATCAAGGACAAAATATTCAACGTGATCAATCCCAAAAAATGCATAGGTTCAATCGAGTCTTTCACTTAGCATCGATTCTTAGTAAAGCAGCTAAACCCTTAGATTACCATCAAACTTCACGTTAACATTTTCTTTTGTGATCCTATCTATCACGGGTAGAAAGGTAGAAAGAGATATAGAAAAGAAGAAGAATTGTTATAAATTGACCTTTTCAAGGCCAGAGAACTATCAAGATAGCTCTTGACAATAGGTATAAATTATATAAACAACAAATCAAAGAGGCTGGAGTATAGAGTAGCTTAAGTAACAACAATCTTTTCTAGAGAATTATCTAACATCGGCAGCTCTTGCACGTGCCAACAGCTCGCTGACACCACTAATTGGCCGAGCAGCGTGCAGGTCCTGCGTAAACTGGATCTTATCTAGCACTTTGCATATACGAAGTACATTTGAGATGCTTACTAATGCCTTCGAGTTGTTGGTGAGATTAGCGAAAGTCAAGAACCTCTTCAAGCTAACCAGCTTTGCCTGGCTGGATTCAAGAACCATTGCTTATAGACTACCCTTCAACCTCCCCCTAGAATTTGGCTGATTGTCTTGGCGTTCATTCGTCCCAAGCACGGCGAACTAGACCTTATTGCGATAAGAATAAATACATATTACTCTGCTTGATCTCATGATGAGGCTCCTCAACACGTTCACCTACGAAATGAAGGAATTTATCGTCGATATTCCACACTATGCCATTTTGTCACACACTTGGGGTGCGGATGAAGTGACTTACTACGACGTGGTAAATAAGCAGGGACTTGACGCAGTCTCATATAAACAAGGCTATCCAAAGTTAATGGGATTCTGCACAGAGGCAGCTCGACATGGCTTCAAATGGGTCTGGATGGACAGTTGTTGCATTGACAAAACTAGCTCCGCGGAGCTGTCCGAATCGATCAATTCCATGTTCGATTGGTATAGAGATGCGGTTGTTTGCTATGCCTACCTAGTCGATTTTCTTGCGTCTGGAGGCTCAGAATTCCACTTCGCGATTTCAGGTGCCCGATCCCGCTGGTTCACCAGAGGTTGGACATTGCAAGAGCTTCTGGCTCCCCAAAACGTAGTCTTCTACGACCAGGACTGGAAGGATAGTGGTACCAAACGTTCTTTGGCAGCCGCTATTGCTAGCATTACTGGCATCGATAAAAGGCTCATCTCTGGCGAGACTAAGGTTGACGATTACAGCGTCGCCCAAAAGATGAGCTGGGCCTCTATGAGAGATACGACAAGAGTCGAAGACATGGCCTACTCTCTATTAGGGCTTTTCAAGATCAGTATGCCACTCCTGTACGGTGAGGGGCTGAGGTCGTTCGCTCGCCTCCAAGAAGAAATTATCAGGACAAGTACAGACCACACCATCTTTGCTTGGAGGATAGGGTGGCTTCATACTGCGGAACATGATCTTGATCGAGGTTTACTGGCATTATCGCCGGCTGATTTCCGAGATTCTAATCGAATTGTACAAGCTTCGGGTGGAAGTCTGCACTACGCAAAATACGATATTACCAATACGGGACTTCTGATCGACCTACCTATCCACCTGGAGGAGGACAAATTCGTGGGAGTTCTCAATTGCCACGATGCTGACCATCCTAGAACCAGGCTTGGGGGGGTTCTTCTCAAGAAATCCATGTTCGCAACTGGTAACGCTTCAAATGCCAATTTACCAGTTATTAGCCAAGGTGACAGGAACTCGACCCAGCGAATTCGCTGCCAGGGTGTCTCTCCAGATCTTCTACGGAACATACAAGCCGAAGTAATCTCAGAAGGTGCGAGAGTCCCTCTAACAATTAACCCACTCTGGGTATCTCCAACATCGCGGGCCTCT
This sequence comes from Pezicula neosporulosa, assembly GCA_009805495.1. Classification (NCBI taxonomy): domain Eukaryota; kingdom Fungi; phylum Ascomycota; class Leotiomycetes; order Helotiales; family Dermateaceae; genus Pezicula; species Pezicula neosporulosa. Next base: position 386,123 of record SELE01000002.1, read on the forward strand.
AGATTTCCATTGGTCGACGTCTCTCTGGAGCATAATATGGGCAAATCTGGATTTTCACTGGTACGATCAAGTTCTCTTCTTGCGCAAGATAGCTCAAGAAGATTAATGTGTTACATCTTTGAAGACAGTGCAGGGAAGTCTTTCGGTGTCAAGTTACAATTGGATGATGGGGTAAGGGGGACAGTTCAGTCCCGCCTAGAGGTCATGGTATCGGGTGTAGCTGCTTTGGAGGACTGGACAACGGAACTTGTTACCATGCCGCTAGACCAGACAGAAACGATAATAGGCGACAAAGAAGAATGGAGACTGAGAGCGAAGGTTCGGCACAGAATTAAGGAAAACAGGCGAGGGCAGATTCTAAGTTTGGTCTTGCGAGTCTCGCTTGAGGGTACAAATCTTGGCGATAGAGGAGACTCTATTGTGTAGCTTGAGCGGCTCAGAAAGGTGTGATTTAGACTCAGATGGGCACCATCTTGCATAACAGTTAGCGAGCAAATAATAGGATTAAGTGGACACTCTAAAATTGTATACATCCTCGTGCTTCATGAGGACAAGTTAAGCCAGCATGAAAGCAACTTCGTCCTGTATATATTACCTCTGAATTGTCTAAGATGTTCCGTCACCAGCTCAAATACCCAGGTTACATTCCCCACGAAATAGTGCCCAGACAATCTATCTTCAGACAGCAAAGGCCTAGGGTAGCACTTTTAGAGGGTGAGAGTAATCTCACCAGGCCTTGAATTTCCTTTTCCTTGTATCTTCTCACTTCTCTCTATTTAAGAATATTTTTGAGCTTCCGTTTATGTCTTGGTATCCATAAAGCTGTATTTAAGCCTAAAAGGGTTAGTAAAGTGTATTAGCGAGAAGACTCGTTTCTCCCCCTATTATTCGCTTGGACTCTTTTAGCTACGGTCAAAATGCAGAAATCTCGAGCAAATAATTAAGCTCCTTTGCAATTCAAAGTGACGGCAGAGGTTACGAATCACACGTATTTATTCGTTATCTTGCTCTGAGTCTCGACTCACTAGAGGCATGATCAAGGCTCTATCTTGCAGCTTCGGAAGAATCCATAGCAGTTCGGAGGTTTCCATAGTTCACGTGACCCGAAGGAACACTGAGATTGGAATCCCTAGGTACAATCCCTACCATAGACCTATGATGCTCGAAAATACCCAGGGACACGAGATAAGGGATTGTTCCCGCTACTTCCATTGCCGATGACCATTCAATCGTAAGTCATCTTGTGGGTAAGTACCAAAATACATATACCTATAGTAATCCGGATGTCCATTCACACCGATCTATGCACTTGGACTTTTTTGACTTAAATCCTATCAGCATGATGATCAAATCCATCTTCACCGACTCTCCTTTTGCCAAGTATGTCCGTACCGTAAAAGGGTCGCCAGCAGGTACTTACAATCGCCATCTGTTTTTGACAGCCTTTGTGTATGCATTGGGAGGAATTCCGAAGAGTGAGTTACTTTCTTGATGTACTACTACGATTTACTGATACATCCGGCTTCCAGCTTGGGACGAAGGCTCTGCTGGCTCTGTTCATCATCATTACCTGGATTTCAGAATGCATTCGGCATCACATCGGCAAGCAACCCTCAAGCGGTATCCAATTTCATCTCGTTCGTTAATATTACAGCTGGACTTGGTGCCCTCGCATCCTTCTTCATCAACGATCGAATTGGTCGCATATGGTCTCTTCGCCTCTATCTTACCGTCTATGCGATCGGCTGTCTAGTTTCTACCTTTTCCTATGGCCATATAGGCGTTCTTTACCTAGGAAGACTTATCGCTGGCCTAGGTATTGGTCCTCTCACTGTGACTGGGCCTATGTCTATTGTTGAGATCGCCCCTGTTGAGACTAGAGGCCTTTTGACATTATGGTTTGCTATTGTCCTACTTGCTAGTCAAACAATTGGAGTATTTACTGTGTATGGGTGTTACATGCATATTGCACCATCTCACTTACAGTATCAAATTACTTTTTTCGTCCAAGCAACCGCAGCAGCAGTTGCATTCGTTCTGTCGTACTTTGCATACGAGTCACCACGATGGCTGTACTTAGTAGACCGGAAAGAGGAAGCATTGGAGACTCTCGTTAAGCTTCGCGGCATACCCGCCGACCACCCAACTCTGCTCAAGGAATGGGACGAATTCACTGGTCAGATTGCCGAGGAGAAATCGAAGAACGGAGATCAAGGATGGAAGTCAATCGTACGCGAGACATTCTGTATCCGCTCAAATCTACGTCGGGTGCAGTTGACATGTATGTCATACCTTCTTGCTCAATTGTCTGGCGGGAATGCTGTCACTAGCTACCTCCCACAAATCTTCACAATGATTGGAATTACTGGCAAAGGCAAGTCAATCATGATGTCTGGATTCTACGCATTTGCAAAGATGTGTTTTACAATCATGGCCTCCTTGTTTTTCGTTGATGCTCTCGGTCGTCGGGTCTCTTTGCTACTGGGAATCACGATTCAGATGTTGTCTCACGTGTATCTGGGGAGTTATTTGAAGTTCTTCTTGCATAACGCAGACAGCGTCACTATGAGTGCATCAAGAACTGCTTTTGCCGCAGTTTATATTCATGGGTTTGGATGGACCATCGGTATGATATTTCCCATAGGTATCCGAATACCTGATGATGAATAGTAACACACTAACAACTTCTAAAAGGTCTCCTGGTCCTACCTTACCTATTTGGTGCCGAAATGTGGCCTAATAGGATACGATCTTTTGGTGGTGCTGTTTCTCAAGGTTTCCATTGGCTCTTCTACTTTGCCATCGTCAAAGCCACACCATCGATTCTATCTAGTATGGCTGGATGGGGAGCTTTCATCTTTTTCGCTGCATGGTGTTTCATCGCTTTGGTCTATGTGTATATCATGGTTCCAGAAACAGCCGGCATAGTTCTTGAAAATATCGACGCGTTATTTGAAGGACCATGGCATCAGATGCGAAAAAGAGCTATAGTTCTCGGGGATGTTCTTGATTCCAGGGAAATAAGGTAAGCATAGACCCAATTTACCATGTGCATCATTTAGAATTTTAGCTAAGTAATGTAGAACTAGCAGCGGCCATGAAGAAAACATCTTGGATAAAGAGATTGCAGAAACGACTACGCCACAGAAGGCTCCATAAATAGCCTCAACCAAATGAGGCAAAAAATGGGTGGTTTTTAATAGCTACTAGCTTATTTTGTAGGACATTTCTTGGCTTCCTAGAAGTATTAATTCAAGCATTCTCGATGTAAACAATAATTCCATTTGAATTTGTAAGAAGCTAGCAATAGAAGTTGCTCGCCTTATTAGACAAATGAGTAGCACGGACACAAGACAAATCATTCATACGTCCTTTAATAATTTTAGATATTTTGAGAAATGTGTGAAAGTTAAGCATCAAAGCTTCTATTAAGAGCAAGCATTCACCGTACCGCATACCAGGCGAATATCTCAAGACGTTGTACCTCGATTTAAATTCAAGAAGTCGACTTAGCCTTAGAAGCTATGCACACTTAATTTAAAATCATAAGGTACTTCATAATTTTAACCTCACACCCTCAACTACACCTCATTAACAGGCGCAACAGGCCTTCCCGTCTTAAAAAGAGACCGAACATTCTCAAAACACTCCCGTTCTGACTTCTGAAAAGCTACATCAGTCAAACCACCCATATGTGGCTGCAAAACCACCTTATCACTATTCTGAAAATAAGGCTTAACCTTAGGCTCATTGTGAAAAACATCCAATCCAGCACGTGTAATTTTCCCCGTTTCCCCGTCTCCAAAGCATCTATCAAGGCATCCTCATCAACAACAGGACCCCGTGCAGTATTGATAAAGAATGCGCCATCTTTCATTGCTGCGAACTCGTCCTTTGAGATGAGATTTGTGGTTTGTTCGTTAAGGGGACAGTTGATGGAGATGATATCAGAACTCGAGAGGAGGTCTTTAAGACTGGAGCAGTACGTAGCTCCGTATTTCTGCTCCTCTTCATTGGAAAGCTGATGTCTATTATAGTACCGCACTTTTAGGTTAAAAGCAGCTGCCTTCTTGGCGAGATACTGAAAATAAGTCAGTTCGATCTTAATCCAGTAAGTAGATACACAAACTAATACCTTTCCAATAGAACCCAATCCGACAATACCAAGTGTTAAACCAGCTGGATCTCTAGAAGGTACAATACCAGCCTTCCAAGATCCATCTCTCGCACCTCTTTCAGCTCTCGTAGTATCTCTGAGTACAGCCAGTATCAAAAATATGGCCATATCAGCTGTAGCCTCCGCAACAGCATTGACAGTATTACAAAACCAGATTTTATTCTTGCTCATCCACTCGACGTCAAATTCATTGTAGCCAGCTGATGCCGAGGTTATAATCTTGCAGTGCGGCACCAGTGCATTTAGAAGATCTTCGTCAAATGGCTCATATGGTGGTGTGCCCATACGAATAATAAATCCATCGATAGGTCTTGATGATTTAATCATTTCTGGTAACATCTCTTTCACTTCTTTGCGATTTGTCGCTTCCAGAACCTGTAGGAGAATAGTTTGCAAGTAATCACAAAGGTGTGGTAGCTGTGACATAAAACATACCTGATACTCAAACTCTTCCTTAAACTTAGCAAGGAAATCCTGTCCGACATATTTAGGTTCTCCAAGACAGACGATTCTAGGCTTCCCAGATACCGTACTAGAAGACATGTTGAAATAAATCAAGGAGATGGATGGAGTTTACGAATAAACAAGAGAAGTGGTCTAAGAATCAGGATGAGAAATACAGTACGATACCGGATTTGAACATGCATGTGCAATTTAACTATGAACGATCAGTAAGAATCACTGGCCATTCGTAACTCACCGGAGAAGCCCGAATAATGGGGTAAAGGGTATGATGCCATCAAGGATTCTTCCGAGGGCACTCGCTTAAGTAAGGCCCACCCACGTCGCTGTCGCTTAACCTATGTCGTCTCAATCAGTCATTTAACTCATCTCCCTTTTACATAGTTGATTTTCGAAATCATTCCTCTATATTTCAAGTTATGGCCGTCTCGAGGAAGGAGCTCCCTCCCATGGGCTTCATCGCAGTTGATGTGCACTTCCATCGACCTCCAGGCGATGCTTTCCATGAGAAAACATGGCCTTTCCCACTCATTCGGCAAATGGCGGATGGTTCCAAACTAGATCAGATAGTCACCGGAGATACTTATTCAAAAGACTTTGTGGATCGATTCGTTGAGGCTGGGCAAAAGCTTGCAGATCAAGGATGCGTGGGGATTATTACTAGCTGTGGTTTTCTCGCCATGGCGCAACCAGAGTGAGTGTTAAAATAGCAAGAAATAATTGTTGCTGATCATTTTTGCTTGAAACTGCTGCTGTTAGACTTGCAGCTCGCCTCCCTATAGCCATCGCAACATCTGCACTCGTTCAAATTCCTTCGATAAGAGCCTTTTTATCACCGCAGAAGAGTATAGGAGTCATCACATATGACGAGAGTCGGTTAGGAGCTCTACATTTTAACAAATTAGGGATGTCACAGACTGAGAAGATTCATATCATAGGAGCTCCTGATAATGGTGCTCTTCGATCCGTTATTCGTGATGGGAAACCCTATTCGCACCAGAAAATAAAGGATGAGATCATTCAGTGTGCGTTACATCTTATTAAGGGGCACCCTGATGTAGGTGCTATTGTCTTGGAGTGCACACAGATGCCTCCGTTCGCCGAAGCCATTCAGAGTGTAACAAGATTGCCTGTTTATGATGTGTATACTATGGGATCGTGGTTCTATTCAGGGTTGGTGAGAAGATCACCTAGTGAATGGGAGTCGAACACTTGGGCAACTTAATTTGAGAGTGGTGAGTTAGGAAGTTCAAAGAACAGTCCAATATTCTGTACGGTTTTCAATGTAATAGATATCTGAGAAGCCGGACTTTAGTTTAAAAAATCGCCTCCTGTCTCTTTCATTATCATATCATACTCCGTTTTGAATTGCATGTACATAACCTCCGGTGTGCCAGTTCAATTCTTAGTATACTCAGCTTCCTCATCGCGAACAAAGCTTTTATTCAACTCCCCAGACACTAGAGATGACTCGACAAGTATCTGTGTCTGGCAAGCACGTTCAAGAGCAATAAAGAACGCAGCTGCTTTAGCAACAGTACCACCACCTGTCAATGTACCATGATTCTTCAAGATGACGTTTTTGTTTTTGTAGGGCCAAGTGATTCAGCGATACGACCGCCTTCTTTTGCAAAGACTACACCACCAAAGTTTTTGTAAACACTTGGATTATTGTAGAACATGCAAGAGTCTGGATCAGAATTTGTCATGTCAGTCTCAACCACTCGGCGGCTTTAATGGATAGAGATTCAGTCATACCTTGATTCAACATATCTATTGGTTTACCGAAAGTCGACCAGGCCCGGCTATATGAACTATGTGAATGACATGCAGCTTTCATACTGGTCGTAATCTGTGTATCTCAATGTGAATGATAAACCCAGCCGTGTTAATGAGATTGTCAGCACCATCAATCCGTCTCCCGTTCTCATCCACATGAACCATGTTTCGATACTGTAAGTAGCCCAAAGTGGACACCATATGGATTGATCCAGAATGTGTCTGAGCGAACTGGGTCTAGGCGTGAAGAAATATATTAGTTGAGTTATTAATTTGCGGAGAGAGTTCTTCATTTTGATTCATTAAAAATCTCACCTCACAGACTGATATAGCCGCATCCACCATCAGCGAACCCAAGTTTAGCGAAGATGTGAAAAGCACCTGCCATCTGCTCTAGCTCTTCGCACATCCGTCATTTCAGGCCACCCATCAAGCGTGCCATGTTTGGTCCGTAATCATACCCATAAATAAAGTTCTAGGGTGTATCTGCCCATTGCTGGTACTGCGACGGGTCCAAAGTCTGCTGGTCTCTAAAACCCAGAAGCAAGTCCTGGACTAACCACTCAGATTCGTCGGGTACGAAAATATCCCCAAAATTCATAATCCGTTGATCTAAGTGTGCCGAGTATGACATCGTAGAGGGAGAGCTAGGTGTACTGTCATGTGGAGGCTGGTTTCTGGTTTCACCAGTATCTCCACATATCATAGCAATTGTTTTCTCTGCTAGTGCCTCAAAAATATCACGATAAGAAGTAGCTATGCTCCATCGTTCAGCAATTATGACCAAGACCATAGTACAAGATGTACAAGTATTAATAACATCGACTTGCCTTGCAGTAGCTCGGACCTTTTCTGAGCTCCAAAGACAATGAAGGTATGTAAGACCAGCCAAGAAGAGGATATGCAGGGAGCCCCATGTATATTGTACTTGAGAGTTCTGATATAGTCGACGATATCCAAGGCACATTTCTCTGGAGCGTGCCGTACATTCTGTGAAGGCTTCTTCAATAGCGCCCTGGAGGTCATGATTGGCCATAGTATCAACATTACCAGTTTGTCGTGACGATTGAGCAGTGAGATAATGCCGATAAAGCAGAAGGATGGAATGGCAATAAGCGAGGTGAAACCACTCTTTGGAGGCAAAGACTGAACGAGGATCTGCACCAGTATAGTCAAGTTGCTTGGGGATCGAAGCACGCCATTCTTCTAGTTCATGCCGAAGGTTTTTAACCACAGGAATCGTAATTCCATGACCTTCGGCCGTATTACTACGTCCCTTTGACACTGCTGGATACAGACTATCACTAATTTTCGACCAGATTAGACGTAGTTTAATATTATGAATTGCTCCAGTCATACGCGTTGGAGTCACGGAGTTGAGACTTGGTGGGCTACTTATGTTAGTTGTGCGTAAGTCAGAGTCCTCGATATCAAGCGGTAGCTAAGTTATAGTATTAGTCAATCACACAAATACAAGGTGAGTATATGCAGCACATGTTCATACCTCAACATCAATGACCTCGTCAGAAATACCAAACGGACGTCCGAGAGTAAAAGCTGCGGCACGATCGATGTCGTAAGCTACCCAAAAGACTCTTTTTGACATCTCAATTGTCAATTGATCGCTGTGAGGGCGATATCTACGCGCACTACGATGGTAGCCAAGCTCGATACAATGACGGATTGCCATTCCAGAAAGTTTCCTTAATTTCATAGACAAATCAGCATCCAGATATATCATAAAACAGCCGCGGACCATCACGAGCTCACCATATGGAAGCCCCAACAGGTGATCTTATGGAGTAAACGGCACAACACAACACAGCTTGAACAGACTCAAGAGTATCGAGATGAATCACTTCTTCTATATGGTCAAGTGCCATGGAATAATAAGCCTATCCAAGGTTAGAGTGAAGTTATGATCTGAACAATAAGTTGAAGAACCTCAGCGGAGCTATTTTGACCGGAGTTGAGAATCAAAGATCCTATTGCATAAACCTGAACTAAAGTTAGATAAGTTAGGCTTATTTTGTCTTAGGAATTCAAATACCATTAAGACAAAAAATATGGGCGTTTGACTTATATTCTGTAGATTGCCTGTTTGAATTGCCTCTGTGCATTCATTCATCTTCCCAGTCTCTGAAAGTAGGATGATGCAGGAATGGGTACTGAGGATGAATATTGTTGAAGTAAGCTTGTGATAGAAGCGAACCGACAGAGGGTGGTGGGAACCGCAATGGAATTTGGGCTCGTGATCCACTGTGATTGCTCCTTTGCTCATTAGTACCTCGTTGGGAACCTCCTTGTCCCTTAGTTAGCCGTAGGGCTGAGCTGAACACCCGGGCAAAAGAGAGCGCAGACGAAGGTCCGAAATAAAGTGGTTCTCGGCCAGCCGCACTCACGCAGAGCAAGGCGACGTCTGAAGATAGATCACCGACATCAGCTTGTGTCTCTGGAGAGTGACCATCAGCCACATCTTGTGATTCGTTAACTGGCCTATCACCTGAATCAGTTGTATTTATAGTACTGTCGTTGTTAATGTGATAGTCTCGAGGCCGATCAGAAGCTAAGTGATCCGAGGCTACATCTGGTCGAACCTCTTGTAGAAGACCCTCCAAGTAAGCGACTCTTGCTTCGAGAGATTGCATGTAATCACGAGGACGATGTAAGCCTGTTGCTGGATCTTCTACCAGGCAATCTTAGTGATTACTCGCATGTTAGCGGAAACACAAAATCTCTCTGTCTTCTTAATCTGCGCGGACTTACCTCGACCGCTCTTGACACAATTCTGACACTTCGGAGTCTGGCCATCACACTACAGAGAACTATAAGCAAGTTAGGAGATACAGGACGGGATATTCACATTATACACACTTTGAGTTTCTTCTGCTTGCAGCTTATGCAGGCCAACATAGTACGCTCTCCAAGGCGAGGGCGCTTGGCGGGCTGCTGACTTGGTCGGTGCATTTTGAAATGAAAGAAGTATTGATTACCAATAGAGTCTATAGGATTCTTCTCAAAGTACAATGGAATAATCAATGTTTCCTTCAGGTAATGTTATTGTCACAACAGTGGGAGGACCTGGAACTCTTGGGCCTCTTTCGTATTGACAATGCACGTGATTATCACACTAGTCGTATTCGCTCAACCCTTACTAAGCGAATACCATTCACGATACGAAGTAGATTAATTCCGTTGCGGAGTTGACCCAACAGCACTGTTAGGCACCGAGAATTGTAGCAGCTTTTCCAACAGAGTATTTCTCTCCAGCGTGCTACACTTATTACCCTAAAGTTATGCTAGACAGACAAGAACTCCTCTTCGCCTGTCTGCTTGGTCTTATTGGTCTCGTTCTATTCCGACAAGCGACGACGCCAACGAAGTGCCCGACACCCACGCCACCATCACCACTACCATGGCCGAAACCAGCCATAGAAGAAGAAGAAGAGCAACCGGAATGGCCACCAGAGTTCAATAATCGAACACCCTACAACGAAGATGAGATTGTAGAAATTCTGACTGATTTATATACTCAGCTTATAAAACTTTGTTACATTTCAGACGAAGACATAATTTGGCCACCACTAGAAGGTCAACCTATTGATAAGGCTACATGCGAGGATCTTCATTTAGAGCCTGCAGTAATCTCACTAATGCGACGATTGCCATATCCCAATCCTGAGAGGATGTCAAGGATCGAAGTTATACCGTCTAACGAAACCTACTGTTTATATAATTCCCGATGAGATTAGGGAGAGTCGTAATACCTTTGGAGAACCAATTAAAGGTTCTAATGAGAATTACATTCTACCTCAAGATATTAAGCTTGCTAGAGGAAGCCGCTATGCTGACTGTGTAGTCCTTGATACTCAAGAAAGTAAATATTGATCCCTAACTCCGTGATTAGATATCTATGTGATCACCTCAACAGTACAAGTCTTTTGACATCAGATGATATCTCATTTGTAAATAATGACTTTGCTGACAATATCCTTTATCAGATACAATACGCACAATGTCATTCTATCACGGTTCTGACGATCACAAAACACCCGACCATCCAGATCACTACCGTAACCTCCCCGCAGCACACGCTCCAAGTTTCCTTCGACGATATCTCGACAACATCAAATCGCTCTACTCGATCCCGAGTGGAGAAGCATATGGTAGCGATGACTACATTACAGCATCAACGGATCCAGAGACAGTAAGTTAGCTATATTTTACTCGGTTGAAAGCTTTATTTCCTAGCACAGTATACTGTTATAAATTTTTCCGTCGTATAGGGATTCCGTAGAAGTCATTCTGGACTTGCTAATAATATGGCCTTAGCATCTGAAAATCAAACAGCTCCTTATCGAGACGTAAGGCTGGCCAGATAATTTTCAGCGGGAGACTTGGAGGGAGGATATGGAGGCAGCATGGACTTATGCTCGGCATGGGTGATGAAAGGGAGTGCAGCCACGTGTGACCAGGAGGTCGTACTGGGTAGCTTAGAATTATCTATCCTGATACAAAGAGAGTCGGTTCTTCTTAATTTTTCCTGGCTATATGCACGGAGTTCTTCCTTTGAGCTACCCTAGAAATGAAGAAAAGCCTAAAGGTTACAGTCTTACAGAAAATAGAAGCTTGATTGAGTGAACTCGTTAGAGAGGAGTTAAGCGAAGCGACTACAATTCAACACAATGTTCAAGAATACAGAACCCTTGATTCCTATTTGGATTAATCTTGTAATAATATAAACATACCTATTATTCATCAATATATCTCTCTTTCTGTTTCAGCGGCAGTTTTTAATTTCCTAGCTGTAGTCTCAGCTTTGTCAAGGTTTCTCAAAGTATGCAGCTAGAAGCTTATGTACAATAGAGTGGACGGGATGTCTAGTTTTCCTTAGTGTAGAGTCTTCTGCGATAAGAAAGGCTTTGTCTGTGCATATAACAAGAATCCGCCGTCTTGGTAGAGTACCTCAGATATTTTATTATTGTGGAATTGTTGAATGAAAAGTTTAAATTATTATATAATTACAAATAGAAACCGCTTGCTAGAGGCCTTGAGAATTTATATTTGGATAGTACATTAGTTGTTCATAATTATTACTTCCTCGACATGAAAGTTATTACAGTCGTGTTGCCCTTCAAAAGAAAGACAAGCTTTTGTTTCCCTATTTTCTGGGCACCTTATCCCTTCGAACTTAAAACTTTTGGCCACTCGCTCTCCCCAAATTATTATTCGGCTATTCGTATATCTATCTAATTGCTTCATCAAGGTGGTAGATAGCTCATTATTGAAGGCTAAACTACATCTCACCGCACTGGCTAATAACAACATCAAGGTTCGGCGTGTCTTTACCTCTATACCCTGTCTTCGTAGCCTCCATCTTCCTCACAACATCCATTCCATCAACAACCTTACCGAAAACGACGTGCTTGTTATCTAAGAACGGAGTGGCAACTGTAGTGATGAAGAACTGAGAGCCGTTGCCATTGGGTCCTGCATTCTGTTGATCTCGTCAGCAATGAAGTCTCTTATATAAGTCCACCAGCATAGAACTGAGCCACAGAGACGAAAACTTACAGCCATGGATAAAAGACCGGGCTCTGTATGTTTGATATTGAAGTTTTCATCTGCAAAGGTCTTGGTTCCATAAATGCAGGTTGAACCTGTTCCGTCTCCATTCATAAAGTCGCCGCCCTGGCACATGAAATCTTTGATCTGAATGACACATGATCAGCAAGAGCTCATAGAAGTTGAAGTGAAGAGAAGGACGAACAATTCGGTGGAATTTGCAGCCCTTGTAGCCTTGTGGTCTTCCCAGGTGGTTCTTGGTCTCGCCTGTGCAGAACTGGCGAAAGTTCTCAGCTGTTTTGGGTACAACATCTGCGAAGAGCTCGAAGGTTATACGGCCTAATGGTTCTCCTGTTCTCTGTTAGGATGAAGCTCAAAGTCTGCATTCAAGTTGCGTAGTATCTATATGACATCACGTGATGGGGCGCGGGGCGCGATGAAAAGAGATTTCCAGAGCAGACAAAGAAGGACAAAGACATGAATGACATGAACCAACCTCCAAGTGTGATATCAAAGAAGACCCTGCGTTGCAGTCAGTATATCTCGTGATCCCCCTTATTCTCCAAAGTGTCTCGGTACTCACAGTGGGTTACCGTTTTCGGGTAGCTTCGTGGGAGCCATGTTCTTGGTGGTGGAGGAGTTACGAGTTACTACTGTAGGTTGGTTGGTGGGTGGTCTGGAACGAGGATCCTCGTGTCGCGCGAGCAAAAAGGGACACTTCTTGCACAAAGAGCGGGAATTCTTTGAGAGAATCGGATGACGTCTCCGGAGTGGTGTTGACAATGATTGGGATGTTGGAAGTGACGGCAATGATCTTTTCGCGATATCAAATAAGATCGCGGGATGCAACCATCTTCACATTTGCGCTCGACTGATCGCCTACAGAGTGGTGCAGTAGTGGCAAGCGATGCATGCCAAGATAGGCTAGCCGTGAGAGAAGGCTCTGAAAGCGCTGGACGAGAGACGAGAAAGCTTGTTTATTTTCGGGGCAGCATCGGACTCCCTCTTTGGGCCACTTGAAGCCGTACGAAAAGATACATACGAATAGAATCTCAAGTATATTTAATTGACCTATAATCATCTTCACAGTTATTTTCTAGCCTACTACTGTACCGTACCTGCTCCATAGCTGGGGATATTAATGCGTTTGTGGCGGTTACAGAGTGAGGATCAAGGAAGGATCATCAAAGGCCACGAGGAACTCTATGAAGTCTCATGTACTGCAATCTGCGTATGTATCGAGGGACCGGGAGCGTCACGGCAGCGTGACGGGGAACGCAAATGCGGATAAATCGAATAGTTTCGAGTATAATTGAATTGATGCTGCACTTGAAATTTCTCTTGATTAACCAGGGAGCCTCATACGCTTGAACGGTGCTCACGAAGCTTTACGATACTTCAGACTCCGGGGTAATTAAATGCCTTTGAGGGTGAGGCAAACGAGGCAGAACGGTCATAGCCTTTTGCGTTTCCTCTGAAGTATTGGTGTGTCATGTATCACTGCTGACATTATGCTTGGAGGGGTCAACATCTAAATACCCATGAACCCCAGAACCAAGGACATCGCGTTATTGGGAGATGGGAGGCTGAACAAACCATGAAAATAAAAAGGCATAAGGCTTTGACCCCTTCGCCTATAAATCCTGCGGTGCGATTGATGTTTCCTTCAAGGGCTGGGGGCGACGAGATGAGTACGAGTACAGTATCACCGTTCTGTTTACAGTGCCGAACACTGAGTAAGTACAGTACTGTAGTGACACTGACACAGTGACAGTGACATTCACTGCCTGCAAGGTGCTCACGCGAACAGAGTCTTTTTCGCGGCGGGGCCTGGGGTGCAGCAGTCGAGGGGGAGTGAATAGCGTCATGAGTCGAAAATCAGCTGGTTATCTTGGGTTATCCACCCAAGTAACCTTGGTAAAAGGCGTTGACTGGGTGTCTTGAACTTCAATAGAACCCCCCCATTCTAGAAAAGATAGTCTGAAGACTTCCCACAGCTAGAAGCCGTAGTCTCATTCTTGCACAAGCCAAGCCTTGAAGCCGATGTTGTTTGGTTTGTTTTGGGGTGAATGAACGTCTGGCTCGAGCGACCTGCGAGAGCGCCTTTTCTTCCCCTTCCTTGACCCGGCAAGGACAAAGCCGGATTCTGCTTACGGTACCCTCACCCTTCAGCAAAGACTGCGACAGCCACACCCCATCTATCTGCCTCAGCATCCTCCCCTTCTTCTTAATCTCTCAATTCCCTTCAATCCATGATCAATTCGTTATTTCTGTGAAATACACGGTCAACGTCACCACAGGTTGACATCCTGGAAGACTACGCCGCTTGTTCTCCCTGCTGGGGCTGGTTTGTTGATTTCCAATCTCAAAGTCCAGCCTTCTCTCTCTACCGACGACTTCACTTCCTTCGGCGCTAAGACGCTAAAGACGCCCGCGCCTCCTCCTCTCCAACAATTGATCATTGATCAGAACGACCCGACACTTTCACCTTCGCGATACATATTTCAGCTCGTGAATCGCAGGCCAATGTTCTCGGTATCATCGCGCATCTAATATCATCAGCGGCCGAGGCTGCCAAGTTTCACGATTCAATTCGACCATCCTTGATCCAGGTCCTTTGCCCGACGACATCGCGATAGCACGATATCGGCCCCGTCGATACAATGGCCGTTATGAATCAGGTCATGACAGAGGTGTTGAATGTGGTGGAGAGAGCATATCAGCCTGGTGTCCAGGGTGGATTGAATGCCAGACAGGCAACGTCGAGCGCAGGTGCTACACCGACAACATCAACGGCCCCAGCGGCAACAACGAGTTCTGGTAGTTCGAACAATGGACCTACCAGCTCGCCGCTGCTGTTCTTTGTTGCATTAGGATTCGGTGTCGTATTTACGAACTTATGGTAGGCACATTGGAAGAGCGCTATTTTTACATCTTGCTGACTACAATAAAAGGATCATTGTTGGAGTCAAGTACTGCTTTAGATACAATGCACGCAATCGCCAGCTGCGGGCTGGCGAAGATGGCGAGATTAATCTCGAGAATATGCGGGCTCGACCACACCGCAGAAGAAGAGAGAAGAAACTGATGACGATGGATGAGGTTAATGAGCGCTTTCCCTTGACAAAGTACAAGGCCTGGGTTGCTTCGCGTGCCAGGGAAGGTCTCCCAACTGCTGGAGGCGTTACAGCGCCACCTAGTCGAGCTGGTAGTGTGAAGAATATGGATATGAACACGCCATCATCGCCTATCGGTACAAAGAGTTCTGAGGAAAGACCTAGGACCAGAGGGACAGAAAATGCCAGCGGAAATGAGAAGGAGAGTATGGATGGGAGTGAGAAAGAGAAAGAGGCTGCAGCTACTATGGAGACTTTGAAGGAGGTAAACACAACAGCCAGTACGGTCGACAAGAATGCGACCGTCGAAGATGACGAAGAAGAGGATGATCATATCCACACTGCTGTTCCGCCGGAACTTCTCACCAACCCCGGAGACTCTTGTGCTATCTGCATTGACACCCTAGAGGATGATGACGATATTCGTGGATTGACGTGTGGTCATGCCTTCCATGCTGGATGTTTGGACCCTTGGCTCACTAGCCGTCGTGCCTGCTGTCCTCTCTGCAAAGCTGACTACTACACCCCAAAGCCTCGCCCTGAACGCACTCCTGCTGATGAAGCTGCTGAGAACTTCCAATCAAGAAATGGTAGGATGAACATGCCGCAGTCTCCCTCCTCAGCTTGGACTGGAATTAGAGGTACCCCTCGCCTCATGCTTCCTGGTCGGTTTATGAACTCTCCCGTGTTTCCCCAAGATACTTACCGCGCCGAAGGTCGAGAAACCCGAGCTGGAAGACGGCCTCGCCGTGAAACGACCACCGCTACAGGGCCTACGGTTACGGAAGGCACTGGTGCAACGAATAATGAGGAGACAGCCACAAGTAGATGGCGTCCTCGAATTGGCAATCCCTTTAGTGCAATGTCTATGCCTCGTATGCCAGGACGCGCGAGAACAGTAGAAACCACAGAGACGACCGCCAACCCTTCTCCTTCGCAGCTTGAAGCCGGCGTTCGATGAGCAACTTTTCTCCGTCTGCTAGTCCCCTCAGGATAGCTGTATAATATTACCTTCACGATCCACCTTCCTCTTGAGCCTTGGCGCTGCCCTAACATGGACAAATAAGGTCCTAGCTAAACACCCAAGCATTGTACAAAGCGTCAAACGCCCAATCACACACACACCATACACTTTCGTAGTCTCTTACAACAATCACGCACCCGCTCATCACGACCTCTGTTGAGCTACATTTTCCTCTTATTGTCGAATTGTCACTTTAGCGATTTTTTATTACATAAGGTTTTGGTCCCTGATATGGAGCACTCCCGATTGCGGAGAAAGCAGCTACGGCTTTGGCTTTTACTGGCATGGCTTTGATATGGCATGGAACGCGTACTGATACGGGAAATATTGCCTAGATGTTATTAGTTTAGGGGATGGGATGGTGATCTAATAGCATAGGCAGGCGTTAGGTGGCTCAGCAGTGCAGCATTCTTGATACTGAAATAAAGGCTCTCTGCTTATGATTTGCTTTGTACTTTTTGAAACCGTGGAACCAGTGGGTAGTTGGCGTTCACAAGTTGAGTGTCAGCCAACTGAGGTTGTAATTTAAGTCGTCATCATTGATGTACACTCCTGAAGGTTATACTAATCAGAAACATGTTGTGGATATCAGTCTCTAAGCATTCCTCTGTGCATCGTCTAGGTAACACTTTTCGTTCTTGGTCTATTTAGAGGGGGTAAGCCAAGATAAAACATCTCCAATGCGCAATACACTAAAGTGCACCATGCCTGACTTCCCCTATGTATTTTCTACCAGTCGCTTAATATATTTCAGGATGGTATTATGTACTGGCTCTATGTGTTTCTTCGTAGACCCATACCTCACTTCTAGTGCCTTGGCAGACCAATAATATCTATAGGTATTTTCCTTTTTGAAATCGACTCCCAAAATCAGCGGCCCTCCCAATCATATCTTTCTTCTGCACATGTCCAACTCTGCCCCCCAATGCCATATCTTTCTCTTTGTCAAAACCCCTCTGACTAGGATCATCCTCTTTCTCCTTGGGGGTCTGTTTCTTATGTTCCTCATAGAGACTCTTCCCCCGATTCTTCTCATTATACTCTCTTATTCTCTTCTCAGTAGCTCTATCCTCCTTACTGTCTCCCGCTGTCTGGCCAGCTCCGTTTCCTCGTGAAGACATAGCTGCGTCTTTTCGTCCCAATACTTCATCCTCTAATCTTTGTCGTTTCTGCTCAGGTGTCTCAGTCCAGATTGCGCTTATACCACTTTTTTCTGCTGGGGCTTTAGCGCCTTTTCCGGATGCAAATTTGCGGGCTTTGAGTTTGGTTGGGTCCACTCGAGAACCCCAGTCGGAGTCGCTGGGTGGCACTAACATCCAGTCGTCGCGTTGGGGACGAGAGGGTGCGGTTGTGTTTGCTGTGCGAGCGGCTTCTGCTTGTCGTTGTGCTAGCATACGGGTTTCTGCTGCGGAACCTGGAGGTGGTGGTAGAGAGGGACCATAGTCGTCGTCGGAGTCTGAGGATTCTGCTTCATTCACCGGCTCTGACGGTCGTTCGGAGATAGATGCAGGTGGTGGAGCAGGTCCTAGGACTCTTTTTGGTGCTGACGCAGAAGGTATGGTTTTGGGAAGACTGGGTCCAACTGAAGGGCCATAGTCGTCTTCTGAGTCGCTATCTAAGGCTATTTCTTGCTCATTCGTGGTGGGTGGTAAGGAAGGTCCAACAGTACGTTTAGGTGGTGATGGGTGTGATTTCGCGGGTACACTGGGACCAATTGAAGGACCAAAATCATCTTTTTCATCGCTGCTCAAGGCGATTTCTTGTTCATTTGTAGTGGGTGGTGGGGAGGGACCGACAACTCGTCGTGGCTCTTCAGCGGCGATGAGTTTGTGAGGTGGGGAATTTGGTGTATCGTCATCGTCGATTGAGCGCTTGCGCTTCATGAGGTGAGGAGGAAGTTGAGGGCCGACAGAAGACATTTTGAGTTGTGTGCGAAGTTCTAGTGTTGTCTTGCTCTCTGGACTTGCTTTTTGAACGAGGCTGGCATGTGCTCGGTGCGGATAAACGTAATGTTCCGTGTCGTCGTCGCCTCTATCAGGCTGCGCCGTCTTGAGCGAGCTCTGCAGGTTGTGATACGTTGCTATCGCAAGAAGCTTCGTGTTTAGTAGTTTGGGAATTGTTCTCTTATAAACCGTCGTTGAAAACCCATAGTACCAATTCCGCACTTTCCAATTCTAACCGAGGCCAGGTCGATACGAAGTGGAGCTGCGAGCTGTCCACGCAGACCAACAAACAAGCTTCGAACAGCTACGGATCACGAAATCAAACTAGAATAAATATTCTGAACAGCCATCAATTGGGTGTCTAATGGCGAACTGAAGCTATCAATCTGCGAAAGTCTACGGACTGCGGCGCATCGAGAAATACTGGACGAGCCATGCGCCAGAGCCGGTAACCTGATGAGCTCCTCTTCTACGGAAAACGATAGTGGGGCGGAGGAGGATGGCACATCTACGATAAAGGCGTCAGAAGATGGGCAGACGATAAGAGAGAATGGAGACGAAAATGGGACTCATCCCCGAGGAGGACGTGTTGTCGAGCTACTGAACGAAGAGAGAGAGATGGTGCCGTGACACCCTCAGCTTGTTGGAAATGGCACTGTTAGAAATCGATATAAGCAGCTACAGCATGCAGATTCCGGATCAGAAAATGGATCCTTCGATAATTTACCACGGCGAGCTGGGAGTCCCATTGACTCAATATTGTCAAATCCAGACGATACTCCCTCTGTTCAGGTAATGCGCCATCAAGTAACACAAAGTCCCACGCTCACATATTTCTTAGGGATCAGTGTTTCTCTTCCCCAGCAGGCAGCAGTATATTGCCCTCCGTAGCTTCACGACCAGGTCTTGAAAGTCCCACACCATCTTTCCGACCTTTCGATAGACGCTTTCAATCACGACTCTCATCCTCAAACTTAAACATACCTCGAGCCTCTTCTCCCGCATTTTTGAAGGGTCACAACCGCCAGACCTCTCTCAGTAGTACTCTCTTGCTCGATTCCGGCTCTGTATCCGGGGAAACAGACACACCCTCGCCACCATGGGAAGTTGTACGATGGACGAAGTTGAAGAAGATGAACGGACAAGCGTTTTCTGAAGTTGGAAAACGCAATTTTGGAGTGCCAACATGTATAACAGTCTCTGCAAATATAGTGCTGGGAACCTCGAAAGGAATAATTCTAATATTTGATTATCATCAAAATCTCAAGTCCATTATTGGGCCTGGTACAAAGGGTAAGCTCTCTACTGGCTTGTGTGATTATCTGAAAGCTGATACTTGCTTCAGCCGTCGAATCAGGTGCCATCACCTCCGTTGCTACCTCAGCGGACCATCTTGTAGTAGCTGGGGGTCATGCCAATGGCAGTATATTCACCTGGGAGACTGCGAGGGCAGCCCGCCCGTTCCTTCACATACCCAGCCTTGACTCTTCGCAGTTGGAACATCGGACCATGGATGGCCATGTTCCAAATGTCGCGATTAGGCATCTGGGATTTCTAGGTACAAGACATACTGCACTCGTCTCTGCTGATGATCGAGGAATGGCTTTTTCACACCTTGCGACGAGAGGCCTGGGTGCTGTGGGACGAACTGTGAAGACCACGCGCATATTAGGAAGATATCCTAATGACAGTACCAACGTCGGAAAACCTAGGAAGCCAAGCACTGTGCTAGCTTTCGCTCCTTTGCCTCTCGGAAATGTAGAACGTGGTACAGATACCCTTGGATTAACAGCCATGCTTACTCCTTACCTTTTGGTGATTGTTTCAACTACACCAATTGCACAAACACAACATAAAGCTGCGCGACCAAAAGAGGTCGTTGCTCATAGTGCAATGAGCGGCTGTCTGGCCTGGTTTCCCGCAGTGAAGCTAAAAGTAAAAGATCCCAAAACTGGAAGCCAGATATCGAAAGTGAAGCTGGTTTACTGCTGGTCCAATGTTCTGACTGTCCTGGATGTCGATGAAACTCCATCTACAGATAAGGATAAGCCTTCGAGTCTTTCCTTCAAGCCTCGCAGTCGTTGGAAATCAGAGGAAGCCATTGTTGCTGTCCAATGGCTAAGTCGTTCTGTTTTAACAGTTCTGACGATTACTCAACGCCTCATCATTCTTGAGGATGGAACCATGCGCATGACTGAGGCATTTGACCTTGCTAACAAATACATCTACCATCAAGATTTGTTCTCGAAGCAGTTGCATAATCTCGTCGAGCAGCTAGACGAAGATGACCCATCAATGCATGGAGTTGTGGCGGATGCTTTTTATATGAGCTTCAAGGCATACAAAAGTCGAATGTTTCTCCTTGGATTCAACGATGTCTCAATCGGAACGCTGTCCAACTGGGCTGATAGATTAATAGCGTTGATGGAGGATGGGGATTATATTGGAGCTATCCAACTTGCTACATCTTACTACACTGGAGAGGCTGACAAGCTCACAATTGGCCTCCCAGAAGACACTACGTTGCGACATTCAATGGTGCAGGATAAGCTAGTTGAGATCATGACTGCCTCCCTGAAGTATGTCTTTGGTCAGCGTCAGAAACAGCCAGCACCAGACTATTCTTCCCACTTGAGAGAATTGGCTGAAGCCTGCTTCGCAGCTTGCCTCAGCATTGGGGATATTGACTTCCTCTTTGACGAAGCGTATGAGTGGTATGAGGATGGCGATTGTGAAGGAATCTTCCTTGAAACATTAGAACCTCACATTTTGGAGAGAGAAATAACCTCGATACCTCCGACAGTAGTCAAATCATTAGTGACTCATTATGTCACCAAAGGGCTTGAGAGTCGGTTGGAAGAGATGATTTGTTCTATGGAAACTGCGACCCTGGATATCGATCAAGTCACTACGCTTTGCAAACAGCATAACTTATATGATGCACTCATCTACGTATGGAATCAGGCACTGGGTGATTACATCACTCCTCTCATTGACCTATTAGCCCTATTGGTACCTTTGGTGCAGAATGGACAAAATGGAGACTACTTTTCAAATGGCAATGTGATGGAGGACCCCATTTACGGCGTCAATGCACTGAAGATGTTCCCTTACATGTCGTACACATTTACTGGGCGTATCTATCCTACTGGGGACAATCTCGGGGACCAGGAAGCCATGAATGCGAAAGCAGAGCTTTACTGGTTTATCTTTTCTGGGAAGACCATCACTTGGCCCAAGGCTACGGGGAAGCCTTTCTTGACCACACCAGCACAAGGCCAGGAGCCATCATTTCCTTACCTTCGGATGATTCTCAAATTCGATGCGCCTAGCTTCTTAAGCGCTCTGAATGAGGCTTTTGAAGACTCTTTCCTCAACGATACGCCTGAACGAGCTGTCAATGGTGGATCAAACCGTGACATGCCAGAAGAACAGGTGTTTGGACTTTCAGTCAACCGGCAATATATCATCACCATCCTACTAGAGGTCATGAATCCAAACGACTTTGCATCGGAGGACACAATATACCTTGACATGTTTATTGCACGGAACCTGCCGAAATTCCCTCAATATCTATTGCTCTCAGGTACTGCACTGCACAAAGTGTTGTCTGGCTTATGCAACTATCCCGGAGAGGATCTTGCAGACGATGCTCAACTCAGTGCTGAGTATTTACTCTCTGTCTATCACCCTCCAGATCTTGAAGCTTTGATGCCTTTGTTTCAAAAAGCTGGTTTCTATCGAGTGCTGAAGAGCATCTATAGAGCGGACAAACAGTATAACCGACTATTACAGGCGTACTTCGACGATCCTGAAGACCGTGAAGCCATATTTGATTGCATATCTAATTGCTTACGACCTCGGTCCGGATTAAACAAGCGACAAATTCGAGAAGTGCATGACGTTATCGAGTCTCATGCCAAAGATCTTATTCATCTTGACCCCTCGAAGGCTGCACAAGTGATTGAGTCGTACGCGCCTGAGCTTCACGAGAAACTACTGAATTCTTCGTCTGATGACTCTGAAGTCCAGTATCATTATCTTCAAACTATCCTCGAACCAGCAGATCCCTCAGCTAAGGGCGACGAGAATTTCAAGCACTCGTCAAAAACCAGGTTTACTGAGAAATATATGCAACTGATGTGCAAGTTTGATCCTTCGCACGTAGTAGATTACGTGGAGTTGGTACAGGCAAGTGATCTACGTCTTGACAGCGTTCTTCCATATATGGAGAAAAGTGGTGTTGTCGATGCTGCAGTTGTTCTCATGGCTCGAGAAGGCAAGATTCGCCAAGGTATGGATCGTCTTGTGCAGCACTTGAGGCATCTGGAATCTACTTTGATGGGCATTCTGAACGGTAGCCCTGATGACCAGCGTGCCATTAACGTCGAGGAAGCTGCTGAAGATCTTTTGACGGCATTACAAAAATATACCAATGTCGGAATATGGCTGTGCCAGGATCATAATAAAGCCACACCACCACGAAGGCCTTCTGCAATTCATCAAAAGAAGTCTAATACCAAGAGTGAGCTTCTTCCGGAAGAAACCCTGTGGCTCGATCTCATCGATGCTACTGTACAAATAACGCAGAAGCTATCAATCGCCCTCAGCGATCGCGAGAATGCGTCTCCAGAGGCCCATGCACAACATAATTTTGTTCCACAATTACGCACGCTTGTTCAACGAACCTTCACAGCACTTCTATCCTCAACATCAACTCCGACTCCATCCGGCACTAATCTCTCTTTCTTGCGCATTCTCCGAGCTTTTCTCACAAGAGCTTCTCTGTTGTCGCCAAATCTTAGTGATCTCCGGGCGGTTCTGGCATCCATTTTCTCCGCCTACGCATATGAACAAAGCATACTTGATCTAGCTAATCGATTACTAGACAAGGATCTTTTTGTTAATGTCCAATCGGCAACAGCTCTTAGACAGAGGGGCTGGAGACCTCGTGGCTCTACCTGTGAAGGTTGTGGTCGTCGAGTATGGGGTCCTGGTGTTGCTGGGGACGTGTTTTCAAAATGGGAAGAAAGACAAGCATTAGAAATCAAGAAAAAGCAAGAGAGGAAATCCGAAACGAGCGGAGCAAGAACAGAGCGTGGAAAGGGTATAGCTCATGTAAGAGCACCCAGCGATTTAACCATTCAAGGAATGATGGCCAAAGGAAAGAGCGGCGCCACGGATGCTGAGGACGAGGATGACGATGCCCAGCAGGCAGGTGGCAGTAATGGGAGTGCCTCACAACAGCAAGATCTTGGCCCATTGGTCGTGTTGGCTTGTAGGCATATTTACCATCAGAGTTGTTTAGAGGCTGTGCAGAGTGAGGATGCTGCAGCCTTACATGATGGGAGGGAATTTAGATGCCCTATAGATGGCTAGGGATATAGTCTTACAATATTCATGTACAGAATTGACGATGAACTTAAATCAAGATGGAGCATTGCCTTGTTGAACAAAGTCGTTTGTGAATATGTACTATACAGTGCGTGCGGCTTGTTTCGGTTAAGGTATTCTCTGCTGACATTGAGATTTGACCGATGCAAGTGCGTCATAAGAGTTTGATTACTGTACGAAATTTATATGTGACTCTTGTGAGATCAATTCATCAGCGATCATTGTGAGACCTCTCGAGATATTCTGGCGGTTGATAAGCTCGTCCTCATACCAAGTCAAGGTTCAAAACATTATTAAATTAAGAGAATGAGAGCTGTCATACTATGGACTAGAAATCTGCCCCTTCAACGGAGTGACACTGTCCTTCAATGCTAATTCTTGCGATTCTGCCTCAACAAACACTGGCCCTGTGCTGTCTCTTATCAACTTCACCTTTAGCTTCCTCATGGCGGTATTTCCCGAATCCTCTTCCCAGCTTATTTGTGAAGTCTTGTGTAAAGTAGCACAAGTTTCAGAAATCGGACGACCTCCAGCAGATGCAGCAACTATAACGCTATCGATGTCCGTGAAATTGAACCGGGTCATTCTGTTCCAAAGCCTCGTCCTATATGCCTCTATCACTGTGATAAGGAGAAGAAATATGTTTATCCCAAGAGTGGCGAAGATATATTTGTCCGAGCCGATTCGTATAGCGTTATAGTTTGCAAAGACGGGTACACTTAGCGGGGCAGTTACCTCAAGCGTTTGCGAAGCGCCAAATGCGACTAATAGGTTATCGATGATAGCAGTTATTGAGTCTTCAAGAGAATGCATAGATAATTCCTCTTGACTATACTGTGGGTAGCGTGCAGCCATATTGGGCCAGTTGAATTTCACCGCGTTACCAAGGACAGATATGGCGTTGTTGCTGCTGAGCTGAGAAATGATATTCAAAGCTAGGAAGACGCTTTTCGTCAAATTTCCCGTTGGCTCAATGTCCGTGACCGAATAACCTTCTGTCATGGGGGAAACTTCGATGATGTTGGTGGTCATATTGACTGATACACTGAAGGTTGATGGGCTGAACTGTATCGAACACTGCATCTGATCCATATCGCTGTACCAACCATTACCAGCCACGGCAAGGAGGTTTTGCTCATCGTTCGCCACGGCAGACCACACACAAAAACATTCGCTCCACCTGGAGTTGTCGACATATACACATAGGCTTCCACTTGACCGGGAGGTGAATTAGGAAGGGTTCCAGATGCATTGAAGATAAAAGTGTTTAGGATATTCTGGTCTAGGTCGATTTCGGTGAGTGTGTAGTTACTGGAAGTATTATAAGAGCAGGTCGCACTGGTTATGTATCCATTTTCGGTGTAATTGAATGAGGTGTAGTCTACCAACGAAGTGGATGGTAAATCGACTAAACCTATGGAAGAGCCAACGCCATACGATCGGCCTCGATATGACCACCCTGAGCCATCGATTTTTTGATGTTCCTTTGGCGTTGATGTTGGGCTGGTCGCTGATGACGCTGATCCAAGAAGGCCTCCCACATAATCCAGAGCAGGACATGAAGATACCTCACTCTTAGCAGTATTATTAAGTAGACAGACATAGCTTATCATACCCTTGGATCCCGTTGGTAGTGTCGATGTATTCGCCGCTCCAGAATGACGATGAATTTGAAGAATATTGTGGAACTAGTATCGATCCTGTCTCTCTAGTCAAGCTTGTAATTTTGGGAGTCAATGCACCGGCCCAAATAGCACCAGGGATGTGTGTTACTACAGCAAAGATAACCAAAAATGCTGACAGGTGAAATGGTAGCGCAAACTGTAGTCGTGGTATTGAGAGTGCCGACCAAAAGCTTATTGTCTCAAGACTCGTAGGTCTGATCCAAAGACGTAGTCGGGTCGCGAAGTTGAACAAGGAGCATATAGCAGATACTTGAGCAATTCCTAGTGCCGAGGAGAACACTTGAATGATAGGAGGTATTATGTCGCCGCGACTCCCAGTGACGAATTGATTGAAGTGACCGATATCTCTCCTGCCTCGTAGCGAAGTTAATCCTATTGCAAGACCAGTTGTGCACAGAAGAATTAGCAATGGCTGTAATCTGTTGGAGAGCTTCTCGGCCATGATCCAAAGTTACTGATCTAGGTTCCCTGAATGATTGCGTCGCAATCAGGACCTGGGTGGTGAGGTGAGGCTAATTAATAGTAGTTTGTGTTGAGTTCAATGACAACGAACAAACGCAGTATAGAAAGCTGTGGCGGCAGAATGACTGCCTGCAGTAATAATGCCTTGCTGCTCCACCTACGAAGGACTCGAATAGGAATTGAAAAGTCCAGCAGTAGGTTGGAGAAATTGGACTGTGCCGCTGATGCGCTTCCATGTAACAGGGGAGGTGATAAGCTTACATTACAAGATGAGGATAAATATTAAGGCTGTGCAAGGCGCTTAACCTCATCAGCCTATTGCCTAAGGTACCTTCCGTATTAACTACAGCCACAGGATCATGGTAATAACTTGGGGGCCACCTACTGGGTCCATATCGGTCCTTACCGTTTCTTCCAGGCTCTATTCATTTGACTTCTTCGGATTTCGCCCCCAACATTCGAGCCTCATGGCGGAATGATTCGCTGCCGTCTTACTCTAGCCTACTGTACTTCGAAGACTAGATTGGTCTAAATCGCAGAGCCGCAAGTATGCCTATATAATAATCCACCCTGGGATAACGCTTATTTGTTCAGGGCCTTTCCCGTACATGTGTGCTTCTGTCTCCGAAGCCAAAAATAGTTTTCTGAGTATGTATTTTTGATAAGCCTAATCAAGCAAATGTGCTCTAAAAACATATTCACTGTAGTCTAGTAGTCAAGTCGCTAAGCTTGACATTTACACTAAAAATCTCTGACTAACATCCAGCACAGGCCAAAGTCACTCTAACAATCACTTCAACTTGTTTCTGTACAGATCGAATTTGTTGTGTCGAATTTAATTTACATGGTCATGATGCCTATGAGAATTAATCATAAATAGTGGCCTTTCCTCACGGCGTGTGGAAAGACTTCTGTTCTACTCTTGAAAAGGAATATCAATTTCTTAGATGGGGTTTCGCTCTAGAGTTGACAAATAGTAAGTTGTTCTTTCTACTCTTGGCCTAGCCACTAGACCATTTTCTCTTTTTCTTTTTGCCAAATCTTTTCCCTAATAAAGCTAAGAGCTTCTCACTTTTGAAAGCGCTTTTGTAGACTTAGCTACCTACGTGCCCCTAATTTAAACGAGCGCCGTTTACTTGTAAGGACTCTTTTTTCTTGTCTTGATAACCTAATTAAGTAAAGGCATTTCAAAACATTTCACTGTGGTCTAGTGGTCAAGCGGTTAGGCTTTACGCTTCCAATTATGTAACAAAACAATGACTAACAATTAACAATAGACCAAAGTCACCTTCAAAATCACATAATCCCATCTGTTAAACGTCAGTGGTCGGGTGAGCTTTCTAATCAGGCTTTTAGCTGTAATACCCAAAATGTTCGAGTCCAGCTGTGTGCTGTGTTTATCACGCTCGCGTCTCCTGTCTCTTTGTGTGTGGTGACATGCAAGGATAGGTGTTCTGGATTGGAGTTTGACAAATAGTATGTATACTCACTTCTTAGTATCGACTTTGCAGCTTGATCTCTAGACCACTTTTTTTATAGCCTTTTCCTACTAAAGAATTGGGTGTTTCTCACTTTTGAAGGGGCTTTTGTGAAATTTTCTAAGTACTGTTTCACCGAGTAATTGTTTCTACTGCGTTTTGTATGTAATTCCCCCCAGGTACTTTCCTGTTTGGATAGACAGACGTTGGGATAACGTTATATGTCACTTGTTTCCCCTATAAGTATAAGCTTTCGGGAATTTCTCACTTACAGGACCATCCCTGTTTAAAATTTACAGCATTTGAATGCATTTGAATAGTCTGATGGATTCGTCAGAGCAGCCGCATTACAAACTATACGAAGGAAGTACGAGGGTCCCGATTACGAATGTGCGAGAAATACGGAGACGGAAGATCTCTTATCTTGGATTTTAATATATTCTTATTAGATTTAAATCATAGATTTGTACAACTAGAAGGAAGTATATTTTAGGAAAGGAAAAGGCGTTTAATTTAACTAAGACTTGATCTTAAGTATAAGAGAGATATTTTCCTATTTTACTTTAATGTTGCTTAGTATACTATGTCTACAGTTAGAATAGATTATTGATTCTCCAAAGGATCAAGTTCAGCACTAGAAAATCTTTGTAACTTGACATAGACACTACATCATTTCTAACGAGTTTAATAAGTAGGTAGTAATTAGTTTTATAGTCTGAATACACTGTACCAACCTAATAAATCCAGTTTTTGCGAGCGTCCTATGTGCTTAACAGTGATAACCTTTTATAGTGGTAATCTGATTGAACCGTTTGAAGATAGTTCAAAAGATCCATAAACTTCTGATGATTTCAGCCAAGCAGAACTATTGCATAAGCTGTCAGAAAATCTACGCGAGAAAAACGGATTTGCAAAGTTAATATGGTTCTATATCGATTCCTTCCCTATGTATATTGGCCAATGCGTAAACCATAGGAACGTGCATTGTCGAATCCCTGCGTAAGGGAATGGAGACCTATGGGAATCTACCAATGACATTTTTTATATATAGCATTAATAATAACACTGTTTTACCTCAGCTTGAGAAAAATAAAAAATAAAATAATAATGCGATTTCTCGTTTAAGGCTCTCTGGCAGCAACTTATATCATAGCTAGCTCTAGTTAAGATGAAATCCTGTAGATCTCTCTGTAGATCCCGTAAACTATGCAGCTAAGTTACCGTTAGAATTGAAGTCTATGTCAACTAAAACCCCCGATTCGTTGAGTTAGTGTAGTATACCATATGCTTGATTTGCAGAAAAACAAAGCAGTCTTTGATAGTATTACCTATGGGTACAGGTTTGAGTAGTCGAGAGATCCTTCCGAGAGCTTGGATGAAGGACTATCTTGCGTAGATTGATCACATTGGTAGCAGCAAGTGTTGCTGGTTGGCGATGCGAGTGTGATTGTACAACCCCTGAGCTGGACTCGAATCATATAGGAGATGATAGAGTAGTTTCAAGTTGCATTAATTTGTACTGTTCTCTTTTACTCAAAGAAGACAGTTAGGATTCGCTCCATATTCAGAATGCTAGATATACCGAAAATTTAAACTGGATTGAGGCTTTCCGAGTTTTGTTTAGTTGCTGCATAGTCTTGGCTATTGTAATAGCAGAAGTTTTCAGTGGAAGGGCGATCGGTCGATCTAGAGTTAGTGGTGAGGGCTCGACATTTCCCCCTTTTGGTAGAGAATCAGAAAAGAACTATTCTAATAAGAGCGCAGATTGCCTACTTTGTAGATTATTCGACCGGAGTAAGTATACAGCAACGCTGAATGAGGTAGCCTTACTATCGGAGTAAGAAAAACTAAGCTTTAATTGATGCGAAGTAGATATACGGAGTAATAATATTCTCGGTATTCTCTGTATATAATAAGGTCATATGTATTTCCTATTTCCTCCCACAGAGACATTTTCTTCATTTCAAGTCCTCCTTTGATATACCAATACCATGATGTCAGTCCTACAAGATATGTTCGTTTCAACACTCATCCTTGTTTCTTCTGCCTTGTCACTTCGTGTATTCTATAACCTCTACTTTCATCCGCTTTCTAAGTTTCCTGGACCCTGGTACACATCTTCCTTTTCCTTACTAGGTGCCCTAATCTCCTGGTTTCAGATAGAGCCGCAGTGGCTCGAAAGTCTTGTAAAGAAATATGGAAGTAAGTCTTCACTTAAACCCCTGGTCTATATAGTTTATTTTGTACGAACGACTTATTGAATCTATCAAACAGCTAATTCACCTATTCGGATCTCACCAACAATGCTGCTCTTCCCAAAACCTTCAGCGTTGAAGGAGATCTATGCGGACCCTAAATGCAATCAGAAATCGGGGCTATACGGCTCAGGGATTCTCGGGCCTACTAATCTATTTACTACTCTTGACAGTAACGGACATCGAGCTATAAGAAAAGCTGTCGGTGGGCCTCAGGTACGAATCTCGAACCGTTTTATCCCAGCAAAATTTACTAATAATTTGGACAGTGGTCAATTGGGGCTTTAAAGAATGAATGGGAGACCAGGATTGACGACCAGGTTCAATTATTTATTCGCAAGATGAGAGAGCGAGCTGAAAACAAGGAAAGTGTGATTCTCTCGGATAGATTAGCGTAAGTTGCCTACTTCACCTCACTTTGAAGAATCAAATCTAAACTAATGAAAACCCAGAGAATTCGCAGCAGATATCATGACGATGGTTACCTTTACTACGCCTTGGGGTTTTGTGAAGAATTCTCGTGACGAACGAGAAATGCTTACCCGTTGGAGGAAAGGCCTTGATCTCCTAGGATTCATAGGCCGGTTTCGATTCTTTCGTAATTATATTATGGCGATACCGGGCTTGAATAAGTGGCTGCTCCCTGCTACTTCGGACGAGTTTGGAACTGGATTCTTAATGTTCCAGGCGGATAAGGAAGTCACGCAGCGGGAGGCTAATATACAACAAGGCATAGAAATCGAGAGGCCTGATTTTTTGCAATAGTAAGTTTCATACACTCTATCGAACAGAGTAGAGTAGAGTAGAGCTTACGGTATATCATTTTAGCTGTCTTGATTCCCGAATTGACGGAAAACCTCTTAGCCCTATCGAAAAACGGTCTCATATCACACTACTAATTCAAGCCGGTGCTGAGGCAACTGGGACAGCCCTTGGCTCGACCCTCCGTTTCTTAGGTACTCACTCTTTAGTAAAAGACACCGCAATGAAAGAACTCCAACAAGCCCTTAACAACAAGAATCTCTCAACGCCTATCAAATTCGAAGAGGTTCGCTCTCACCTCCCTTACTTTATAGCTTGTGTTAAAGAATCACTCCGTCTCCAACCACCAGCGACAAATCTATTCGCTCGGATTGTAGGTCAAGAAGGGAAGACTATCGATGGTGTTTTTGTTCCTGCTGGTACAGAGATTACTTCGAATGCTTATATTGTACAGCGGGATCCTGAGCTTTATCAACCTGATCCTGATTCTTTTAGACCTGAGAGGTGGTTGGTTCCTGCTAGGGCGGCAGAGATGGAAGCTTCGAGTTTTGTGTTTGGGTTTGGTTCGAGGGTTTGTTTGGGGAAGGATATTGCGCTTATGGAGGTTTATAAGCTTTTACCAGAGGTATGTTTTTGAAATTCTCTCTCTCTCTCTCTCTCTCCCTTTTCTTTTTATTGGTTTATGTTTGGAAGGGTCACGATGGAGGAGATTGAGCTCTGTAGAGCCGCGAAGAGCAGGCCAATCATTTAAAGGATTAGGGAACCAGGGAATTGGCTAGATCCAGGAGGGCTCGCTTCTCCGTGACATGAGGTTATTGTGTTATTGTGGCTAACTGAATGATTTTTGGTAGATTATGCGCTGGTTTGACGTGGATGTTATTAGGGAGGGCAAGTGTGTGTTGTTGCTGGTGGTGTGGCGTATAATCAGGATTTGAGGTTAAGCTTACCGTACGCGACAATAATTCCTAGACGGAGGGATAAAAATTAGAGGGAGGAAGGTTCTGTAGGGAGTTTTATTAGTAGTAAGTACAATATTTTTAGCAATAAAAGTTCTTTGGTTTGGAGTATTTAGTAAAGTGGCTTTTTTGCTTTTGTATAAAAGAATGTAAATTTTTCTTTTACTTCTTCGAAGAAGGTACCTATAACTTGAAATAATATTTGCTTCTCTGGGTGTATTGGTACTAGTAAATAGATGTTCTAAGCGTAAATTTCAGTAAAATCTTAGTAGTTGTTTTCCCTAATCTTGGAATAATATGTGTGAGGTAGTTTCATGCAGAAACCCAGGTAACTTCTAAGACGCTTAAGATAATACCACGTTTGGCTCTGAAATTTGAAAGAGCGACTGACTTGCTATAAGTTATCCAAAATCTAGGTAGGCGACTAACTCAATATAAGTTACCAAGAACAACTCAGTCGCCCAGCTTAACCATCCCGTTGCCCAATCTATAGCTCATCAATACCAGTTTGTTTTTTTAAGGCATAGATTAAAACTCACCCGGCATAGTACTCTTCGCAAGAATAATGGCTCCCGCTTCCTTTATCTTTTTCACAATAGTAACATCCTCAGTCGGAACATAATCCTTCGCAACCGTGGAACCAAACGTAGTAACAATTCCTTTAATCTTAACTTGATCCTTGACAATCACTGGAATTCCATGGAAATATATAAGTAGGCCTTGCAATATGCTCTTCTACGTTATATACCTAGGTTCTGAAATTGGATTTAAATTCTCTACAATATCATACCTAGTGCTTGTCAAGATCACGTGGTCCTGTAGAACATCATACCTTACTTCTTTTCTTAACCCTGTAATAATAAAATAGTTTCTTTGTTTTCTTCTAAAACGAAAATAATGCTCTAGAATAATTAGTGCAAAATGTAGTTGTACATCTTAAATCAAGCTATGGAGTTCACTATTAATTAAAGTAGAAGTATACATACAAAAGAACAAGCGAGGTACTAAGGTAAAGAGAATTGATATAACAGGCAACATTAACTCAAAAGGCCTTCACCATTCTTATTCATCTTTCTAGCATTTATTCATTTATTAGAATCGACAAACCTCCGGGCTCGGAATTGCGGTTGAGTCTTTGACCGTAATCAAGAGCTAAGATTGTATGTACTGTACTGTACATTGTCGGTCATAGAAGCCGAAAAGCGAAAGCAGCAGTACTTTCGTAACGTAAATCCACTCTACCTCTACCACGATTATTTTACCAAAGCGTCCTTGAATGGATCCGTCTTATTGGTGGAATAATTATTAAAAAAGATGGGAGCTTTGATTGTAAGCTTGAGTAAGAGACTTAGGAAAGAAAGAGAACGGGGACAATTCTGTATACTGGGGAAGTTGTGGAGAATACAGTAGACAGAGAAGAATTCAGGGGACAAGACACTTCTCAAGCGATGGAGGAAATCGCCGTTTTAGTTAAGCGATCGCTGAGAATTTCCTGTTCTGGAGTCTTTGACAAGAGAGGCAATTTCTTGAAGAATGATATTTAAGAGACTTGACAATAACTTGTAAAGATGTCTTTACCGGTAAAATCCATAATTCTCAAAGGGCGTCAGATGAAGCGTCTGAAGAATTGGAAAGTCTTGCTTCCAAAAGGTTGCAACTGCGGCTTGTGTTCCCCTTTCAATTATCATAAACGGAGAGAAAGCCGGGCTTCGGGTGCCGGAGTCACATGATTGGAAATACAGAAAAGTGATTGGCCCCACAAAGACGTTGCGATCGTTCGTTGTTCTTTGGGCCGAGGATGCGAAGGGCGGAGAAGAAGGAAGGAAGGGAGGAAGGAGAAGCTTGAGCTGTGCCTGTGAGGTGCCATCGTCTTCCCAATCCAATTCAGGGGGGGGCCGCTGGACGTGATCAGATATAAGTAAGTGCCCGAAAGACATGGACAAGAATCACGTTCATGGAAATCAAAACTTCCCAGTGTTCCTTCCCCTTTCACATGTCAAGCAATTGATTTGATTGTTTCGATGACTTGATTTGACTTGACTAACGTCTGAAACTGGATCATCTGACGGCTTCGCGGTCTCACGGTCTCATGGTCTCACCGCACTCCCCAGATTTCCAAGCCGTCTCTGTGGAGCAAGCATGGAGCTTAGCGCGCGCAGCATGAGTGCATTTCACATGTGAGCGCATATGTACTGTCCGGTCTGTACCTACTTACCAGCATCCAAATTTCATGAATTCTTTTATTATTACCATTATGATGGGTCCCTGACATCTGCTCGTGACTGGAAGAGACCTGCATTTGTACTGTAACCCCTTGGGCAGATAATATCGGGCTTGTGATTTGTTGGTGTCGTTCTTTTCGCAGAATACCTGGGCGGAGATAGAGGGATTGATTATTATTGATTGATTGATTGTTGCTGAGGCAGTTGCCGGGCGAGAGAGACCCTGAGCCTGGACAAAGTCTAAGCCGGCGCAGCAACAGTACGATCTTCCATCTACAATAGAACATCAATAAATCATACCCTTTTCAATGAAACCATGGAACCCTAGAAGACATCTAAGAATCATCTAGATGTCCCTAAAGCGAAAGACTAAGGAAAATGTGGGAAATACCTTTGTAACGCAAAAGTGATTGCTGACTTCACGACTTTCCCTCTCTGGTCGAATCAGCTGCCAGGCATTTGCGAAGCACGACTCGCCTACTTCCCACGACGACGCGGGACTAGGCCCGAAACAGTGCCGAGGTTCCTTCCCCACGACTCTCTCTCTTTCTTGCCTTGCCTTGCCCATAAGCGTGCGAAAGCGAACATACAAAGTGGCGCTATCCTCCAAACCCTCTTGCTTTTATTCCCTCTCCTTCTTCTTTCTTCCTCCATACTACAGCCCGCTCCCTCCCAAAATACAATCATCTCTCTTCCCCATCCTCACCCTCATCCTCTCACACCCTCTCATACATCAATCATCATGGCCCCAAGAGTCATTGTCGTTGGTGGTGGTTGTAAGTTACATCATAAATCAACACCCGCATTCCCTCTTTCATCTGATCGCTGACAACATCACCAGTATCCGGTTTGAGTGCCGCGCATACCATCTACCTCGCTGGTGGAAATGTCGTTGTTCTCGATAAGCAGGGTTTCTTTGGAGGTACGATTGATTGATCATACGAGAATTGGAAGGGAAAATCCGGCATGTGCTGACATCTGATTCTAGGAAACTCCACCAAAGCTACCTCCGGAATCAACGGAGCCCTCACCCGCACACAGGTCGACGCGAAAATTCAAGACAGCGTCAAGCAATTTTACGACGACACTCTAAAGTCGGCGAGAGATAAGGCGAGACCAGACCTGATCAAGGTCCTCACATACAAGTCTGCGGCTGCCGTCGAGTGGTTGCAAGATGTATTCAATCTAGATTTGACTCTCGTTTCACGCCTGGGGTAAGTTTAAACTCAAATTTACCCCAGACTTCCTCCTTTAACAATTATGTCTATAGTGGTCACTCGCAGCCAAGAACGCATAGAGGGCACGATGCTAAGTTCCCCGGTATGGCTATCACATACGCCTTGATGCAGCGGCTCGAAGAGCTAGCCGAGAGCGAGCCAGAACGTGTACAGATAATCAAGAAGGCCCGCGTTACTGGTATCAACAAGGATGGAAACACAATAACTGGTGTCACATACGAGTTTGGCGGAGAGTCCAACAGTGTTGATGGACCTGTCGTTTTGGCCACTGGTGGATACGCCGCCGATTTCACAGAGTCATCCCTTCTCAAGAAGTGGAGACCTGATACCTTCGATTTGGCATCCACCAACGGTGTACACGCCACTGGTGATGGACAGAAGATGGTGATGGCGATTGGTGGTAATGGTATCGATTTGGACAAGGTCCAAGTTCACCCAACTGGTCTGGTTGACCCCAAGGACCCAGGCTCAAAATGGAAGTTCTTGGCCGCAGAGGCTCTCCGTGGTGAAGGTGGTCTCCTCCTGAATGGAGATGGTGACCGCTTCTGCGATGAGCTCGGTCACAGAGACTACGTTTCCGGTGAGATGTGGAAGGAGAAGGATAAGGGGAAATTCCCAGTCCGTCTCCTACTCAATTCCAAGGCATCAAACGTTCTAGACTTCCACACCCGTCATTACTCTGGCCGTGGTCTCATGAAGAAGATGACTGGAAAGGAGCTTGCAAAGGAGATTGGTTGCACACCAGAACATCTCCAATCAACTTTCTCAGCCTACAACGACATTGCGGATGGAAAGAAGAAGGATCCCTACGGCAAGAAATTCTTTCACAACGGCCCCGTCGATATCAACGACGATTTCTACGTTGCAGTCATGGAGCCTGTTCTTCATTTCACTATGGGAGGTGTTGAGATCAACGACCAAGCTCAGATTTTGAACAGCGAGGGTAAGCCATTCGATGGTCTGTACGCTTGTGGTGAACTCGCAGGAGGTGTCCACGGTGCCAACCGTCTTGGTGGCTCTTCTCTTCTAGGCTGTGTTGTATACGGCCGTGTTGCTGGTGATTCTGCCAGCAACTACCTCTTCCAAAACGCACTCAAGGGCAGCGTGAACAGTGCCTCGCAACGTCTTGGCCAAATATCACTTCACATTGATCCTTCACAGCCAGGTAAGATCTCCGTAGAGTGGGGATCTGGCGGTGCCTCTTCCTCAGGCGAATCTACACAGAAGCAACAGTCACAGTCCTCAGCCGGCCCAGTAATGGACGGCTCATCGACGGATCCCGGAAAGGTCAGCAAGCCAAACAAGCCATCTGAGTTCTCCATCCCAGAAAAGGAGTTTACAATGGAGGAGATTGCGAAGCACAACAAAAAGGAAGACCTATGGGTTGTCGTAAAGGGAGTTGTCATGGATGTTACGGATTGGCTTGATGAGCACCCAGGTGGACCACAGGCATTGATGAACTTTATGGGACGTGACGCTACAGAGGAGTTTGAGATGTTGCACGATGACGAGGTTATTCCCAAGTACGCAGCTAGCCAGGTTATTGGGCGCGTCAAGGGACAGACTCCAAGCTTAGAGTTGTAAATGGCTGGGTTGGGTTTTGAATAAGCATTGGCATGAGGGACTTTGGAAATGTATTGATAGTGGCTAACGGTTCAATGAATGATTTGAAATACTCCAATCAATTGTGTATATGAAGTGACAGGAGTTTAGGTCTCATATGTTAGAAAAGGGCACAGCACAGGTGAGGCATTATGCAGCACTCTTTTTACGGTTAGCGCCAACAAAGCTTAAGAAGCTATGCCGTAGTGTTCACCGAGCCTAGAGGGTCGAAACATACGCAGATACAGGATTAAGAAACTATACCACAATGCTCACCGGGGCTAGAGGGTCTAAACATACAGAGCTCTATACAAAACGCCGCATGTCCAAACTTGAATAAAGATACAAATTTTATCACAAGACACAACATTCAAAAACATACAGGAAAGCAGCAAAGCACAATTCATAACTTCATCATGGAATCCTTCGAACGTGAACTCGCTCGTGCAACAGCACCCGAGACCCGCGAGATACTAGGTGCAATTGGTTTAGTTGTTGACGGAGAAGGTAAATTCGAATCTTCCCAACACAACAATCACCATCTATCTATCCCCCTTAAAAATATCAGATAGAATAAGCTAACAAAAATCTCCAATTTTCTCTCATACAGGAAATACTCTCTACCACCACGCATCAGGCTACCAATCTCTCGCACCAGATGCACCACCAATTGATCCAAACAGTACATTCGCTCTAGCATCAGCGGGAAAGTTCATCACTCATGTTGCGGCTTTGATTTGTGTTGAACGGGGAATGATTGGGATTGATGATGGGGTTGGGAGGTGGGTTCCTGAGTTGAGTAATCTTTCTGTTTTGGAGAAGAAGAAGAAGAAGAAGAGGGATGGTGATGGTGATGAAGAAGAAGGTGCATCAAGTAAGATACCAGTCCTTTTCTCACTTAGACCCTCGAGGACAGAGATTACCCTTCGTCATTTATTGAATCACTCGAGTGGGATTGGATGGGATAGTGAGGGATTGATTCGGGAATGGCGCGTCTCTTCTTCTACTGGACAGGAGGGAGAAAAGGAGGATTTTCATCCTATGATGGAGGAGTGGAAGGATGGGAATGAGGGAGAAGGAGAAGGAGAAGAGAAGAGGAGGAGGAGGTATGATACCCCGTTGCTTTTTGAACCTGGGGAGGGTTGGAATTATGGTCCTGGTATTGAGTGGTGGTTATCTCGTAAGTTGATTGTTACTTTGTTACTTGCTTGCTATATTTCATTTCTTTGTGTGTGATTGTTGTTTATTGTCTTTTTCTTTTCCTTTCCTTTTTGAGTTGATTATAGTACTACTTACCTCAATCCCATATTACTCCAACCCATGTTTCAGTAATTCCTAAGATACCCTAGATCCGGGTCTTAAGAGTACACTAATTCTGACTATTACATATCATCATACAATATATTCAGTTCTCCTAACACGCCTAACACAACAACCCCTACCAACCTTCATCCAAACCAACATCTTCAACCCACTAAACATGACCTCAACAACATACTACCCACAATCCCATCCAGAAATCAATACGCGACTTCTCCAAACCATAATCCGAAGTCCGCTAGAGGGACTAGACGACAAAGAAAATAGTACCTCCTTTTCCGCTTCCTCCTCTTCTTCTTCTTCTTACTCTTTAAAACCACTAAATCACCAGACCCGCGATCTCGTCTCCTCAGTTCAAGATCTAGGTCGTCTCCTCTCGGATCTCATATCTTCTTCTTCTTCTTCATCATCTTCATCTTCAAAGATCTTAAAGAAGAAAGAATCTCTAGATCTCCTTTTCCTCCCTCAGTTCCCGGAAGGATCACCTTCTCTGACTCAGTTAGAAGCTGATGGAGAGACTTATGGGAAACCGGCTAGTATCCCTATCCCTACCTCTATTTCTACTTCGGCTTCGGCTTCTACCTCCGGTCCAAAAGTAAAAGTAAAAGTTAATCATACGACAATTGGATTACTGATTCAAGAAGAAGAAGATGAAGGAGAGAGATCAAGTTTGAAAAGTGGGTTTCCTGGTGGTAGTGTTACTTGGAATGGGATGTTGAATTTGATTTGGGTTGTTAATAGGGATTTTGTTGTTGGTGGTGGTGAGAAGGGAAAGGGGGAGAAGGAGGAAAAGAAGGAGGAGAGGGAGAAAAGGGGAGTAGCGGCTGTTTTTGCGACGCAGGTTTTACCTGTTGATGATGAGAGGACGGTTGAACTTGCTATGGAGTTTTTTAGGGGTGTTTTTGTGGGCGGGTTTTGAGTGATGGGTTTGAAGGGGTGGGTTTGGAGGGGTTTGGGGGGGGGTTTTGGGGGGCCTTGGGGGATGATGGTGTTGTACTTGTTATTTGTAGTTTTAGTTTTACTTGTACTTAGGCAGGTCCTGAAGTGTTTGGGTATCTGTTGTTTTGGGGATGAGGGGTTTGGGTGGTTGTGAGATTGTGAGATTGTGAAGCTACTTTACTTTTATATGAAATGGGGTGACTACCTAGGTACCTACCTAGTTACAGTAACTTGGTGTTTGTTCTGATTAGGGTTAAGTTGGTTAGGCATATATGGCTAGTCATTATTAGTTAAAAACGCTTAGAAGTCGATCAAGCCTTTATGAACATAAACTAAATCAACTCTTCTTTCTTTCTATAGTTAATTAATATTAAAGATTAAATTAAGTACAGTTACATTAAGAGAGTTAGTTAGTTAATTGCCTTTAATTAGGCAGAATTAAGTCCGCCTGCATGAACTGTAGGATAGATAACTTGCTCTACTGTATAGTAACAAGGCAGTAGATAGGTAAAAAGACCTTCTTCAACTGTTTCTTCGCCTTCTGGGTTAAATAAGCGATGCAATAATGTAAGTGACGCTCTTGTAGATTTCTTCTATGAAAGATAACGGTTGGGTATTCTCTTCCGCATTTGATTGGTCTATGCACAGAGTATTTGCCTAGATAGCCTTTGGGGGCCATCTTTTTACTTTACGACGTGGCATAAAGTAGAATAGAGGGTTTGTTGGAGAGCGATCCAATGATCGTCAGTTACACTATATACAACAACAGTCTGTAGTATTTAGTTAGGTATTCGAACCATATACGCTCCTATTCCAAAGTCCTTCACCAACAGTAAGATAGCGTCGTATTCCTCGTAATGGTTCTTGAGGTGTTGAGAGAGGAGAGGGTGGGAAGAGGAATCCGCGAGGCGAGAGTTCATTCATCAGACTGAGTGAGGCTTATAGTACG
The DNA here is from genome assembly GCA_009805495.1 of Pezicula neosporulosa. Lineage (NCBI taxonomy): Eukaryota > Fungi > Ascomycota > Leotiomycetes > Helotiales > Dermateaceae > Pezicula > Pezicula neosporulosa. The sequence goes on from SELE01000002.1 coordinate 425,451, forward strand.
AGTAGTTAGAAGAAGTCTTGGTGGGCAAGAGTACTGTATCTGGCCGAGCATCTGGCCGAGATGGCGGATCTCTTTTTCATGTATATAATTTTTCGCCCCCTTTCCAAATACTAGGCGCAGCAATATGACAGTTATTGTGGCTCTCGGTTGGCGTCGCATACTGTACGATACACTGCTAAGCCTCACGTTAGGCACTGCGTCGCCCTTGGAAAGCCCAACTTCCAGAAATCAAAAGGTTCATTTCAAGGCAATTTTTTTTTGCGATCTGATCGATACCTGTGTTCACTGCAATCACCACCAAGCAAACTGTCTCAACTTTTGCTAGTATTTCTCTTTCTCCCTTTATTTCTTCCTTCTTTTCTAAATGGGTTGCTACTACAGAAGAGCATCCGCTTCTCACCACTCAGACTCGCTTTTCTTTTGTCAGGACGAGCAGGCTGTTGCTATAAGCAAGTGACAGCCGCACGTCGAAATCAATATTCAACAGCAATAGAGCACTTGCGAAACGCATCATTATCCTTGAGCTCATTCCACAATGGATCCATTGACAGCGCTCTCTCTGGCAGGAACCATCGTGCAGTTTGTTGACTTCGGCACCAAGCTTTTTTCGGATACCTTCCAGCTCTACAAATCATCTCGTGGGATCCTAAAACCGTACGAGGAACTTCAACTCGTCATTGGAGATTTAAAATGCGTCGTTCTAAAATTACGACGAAATTTAGACGTCGTTCTTGGCCCAATGGAGAGGCCACTTGCGGAAGACGATCAACAACAGGAGGATGCATTCCACCAGATGTGCGATGAAGCCCTTCAGATTGCTGAGGACTTGCTTAAGAGACTGCAACGACTAGAGATCAAACCCAAAGATGGGAATGAGAAGAGGAAAGAGAGATTTGAAAAGATGAAACATGCCTGGCAAAGTCTTGCAGCTGCACTTAGGGCCTCGTGGTCAAAAGAGGAGATAGCGGCCTTGTTACAAAGACTCTCCATTTTCAAAAAGACTCTTAACTCGAGGCTCATTCTTTCTATAAGGTACCCAAAGTCCTTTGACCATATTTCATCCTTACTAATCTCGCCATTACTAGGAGAAAGCTTGACGCCGACGCCGTTCGCGCGTCTGACCGTTTTGACGATCTAGATGCACAAACGAAGTTGATCCTCGTCTCTATGCTGGAAGCTCACAGCAATTTGCCCCAGGAAATTATGCGGTCAGTCTCAAAATTGCTGTGTCGTCTTCAATCTTTAAACCAGGACGAGCATCACACGACCCGTCAGATGATCACAGAGCTGCGGGATGCTCAGTATAACGCAGTTGAAATGGAATCAATTACATCTAGAATTGAAATGCTTGACGTGGGAAATAAGGAAGAGCAAAGGTTACGACGCTCTGTTCAGAGAAATATACTGCAGAGCTTACATTATCCGTCTATGACATACCGTTACGAGGATGTATTACAAGCTCATCCAAAAACTTTCGACTGGATATTTGCCAGTACGACAACACAACAACTACCATGGAGCAATTTTACAAACTGGCTGCAAAATGAGGGTGGGATATACTGGATCAATGGTAAAGCAGGTTCTGGAAAGTCAACATTAATGAAGCACATTTATGACGACTGTCGTACTAGAACTTATTTGCAACAATGGGCCCAGGATCAATCACGAACTGAGGAAGATATCAGGGTCTGCCTTGCCACTTTTTTCTTCTGGAACTGCGGCACCGAAATGCAAAAGAGCCAGCTAGGGCTTCTCCGCTCCCTTCTTTTCCAGGTGCTTCGAAAATACCCAGACCTTATTCCCATTTGTTTTCCAACTCGTTAGGCAAAGATTTATTCTGGATCTATAGATCTTGGTCAAGAGGTTGCTGGCCAGCCATGGTCAGTTCGCGAGTTCTCCGGTGCTTTCCAAAGATTGGTTTGCCAGAAAGAGGCCCCGGTAAAGATATGTTTCTTCATCGATGGACTGGACGAGTTTGGCGGCGATACTCTGGAGCTTTGCTCTCTCCTTCAAGAAACTTCGTGCTTGAACCCGGATAACGTCAAGTTCTGCGTTTCGAGTCGACCTTGGGTAGAGTTTCAAGATACTTTTCAAGGCGCTGCGACCTTGAGACTACAAGATCTGACCTGTAATGACATAAAAACATATGTTAACGACAAATTTCGCCAAAATCAAGCCTTTCGAAAGCTAGGTCCTCAAGATCTAGGGCTTTTTTCCACGCTCATAAATGAGACGGTAGAAAAGGCGGAGGGTGTATTTTTGTGGGTACAAGTGGTTGTTCGACTGCTTCTGACTGGCATGTCTAGGAGAGATTCGATGACACAGCTTTGGATGCGGCTCAGATCCTTTCCCAACGATCTTTATCCTCTATACACATCGATCTTATCTTATCTCAAATTGAGCCTATATATCTCGAATGGACATCTAGAGCATTCCAGTTCATGACCGCATCTACACAGCTCTCATCTGATCCTTTCAGAAGAAAATCCTTGCCCCCATCCATGTCTTCATCAACTATTGTCGACAACCTTGGCAACGGAGTCGGAGTATCCCAACTAAGCTTGATTGAGTTTTGCTTTGCTTTAGAACAAGTTCCCGAGCTAGGCGTTCTAGATGTGCTGCCTGTGCCCCAGCTACTTTCGATGTTCGAAGAAACCGAAGTGCACCTCACAGCTAGGTGTGCTGGTCTCCTCGAAGTATCAGATTCTGAAAACCTTGAAGGGGTCCATTCTTCATTCAGAGTTATCCGTTGGATGCACCGAACAGCCCGCGACTTCGTGTGTGTGAAAGTACAATGTGGTCGAAGATCGTAGTAGATGACTGTTTTCGAGAGCCATCAGTGTGCTTTACGCTCATGAAGTCCTCTGTAAATTCCTTACGCGTATTGACTAGTCAAAATAGCAACGCAGGGAGCTATAAGACACCAGCCCATGCTGTGGACGTTGGCTTTGCTTCCAGTGGTGGAGTCTATGCATATCGGCATTCTCCTGAGGGTGTCCTCACTTCCAATGCTCTGATATATGCCTATCATATTGATGGTGATTCTACCACCAGAAAAGAAAGATCTGAGCTCCTCGCAACGCTTTTCAATATTGACGTTCCGTATCGCTATTCGGCCTTGACGCCACGGTGGGACTCACCCTTGCATCGAGCGGCATCGTAATTTTTGTCAGATTTTGTGGAAGATATTCTTTTGAAAGAAGCTCGCTCCACTCAACAGAAGTTGGTAGAAGAATTGCTACGTCTACTGTGTAGCCCCACGCGGTACTCGTCACCTCTCTATCCTTTTCCGACACCTAGACTCCTCGATCGCTTACTCAGGATGGGTGATTTTGCTCCAAGAACTACCTCTAGCATAGCACTTATAGAAAGCCGATCAAAATTACTCGGGGTCATCGAAACATTTCATAATGGCTCAATATCAAGTCAGTACATCTCGACGCTTGAAGTACCTCTATTTGTTGAGAGTCAAATCTCCATCATTGATTCATTTCTACAAGCCGGCGTGGACCCGACGGACACCTTAGCTTTTATACCGATTGATTTTGTCTTGCGCAAAAAGAGCATGAAAGAAACCATTGAAAAGGGGTGTCCTGACAGTAGGAGCAGAGTTTTCGAATAACCCCACCGTGAACATGAACATGATTCTCGCGAGAATCAAACAAGCTTTTATTGATGAGGTTCATGCTCAAAGGAATGGTCAAAAATCTATCAAGAAGAGGAAACGGGCGGTTGTGCCGACGGATAATGTCGTCCTTCTCTCCGATGACTCGGACTCTGAGGATGTGATATTCATGAGTGAGAGACCTGTATATCGAGAGAAAATGGTCAAAGTGAGTGAAGATGACTGAGATAAAGCTCAATATATCCATCCATTAGGAGAGAATTCTTAACGGGCTAGTAGAGAGCTCGAAAGCCTACTTCAAAGTCCATCAACGACGGGAAGGTTTACAACCGGTCTAGTCTAGGAGGATGTATACGATGATTAAAGCCATGAGAATCCGTATTCTAAATGAAAACAACAAAGCTAGGAACATGAAGCAAACTTTAAGTCTGCTTTACCTGGGGGAGTCTACTACTCTAGAGGACCGATACCTTGGAAAGTCATTTATTTAGCTTTTCTTAGACGCCTACCAGTATCCGACAATTCGATCGAAATAATCTAGAAAATCCTCAGGTTTCTACTGAGAGCTTTGGGAGCTTGATTAGTAAAGATACACACAATCTGAGCTGTAACTTCATCTATTACTATGGGAATAGATGTCTTGTAACTTCTTAAATGATCTATGATAAAATCAAATATAAGAACGAATGTGGATTCAGGTTGCGATAAATTGTTTTTAGGATCGACGTTTCTTTATTAGTGATGATGTTTATTCATCGTCATATTGTCATAGGGAAAGAATGTGTTTATGGTTTTACGTACGGGAAAGCTATTGATGTTTGGTGAGATGATATGTTGAAGTTAAGAGGGTTTGAATTACATTAATGTAATTAGTTGTATCTTATGAGAGTACAAAAGCCTACCGTCTATCTCTTGAGAATATTATATTATTCAGCATCCTCTTGTGAATCCTACTAGAAATTCGGAAAGGTGTAGGAGGTGAATACCTCTTATGATTTTGGATACTAAGCGTTTTCTAAGATGCTGACATCTTACCTACTCTTAGCATAGCCTATGTATGATAAGCTTACACTTAGATCATAGCAACCTTTCCTTCATAAATCCTTCCTTCCCTTGGTTTACGATAAGGTCGTAGCTACTTCCATGTGTAAAACAAGCACTCGCTACCTATATTCCCTAGAGAAATAATTTCAGGTACCAAACTATACAAGATCAGCAACATCTTAGCCCTATAACTTTCCAGCCTCCCCACCTCAGCCAAACGGAAGCAAAGCATGATATGGCGGTGTCGTTGTCGCAGAGCACTGATTTACTCACTAGCAACATAGCCGCAGGATTTAGACCACAACTAAGAACAAGAAAGATCCTTCATAGCCATCCACGTTCCTATCTCCAAAGCCCGAAGGAGTAAGAAAGGAAGGCTACTGTAGCTACTAGAGGCGCATTCAAAAAAGCTGCGACAACTACAAGAATCATGATTGGATAGCCAAAACTAGTGCTTAGAGCTACAGACTTTTTTGAACCTTCGAAGCTTAAGCGAAGCTAAGTAAATCTAGATTTTGCGATTTTGCGATTTGACTCTCAGCTCTCTGCAATTTTGTGATGGCTACAGTAAGACTTGGAACTTTTAGTTTAAGCCATGTCAGCCACTCTTAGTAACCCCGCATAGAGGGAGACAGAGAGAGAAAGCTAGCTAAGAGGTGCCGCAATGGGATTGATAAGACAGACTATGGGGAAAAGATAGAAAGGAAGTCATCCGTCTTTTCTTTTGTTTTCTTGTTTTTTACTTCGTCTGGGACCTCGTCTGAGTATATCTCTACGTATATCTCCCAAAGTCTCACAAACTAACTACTCGTGATCTACTTGTACTGAGTGTACCATCGATCTACACTACAATGGCACAAACATACACCAAAGCCGCAACCAAAAAAGGGTGCACGCGCCTTCTCATCGTCTTTCTCTTCCTGGTACAAACCATAGCTTCACTTCTAGTTCTGATAACACTATGGAAGTTCAGTTATCACGAGAAACAAGTTGGTCATAAATGGCCATGGTCATCCATCGTAGTAAGTCCTTTCCAAACCACTCACTCACCTTCCTTCCTTCCTTCCTTCCTTTCACCCTCCCTAAATTCCACTACACACACACACACACACTATTGCAGAAATTTATACTTAGTAAAAGTAATGAATTACAGCTACACACAGCATCTCACGTCTCAATACTCTTCCTCATCATATCTATAATCCTCTACTTCCTAAATCGCTCATCACCTCTTATCCGATTGAGCTTCGATACTACCGTGATGCTACTATGGACAGTTGGATTCATCGGATTCGTTGTGAATAAAGAACAAATGAAGATGTTGACTATGTGTGATATGGATTCGATGTGTTTGGAGCACAAGATAGCAGTCACAGCTAGTGCAGTCGCAATGTAAGATTTCTCTCCAACTTCTCTCTCTCTCTCACACACGCATATATATAATAAAACAAAAGAACTAACCTAATGAATGGCTAGGGTGACTAGCATGCTCTCAGTAACTATCGATATCTTTAACGTCAAAAACAAACACCAAGAGAGATTCTCGGACGTTGATAACATCGATGGAGTAAAAGACTCTCTTCATCCGAAATCCGGAGTTACATCCTACTCACAGAGGGTTCCTATCATCTCACGTACTTTATATGAGAGTCCTTTTGGGTCAATGAGGGATGTGGATGTAGGTGGACGGAAACCCGAGAAAGATGTCAAGCTTAGGGAATTTTTGCTTAATCCGAGAGCGGATGAGGAGACTCGGTGATAGTTTGGGGATCATTTTAACTAAGGTGGTTAGGTAATTGACTTCCTTCGAGTAAACCATAGTGAATTGTGTTATGAGCCCGTATAGAATATAGTAATTTCATTTACAATAATACTCTAGCCTAGATCTACAACCTCCGGCCGCGTCGTAGGCGTATTACCAAAACTTTCCAGTCCTCTATCCGTGACCGTCTCACTTCCACTTCCACCACCGCCATTCTTTGCCTCTAACATTTCGGTGGTAAGATTCCCAGCGTTGCCCCGAGCATCATTTTTCTGAGCAGCCAAATTAAGAGCCTCTTGGACCTCAACTTCTCTTTTAGCAATATCCAATTTCTCTTGCTCCAAATCCGACATCTTTTTCTGTCTCTTGGCAAGTTCTGCCTCCATTGTACGTAGAGTCGTTTGTAATCGTTCCAAGCATTCAGAAAGTGCTGGTAATGGTGTAATCTTGGATGGAACCTGAGCACTAGCTGTTTTTTCTTTGTCTTCAGGTTTTACTAGTCCTTCCATACCCTTTCGGGTCTGCGCTGCTTCATAAGCTGCTAGTACCTCTGCCTCGGAATCATCTGATCCATCTTCAGAACTGCCTTCGGCTTGATGAATCATATCTGCCATTTCTTTCCGTTGACGACGTTTAGCTTCTCTCTCTTGTTTCTTGCCTAGTGAAATTCGACCATCCTCAACAAACTCATCAAATCCTTCACCTAGATCCTCATCCTCTCTTACTAGTCTGGATTCTGGTTTCTTCTTTCGTGGTAAAAGTGATAGTTGCTGGTCGAAACCGCGCCCATCAGGCGTTGTATCGTTGAGTGATATAAAATCCTTTTCATGTGCCATGCGTGATCTCCGTTCTTTCTTCTCCCTGATCTCAGCCTCGCTGGGAATATATGCCACCGCTTCAGTGTTCTTCTCCAACTCTACAACCGTCGCACCATCCAGTTCTGAGGCATCTAAGCCTTCTTCATCCTCAATAGTAGTTCCGAATGACTGGACATCCTTGGGAGTACTTGGAGTTGAGTTCTTGAGTTCATTTAGGTAATCTTTACTATATGTAGGCCTCTCTTCATCATCGTCCCGAAGTGAAATTCTTTGACCTGGTAATGTTCGTACTGCATTTGACTCGATGACTCGTCGTCCTAACGTAGCTTTCTTGGGCGTGAAAGCCTCATCATCTTCTAGAGCCTCCGCAGCGTCCCCAGAGATAATCTCCCCAGGCCCAAAAGACAATCTTGATGAAGATCCTTTCTTCTTCTTCATAGAACTCGAGCGACCTATAGAAGACTTATTGGCGGAAAATTGAGACGCGCCGTCTGTAGTACTGACATCACCTCCATCTTGCGTGTCATCAAAGTTTATGCTTTTTCGCAGTGAGGAGCTTCGGAATGCTTTTTGTTTGATGTTCGAGATAACAGGGGATTCTGCGGCAACTATATGGTTTCTATCAGCTAACTCCTTTTCACAATCAGCCAAGCTCGTAGCTGTAACGGAGAGGTACTTACCAGGGGATGTTAAAGATTCTTGCCCACCATTTGCCTCCTCGTCGTCATCGTCCACCTGAATCTTGCGAGCCTTTCTCTTAGATCCAAATGCAGACTTCATTGTCGCAGTAGTAAGATAGGTGAATTCAACAAAGAATTGCTCTTGTTAAGATATCCTGGCAATTGAAGTTGCGCGAAGTAGGTACTGTTTAAGAAATCGCAAGGCTCAATAAATATTGATGCCTGACATATCAGGCCATAAGATTTGTGATAAAGGTTAGCGCGTTCAGATAACTTTCTATGTACAGCCAGCAGCAAGCCCACGGCAACGACGACAAACACTTCCAAATCCCGCAAAACAAACCGTCAAGATGCCTCAAGCTCAGCCAGAGCTCAAGAAGGTACGTTCAATTCTATTCCACCCATACAGATACGGCGCAGACCGCAAGACTCGACGCACGCGACCACGCGAACAAAATCGCGACGGTAAGGCTACGAAGAAGGAAGACAAATGGACTGATCCTCGACTGCAGTACCTCGATAAACGGCTCTTTGTACAGTTGAATGGAAGCAGGAAGGTTCTTGGCGTTCTGAGAGGCTATGATGTTCGTATTCCTCATATATGGATGGAGGCGCAAATTGGCTGATTGTAGAACTCAGGTTTTCTTGAACATTGTGCTGGATGATGCCGTTGAGGAGAAAGATGGTGGCGAGAAGGTCAGATTAGGGATGGTGGTAAGTTTCGTAATTATACTTTGGAGTATTTAAGAACTGATGAGTATACAGGTCATTAGAGGAAACTCCGTCGTTATGCTCGAGGCATTAGAGAGAATTGGAGGTGGAAGGGACGACAGAAATTAAAACACGCGCGCGCACAGGTGTGGGAATGAATTATTTGGCCAGGATATTAGGACTTGATATCACACAAGGGCGAAAAAATTGCATTTGGGTCAACGGCGTTTGAGAGGCTACCTTGAGAAGGACATACCTTTCTCGTGTGAAAAAGCAAAATGGATGGACCTATGCTTCAGGGAATACCAACTACATGAAATCCTCCAAGCTATGCCGAGACTATTGAGAAGCTGTAACTACTCGAACTGTTCCCAGTACTTCTCCTCGAATCCATCCATCGTGGACCCTTCAAAGTCTTTGACCCAGCCCTTGATACCACCTTTCAATACCGAAACTATGATCTTGCTCCTTCGTCCAAACTTTGCAATATCATCTATGTAATCCTGGAACTAGAATTTCTAGGTGTCAGTAACGTTCTTTAAAAGGAGATAAGGATATTAGCTCAAAGCCCCTCAGCTTTCCATTGCCATCTCCATAGCGCAACTCACCCAAGCAGCACATCTCGGTCCTCGTCCAGAAGAAGAGCCTACGCAGACACAATTAGTCTTCCTTCCCTTCGGCAACGGTACAATCCCTTTTCATCCCAATCATAGGTCTCGATAACAGGATTATCACTCACCACAATAAAAAATAGCCTCTCTAATCCCAGCCCTCTCACAAAGATCCAAAAGCGTCTTTCTCGACTGATAAAAACTCTGAGCCGGAAGATTAAGAGAAGTCCTAATAGTACCCACCCTATAAACACCCCCATTCCAAGATTAGAAATAGAACCGTCCAATATCTCTTCTTAAATAGGTATGTAACTAAGAAAGAAAGCAAAAAATAAAATGAAATAAAATAAAAGTGTATGAGACAGGTCAAGTATCTCACCAGCCAATCATCCCTCCTAACATCAACTAGAAGAAAAGGTCTAGGTTCAGCAACAATATCCATATCATCAAACAGCTCATCATCACATCGTCGGCGCTGACTTCAGGACATTTAGACTGGGGCGCTGGGAATGCTGTCCACCATTGGCCTTGTCCGTTCTTTTGTGTTTCCGTCATATCGTGCTATAGAATGAGGTGTTCTGTTGTTGTTGTTTTTTTGGTGTTTTGATGTGATGACAAGAGAGATGGATGGGTGTGGGGGGAGGGGTACCTATGAGGGGTAGATATTGAGAGAATTTCAACCAAGAGACTAACTATGTAAATGAAGAAGAGCCTCCAAACCTGCTTAGCAGAATGCTAATTCTAGGAATGATCTGACTCATTGGTGTTAATTATCTAGCTTCAATTCTGCTTTTTAGGCACCCAAGAGATGTTGACTAGTTAGAAACGCGCTCTCGTTAAATTTTTAGTTGCATTCTCTTTTACCCATGCCAAATTTGTAAGAGATCGTTCTGAAAAGATTGTCTATTGAAGTATAGGTAAAGTATCTCATTCTTATTTGACTTAAGTGGTCACTTGGTCTAAGCAAGCTACATAACTCACTTGGCTTGATTGTATGAAAACCAACATAGCAATCAATGATGGTTCTGATCTTTTACAAAGCAATCCGTCGGGTACTCATATTATTCAATTTCAGTACAGCAAATTTACAAACATCAACGCCCCTTTTTAGACCCCTTGTCTTTCTTCTCCTTGTTCTCCTTTTTCGACTTCTTACTTGGCTTATCTCCCATCTCCTCGGCGTAGATTTCCGCCGCAGTTTGTTCTGCCTTCCTCTTCGGCTTTGCACTCTTCACACTGACAACCACATCCTTCTGTCCGTTCTGCACAGCCTTTTTGACCCTTTCTTCAGCTTCTGCCCATCCTGGGGCTCCTTCTGCTATTTCATATCTGGCCGAGGTATTAGAATCACTACACAACCTGCGTGAAGATCATGACTTACTGATCTAGAGGAAGCGCATTGATGAGTTCTCTCTGTTTCTCTCTCAATGCCCTCGTTGCCTCATCACCAGCCTCCTCGAGCTCCTCTTCCAGTCCAGTTGCCAACGGCACAAACCTCTCATCTACGACTTCATCGTCCTGAGCACTATCTGCATTCTCCCTGCTAACACCAATATTTTCACGCTTGGGCATCTGAGCTTCAATTGCTCCTGACACTAAAGACGTGAAATGTGAATTCATCTTGCGCATGATTTTGATGAACATTGCTAGCAACTGTTGAGAAGGTAGCGAGATTTCGGTCTCTATTACAGACAGATCCTTCCGTTGCAATCCAACAGCGAGAAGGATAGATGATTGGATACCTGAAAGTGTGAAACCTGATTTCAGACGTCCGTCCGGTGAAATAAAGAGTTGCAAGTGTTGGGATTAGATCAAGGACAACGTGGTAATCGAGCATGTTATTTGCGTAAGATTCTAGTCTTTTCAAATCAAATGGCGACAATAGAGTATCAAGTTCAGTCTTGGTGAGAGGTTGTGGCTGGCTGGAAGTGTCCAATTTTGAGCCCATATTTGCAGACTCGTCAATGCTAAGTGCGAGGATAGGGGGGAACTCGCGAAACTGGTATGAGAGTAGGGACAGGAATCGACGATGGAAGTCTCGTGCAAAAGCTCCTCCAGCCCACATCTTATCATCGCTGTTCTCAAGAGGACGAATCATTATACAGGAGTGTTCTCCAGTAAGCTCATTTGGTGTCTGCCGCAGATAGACTGGGACGAAAGATGCCTTCTTCCAAAATTTATGAAGTGGCTGTGTAAGGCCGTAGCTTACGCCAACATAATCAAGGCTATCAGGGCGTCTTTCAGACAGCTTGGAAAACAAGGGAGGCATCTTTCTGATATCTCTAATCTTAATATCATCGTTTAGCAGAGACGCATTTGCGAGCTCCTCATCAGTAACCCGTGTCATGGTATCTTCAACGAAGCCATCTTTATCTTCTGAAAGACTGGTGAACTTTCCCTCGTAGAAATCATTCAGAAGTTCAAGTGCTCTGCTGCCGTAGCCCATCGATACGTAGTCAGGATTTGTTGCTATTCGGACGACTCGTGCTCCAGAAAGCCCTGCGAAGTCTTCGTCTTGAAACTGTTGACTAACAATCCAGGGAATAAGGTCACCAGCAGCTCTCTGACCTCTGCTCAAGCTATTCATGACACTCTTCTTTGCTGATTTTTCCTTCTAGTGCGATTTGGATTACGCAAAGAGGTTCTGGCAGCCGTTGAGTGTCTTCTGAGACAGGGGGTACAAGTACAAAAAGCTGATGCGCTGGAGCATCACTCATTAGCTGAAGGTCATCTGGAGTATTCTTGTAATGGCTGGCCACATAGAGAGCGATCATCTGCTGTAAGAACTTCTCCGAGACTGGGTGAAACGAGAAAAGTGTATCACGATTCACGTTCAATAATTGACACTCTGATGGATGAGGACATCCTCCGGTACCGGCTTTTGACCGTGGAAGAGTCGCATCAAGACACAAAAGCGTATTAAGCCACTTCTCCACTTGATCATCTTGGGCATAACGAATTGGCTCGGAAAGAGTAATTTCCCGCAAGGAACGGCCTCCTGTGAAGGTGTTGTCTGTGGCTTTGGCAGCCTTTCCAGTAGAACGATCGGCAACTTCCGCATCATCACCTGCCGTCTTGGTAATACCTCTTGATTGCTCTCTAAGCTGTTTGATCAGCTTCAGAGATAGAGATCTACCTGTTCCTTCGTATCCATTAATTGTTGATGCCATGAAGACTAGATATGGCCCCATAAGTTTACGAACAAGTGGTAAAGGAATTGCGGCAGCTTCGTCGATAACCAGCAGCTCAGCTTGGCCTAAAACATGCGCATCCTGCGGTCTGATATATTGAATGGTTTGACGATGTTGGCGAAAGATGTTAACGCGCACAATCGCTTTGTTAAAGTCTGGATTTGTCGATTGAATAATCGAGTAATCAACGTGATCCATGTAGTTCAGAGCATCAAATCCTTTGAAAATGAATTCAAAGAGTGTCTTCAAATTTTCCGGACTTGGTGATGTAATGAATATGTTGCTGTACCCATGAGCTACAGCCGCTGCAACAGCTACACCAAGAGCAGCAGACTTTCCTCGTCCTCTAGCTGCAGTAAGAGTTACTGTACTCCTCAACGTCTTCTCCGCGATAGCGTCTACGAAGGTCAGAAGTGCCTTTGCCTGATCTACGGTCTTTGCAAGCGTCACGAGAGATCCAACAGGCTGCGTATCTTGGAGAGCATCTTTCATGTTGTCCAACTCCTGCTGTGATTTACTTTTCGGCTGGTTGGGTTCCACTGGAGGTAAAGCTCTCACACTCTTGCCTCCAGATATTGGGAGAACATTAAACTCATCATCGATGACAAGACAAGATTCGCAGCTGCCAAGGGATAAAATGAATCGCTCATTAAACCTTGCAATCACATCGTCGTGTGCCTCCGTCCGGTATCGTGAGTGAATGTCCATGGATAAGGTGTATAGCTGTTTCAAACTGCTCATGCCTTTGAGGAGTAGAACGACAAGTCCACCGCCCTCCACCGTCTCAATTGTTCGGGCGAGTAAATTGGGGGTAATGGCCTCGAAATCCTGCAGAATGCACATGCCGTAGGTATTACCTAGAATCTTCTCTGTTTCTTTATAGTAAACATATCGAATGTCATGTAGGGACACAAAGAGTTCGAATGGATCCTCTGTATTGGCTTCTCGTATGCCGCGTTTGATATCCTTTTTGATCTTCAGTTCGCGCTTCTTCCGATGGCTGGTAAAAAGTATATTAGCTTTGAAGCAATAGATGGATAGAGGCAAACTGACCTAGTAAATCCCAGAAGCTTATGTTTGTAAGCCCAAAGAATGGACTTATTCTGCTTCATATTATCCTTGGACATTATATAGTGAAGCCTAACGATCGTCTCCTTCGAATTGTCTCCAACAATCACAATGAAGCTTCGTTTCTTCTCTTGAACACCATTCTGAAGCAGCGCAGGAATGCGCGAGTCCCTAGAACGCCTGTATTAATAACCATACGGGCTGAAGATGTTAAGCGCAAGGACTTACACTGCTTTTCTAGCCATCGCCGCTTCCTCCTTTAACCTCCTCTCGAGGGCGACATATACATGGGATAGTTGGAAAGAGGTGTGCGAGGCGGTGCTCTCCAACTTTTTTTACTATCATAGTCGCTAAATTTGCATATCTAAGCGCGAGGCTGCACTGAACTTTGATTGGCCAATGATAACTTAAATAGCGGCATATAGCCTTGTGCTAGAGCATCCTACAACTACCTTACTACTTTATTTAGTTCTAAACTACCTACTTACTTATGAGATGCGCAAGTATGGAAAGCTTTAGCAAAGACTCATATTATTCTCTCATTCGAATTCAGAGTCTAGTGACAAAAAGAAGGATATATTAAGAGTAGCCTAATTAAACATGGGCCCAAAATGCTCAATGCTGAAGAGCTTCAGCAAGGTAAACCTTAAATTCATTTCTCATCTTTTCAAATGATAATTATTGAGAATCTACTGTAGGGATTCAATGACAATGGCAGAAGAAGCACCTCCACCTCCATTGCAGATACCGGCAACGCCAATCTTGCCCTTTTGCTGATTCAATACGTTGATCAGTGTGGTGACGATTCTTGCTCCCGAACATCCAAGAGGATGGCCGATAGCAACGGCACCACCGTTAATGTTGACCTTCTCGGCATCAAGACCAAGAATCTTCATATTTGCCAACGCAACAACGGAGAAAGCCTCGTTAATCTCATACGCATCGACACTTGATGCATCAATCTTAGCGTGCTTGATTGCCTTGGGGATGGCGAGAGCTGGGGCCGTAGTGAACTTGCTAGGCTTTTGCTCAGCATCTCCCCATCCGAGGATCTTAGCTAAAGGTTTCAACCCAAGTTCCTTCAACTTAGCTTCTGAGACAAGAACCACAGCGGCTGCACCGTCGTTGAGTGGTGCTGCATTTGGCGCAGTGACTGTTCCACCATTAGGTTGGAAAGCGGGTCGCATAGCCTTCAACTTCTCGATGTTCAGATTCTTTACCTCATCATCTTTCTCGATCTTGATGGCTGGCTTTCCCCGACCACCACTAACTTCAACTGGTACAACAATCTCAGTCTTGAAAAGCCCAGTCTCAGTTGCCTTTTGTGCTTTCTGGTATGACTTTATAGCATAGTCATCTTGTTGTTCCCGAGTGACACTGTGGTCCTGGGCACACTCCTCTCCAGCCAAACCCATGTGCTCCTTCTTTCCATATGCATCCGTAAGACCATCTTTCAGCACACCATCAATCAAAGTCTGGTCGCCGTATTTTGCGCCGGTTCGGAGGGTAGGAAGGTAGTGGGGAACATTGGACATAGACTCGGTTCCACCAGCAACGACGATATCGGCATTTCCAGTCATTATTGTTTGAGCGCCGAGGATAATAGCCTTCATACCAGAGGCGCAGACCTTGTTCACTGTAGTGCAGACAGTACCTTCAGAAAGGCCACCTGCGATTGCGCACTGCCGGGCAGGGTTCTGACCGAGACTGTAGTTGATTATTACTCGAGATGTTTGAGAAGAGAGGGGTACAATTTCTCACTTGGCAGAGAGCACATTTCCGAAAAAGATCTCCTCAACATCTCCTGCTTTGATCTCGGGCACACGCTCAACGGCAGCTAAGATAATGTTAGCTTCCAAGTTCCAGTGGTGTTGTTGTGAAAATTTACCCTTGATGGCAATGCCGCCCAATTGTGTGGCGCTCAAGCTCGACAAAGAACTGTAGATGTCAGCCTTTCCCCTGAAACTAGGTACACAAGTGTCAACTCACCCCAAGAACGAGCCAACGGGCGTTCTGACCGCAGAAACAATGTAAACTGGAGCTGTCATGATTGCAGATAGAGAGCTGTCGATTTTGATGTTTTGAAGAAGTTGAGGAACTAAGAGGGAGGGGAAAAGTCGGTGAAAGGTTGAGGATCTGGTGGATGGGACTCTTTTCTGAAAACAATAAATTGGATCACTAACCAGCCAACAACGCCCAAACCCCAGCCTCAAGCTAGCGAGAATCACTATGATAGGTCCGAATAACTACTGTTAAGATACTATATTGCGCGATTGTTACACAGAAGTTGGACCTATTCCCTTACTTTTTTAAACTTTTTCCCCTTTAGAAATTGCAATGATGTTGAACAGGAGGGGTTGGAGGGGTCCTTGAATGAAAGGCTTCGCGCGAGGCTGAGATGTTGCTTGTCACGTGAGCTGTGGAAAACCCGCTAAGGTTTTTTGAATGCTCTCTCGAGTTACCTACATCCAAGTATTGAGGCATTGTCGCATTCCTCGACCAGCCTCAATCACTAATTCACAGTCAATTTAGTTGCAATGGACGACCTTTATGATGAGTTAGTTGCGCATAAAGCATTCCTTTTCACCTATAGGAACTAATACTGTGTATAGGTTTGGTAATTTCATTGGCGAAGCTTCAGAATCCGAGGACGAGTCCCAGCATGGCGTCGACGCTGGCGCATATGAGTACGATGAGTATCCAGAGGAAGCGCCTGAAACTACGGGACAGGAGTTGATGGAGATTGATGGTGCGCCTTCTAATGCTCTGCTCATAGGACGGTGCTAATAGGTTTCGCAGATGAGGGACCATCGAATGCCGTGATCCTGCACGAGGATAAACAGTACTACCCTACCGCGCAACAAGTATATGGGGAAGATGTGGAGACTATGGTCCAAGAAGAGGATGCGCAGCCTCTTACTCAACCTATTATCGCACCTGTCGAGAAGAAGAAGTTTACCATACAAGAGGCAGATCTACCAACTGTATTTTTTGACCGAAGCTTCATGACAGACCTTATGAACTATCCTGATCAGATCCGGAATATCGCTTTTGCAGGACATTTGCATCACGGGAAAACTGCACTCATGGACATGCTGGTACTTGAGACCCATGATATCAGTAGTAGACAGGAGAAGAAGACTGGCAGAAAGCGGGACGAACAGTTGCGATATACCGATATACACATTTTAGAACGAGAACGCGGCCTGTCCATCAAATCTGCACCAATGAGTTTGGTTCTTCAGAGCACCAAGGGAAAATCACATCTGGTCAATATAATTGACACTCCTGGTCACGTAAATTTCGTGGACGAGGTAGCTTCTTCATTACGGCTGGTTGATGGTGTGGTTCTCGTTGTGGATGTTGTTGAGGGTGTTCAAGTCAATACGGAACAAATCATCAAACATGCTGTACTTGAAGGTCTACCTCTGACACTTGTAGTCAACAAAATGGATCGATTGATTCTGGAGCTAAAGCTTCCTCCTACGGATGCATACTTCAAGCTCAAGCATGTCATTGAAGAGGTTAACACTATGATCGAAAATACCCTACCAGGCCAAGGCGAGTCTAGACGAGTAAGTCCTGAGAAGGGCAATGTCTTATTTGCGTGCAGTAGTATGGGTTGGTGCTTCACTTTACAGTCTTTTGCGAAGATGTATGCGGACAGCTATCCGGGGATCAACACGCGAGAATTTGCAAGAAGGTTATGGGGCGATATTTTCTTCAATCCGAAAAAACGATCTTTCACACGGAAAGCAATCGAAGAGCGGGCCAAACGTTCCTTTGTCAATTTCGTCCTAGAACCGATATACAAATTGTACTCGCATACAATCAGCGAGAGCCCAGAGGACCTCAAAGCTACACTAGCGACGCTTGGAATAACGCTAAAGCCATCTCAGTATAGAACCGATGCTAAAGTACTTCTCAAGCTAGTCTGCGAGCAGTTTTTTCGGCCCATCAAATGGCTTTGTTGATATGGTTGTTGAACATATCCCATCTCCTGTTGAAGCAGCCGAGAGAAAGCTTCAGCGGTATTATACCGGACCTTTAGACAGCAAAGTTGCAACCTCAATGAAAGAATGCGACCAAGACGGGCCTTTAATTGTTCAGATCAGTAAGTTATTCAACACTAGCGACGCAACAGGCTTCTACTCTTTCGGCAGGGTGATGAGCGGTACTGCACGTCCCGGGTCGCAAGTTCGGGTACTTGGAGAAGGATATTCAACAGATGACGAGGAAGACATGAGTATGGCAACCATATCGGATGTATGGATTGCTGAAACTCGATACAACATCCCAACAGATGGAGTGCCTGCTGGAAATTTCGTTCTTTTGGGTGGTGTCGACAACTCGATTGTCAAGTCCGCGACACTGGTTCCTCCGGAGCTGCCAGACGAAGAAGAGGCATACATTTTCAAACCAATCACCCATTTCACAGAGTCTGTTTTCAAAGTTGCTGTGGAGCCGATCAATCCCTCGGAGCTGCCGAAGATGTTGGATGGCCTCCGTAAGATCAACAAGAGCTATCCTCTCATCACCACCAAAGTTGAGGAGTCAGGCGAGCATGTTATACTGGGCACGGGAGAGCTATACATGGATTGTGTGTTACACGACCTGCGCCGTTTATACGCAGAAATGGAGATCAAGGTCTCTGACCCAGTTACACGATTCTGCGAGACGGTCGTCGAGACCTCGGCGATCAAGTGTTATGCCCAAACGCCAAACAAGAAGAACAAGATCACAATGGTCGCAGAACCTCTCGATCAGGGTATCGCTGAAGACATTGAGAATGGGAAGGTTAGCATTCGAAGCGACAAGCGCACCATAGGTAAATTTTTTGAGGAGAATTATGGATGGGACCTGTTGGCTTCCAGAAGCATTTGGGCATTCGGTCCCGACGATTTGGGACCTAACATTTTGCAGGACGATACTCTGCCATCTGAAGTATGTTTCTACTTTCCTTTCTCGTCTGACCCCTGCCTGTACAAAAATTCATTATTCGGCCCTTTTCGCTAACTGGTAATAGGTGGACAAAAGACTCTTACTCAATGTCCGAGACACAATCCGGCAAGGGTTCAGCTGGGCTACGCGAGAAGGACCACTTTGTGAAGAGCGTAAGCTCCCCCTAAACCCTAGTCTTTCTTTCCCCTTGGCAAGAGAAAATGAGAAGCTCTCTGGTCCAATCATTGGTTTATTTACGGTTTCCCCGACTATATGCTAACAATCCTTGTAGCAATCCGCAACAGCAAATTCAAGATAATGGATGTCACATTGGCTCCCGAAGCGATCTTCCGGGGAGGTGGCCAGATCATCCCCACTTCCCGACGCGCCTGTTATTCGTCCTTCCTCATGGCTTCCCCACGCCTCATGGAACCTGTTTTCTCATGTTCGATGACTGGACCTGCAGACTCGGTTACCTCGTTGTATACTGTACTCGCTCGTCGACGTGGGCACGTATTGTCGGATGGCCCTATCGCGGGTACTCCCCTGTATCGCGTCAGCGGGCTGATTCCCGTCATCGATTCTTTCGGATTCGAGACCGATTTGAGAATTCACACGCAGGGACAAGCCACAGTCAGTTTGGTATTCGATCGGTGGAGCATCGTACCTGGTGATCCTTTGGACAAAGATGTGATCTTGAGGCCGCTAGAGCCAGCAAGTGCTCAAGCAACAGCTCGAGATTTTGTGTTAAAGACAAGGAGGAGAAAGGGATTGAGCGAGGATGTAAGCGTTGCTAAGTTCTTGGAGCCAGAACTGTTCCAGAGCCTCAAAGAGAGCGGTTTGCTGGACGGGTAACTAAAAGTGTAGAACGGATGGGCAACTTTTATTGGAGTTGGTAGGGCATGCAAGATCTTCTCCAAGATCTTCCTGGCGTTGAGGTAACAACAGTTGTATCATAAACTATTGGCTATTCATTGAGAGACCGATATGTCATAACCTTCCGGTATTGAACATACAGTAGCAATCTGGTGTTTCTTTCTTTCTAAGCTGTCAGATTGATATGTCACAGTACTATAGGTAGAATGGCGCCATGCTCAACCCCACAAAATCCGTGCAGGAGCGGGCACGTTCTGGAGTTCCGACGGTGCCCAAATCCGCCTTGGCCTGGGGCTCACAGCCTGCGCATGCAGAAGTGCAGAGTGCATTGCAGCGCGGGTGGACCGAGACAGCACAGGTAAGCAGCGCTTGGGTGAATCCTGAGACCCTCAGTGGAAGTAGAAAGTACCTCTCCAACATCAGCAAGCGCGACAGAGCCAACCAGAGAAGGAGAATAAGGAAATGTGGAGTTGACATCTTTACTGCCAACCTCCCATAGGCTTTCAGATGAGTGAATGGTCCTTTTATTGCCTATAATGGGAAAGAAGCAGCCACTCACCGACTTGCTTACCTCTCTCCTCTCCTTGTCGTATGGCATTTGCCGTCTCATGTAATTTATTTTGCGACCCCTTCTTTTTGCCTCAATCGTAAAGCCCTTCCACGAGTCAGGCTTTATAACGTGCAGAATTTGATATCAACTACTTCAGAGTCACATCAACACGCGTATTCTCGTACGGAGTGCGGACGTGTCCAAATCCCTGGGAAATCCGATCCTGGTCCGTGGTCCAAGTCGCAGCTCCTCTCGTAGCTTCGAGTATTGATCAATACTGCGGGTATCGGACGACATGATCAAGTTTACGTTTGATTAAATCATTGAGAATTGCCTTCAGACAAGGACTTGAAATATGCTTATCTCAGAGACACGAAAAATCTGAAATTTGTTGAATCCAGTTTGCCGTTTTGGGGATCCTTGGATATATGACTTGCATTGATATTGGCGGGTCAATAATACAGCAGTAATCATCCCATCGATGCCTTCTGGAAGACATAACTGGCTTCTGTGATATGCCACAGGGGTATACGTAACGCGGTTTGCAAATTTGGCGCTATGTAATCACCGAGGCCATATTATAGGCGCCATTAACCGCGTGCCATATACGAAAGTAACTCAATTTTGGACTGTCAATAGTATCGAATTTCCACCTCTCTGGGTTCAATGGCTCAATGTTGCTCCTGAAGGTGCGGAGACAGCATATAGATTAATCCGTAAATCCTAGTAATTATTTTCGCGAACCTGATTGCGAAACAAGGGTCTGGCACGTCTGAGCTTATGACCTTGGCCTCAGATGCTTTTAGGTTTGTTTGGGTCACCGCAGATGGGAAACCCATTTCATGGGCTGCGGCATGGAAGCATGGTGTCAGGGGGTCGGCTGTTGTTGCTTTCCATGTGCCCTCAACCAGGTCCCACACGACATGCATGTCCATTGAATGGCGGCCGGGTTGGGGGCGATCTTTTTCGAAGGCGACTGCGAGTGCGAAATACGACGGTCACATGAGAGTGAAGTAATACTCGCAATACCTCACCAGGGTTCCTATTCCTCGTTCAATATAGGGGGAAAAGAAAGAAGTAGAAGTTCTTCATAGGCACTAATAGCACAAGCGGTCAGGAGATAAAGGCCCAAAATCAACTCGTTGTGTCAAGCCACAGACCAAGATTGAGTAACTCAAAGTATTCCCATCCATTGCCGACCAAATGACAGACACAGACGCGCGCTAATGCAAGTGAAAGTCAATATGTACCAGTACTGAATACCGTACCGTAATACACAGCTAGAACGAGAAATCGGTTGTGTACTCATAAGAGCGTGCGTGCCTCTATGAATCATGCTAGACAAGGCTTCATCATGTTCTTTAAAATGCCCAGCAAATTTTTGTTCTCCAGGGCAGCAGCAACACGCTCTTTGTCAGCGAGTTGCTTGTTAACCTCCTCAGCCGATTGATGGTGTCCTTGTCTGATCTTGACTTCGACCCGATAGTTGGGGGGTAGGGCTTGTTCCAAACGGACCCTAACGCCGAGACCAATGACAGTTGCAAGGGAACAGTGGTTGACGGTAGGGGTGATTTGGATAAGAACTCGTGTGAGAGCTGCCGGATTTGTGATATCGGATGGTGGAGTGAGGTGGACGTCTTCCAGTTTAACGACTCCGAGCGACTCCAAGGAGAGAGGATGTTCGGGATCTGAGATAGGAGCAATAAGGTCTATGAAACGTCAATTGTCTGAACTCCAAATGGCAAGGAAAGATGTCGGGACCAGGTGGCTGAAACTTTTGAAACGACAGAAATAGGTTCTTGCATCACAGAAGTTAACCCACAGCCAAGAGCTGTCAGAAAATAGACTTGTATTCCACTTGGAGCCCCGCGTCTTGTGGGACTACAAATCACTCACGTCAAGAACTTATCATCAAAATAGCTGTCAAGCTACCTGGTGTACACAAGCCGGCAATAAGGGCAGGCACTCACCATATATTTCCTGTTCATCAATAGGTTCAAGGGTCGAGTCGTCTGAATCTGTATCAGAGTATTCCGACATGTAGAAAGGATCCATTGAGTACATTGGCTTCTTCTTCAAAAACTCTTGCACGCCATTTTTTTCTCTCTGCTGTGAGATCTCGAGGTTGTCGTCTGCGAGAAGGAAGGTCGCTGGGATTGATTATGGTGGGGTTCGCGTTATCAACTTTTCGCTCGACCATAGTGGCGAGCAGGAAGGGTTTAGATGGTTCGCTTCTTTGAGTATTGTTGTGCTGTGTAGAGGAGAGCTTCTATAGAATCAAGGAATTCTCTTTCTTCGCTCAAAGCCACAGGTAGTCCTCTTCGTAAGCAGGTTCAGGGTCGTAGTTGTTTGTTGATGAAGTGCCGTTGGAGGACGCGGGGTGAAAGTCGAGAACAAAATTTAGACGCACAGCCTTATCGATAAGCGGCGCTCGTACTACTCTAGACGCCATAGCCGCCAGTACCTACTTACTCCTTACTTGAGGTACAGTCAGTATCTTCGTGGAGAAATCGGCGCAACATCAACCACATGCTGGAGCCTTTTTTAACTTTTAGGAATTTACCGGTAACGCCCTGTACACATTGGCCCGATCGATGTGAGTCTCGACTGTTTTGTGTCTGGTGCTCAAGTGCTTATCTGTCCCTTGTTACCTGAGTATTCTTTTCTCTTTGTGGTGGTTTCCATTTCCAGTACTGCACACAAAGTTGTGGTGCGAGTGCGAGTGACAGAGCTCGGATATCAATGGACAGCTAAGCTTTCTCTAGACTGCTCTCTCTTTCAAAACTGTTTGTTCCCCCGAGACAGTACCTACCTCTTGACCATCTAGCTACGTTTGTGCTCCGTGGGCCCCCGACTTTCCTTGATTGACATAGATGAGAAGTCTCTCTGATAGTTGGTATACGCAACCGAGTAACCTGCCCTAGACAATACTCGTGGTTTAGACGTTTGTCTGGCGCAAGCAAATCCCGTCATCCAAAGTGGCGATTCTGTCAATTGGGAAACGGGTTACAAGTATACGATGGCGCTGAAACCGGAGAATTGTTGTTCAGTTGCATTCCTCGACGTGTTCGTATTTCCCAATTGAAAGAGCATGGAATCATCAAAAATCTGGAGGATCAACTGTGAGAAACATGTTGAAACGAAACGTTAAGTGATACCAAACTTTATTTTCTTAAGAAACAACAAATCGCCAAGTACTTAATACATCAACTGGAAAGCAGCCAGGGACACACTACTAACCATATTCTTTCTTCATTGGAGATTCGATGGATGGTATTATGACAGGACACCAGGTGTGTTTGTATTGATTGTTCTGCGCCCCTATCATCATCCATTTCGATCATGATTATTGCGATTTTTGGACAAATTGCCTTACCGTTCCGCGACTAAACCAACTCCATCAAAAATCATGAAGTACACCTCCACATGTGTAATATCTGAGAGAGAGAAGCGCACCAGGTTTACGGCACCACGCAGGGTTTGTGGCATAGCACGAACGAAGCCAGGCACAGGTGCAGCACAACTGCTTGGTAAGGTTCTCAGGAGAGCAGTTGATAGTTTCCCAAAACCGAAGTTTGAATCTTACAATAATAATAGTGCTACCGTACTGTACTGGATGGGTTGTACGACAGGTACAATGGCCGGGGGAGCTAAACTTGTCAGATTTCTGCAGCGAGCCGCAACAACTTGAGCAGGAGGCACACGGAGAACGGAAACCTTGTTCTTCTCCCGCTGCCGCTTTCTCCCCTTGTAGATTTGACGGGTCTGTCTGGGCTGAACGCATGTAACCATGCTTTTGCGGAACAACTGCAGGGGTTCAGTTTGCGATTGCTCAAGCCAAGACGCATCCCCAATTATTCTTGATTACAGGTCAACACTGCTGCTAGCTCGGCAACAATGCAGGCGAGTACCGATATATGCCCAGCATAGGGGATGAGTGACAGAATGTCAGTTTGGCCGTCTGAGAACAGGTTGCTGAAGAGAAGGCTTCAATCCCTATGGCACTTGTCCAAGAGCTAGCTAGCCTTTAATGACGCTGTTTGTATCAGTCGCGTATAAGAAAAAGGGTATTCTCACGTCACAGGTATCTTTGTTGCATCGTTGATCTCTGCTGCTCCTCTCGCGATGTTCCATGGTTGCAATAGCACCGAGTAATATATATGACTAATTTGTTCAATGAAAATTTCTCATCGCCACCCCGCATTCAATTGTTGCCAGGGATATGGAGTCTATTTTGGAGGGGCAGGAGAAAGTGGTTATCTTTATGCAGGCCTGACCACAAGGAGGTCGAGCTCGCTACAGTGTATCTATCCTGTCCCACGAGCCACTTTCTTCCAACAAAGCCTGATAACATGAGAGCGCCAGTGCCCCATACTGTCTGGGGGTTCTGTCTCCTTGTCCACGTTCAGGAATCATGGACTCTAAGGGCCGCTTACACACTCGGGCAGGACGGTAGTTGGGGCTTTGCTCGTTGCCGGTCAGGTTTGGACAAGCCTTTTTGAGGCCCCAAAAAGTCAAAAGTCAAAGCTACAGTATCGGCGATCTGATTTTACCTTCTTCTATGATGCAAACGCCGACGATTCCAGACGAGCTACTTTGGTAGCGCGGAATAAGCTACGGTGCGCTAAAAGGATGGCTCTATCACAGAAATCGTTAAAACGAAAGGCTAAAGAGAGCCCCACGAGCTCCACAGACCGCAAAACTCTTTGAGGGCTTGGACGTGACAGCGGCGCAATAATAATAATATTTCAGTGGGTTAGCGGCGCAGAATTACCAGCCAAGTGGTGAACATCTTTACCAACCACGAGGTTTTTCACGATCTTCTCAAGGAGGCTGCGACACTTCAACTGTCTTTGCCAAAAAATTAGGCCGCCGGCACCTTCTCATTCCGTTCTTCTCATGGCATGGAGTCGTTTATAGAACTCTGCGCTTTCTGCTAGATTGCCTGCTTATTAGCTACGCGGGGCTCACACATATGATCGTCGTCACCAAACCACCCCGAAATAGTACAGTACCAGTGTGTGCGGTTCAGTCCCAAGAATCAATCCTGTCTTTGCTTAATTGCCATTCGTCGTCATTCTCCCTTAACCGCAGCACATGGCATGGTATCTAACTTTATCATCAACTGGCAGCGGAGACGTGCTGTGCCACCAATTTGCCTGTCAATTTGGATTCTTGGGTGGTGATAGATGGGTTGTACTGTACGGAGATACTCTTGAGACCGAAGACCCAGGTAAAGTAATCCAGAAGGAAAATAGCGGCTGCAGTGCTGTCCAGCCACTTGCTTGGCCTGCCTGCCCGTTGGGCCTGTCTTCCCACTCTCGCCGTCAGTCCTTACGCTCGCTTCCTCATCCTCGGCATTTCTAGACAGGAGGTGCCCTGGATACCGTGCCGTATCTCTCACACGTGAAAAGCTTCGGGGATTATGATGATGCTTCTCGAAGTATTGCTCTCGGCATCATCCGTTACCAGATGCCCAGAGGAGCTAGCTGCATATTATTGCCGCTGTTCTGCAGTATTCTACGGCGTTGTGAGGTGACATATTTTGTGAAAAGAAAAAAAAAAGAGGGGAGAGAAACATAGCTGTAGTATTGCATGTCCCGGTTATATCGCCATCATTGTTAGTTAGACCAGGGGAGCGTGTGTCCCACCCCTCCACGCCCTCCTTTTGGTCCCAAGACATCCAGACGACAGGGCCTTGTCTGCATTTCTGCAAGTCGAAACGGGTGCAAGGGGAAGGGCCTCACTACTCAGCAAGTACAGTACCTAGAGGGATGGAACTTCTGTAGTAGCGATCCAGTAGTAGAGAGGTAGTACGGAGTGCGAGTGCAGTACCTACCTAGTAGCGTCCAGCAGAAGGGGGAGGGGAGTTCAAGGGGTGAAAAGGGACCACAGGCAGGTGCTTCCCGGCAGACACTCGCCTAGTGTTGGTCTTGTCAGAGCTTAGCTCGCTACCCCCCAGACGCCCAGTAAATGTCCCATAACCCATGGCCCATCATCCATGGCTCCTGCTGAGCAGGCCAGGACAGCCTGCTCTTGAACTTTCCTGCAGGAGGTCCAGTAGAGAGGGAGACAGACACGAGAGGCCACTATTTTGGATGGTAAGTAACAGTGCTATACAGCTCTTGAGATCCTCGGCCGCGCAGGAGGCTACTCGTACTACTTACTACTGGCACCCTCCACCACCCAGCCAGTCCACAGGCGCAGTCCACGCACCCACCTTATTACATTATTTACTGGATTATTATTATTATTTATTATTTATTATTTATTATTGCTAGAGGCAACTTTACGGAAGTACTCCGTACTCTACGAAAGATTACAAAGGGACTTTCCTACGGTACCACAGAACCCAGAAGATTGAGAGACCCCCTCCCCTACCACCCTACCGCACAGTGCCACACCCACCACACAGGGTCAATCGAAGCTCTCAAGCGCGGTTCCTGGGCTTCTGGTGTCGATATTGAATTATTTCCCGCGAGCCGCTCGTTACTTTCCTCCACCATCGTTTATTTGCGCTCTCAACCTCCTTCAACAGCAGCAAGCAGCAGCCTCTACCCACAAACGAACCTCCTGCTCCCGTCACGAACAGTCCAGTGTTTCGCACTTGCGACGCATCCCACAGACACAATCACACACATAACTTCCGTCTACTAGTCTCCTAGTCTAGCGTTTGTTTGCAACGATTTCCCGGGCCCATACTCCGTATCTATGTACATACTTGCAGCAAGAGCATCTTTTCCCAATACCTTTCTAGGCGAGTCTGATGTCGCTCCCGCACCTCAAAATATAATAAGGTATGCCCTGATCGTCAATTTCCAGTTTCATTTTCTCGCACAACCCTGGCTACTAGACACCTAAGCCTTTGATCTGAATTAGTCTGAGACTCGTGGCCCAACTAAATCTTTACAGGGCTCATTTATCGGTGTGCGTCAAGGCCTGTCGAAAGTAATCCTAACGGTTCATGCTCTCTATTCGGCTCAGCCCGGCGCTTTAAGTTTACCGCATCTGCTACAGTACTATTGTCCTGGTCGACAACCACTGCTTGCTTGGTTATCACTTAGTCTGGTCATCGAGGGACTACTCCTCCAAGGACTGCGACCTCAAATACTGTTTGCGCCGCCAAGTTCCAACACGTCGTCGAGAGATATATACGGATCGGAGTTACAACAGAATTTCCTCCACCGCCCATGATGGCTGGCGAACCAGGGACCCGGCGATTGCTTCCTCAGAGTTCGCAGATGCAGAGCTTCTCATTTGCGCCGAGTAATTTTGGCCCACGAGAAAATCAAAAGAGTGCGCCTTCCTTTCTCTTGCCTCGGTCCTTGGTTGTGCGTAGATGTGCCTGATTCTAATGCCTGATTCTAATGGGCCTCTAGACTATGTTTTCGTCGACGAGCACAATCGCCATAAACGATTGAAGGGTAATAATCCCAATAAGCGCATTTTAAATTCGTATTCTAACAATTTGCAGTAATGAGGGCCTGTGAGGGTTGCAGAAGGCGCAAGATTAAATGTGATGCTGCAACAACAAATACATGGCCATGCTCAGCATGCATACGCCTGAAACTACATTGCGTTCCGCCTACAGTCAATTACGATCGAGATTTTGCCGGAAACCAGCAGCAAATGTATGAACCAGAGAGGGTTGGATATGAGAGCGGTGGAAGTCCTGAAGACGATTATCATCACCAGATGTCAATGCAGCAGAATCTGACCGGGCCACCGAGGCACAACCCTTCGATGTACCAACCACCGCAACAGTATTCTGATGGAGTCGGAGTGTATCAATCTGTTCAATATGCTAGCGAACCTTCAACTGGTCATAACCACATGCACTATGGAAACTTACAGACTCCTGTTAGCACTTTAGATCACCACTATAATCCTCAAACAGTCTTCCCAACTCCGCCCCTAGCCCAACAGACACATGCAGACTCACCAGAATCTTACGAGCAGGATCAGTATGGGCAACAAAATCTAGCCGATCTTCTTGGAGATCTACGGATGAGTGAGGCGGGCACAGGTAGATCCTCTTTCAGCAATACCGAGTTTCTATTTTCCTGACCTTATTTTAGCCCCCTACCTAAATGCCAAGTCGATGTCAAAGAACAAATCTTTAATTGATGAGCCTGTGTACGAAGATGTGGAAGAGTACAAAAGCGTTCTGCCACAGTCCTTATCCGGCCCGGATCTGAAGATTAGAATACCGCCGGAGTTGATGCCAGATGAGGAAACTATTATGCAGTATTTCGATATGTACTTCACGAATGTCCATCCATATGTCCCAGTTCTCAACAAAACGCTATTCTACGAACAGTGGCACACAAATCGGGAGGCCATCTCACCACTCATTCTCGAAGCGATTTTTTCGATTGCTGGCCGGTTGGCTGACGAGCCAGCCCAAGGACTTCAGTGGCTCGCTCTAGCATCAAGTACAATCAATCTATTTGACATTTATTTGATTAATTCGCTAACTCTACGCAGAACATGCGGACTCCTTTATGGATACTCCTAGATTGAGCACTCTTCAAGCAATGTTGATCGTTCTGAAAGCCCGAGAGTCAGCACCGAAACGTGGTTATTACTACCGCTCATGGATGACTGTAGTTCAGTGTGTGACTATGGCAAAGGATCTAGGTTTAGATGAGCATTATGAGGATCACAAAGCTGGAAAATCCTGCGGCTCAAATCAAGCTGACTGCATTACAAAAACTCGGATCTGGCAAACCATCTTCATAACCGAATTGATGATAGGATCACCTCAAGGTTGGCCTCTAGAGTTCATATTCAGCTGTATGTGACTAACAGGATTTAGGGCGCACGGATTTGTCTGTTGAAATGGAGTCCTTGGATTTGAGTGTGCAGAGACCTGCCCCAGGAAGCGACGACTCGGAATTCCATGTCACAAGAAACTTCACTTATTTCGCAAGAGTAGTACGCAACGTGCGAAGAATGAACAACGTTTATGCGAAGATAAAGAAGAAGAAGGAATGGGGTATCGATCCGGATTTTATCCAGTTGAATCCATCATTCGACGCTTGGATGAACGATTTACCTGGTGATCTACAAATTACTTTCCCTCCAGACGGCTCTCCACCTTGGCTACCATCTCATTTCATTGGCAATCTACACGCCTACTACTATCTGAGCATCATCATGTTACACCGACCTCAACTCCAGTTTATGGAACCAACGGGCATGGATGGGGGATGGAAACAACACATGATGATTTGCTACTCTTCAGCAAAGCTTCTATGTAGGGTGCAAGAAGGCATTCTCCAGTCCTTCGGCTTGACCGGTCTCTTGTGTATGCAGCGCGGGATCAACTTTACCATCTACTGCGTGCTAACATGCACTGTACTACATTTGGTATGGCCTTCTCCACCACGTGGTAGTTTGTTTTCTGACATAAATCAGGTTGCACTCACTTCACCAGATCCAGAGCTCAGTACGGATGCGCGGGAATACTTCACAAGACACATGCGAATTCTAGAGCGATGTATTACTTCATGGCCAATGCCAGATATGCAACAACAGGTCGATGCACTCCGAGAAGCCTTCTCTGCTGATATCAGGAAGCCATTTGTGTTGAAGCCTAGTTTTCCTTATGGAAGTCCAGGCGCACCAATCAATAGGACTCCTCCCCGAAACAATATTCTTCGCCAGCCTACTTCGCAGTCATCCATGGACTCGCATCATTATGATGTTCAAAATGCGCACCAACAACCTCAAGTCAGTTACACAAGCCACCCCATCTCACCACCTATCTCAACTGGAGGCGTGGACACGAAGAGTGACTCTCCTGCTGTACAGTCTTTGGTCATGATGGCCACCGGTCAGCAGCAGCAAGCTCCTCAGCAGCCTATGAGCAATGGCCTTCCCTTAGTGGGTCAAACGTCGGCTTGGAACCCTACTAGAATTTTTGAGTAAGCTATCTTTGTCCATGTCACAACTTTCAGCTTGACTAATACAAATCTCAGCCAGTGGAATACCACTTTCGGTACGCCTCCTGCTACTTCGAGCACCTCCGCTCCCACCCCCACGTCTCTAAAAATCGTTGCAGGTGCGCAAGAAGTTCCCCAGATACAGAATATTCCCAATGTAAGCCTACCGCCGCATTCGCAACCCCAAATCCCCCCTCCTCAACAATACTCGGGTGCTCCAATTCCCTCGTTTGTCAGTCCTAGCATGTGGCAAGAATCAGTGGCATCAGTATATGAGTCTGGGGCTATGAAGAGGAATTGGGACTATGACGACGGCAATATGCTCAACCCCATGTCGAAACGATCACGATGAAGAAAACGATAGCTCGGAGATGGATGAATTATTCGCAATAAAGCCGAAGAGGCAATATTGGGTCCTTCAATTTGTGGGCCAAAAAAAGGCGAGTCTAGGTACAAGCAAGTCTGTGGGACGACGTATCATGACCACCTAGGTACCTACACGATCCATGCAGAAAGGATTTTCACGAACCGATGTCCTTTGAAAACCAAGTATACATTGTACTATTTCACCATGGACGCCGATGAGGAATGCTCGAGGAGCATTCTTAGTTCAATGATTATGCCGGAAAAGAGAGACGAAGTGATGTATATAGGTGTATATTGGTTGATTGATTGATTGTATATGGAAGGCATTTACAGGCGAATGAGGCGGCTTTCAATCAGCGTTTTTGTCCAGCAAGCTTGTAAATGAAGCTGCTAATTCTTTGTATCCATCTCTATGTTGGGTACTTGTCTGTTTAGGGACATTTTTGGGGTATCATATCATGATGCGTGTATAAGGGATGGATGACTTCGGGGGAGTTTGGGAACTTTAATAGTCGCTGCGAATACTAAGCTGATGATTGTTGATGTTCAATTGATTAGGCTCCATCATTAAATGTTTGAGATGAGTGGTGAAATTGTCAACTGTCCAATCAGCTTTTCTCGACATTAGATCCTTTGGGGCTAGTCAGATCAGCAATCTGACACACTGCGTCTGCCCTTTAACATTTCTTTTTGGCCATTCTCAGAAATACCTCTGTTGATCGTCCCAGACTTCCCGTATACATCCGTCACCTCTAGACAGAAGTGTCATCAGAGCTCTTCTTCAACTTCCAGCCTTGAGCCAACTGGACACTTCTCCTTCAAGAAAACATGATCCTTCCAACCCATCTGCCTGACCTGAATCTGCATACTCTGCAAAACCCTCTCCTTAACACCGGACTCACTACCTCTGCTTCCACTCTCAACTTCAGTCCCCACAAAAGCACCATGCGTACTTTCAAAGTCATGATTCTTCAGAACCTCCCACATCCCCATAATCTCGTCGGGGGATAAGGGGATCATATTCGGAATACTCCACTGAAATGAATAAGTGTTCATACCTTCAGGTCTCCCCGTCTTCTCCTTCATTGAAGCTTGAGGACCTCTAGTCCAATCTCCTAACCCGGCTGGCGTTGTAACCAACGTATCCGCCACCAGTAACCTCCCAAATGCCAACACACATAAACTACCTGGGAAATGACCGCCTGGTTTCAAAACTTTCACTCCTGTTTTCTCGCCTTGAACTTCGATTTCTTCTTCTCTCGTATGGATGAATGTTCTTGCTTTTCCTAATCTGTCCAGTCGGTTTAACCAGCCTTTATCTTCCCATGAGATATAGACTGGACAATCGAATACGGAGGCCCATTCGAGATGGGTGGTGTAGTAGTGGGGATGTGAGATTACTATCGCGGCAAGGCCTCCGAGCTCGTTTATCCAGTTTATTGTTTCTTCGTCTAGGAAGGTTATACAGTCCCAGAGGATGTTTCCTAGTGGTGTTTGGATTAGGATGCATCTCTGTCCGATTGCCAGTTTTGGTTCGGTCCAGATTGAACAGAATCTTGGGTCGTTGGAGAAGAATTTCTTGATGTTTTTTGTAGGGACCTTTTTTTAATTGGGAGAGGGTTGTGAAGCTTTGGCCGGTGGGGGGGACGAATTGGCGGGGGCTTTTTTGTGGTCAGTACCCAGTACTCTCTCTGAAGCTATGTATGTGATTTATTCAGACTGCTTTGAACCTGGGTGAAAGAAGGAAATAGATCTTGATTTTTCAATCCGATACGTATGGGTGGTGTAGTCTTCTGTAGTTTGGTACTCACTCATCACAGATCCTACAGTTCGAAAGTTGTCTGGGGTCCTCGATATCAAATTGTGTACCACATGCCGTGCAGATAAGCAAGTTCTCAGTAGATGGTTCTTCCACTTCAACAAAATCAGTATCATGTTTTTCGCAAGAAGCAAGCAAGAGTAAAGATGCATATGAGACAGCATTTCAAGAGCACGAGGACAAAGAAAAATATTGATGCTCACTGCCTGCGGGTGGGTGTAGCAGAAGATCCGTATTCAAAGTTCGGTTCTTCAAACTGGTGAACGCTTCCGTACTCTCCGTTCCCAATATTGGAATGGATACTCCCAGGCGTGGAATAGAGTGGTGTTGATGCTGTGGAATAGCCGCAATGCCGAGGTGTGGTATGGGCGCTCATTCTGGGCTCTTATAGATATACATATACTATTTAGCCGTCGTTGTGATATGCTGCTCCTCCTCCCATTCTTGGTATGCTGGGTATGATATCACTTGGTAAGGTGATACTGTATCATTGATAAGGGTTGGTTGGGATGGAGATCAGATGACAATGACATATCACCAGTAGAGTGGAAGTGGAGTTGAGACGTGAATAACGTGATGTGATTCCCATTTGAGAATTGGGTTTTTTGGGTTGCTGCCCTGCCTTTGCTGTCGTTGCGTTGAAGGTGGGATTTTGAAAAGCTAAAGCGAGCCAGGCTGAATACAGGAGGTCCTGCCGGTTATCGAGGGTCAGCTCTGTGCTTGTCGTATCGGATCGCTTTGACATCAACTTCCTCAAGCCTCCCTTCTTTGAAAACTTCCTCTCTTCTTCTCCCCAATGCCTATCTGCTCTTGGTGAAATTGAGGTCTCTTACAACATCCCTCTCAATAGGAAAAGTGAACAAGTAACACCATGGTTTACCTACTTGATTACTTCCAGCACCGAAAGGATTGGTAGGTTCAACGATTTCCCCGGATAAGCTACCCCGCAATATCAAGACTGTATAAACCTAACATGCTACGCAAACAGCAAATTCAAGCAGGCAGAGCGAACTCAAAGAATACAAGGTCTCGCGAGTTATCATGGAGCATTTACTACGTCAGAACGAGCAACTCTCTCAAAATCAGTGGAGGAACTTGTTCAAGATGTGCACAAAAGTGAGATTCAACCTATCGACATCCTACGCGCTTACGGCAAAGCTGCACTCAAAGCTCATGAGAAGACCAATTGTGTTACTGAGGTAATGATTGGCGCTGCCGAAGGCTGGACGACGGATGGAAGCATAAATATGCAGGGGCCCCTAGCCGGTATTCCGATTTCATTGAAGGACTCAGTCGTTGTTGGCGGGTTTGATACAACTGTGGGTTACAGCAGCAATGTTGGAAACAAGAATGGCGTTGGACTGAAAGATGGAACTATGGTTAGGCTACTGAAAGATGCCGGCGCTATACCATATGTCAAAACAAACCTTCCAATTACACTTCTCAGTTTTGAGTCGACAAACGATGTTTTTGGGGCCGTTGTACAAACCCACATAACAGCAAATACTCGCCCGGAGGATCTACTGGCGGGGAAGCTGCTCTTCTGGCTGCTGGAGGAGGAAGAATTGGTATTGGTAGTGATGTTGCTGGAAGTGTCAGAGTACCTGCACATTTCTCTGGGATATACAGCTTGCGATGCTCGACTGGTCGGTGGCCCAAGAATGGAATGTGCACAAGTATGCCAGGACAAGAGGGAATTGCAAGTGTTTTCAGTCCCATGACTAGAACACTTCCAGATCTTACATACTTCACCAAGTCAATGATTACCATGCAACCGTGGAAGTATGATCACTCTGTACATCCTATACCATGGAGGGGAGATACTTTCAAGGAGTTCAAGGAGAAGAAGAAGTATCGAGTAGGTATTTTGAGAACAGATGGCGTTGTCGATCCCAGTCCAGCTTGCGCTCGGGCTGTTGATGAGGTTGCAAATGCTCTGAAGAAAGATGGCCATGAGGTCTTTGATGTGGAGCCTCCATCCCCATACGAGGGACTCTGCATTGCTTCAGAACTACTCAACTCGGATGGATGCAAGACCTTCAAGTCATTCTTCCGAACCGGTGAATGGGAAGACCCAGGTGCTAAACAAATGAGCTGGTATATGTCACTACCAAAACCAATTAAGTGGCTATACTATGCCTGGGTCAAGTATGTCCGTCGAGATGATATATGGGCAGGTCTACTGAGGAATTGGTCTGAGAAGTCAGCCTATGAGCAATGGAAGCTCGTGGCAAAGAGGGAAGCTTATAAGGCTAAGTTCCATGACTGGTGGGAGCAAGAAGCAAAGATCGACTTCATGGTCACTCCTGCGAATGCTACGCCGGCGGTTCCGTAAGTGTCATTACTTCCAGCCTTTTCCAGGGCAGCTGTACTGGCGCCTGTTTATACTTTAAAGCTACTATATTTGGGAAATACTGACTCGCTAATAATATAGACATGATGGAATGAAAGATGCAGTCAGCAGGTATGTAACTTTGAAGCAGACACTACTTCCCAAACCTGGTTCTTGGAAATATATCGAATCAATGCTGACACTAAATTGGCAAACAGTTGCGGCTACACATTTCTCTTCAACATTGTGGATTACACCTGCGGCATAATTCCCATTTTGCATGTGGATAAGACGCTAGACTCACTCCCAGCATCCTTCTCCTTGAAGAAACTCAATGGTGTTGCATACGGAGCTTACAAGCATTACGACGCTGTAGCCATGCACGGTCTTCCGGTCGCGGTGCAAATAGTAGGTCAGCGATTGGAGGAGGAGAAGGTATTGGGAGTCATGGAACGTATTGAGGATATTCTAGGTGACAACAAGTATGAATTGATGTCCATCGACTAGATGAAAAGGGACGAGATCGGAGGAGTAACTGGGACTTGACCTGCCCAAAGAAAAGTCATATGCATACACATATGCATATGAAACGTGTGAATAGTACGAATGGATCCATAAATTAGTTCAAAACGTGCGGGGAGTGTTATCATGGTTGGATATACGAAAGACATAAGTGGATGATCTGTCCGAAGCCCCCTTCGTTTATCGACCCCCATTACTTCGCCAAACAAAGGCTCCGAGATCGGATACATTGCCCCATCTTCAGAAGCGAGCTCGAACGTTCAATACTTTATCAAGTACATAAATTCACTAGAAATCCCATACTTATTATCTTTATTTAAGCAGCTACCTATCTTTTCCAAACACAATCAATTGACTTACTTCCCTTTGAACTCAGCAGAGCTACCGACGAACTAGCAATCATCAATACTTCATCCAGTCTCTCCAAGTTCTACTATCCTCATAGCTCCCAGACTTCATTTGAGATTACAATTATGGCTGTTATTCAGGAGGATCATTGGTCTGCTAGTGTGAGTTAATAATCTCGGTTTGTTTCTCTCTCTTGGTTTGGAGTTGTTAGGTAGTGCTACTGCTGGGGAACTGAGGAGTTGAGGGATTGGGAGATTGACTTGTTAATGGTTTTATGATCTAGGCATATCAAAACTCAGCTGCTTTTGTACCTAAGTTGGCTACGAAGGTTTTGGGGTGGTTGGATGTTAAGGCTGATGATGTTATTTTGGATGTTGGTTGTGGTGGTGAGTTTTTTTTTTTGCTCTTCTCTTTGATTTTCTTTCGGGTCACATTTCATTAAATTTGAAAGTTGGCAGACGGGAATGAGGAGAGGATGTGTTACTTCATTAAAACCTTCTCCTATCAGCGTCTCTTTGAGTTGAAGAGAAAGACTTGAATTTGTTTGTGTTTTATTTTGTTTTCAAGGAGAGCAGAATTAGACAATGCTAATATTTAAAATAGATGGGATTCTCAATCTCCAGATTGCGGAGGTTTTGAAGAAAGGGAAGGGACAAATTCATGGGATTGATAGTAGTGAGGCTATGATTGCTGCTGCGAAACGAGATGCGAAGGCTGCTGGTGTGGAGGAGAAGTGTACTTTTGAGGGTATGTTCATGAAATGTGCTCGCTTATACGAAGTATAGATTTTGAAGCGGATATCTGGCTAACCTGAAATACCAACATATAGTTTTCGATGCTACCTCAGGGCCAGTCGGCACAGAACAATACGACAAAGTATTCAGCAACGCAGCCATGCACTGGATCCTCCGACCAGTCGAACACCGAGAATCCTTCTTCCGCTCCATCCACACCTGCCTAAAACGCAACGGAACCTTCGTCTTCGAAATGGGTGGAATGGGAAATGTAGGTGAGATGCGTACAGCTCTCCTCTCTGTAATCAGCCGTCGTGTAGGTATTCAAAAAGCAAGAGAAATCGATCCGTGGTTTTTCCCAGATGAGATTTGGATGACGAAGATGTTGGAGGTTACGGTGGGTGGTTTCAAGGTTGAGAGGATTGAGAGGGAGTTTAGACCTACGAGGGCTACTGAGGGAGAGGGCGATGGGGTTGGTATTAGAGGGTGGGTTGTGCTTATGGGGAAACAGTTCTTTGATGTTATTGAGGATAAGATGGAGAGGGGACGCTGTGTTGATGAGGTTGTGGAGTTACTTGGTAGTGTTTGTGCTAGTCCTGGTGGGGGGGATTGGATTGGTTATGTTAGGTTGAGGGCTATTGTTCGGAAGGTTTAGATAAGTTGATTTAATGATCTTTGTTGTTAGGCATTAGATTAGAGCGTAGATGATAGAGTTAGTGTAGAAAAGTAACTTGAAGATAATCAAAAGGTCTAATCTATAACTTTATACTTGTTATAACGCAATCTCTTAGACCTTCGATAGATGTATTAGCTCTTCCCTAATAACGCACACCGATACCGATACCAGAGTTGTACCTTGCTCAAGCATTACCACGTGGTGACTTTATTTTATAGTATAAGCACCTACCAGCTAACCGGACTATCTCTTAAGACCAGTTTTTCTAATGCTACTGTAAGTATAGATAGAACATAGTATACGAAAATGACTCTGTTATCTAAGATAAGATACGCACTGTTTTATAGGACATAGCTACCCCTGGACTTCGGTGAGATACCTAGCATTATACTCAAGAACTAGTATTAGATAAAAGACGTCTTAAAGAGAATAAGTTATTACTATACAACCCTCAATCCTCACTAACTACCTCTCAAAACAGAAGACCCAAAACCCTAGTATTCCTAGTCTCGCCGAAGGAAATCCTATATAAAGTAAGGTAGTATAGTAGAGAATCCGACTAAGCGTGGCTGATACTCCAATTAGAGACTTTGTATAGATTTCTCGGAATGTAGAAATAGAACTAAGTATATAATATTTATACATCTTATCTTAGGATATAATGCTAGATACTATTTATATTTATAGTATATCGCCTCAAACTCAGCGAATCTTTTTTAAGGTTTTGGGGCTAAGGTGCTACGACACTTTGGCGAGGTACTTACCCATATTGATCAATTAATGAATTGATCCTGAGAGAATTGGTGGTGTACATTGTACATACTCTATTCAGTCCTTCTAGCAGTAGAGTAAACTTCTTCAATTTACACCTGATCCAACAAACTCCACTGCTCTTTCAACGCAGTTGCTAACCCATAAGTTCTCCATCCAGTAGCCTTTTCCATTTTCTGTAGAAATGATATCGCCACCTGTCTCTCTTCCGGACAACTTAAGAAGTAGCCACCTATATATAGTAGTAATCGTCAACTTTCCAGCTTTTCAAAGATCAGATTTGGAACACTTTCAGGGAACGTACAGAGAGATAGGATATGACAAGTCGTGAACCACGCATTCTGTACATTGGGATTGCCAAGTGATAGACCAATTATTATACCTATATTCTTTGCTACGGATTTCTGTCATACCTCAAGTCAGCATGAGTCATTGGAATCCTTCTTATTGCTATACTGACTTCAACGGTTTTTCTCGCTAGAAAAGAATCATATCCGGCTGATGGGAAGATAGGTCTATAAGCTTGGAGAACAATGGCTGCTAGATAGTTATATTGCACACCAGCA
The DNA here is from genome assembly GCA_009805495.1 of Pezicula neosporulosa. Taxonomy (NCBI): domain Eukaryota; kingdom Fungi; phylum Ascomycota; class Leotiomycetes; order Helotiales; family Dermateaceae; genus Pezicula; species Pezicula neosporulosa. The sequence goes on from SELE01000002.1 coordinate 463,409, forward strand.
ACTAGATACAGTCAGATTCAAAGTACCACATTTTCCCCAGGACGACATACCATGAACAGCACTTAATAGCCACATCTGAGGGAAAACAATTCCTTGTCCAGGATCCGGTTCTTGAATGCTGATAGGATCGAAAGTAGACGGTTTCGAAATCTTCCACTCTTCTATTGCCGAAGCCAGATCATCCCATTCTTCTGTCGTTGTAGCTCGGTCTGAATCGAATGCATACGAGATTACTTTTGCGAGGAGATACACCGAGACATTAGCCCAGCCGTCATCCTTCTGCTTTAAGAAAGCTGTGGACTTCTCAAAGTTCTCCAATCTAATAGTGAGAGGCTGTTTGAACACTAACGAAACGTAAATCTCTTGCCGTAGAGAGACCCAGCTTAAGGCTTCCCCGAGCCCTCCCGATGAGGTAAATCTGGCTATTGAGTTGAGGATTTTGTTCGCACCGAGTAAATGACACTTCGGATCAACGACTTACGGTTATGGTCAGCATGCAAATCTCAGCTTCACCAAGAACACTGAAGTATGCTTACAATCCCTCTCCTCGTAAAGTCGTAGTGTAACAATCGCCGCAAGCAAATTTTCATCGAATGGTTCTTCCGTCTCCGAAAGAGTGGGAATCAGCAGCGATAAGCTTTTACTGTAGTATAATGATGATTCACTCAGATCACTACCTGAGAGTAAAAGGAGATTTTGAGATGAGAAGGCGAAAATTGCGTTCAATATTACTGGGCTTTGCATCGCCATTTGCGGGACAACAGTTGCAAAGTGGCGATCCATATCACATACATCTGCCTAGAAAACCAAATTAAGTTAGCAACAGAGTCGGAAATGTATGTCAGCATGGCTATATACCCATGGTGCTAAATTTTCGATATAGTGTCGAAGCAGGACGGCTTGTCTTTCAGATAACAAGTGAGAGGTTGCCGACCGCAGTGGCTTTGAAATATCCTTATTTACAGTTGAATGTACGGATAGGCTACCATGAGGGCTGGTGATTTCTTGCATTTCAAGATGAAGGAAGCTGGGCTGGGGTGAAAGTGACGAACGTTCGGCATCGAAAAACTTGTGTTGGTCTCTCACTGGAGATACATATGGCTGACTGCTGAGTGATGTGTTTTGTATATCTGGGATCTGATTGATTATGCTGTCGGGGCATAAGTTGGCATGTTCATCCTCCCTAAATTGAGGATCACTAAAGTGAGTCTCTAAAAGTCCTGAGCTAAAGGCAGTTGGAGAGTCACAACTGTCGAAAGTAGACACTATTGGTTGATTTGACTCAGGATCAGGAGGCTCAGAGTACTCATCCTCTTCACTGCCTGGGCCAATAGTGTCATCTACAATGAAGTTTGCTCGTTAAATTTTAGTAACCTTGTCCACAGAAAAAAAGAGAAGAAGAGCTCACCAATATCTGGCGTTGAAAGCCAGACTTGCCTTGGGCTGTACACAAAATCCACCCTTCTCTTCTTCTTATCACGACCCCTTCTTTGAGATACAGAGTGTACATGTTTGAACCGGAAGGCCCGATCTCGCTCGCACTTGTTTTGAGTCTCGGAACAGTTTACACAACTCTGATTTTCTCCCTTGAATATGCCTTGTAATAATAATGGAGAGTTAGATAAGCGAGCATTTCACGTTAACAGAAATAAACAATAATAAGTAGTAAACCTACATTTCCGATGCTTCTGGCGACAGTTCTTGCTACACACAATGTCATCAGCATAGCTTCCGAGATAGGAGACTGTTTTTGATAGGAGTGAAGTGAAATGCAAGGAGATCGACTCACCATCCACTTAGTGGAGCCATACCAACTAGCATATCACAGCGGTTGCATTAGGACGATTTGATATTTCTCATTTGGGGGTTCAAGTCTAGATGCTTTCCTGCTCAAGAAGGATTCCATGCATTGATCATAGAAGGTGCAATAGCTAAAGAGGGGTAAAGTGGAGTGCATTACCGAGATGCCCGACAAGACTACTAGTGGTCTGGGCGACCCGGTCAAGCCTCCTCCTTTCTTTGTCTTTGCCCAGTTCTATCTGTGCTTTCACTTAGTCATTTATTTGGTTCAGTGTGTGCCCTTACGATGTTGTCAGATATTGTACGAATTGGCTTACAGGAGATCTTTTTGATTAGGGCAACTGAGTTATCAGCTCAGTTGGCCAAGTCAGCTGAGCTATCCAAGTCTGGTGAAGTACTCAAGTCTATCAAGTATCTTTAAATATATAGTGATCTAAACTGACCTCACGTACACTAATTTATACAATACTTAAAGATAGTAAAGACGAGATGTACAAAATTTTAACGATATGTACTACTTCTACCGTTGTCCAATTGCTTGAAAAAACCTCACTTGAGCAATTGTATCGTAGTAGGCAAGTATGACAAAATTCAATGAGGCAGATTTCTAAAGACAATATAATATATTAGTAGTCATTTCAATTAGATATTTAATAACTCCTGAAGCTACCCAGATTTACCTTGTCGCTTAGTGTGTTAATGTTGCCACAAGGGTACCTTTTGTACTTTTATGCTCTGAAGGATAACTACAAAGCCTCATTTTACACATCATGAAGTTGTAATATTAACATTTCCCGGTAGCCTAGGCTTTGGACGAACCAGCATTACTCAGGTGAAAGATACTGTGCTTATATCTAGTCTTCATTAATACAGCTACTTAACACAGCATCCATCCTGTACAGCACTTTGCTTCGCTAGTAAGCAATTATTACCTTTTCTCTTTAAACAGTTCATCACGTAAGAACACAAATCAACTCTTTTCAACTCTTTTACTCTGTAGTCAATCTTCATTCCCTCCCCGTTACCACATCACATGCCACCCAAGACCCAAGACCCAAAACCCAAGGCTCGCTTAAGCATCGTCCAATGCCCAAAGAATTCAGGGGGTAATTTAAAATAGAGTCGTTTCTTCACAGCTCAAAAACGGCCCCCACTCCCGCATGATCTCCAAGCGGTAGCAGATCAAACCAATCTTATCTCACCCCCCACATTCGAATCTGGTTAAGATATGCAACAAAAAGCAATTATTGATATCACGCCCTGCCCTGGGCGACTAAGACGAATCACGTGATAACATACTCAAACAGCCAAGTACAAACAACAAATTCATTTTATTGCGGCCAACTATCCCAAATGGATGATTCTTAATTCATATTATATATACATTAGTAAGTTTCATATATACGTACAATATTTTTAGAACGCTGCGACATTCCATTCTAAATGGAAGCCTCCAATCTCCCCCTTCCATTGCATCCGGTCGCGTCCTATAAAGCTCGCTCGTACGCATGAAATACGTAAACTGTTCGAAGTATACTACCCAGAAATGTAGGGTATAATTCCTTTCCGAGGCACTGTACTGAGTTTTGGTAGGTCTATCACAAACGCCATCGCCATGATTTAATCCTCAAAGACCATCTCACATGCACAATCATCGTGCTCGCATTATGGACCACGAACAGTCCTTTCACTATCCATCCATCTCCGACTAACAGTCGGTCTGCTACTACTTCCTCCTCCTCTATCAGGAGTGCCTTGAGGAGTGCCATGAGGAGTGCCATGCTGAGCATTCAGACTTTCTGCTTCCTCGTCTGTCATGCTTGAGCTGTGCGCCATAAATTCGGCTCTTGGGCTCCGTGGCGTACTTTGATTCAATTTGTCCACATTTTCGACAGTAAGCTTTTGCCCTTGGTTCTGGTTCTCGTCATGGGTGACTAGTCTATCTGAAGTCCCTGGGCCTGCTACAGAGATGAGTTTGTTGTCCCTCAGACTCGCGGCCTTCTCGTCGGCAGCCCTCTCTGCGCTCGGCTCTATCCGCTTCAGATTCTGGTCCTGGTATTGTGAGTCTATGTGACTCCCTGCGCTCGCTTATTGTCGGTCTTGGAAGCTCCAGTGAAAGCCTTTTCTCAGGAGAATGAGCTTTCTTCGGACTTCCGCCCTGCCCGTAAATCGGAACAGTGGCAGTGCCACAATTATGTTCTTCCGACTCTGAACAATCACTTCCGAAGCTGCCGTGCTTTGTTGGAGTATTTGGAACGCGCCTGTTGACAGACCACCTGACGAGCATTTTCTCAAGGGTATTGCTCTTCACTGGCTTCGCTAAATAGTCATCCATCCCTGCCTTTTGGCACTGAGTTTGTTGTCAGCGACAATGTTATACATCGCACAAAGAAACGAAACACTAGCTGGGAAATATACGCTAAAATAAAGAGACTTACTTTCTCTCTGTCACCACTAATTGCTGAAGCGGTCATTGCTATTGAGGAAGGAGTTAGTGATGCTCTCTTAGTTCCTATTTAGTAAAGGGGGTGGGGTTCTCATAAGTACATGACATCAAGGGCAAAAAGTTGTGTGGAGGCTCTGGAATGCTATTGAGATATTTTGACTTGGTCATTACTTACCTACGATAGGTATCTCACGTGTGGTTGCATTGTAAGGTGAGTGGTGACGAATGATATGTGTGGCTCGATATCCACTAAACAGCTCGTCAGTCATGCCTGAGCTCTTTGCAAAATAGACCTGGGGGCTCGTCTAGGACTCTTTAACTATAGAGATGCGCGAGCTAGTTGATTTGAATCGGAAAAAAAAATACTGCTTACTCAATCCTAGGCATTTGGCAGTCCATGAGAATTATGTCCGGTTTCGGATGCTTTGGGTGTGGTTCTTGGGTAGAAAGAAGATAATTAAGGGCCTCCTCTCCGTTCCAAACAGCCTCCACTGAGAAGCCCAGTTTGCGGATGGTCTTGAGAGCGATTTGCTGATTTATTGCGCTATAAGGCCTTGGTATTAGAATATGACATTGCAGAATATTCATTGGCAGGAGTAGTTCAAACTTACTTATCTTCAACAAGCAAGATCTTGGTTTTGGATCGTTCTTCGCGAGACAGATCTAACTCGGGAGGTGTGAGAGGAAATGGCTTTGTGCGCGAATTTCGATGACCTTCAGAATTTTCAGAATTGCAAGAGACACTCATTTCGGATTGCAGACGGTCTGGAAGAGTCCCCAAATCCACCACAGCAGTAGATCCATCATGATATTGTGGTTTGTTAAACGGAATCCAAAATGTAGCTGTAGTCCCAGACCCGAGGTTGGATTCAAGAGTGATTTCACCTTTCATGAGATCGACCAGATTCTTCGATATTGTCAAGCCCAGTCCCGTTCCACCAAATCGTCGTGCAGTAGAAGAATCTGCTTGACTAAAAGGCTTAAACAGCCGTTTTCTAACTTCTTCTTCTATGCCGATCCCAGTGTCCTCGACGATAAACTTAATCTGGATGGTATCCGCATCTTCTTTCTCTTTCAAGACACGGAACTTGACAGATCCTTCAGAAGTGAACTTGATACTATTAGTGAGGAGATTTGTAATTATTTGACGCACTCTTCCAGGATCTCCAAGGACAACAAGGTCGTTGGCACCACCGATCTCGATTTGCGACTCGAAAATCAAGTTTTTGCGCTCAGCAGCGAAACCAAGCATCTTGCTGACATCACGTACGACCACAGATAAGGAGAATTGCACTTCCTCTATGTCCAGCCTTCCTGACTCAACCTTGGAGAAGTCTAGAATATCGTTTATGACAGTCAGCAAACCATTCGCAGATCGTTGAACATTCTCGGCACATTCGCGTTGCTCTTCATCCAAATCAGTGTCGAGAAGAAGTTCGGCCATTCCAATGACACCAGCAATTGGCGTTCTGATCTCGTGGGACATGTTGGCAAGGAATTGGGACTTTAATCGAGAAGCTTCTTTTGCCGCTGTTTCATTCGCCAGTAGTCTTTCGTTTGCCAGTTCCTGGGCTTGTAGATCTGCTTCTCTGTCTTTGAGTTCTGTAACATCCATACTAACGCCAATTACTCCATCTATAAAGGCATTGTTTTCACGACCACCGCCTTCCTTTTTACCAAGAACCGGTACGAATCGTGTCCGATACCAGCGACCATCAATAGTATGTTCATGTACATCCTCCATTGTCTTGCCAGTTAGGATATCTTCGATTGGTTGCAATGGACCAGGAACAGGTTCTCTCTCATAATACGTAGGATTTCGGAGTCGGAAGAACACGTCATAGACGTTCTTGCCGATATAGTCTTCACTCTTCGATACCTTTCCACTACCACTCTTGCTCTCGTCCCCAGAACCTGCATCACTATCCAGATCCCAGATAAAAGCACCTTCGAGGAGCGTTAAGTTCCGGTTGCGGTCGACAGAAAATAGCGTGACTATTTGATTATTACAATTAGCGCTTGTTGTAGGAAAATCTAGGACCAACAAAGAATTTTCTTAGGTGGGCAATGCCTGTCTTGAGACTTCTTGGGGAAAACACTGAAGAAATAGTACGAACCATGAGCATGGTGGATTACACTCAATAATTGTTGACGAGTCCTTCTGGCTGCAAATCGAGCTTCAACCGCATCATGGATGTCGGTACATGTACCATACCATTTTTCGATAACGCCAGTTTCCTTATTTCTCATGCACACCGCTCGTCCCAACATCCATCTCCATTCGCCATCTGCTCTCCGGCATCTATACTCCGTGGTGTACGGTTCACCCGTCTTCAATGAATGTGCCCAACGTCTACTGGTGGCCGCCATATCGTCTGGATGGAAAGGCAGTTGCCAACCCATCCCTAGTGACTGCTCCTCTGTAAGCCCAGTATACTCGTACCAGCGCCCGCTAAACCAATCATGCATTCCTTCGGGCGTTGTCGTCCACACCATTTGGGGTAAGCTGTCGCAAATCAGTTGAAATCGTTGTTCGTCCTTGTCTTTGATATGATTGATCTCTTCCTGCATTTTAGTTATATCTCTGCAAGTAACAACTCCAGCAAGGAATTCTCCGGTGTTCTCATCGCAGATGGTTTCACACCCAAACAGTCGTAGAATATCTTTTCTTCTGTGTCCGGGTCATACATTCCAATTTTTTGGCTTTCGAAAGGTGTTTGCGTGTTTACCAGAACCGCAATTGGAAATTCAGAGGGGTCTAGTCGCCTTGTGAATGTCTCGTCCCAGATATGCCACTTTCCAAGAACATCTAAGCCATCTTTCACTATGCCAGTATCACTCGATTTGTGAAATAGACGACGAGCAGCTCTATTTGGAATAGTCAGACTCTTGTCTTTCCACATGGCCAGGATTGGTATTTCAGTATTGTCAAGCAGGGCGTCCTTCATCATCAGAACTTTTTGTAGGCTAGAAGGCGCACTTGAAAGGGTTGACCTTGTAGGTGGGCCAAGTGGTGGAAAGACTGAAGAACTCAGTGCTGCATTCGTGGGGCTCGTTATTGCTGATGACGTGGAACTAGAGTTATGTAGTGACCCGCGATGTGAACTTCGTCCAGAACTGATAGACGATTTACTTGATCGCGGCAATGAGCCTGAACCCGAGGATATCTTTGCAGAGCCAAGTGCCATAGGACGAGCCACTTTTCTAGACTGGCCCTTGGAATCGGGCAAGGATGTCTGTCCCGAATCAGCATTTGTAAAGGTGAGTGTATAGAATCTTTCGTCCTCGACCTCCCAAATGGAGACTATCATTTTTGCGAATAAGTGACTACTCGCTGGCATAGGCTTCAGCTTGCTATCCCGACTTGCGAACAGCGATGCTGAGATTTGCGCTGTTGCAAGGACTACCTCGACTACAGCATCATGAACTAGGCCTCGGTTCTTATTTGCACTAGACCTTCTACTGAGAGGTGGTCGTTCGGATCGCTCTGCCGTTGGTGTTATCCCTCCATCAGAGTCTCGTTCTTGAGCGGGTGTGTCTTCGCCATGAGAGCCCATGTCAGCGGCAAGTCCCTCGAGAAAGCTTTCCCAGGTGACCCACACAGGCCTTCCATCTTGTAGCAGATCGATCCCTAATGAGAAAAGGGAATCAGTAACTACGTTATTATAATATGCTTGAATTGTGAAGGAAAAGGATTAACGGGTGTAAGCGACAGACGTATGGTGTACCGAGGGTGCACAATGGTCTCAACTATTGAACTGATTCGATTTACCCAGAAAATCAAGTAATCATCCTACTACTATCAACGCTTTTCCCAGCAGTAGAACGTACCCTAGGTCGAGTGACTGTGAACGGCAGCAAACCACTGAGTTCTCTTGGCCTTAAATTATGTTGATGTTGCCCTCCAACCAACATCTAAGCAATGACCTAGGTCGCAAGACCAGAATTGGAAAAGCATAAATCTTGCCAATTCACTTACCAAGTTGGCTCAATGTTTGGCCTCGGAGTCTGTCCAGGGCTGATATTCCGTCGTCACTTGAGTTATCTTCGGGTCCATCTTCCAATCCAAGTAACCTTCCCATTGACTCATTAGCCAGAACCACAGTCTTGAGGCTGTTCAAAACCATTAACGGAATTGGCAAGTATTGAAGAGCGGTAATTGCTAGATGAGCTGCAGAAGAAACCCCACCCAGGTCTAAACGCAGAAGGCTGCTATTTCCTGAGCCTCGCCTTTGAGGCGACTGGCCACGATCGTTGAGATAGCTTGCGGCTTGGAGCGATTCGAGTCCATCAATCTGGCCAGGAGGCATTTGAAGTGGTGATATAGGCCGCGGGTAGTCGTCGAGGTCGGATTCTCGTGCTGTAGGCATAGGGCCCGCCGATGAGGGAGAGGTCCCATTTGGCAGGCTATCGACAGAATTCATTTCTATTCCAAGCGCATCGAGCATTGAGCATCGACAGTATGAAAACTGTCGATGGATATCGCGACCTGCGTATTGTGTCCAGAACCCGTCTCGTAAGGTGGGCTCGGCTTTGCTATTCTTTGTCCCAACTTTCCGTGCACAGATTATTCCAATTCGGACTTGTATGTCATTTACTCTTTTCAGTGTTGTGCGGTGTGCAGTAGCTACTGCGTCATGTCCACAGACCCAAACCACCCCACAATATGGCGTCCAACCTTCAAGACTTAAGTAACTGCTGACCAGCTTCGAATGCCGTGGTTTGAATCTCGCGAGTAATGGTTTGGTATAGATGGGTTCATTAGATATCTGCAATGATCTCTTTTGAAAAGGTAGAAGATAAGGCTTGTTGATGGCTGGGGATTTCTTGTTTGCGTCAGGCTTTCGGCGACGGTTGGGTTAGAGTTTTGGTGTTGAAGCTCGAGTATAAAAATGGTTAGACCCGGTGGTGCGGTGCTAAGTCTACAAGTCCAGACCCTCCAAACGGGAATGTTGCCAAGACAAAAGATGCTGCGTTTGTCCGGTGGAATTCTTTTGATTGTGTTTTTGGAAAACGAAGACGAAGGTGATGCGAATCCTCTGAAGCTGGTTGTCTCTCTCCTTGGTCTTGTTGAGTAGGAAGAGCCCACAAAAGCCAATGCTAGGGTACGTCTGTAGGCACATTTACGGTACTTGCAAATTGCACTTGCACATACATACATAAGCAGAACAAACGACTTTGTCGTCTCGCAGCGCCAAGGCAGCACCTACCGAGCGTTAAACTGGCAAAAGGCAAATCCGCCGGTGTGCAAGGAAGTCCTCCAAACTGCTCGTCATCTTGTTGGAGGCTCGCTGGGATCCCTAGAACAGAAAGGCGACCCCTAAAGAGAAGATCTTGAGCAGCAGACACCCACTGGCACGACTGGCCATCACTGGGCCGCGAGAACGTGGGGCCCTCAACGTTCAATTCCAGCGCTTGCAAGGGAGAAACCTTCGATGGTGAACTCTCTTTCTCTTTCCGCTAACCACTGCAACAGGCCCATGCCTTCCAATCTCGAAATCTGACGGTGGTGGCGGCTGGCCATCCCCGCATGTGAGTCTGCGACGGAAGCAGTCAGAGAGAGAATGACAGCCTGTAAAAAGGCGTCGGTATAGGCGGCATCTACAGCATGCTCACCCAACGGCGACAAGACAGCTCAGCAGTGTTGCAGTGACACTTTGTTCTTCGTATCATCGACGCTGTGCTCTCGAGAACAGACTGATTTTCTGACGTTGGTAGGCCATCAGTTCCGTTCTGGACCCTTTGATCTGCGGAGAATTGTTCCTTGTCGCACAACTTTAGGAGGTCGCCCGGCGATTGGAGCAGTGATCTTCGGTGGCGCTAGGGTCAAGGAGATCTGGCCACTCAGAGCCATATGTCTCAACCAGGATTTTACGGCGTGGCGAGCGCTGATCGGACCAGGGCCTAGGAGGATAGGGCGATGTGACGTCGATGGCCAGGGGAGGAGGCATTCTAGGGGTCTCGATTATGAATTACATGCTGGGAAGACAGACGCATTGGGCAATTGGTATGAACCTATCAACCGTCGGTAATTCCTACTTTGTAGTATCACATCAGCCTTGCAGTGGTCACTCTTTCACAGTAGTGTTTCGCGGCCATAGGCTCAATTATATGGCCCAAGTCCATAATTCAAGGGGTCTTGCGGCAGCAGGTGGTGTACAGTAGCACTGAATAGACACCCCGCAGGCACGATGTATGTCATAGAGACCCTGATACATTGACATAAGCTTAGCATTACCGCATCTTAAAAGTTTTGAGAGGATGTGTGTGACATCCAGAACAGTAACTCTATTAGATTGTTTTGCATCATCTTAACGGTTCTCTGGATAAATTTGGTGCTGATAGAGGCGCAGGAGCTTCTCAGCTGATACTGGCAAAAAAAAAAAAGACTTTGCAAGTAGTAGCTGACGCAACCTCTACTTGATTGATTGCAAGACATTAAAACTATAATTTATTCATAGCCACAAATTCGTAACAGACTTGTAATAATCCGTATAACTGATTGATAACATGCGATATATAGGTAGGTTGAAGAATGGCTCTAATTGGAAGTCCGCTTTGACGATCTAGGGATATCAGCTCTTCGAAAGCCACAAACGCATCATTTCTACAAGTTGCGATCTTCGTCAGAGATAAGGTGATGTGGGGTGGTCCTCTCATTTGCCGTGTCCTCCTCAGGTCGGTGCTTTGGATGTACTGTATTTGCCAGTCTCCTGTAGCACGAAAGGTACCATTGCATTTATTCCCTTCATAGCCAAGCCGACGAACCACCTACGACATCCCTTCTTTTCAATCTCCTAACCAAAATACCCACCCCAATCGGACCAATTATCGTGCAAATAACCACAGCCCAAACAATCACAAGAAAAACATCTTCGCCCCCAGGCTTGCCCTCCGATCCATCGCTATGCCTTAGAGTTAACGTTCCAGAGCTCTGGGATAACGATACAATCAAGAATCCAATCTCTCCTCTGGCAACCATAGCAAAGCTAACAAGCAACGCTGCAGAATGCGGCGCGCTTGTTGAGACTTCCTCAGTATGGGGTTGCCGTTGCTGGTTTTCAGAGCTCTGGGACCTGTTATTGGATCGTCGGCGGATGGAGAATTTCTTCTGCTGTAGAATCTTCTTGAAATAATCGGAATAGATCACAAGCGCAACGAGACCTTTTGCAACCGTCATGAGAATAGCATATATGATACCTTTCCATAGTATAGATGCTGCAAACATATTCGTGATAGGGATAGAAAAGCCAATTGAGGCCTATAACGAAATCAGCGATGTGCTTCCAGGACACAAATGTGAATGCTGACTTGAAGATTAAATGTCCGGTAATAGATGACTAGGACTCTGGTGAAGAAGGATAAGGAAGGAAAGACTTACGAAGAAAAATGGTACCAAAATATACTCCATGGCAGGCTTGTAGTACTCCTCGAACACTTTGCCAGGAGAGTTCGCAAGCACCAAATCTGGCTGCTCATCTGTACCGATGTCCCATAAATAGTTCACAATACCACCAGCAATAAATGAAGCGAACAACACCGATGCATCGATAAAAGAAGCAATTGTGACATAGATGATTAATACTGTCGTAGACAGTAGAAATGAGATGTGTGGTATACCATGCACAGCTTTGACAGCACTTCTCTGCAGGCTACACTTGGAGGACGGAGAAGAGCTCATATTAGTATCATGCTGAGCATTCCCGCCTATAGCAGTCCAGAGTGGTTTCAGGATAAAAGGCGCAATGAAGATAGTGACAAGCAGCATGCCAAAGCTTGCTGCAATAGGACGAGCAATAGGCCAACCTGCACTTCCACCATTGCCTAATGTTGTGACAATATTGACCATGACCAACCCGACAACATCATCCATCATAGCGGCCCCCAACAGAACAACGCCAACCCGGGTCTTGTGCATATTGGCCGAAGAGAGAATTGCTAGCGTTGTGCCCAGGGATGTACTGCAAAGTGAAGCGCCAGCAGAAAATCCTGCCAAAGGACTTGGGAACAATGTGCCAGTACTACCTGGAAAAGGAAACACAAGTAGCAAAAAGGACATTGCAATAGGCATAAGTAGTCCTACAGTAGCGACAGATATTGACATGCCGGCGGATTTTCTCAACAGTACAAGGTCTGTACCTAGCCCTCCTTCAAAGACGAGTCCGATAAGACCAAGGTAGCCAAAAGCTTGGATAGCTTCTTGTGTTCCGTGAGAAAGCCATGTCGATCCTCCAACTGGCATACCCCAAATGATGCCAATTAGGATCTCTCCAATCAATCCACAATAAAGAAGCCGATCCAGAATATATCGAGTACCATTCAGGAGGACAAGGAAGGAAGTCAGCGTCAATATCAAGACGATTCCAGGCTCTTCGTAGGCCAGGTACGGCATTCTGAAGGCCTTTCCAATGAATGGTCAAAGTTGAGGATGGGAACACAATTAGCTGGATACAATAGGTGCTTGTATACTAGAAGCCATAATGCTGTTAGACAACGATAGAAGAGTTTTAATAACTGAATCAACAACACGAAATGAAGCCTTATGTCACGGGTACGAAGTACTCGCACCCGTATTTGCTTGCCAAGCAATCAGACGACGCTAAGATTGCGCCCTGGGAATTTTTGTCGCAAGCGATAAGAGACACTTTTTTCCTCACACGCATCTAGAGGTCTCTAACCTCCCCAAACAAACCACAAGATGAATGCGCACGCCCTCCTAACATCTCAAGGATGGCGTGGAACAGGGCATTCTCTCCATCCAACGAGCGACAAAACTGGACTCTCACGGCCACTCCTCGTATCCCAGAAACAAAACAATCTAGGAGTTGGCAAGAAACAGCATAAGACGAGTGATATGTGGTGGATGAACGCATTCGACAAGTCACTGCAAGGATTAGACACATCCAAGGATGGGGCGGTTGTGCAGACTGTTACAAATGGAGGTTTGGATATGGTTGCGAAGGGTGGTGCGAGGTTTGTTGGGAAGGGAGGGGGCCTCTATGCTAGTTTTGTGAGCGGAGGATGTTTGACTGGGACGTTGCCGCCAGAGGATAAGGGGGTGGAAGTTGTAACTGAAGATCATGTTGTGAAGAAGAAACGGAAGAGGGATGAAGTTGAGGAGACGAAGGAGGAGCGGAGGGCGAGGAGAGCTGCGAAACGAGAGTTGAAGGCAAAGAAATCAGCTGCTAAGGAAGGCAATAGTGCCGTTTCAGACGGCAATGGGGTAAAGGTCGAGTCTAAAGAAGAGCGAAAGGAGCGCAGACGACTGAAAAGGCTCAGCAAGGCAGCGAAGGATTCAGCTGAAGATACACCCTCGAACGAAGAGGATAAGTCCGCAAAGGTTGAAACGAAAGAACAGCGCAAAGAGCGCAGACGACAGAAGAAACTTGTTAAAGCAACAGTAGAGGTTCCAGTGGATGCATCTGAGAAAGCAAAGAAGAAAAAGCGCCGGAAAGAGTAGATTTAATGGAACTTACTTTCTCATCAATGTTAGCGCTGCGCGGAGTTCTGGGGTATGGCTAATTAATCAAACAAATTTGCGGCTACGTGTCTTGGGGTATCTTTTCTGACCCGTTTGATACAAATCATGGCATTCTGCCCTAAAACTCATCCTTGATGGTATGAACATGCTCTACTGTGAATCTCTTTTTGTGCCTTCATGTTTCCTTGGGTATCTTTCCTGGTCTGTTTGATAGCAGCCAAGGTCTTCTCTCCCAAAACTCATCCCTGATAATATCCACATGCTCTACTGTGATTCTTGCCTTTGCCCGTCTCTTTCTATCTTTTTCTTCTTGAGTCTTCGACGACTTTACTTCGTCCACAGTCTTCGCCGCATCATCTTCTACAAGAGCAACGGTGCCCGGCTCTACCAGTTCATACTGAGTCCGTGAGAAGATGTTCACATAGTATGGACACTTGACTTACATCACGGAAGACCACACTCCCTTTCTTGTAAATCTCAGGCTCATTGTTATAATTGATCTTGAACCTCGAGAATAGGATCTCGTTCTTATCTGCAGCGAGAGACCCCTAAGACTATGTGAGCAATTTCAATTTTTGTTTTGTGTGTTCACTTACAGCAAGCTCCTTCTCAGCAGTTTTGGCATCCATACTACCATTCTGTATCAGTGCCCAAAATGTGGTATTATAAAGGTTATTGATGTGGCCTAGAGACTATTAATTTCTTTTTCTTCTACATTTTGAATGGGAAACTCACAGTCAACCTGTCTCCAACTCATATAGTCTCTCAGATTCTGCACGCTTGGATATTGTACCGCTCTACCGTCAAAGCTTGGAAAAGGTGATGTGAGGGGTTGCTGAGGAAAGAAAGATGCCCAAAGGTGCACATAATATGCTGTAAAGGTAGATACGACCGTAGTCATAAGTTTGCTGCTTCATCTTCAAAATCTCGTATTTGAGGCTTGGGAAAGAGTCATACCTTGATCGCCGTTCAAAAAGCACACATGATCTGTGAAATACAAAACTGAAACCAAATCAGCTTTGCTCAACAAAGCGAAACCACAACAGGATAAATTACCTGTACTCATCACTAATGCCATATGCGATTACGATATCCGGCAACTCAGACATAACTTTCATCGCAGCAGCATTCATCAGATCAAGCGCTCGACGATCATTTGGTTTCTCAAAAGCATGCTTATCTGAGAACCTGTGAGAACGTTAGCCTTTTGAATACGCATTGATACGATATGCCTTCATACTTATGGAATCCTCTTCCATCTATGCGCACTACAATCCAGGTGTTTGGCAACAATAGATCCGGTTGCTCAAAAGCTTTCACGTACTCATATCTAACGACATATTAGTTTCTGTTAAAGCTAAGTCAAAGACACAATTAAGACTTACTTGGAATTCGCCATTTCTCTAGATGGTTGTTTACTGTTTCACCAATAATGTTCTTTGGTAAGGATAGGGTAGGTGAAGTGGTGTTGTGATGAAAAGGGAACAAGTGACTAGGCGCCTGGAAGCGAAGCGA
The DNA here is from genome assembly GCA_009805495.1 of Pezicula neosporulosa. Taxonomy (NCBI): domain Eukaryota; kingdom Fungi; phylum Ascomycota; class Leotiomycetes; order Helotiales; family Dermateaceae; genus Pezicula; species Pezicula neosporulosa. The sequence continues at coordinate 478,651 of SELE01000002.1, forward strand.
GATTTTGCGGGCCGAAAACTCGGTAGTCAGAAACTACCTGATGTATGTAATTAACAGGTTCTTTAGCAAACAAATCAAACAGGGCGCTTGGTCTAGGGGTATGATTTTCGTTTCGCAACATCCATTGTACGGGGTTGACTACTATGAAAGGTCGTGGGTTCAATTCCCACAGTGTCCAGTTCTTTTACTGCTCGCATTGTCTATTCAATTCTTTTTTTTTATACGTTTAAAGCGTTGAGTCTTTTTGTGTTGTTTAGAGGTTCTGATTTTTGCGAGTTGTGGAGATTTCGTCGGCGTTCGGCTGATCGGTCATTCTGCATTTTGCGCTAAGAACCTAAGCGAGTCCCTAAAGTACTAACTAGCACTACCTCTCTCGTAGATATTGAATTTAATAATTAGGGTAATTAAGTAGGTTGCTGAGATTAAGTAAGTTATTAAGATTAAGTAGGTTATTAAGATTAAGTAGGTTATTAAGATCATCTTATAAACCAAACTTGTACAGTACCTTAAGTTGTATATACTCTTGCTCTGTTATTTGCGGAATTCTAACTCTCGAATCTAATTACTTATGTTGTACCTAGATAATACAGCAATGGGCAGAAGAATAAAGTAGAAGGGATGGTCAACTGTTTATACAATACTCTAATGCGCTACTAATAAGATATTACACATGTATTGAAAACGATCAAGATACATTGTTTTACTGTAAGCATAGTACTAGTAGCGAAAAATATTACATTTACCCCTGCAACAACAACTATCCAAAGTACCCATACAGAAATAAGGTTGTTGGCCACATTAAGGATTTAGCAGTTACCAATACATTTGACAAACACAATCATACTGAAATCAATGATATCTGGTGTGAAGATGATGCAATACCAACTAATGACCCAAAATACTTTGGCAAATACAAATATTAAGGAAATGTTGACAGCAATAACTTTATTAACAGCAAGCAAGTTATATCTTATTTTTAAATTAATTATTGTATTCCTTGACACTTTGAGTACTCGCAAGAACAGAAATCCGAACAAAGCGAAATTAGACATTCAGCTTCGTAACGAAATCGCCGCTACTCCAGGCTACTTGATATCTCTCTACCACTAGCATTTTCCAATGCCATCCTCTCCAGAGCCGAGATAGATCTGGATAAATTTCTCAACCGTCCTATAGGGGTTATATAAATTAGAACTATACGTCCAGGAGCAAATGATTAAACGACAAGGAGGTGGTTATAAATTGAGCTTCAAGTGGTTTGACGCTATGATTTCGGAAGATAAGAATTGATTCGCTACAGCTGACTATGTTTAACTATGATCTTGAGTTAAGTAGACGTGGATATGAACTTGATGTGGCCGAGTAGTAGATACAATTCAGTTCTCTCTCCTTCCAATTTCAATACCAGTGCTAAATTTAATGTTCACAACTTGTATTCAAGCATTTCTTCAAGTACAAGATCCATCGTCGCTTATTTCAGCGTGTTCGCTTATTCCTTGTAGTATCAATGGAGTTATATCTTGTGGATAACGTAACTCACTTAATACATAATCCTAATCAGGTTGATGTCTAACAAATCACTTCGTACAGCAGTCGTATCCTGACTGTCTAGTTCTAAATGCTTGACGTAATCTCATTTCTCTATAAAACCTACGTCTTTTAATGAATGTATCACTGATTTTTTTCTCTTAAATTTTGCTCTAGCTCCTTTTTCTAATCAGTCTGCTATGGGAAGATCCGACCCTTGCAAGGCATTGAGAGGCCCAACTAATTGGCATTATAAACCTTTTGCTTTGGTGCTTTGTTTAGCTTGAATATCACTAAAAATCACAATGTACGCTAGCCAGTCGGATGATAGCAGTAGAACTCTAAGTACTATGTAGAAATGTCATGGATTCTTTTCTCTATACCTCATATCTCATATCAGAACGCCCGAAAGATTCGATATCTACAGCTCGCTCTTGGGTAATGTAGCAACCTTTTCTTGGAATAACTTCTCCGCCCGCGAGAAGACGGGATATGTCTTCCAATCCTTCAAATGTAATAGAGTTGGTAGAAGATCCTTGCTGAAAGCCTCGCTTGCCTCCCTTGGAAGCAAACTCGGCAAGTGATCAATGCTAATCACGCTCAACTTGGGTTCACCCTTGACCTCAACTGGAACTGTAGGCTCAGTGAATGTCGTGGCTACTGTGTAGACGGGGATAGGATTGTTGGGGTTCGTAGTATCAGCGCTGACATCGCAGATGACTGATAGCTTACGATCAGGGGTATCCAAACTTTGCATGTCAACAAAGTTGGGGATCTTAGACATGAGATAGATGCAGTTAACGAAGATATCGCTCTCCACAATCTCAGGGAAAGGTCCACCCTTAGCAGTTTCGGCCAAATCCCACTTGAGTACGTTCTCATCCGGAACACCAGCACGCAAGCACAGGTCAACCGCACCACTGCCACAACGACCAAGGGCTCCAATGACTAAAACACGAGGTGCCTTGCCACTCTTCTTTGTTCCTTCTTCAATTGCCTTCTTGACGTCGACAATCAATTCACCTTCGTTGGGATAGCTCTCGACCTTGGGAAAGGGTTCAGAGGCTGGGTGTGTTAGTTGCCATGCCCAGGTCTGGAGAGCCAGAGCTGCGCCAGCAAAACCAGCGTGATATCCGAATGCTGCAACACGTCGACCGTTGTTGTCCTGTAGGAACTCAAGGTCAAGTAGAGTCCCACCACCGCGAGGAAAACGAGAGAGGACTTTCTCCCAGCCTCCCTGTTGCTTGTAGCAATGGGCGAATTGGACGTGTACATGCTCCAGAGGGACTAAGAGTTCGTCAGGGACCGCAAACGCTTGCCAATTGGATGTCTGTACTCACAATCATCAACTGGAAGTTCCTTCAAACCGATGATGATGTGCTCCTTAGGTGCTTGGCGCCATGTGTTCTCGGGAACCAATGTAGCCCCTGCTTTCTCAAACTCTTCATCGTCGAAGATACGCTCTGGACTACGCTCGACCCTAACTGTGTATCCTGCATCTATGAGAGCCTTGGTGGTTGTAGGTGTGAGGGCAGAACGGTGCTCGAGAGCCTTGCCCACTAAGATCTATGAGCCATTGACGTCGCATATAAGAATGGCGACAAGAGACTTACACTCGGAGCGTAGATGAAGAACTGTTCCAGACATGATGTTTTGCCTCGAGGTTGTATAGCGAAAACACATTCAATGGTGACCTGATTAGATGGTTTATATTTTCCTCAGCCCGGCCAAATCAGGCGGTCTGACTCACGGAACATTCTTCGCAAGGCTCCGATTTGCGGAATGGTGGAGTTTCCACTGCTGCACATCACAAGCGAGAGACGTCAAGTCGGTCATCGTCATCGGGCATCAGCGTCGAAGCCTCGCCGTACTTGCAGCAGAGCAGCTCATCAAGGCAAAGTCAATATACATCATCAATATGAGATACATCCATCTTGCCTCTCTGCTCACTGCAACCTTTGCAGTGTCGGCTTTGAGTATCAAAGACACTTCTCAACGCCCCATTCTAAACCAGCCCAACAACCTAGGACCCGCCATGCCTCCATCCGACGGCCCCTCTACATCCACGCCAGCAGATAGCGACACCGTAATCCTCTCAGATGTTCTAGGTCGTGATCGTAGTATCAATATCTTTGCTGGGTTCACTCGTGACATATCCGCCCTCACAAAACGTCTCGAAGACAGCAGTTCTAATACAACAATACTTGCGCCAATAAATTCTGCCATTACTGCGCTTCCCAGAAAACCTTGGGAGGACCCAGAAGATTATGACAAACTGGGTACTGACGCATATGAGGGTGATGATGGCCAAGAGAGAGCGAACAGAAACTTGAGGCGATTTGTTGAGGCGCATGTAATACCACTTAGTCCTTGGAAAGAGGGTGAGAAGGTGCAGACACTTGGTGGGGGAGATGTGTGGTGGGAGAGCAAGGATGGAAAGAAGATAGTATGGGATTCCTCTACTTCAGAGTGGGATGGATTCAAGTGCTAATTAATATGGCAGATTCAACCAGGCAATATCGAAGTTGGAAGCGTGGCTAGCAAAGTGTATAATGGTGAGGTCTGGATTCTGAAGGGCGTTAGGTGAGATTGTATGTTCCTCTATTAGGGATCTGCGAAGCTGATTATTGAGAAGAAATTATGCTTAAGAGGCATTTTGGTTTCACGGTGTTTAAGTATGGTAATTATGGGATAGCGGGAATTGGATGGGTATGGCAGATAATAATGAGTTACGAGCTTTGGGACTTAGGATTTTGGTTGCCTCTTTCGGCGGATACTTGGATTCGACCGAGTGTTTTTATTCCACTTAGTGGCGTCGTGCGACTAGACAGACATGAATTTGGCGCTTTCTGCTAAGGTTATATTTTTTGATATGCATACGTGAAATACTTCAATGCGTCAGATTTGGATAGTTGAATAACCCAACTTGATTAGTACGTATTTTCACTGGCTACTGAGTCAAGAGGCTCTTGGGACAAGTGATTCGTGTTAGCAACTGTCATATACTACAAAATATTTCTCGGTCACGGCTTAGGAGACAATTCATAATGATTTCTTCAAGACATATAAGTTTGACTCTGAAAGTGTTCTGTCTACCTTTATCGCTGAACTTCCTCGTGGCCCCCAAACATCTGTAATACACTCCAGACAAGATGTATACTCAAATCAGAGACTTCTACTTCGCTTTTTATTACCTAGAGTTAAGTTCGTAGCATAGTTGTGATCTGTAGTTCAGATCTACAAGCTACGAAGTCCATCTCAGGTTGTTAGCTGTTCCTAATCATGGATCGCCTCAGCATCGCTAACCTTTTGAGCATACCTGGTTCGCTGTTTGTTGATTATTATGAGAGAAGTGCACGACCAATGCATAGGCTGCTTAATGTTCATACATAATTCATAACAACTTGTTGAAGGGCTGCAGCAGCATCCACGTCAAGCACCAGGTGACCTGTAAGCTTCCTTACGTAATTCTAAATCACGGCAATCGGAGAAACTCAGAGAGCCGGTGATGCTTGAGAAGCTCCATCTTCGCGATTAGGAGAATCAACCTTCAGTGCGATACAGCTTGCATCTTTCTGGCGTTAAGTTGCAGCGCGTCACAAGCTCATATTATCTCCATCATCTGTATGAGTGAATGATTGTACGAATATATGCGCAATCGTCAGTAAAATCCCTGAGCAACGCCTCTGTCAACACCCTTCAGTCCTCTACAAAACTCAGCCCACAGCTGGTCGAAACTGCATTTCGGAATTCTCAACTCGTATATTTAAACACAAAAATACCTCTATCCTGTGCGCAAGCACCTAGCGACTCGATCTGCCGAATGCTCTTTTGAGTTATCCTCAAACTATCTCGAGGATGAACCAACCTCACGGTGGGCCGCATGGCTCGAATTTCGATCAGGAACAACAGTACAACGAGCAGCAGCATAGACTGCACCAGATGAGGCAGCAAGAAGATCTTGCTCGTCATGAGCGGGAACATAACGACCGACAAGAAAGGGAAAGGCAGGAGAGGGAGAGGCAACTTCGAGAGCAGCACCAACCGACTCCCCCTCATCAGAACAACACTGGCTCAATCCCCATTCATCAGCCAGTCGCATCCCGCTTGCCAGGTGCCATACATAGTCCTGGTGGACTTCTGGCAAATCATGGCGGCGCTCCTCCTGCAGGTCCTCTTGGTGCCCCAAGTGGTCCTGGAAATGCTTTCGGTGGTCCTCTCCATAACGATCGCCAGGTTCAGCATAATCAGCAAAATGCAGCAACACAGCAGCAACAACATCAGATGTTTGGTCCAAATCTGTTGAATCATAATACCCCTGGAAACGCTGGACTTGGAGTACCTGGAGGGCCCGGCGGGTTCGGAGGTGCGTTGCAGCAGCAAGAAGCCGCCGCCAGACTGCAACAAATCCCTTTTGCTGGACCAATGACGGGTAACTCAGCACACCAAGGAATTCCCGGTACCGCTCTAGGTGGACAACAACCTATTCTTAACGTACGTATGAACCTTGATAATTGATTGCAGGCTTTGCGTTGAGAGCTATGCCTCCAAATCTTCTGCCAATTTCATAGTTCTAGAGTTAGAAATCAGATAACACTAGTTATTATGGTTATGTGCTCACCATTAAAACTCGCCGCCGCGGAATAGTTGTCAGTCGGATTTGAGCATAGTAGCTTCGTCTGCCATTGAACATGGAAGATAACCCTTGATTACTTTATCCACCACTCTTTCCAGTCTCTCTGATACTGAACTGACGTCGCCGCACTTTTAGGACGCCCTAAGCTACTTAGACCAGGTGAAAGTACAATTTGCAGACCAGCCAGAAGTCTATAACAAATTCCTAGATATCATGAAAGATTTCAAGAGCCAATCGTAAGTGTATATATATTGCGACTTGCCAGAAATTCGGCATCGCGTTTTACTGACAAACACAGGATCGATACTCCAGGCGTGATAAACAGAGTCTCAGACCTTTTTGCTGGGCACCCCAACCTCATTCAAGGGTTTAACACGTTCCTCCCTCCAGGATACCGGATTGAGTGTGGTACTGGAACCGATCCAAATACAATTCGAGTGACAACACCCATGGGGACCACAGTGCAATCCATTCCAGGACGGGCGATGCAACAAGAGGCTGGGATGGGACAAGGTAGTGCTAGCAATGGTTACTATGGTGCTCAACGGCCAGCGAATTGGCAACAGATGCCCCATCATAGTATCGAGAGCCCTGAGACTGTGTTTAGCCCTCAAAACCAGAATAGTGGACCTTCGTATGCTCAGAATCAGGCCCAACAGTCGTCATATGAAGCGCAACAGGCTGCTGCTGCTGCACATCAGCGGGAGCAAAGAGGAGTGTCCCAACTTACTAATGCTGTTGCTGCTGTAGGCCAACCGCCAAGAAATACCCAGACACCAACTCCAGGTGAGCAAGCCGGGATGAATGGTGCTCAACCAGGCATGGAAAAAAGAGGCCCAGTTGAATTCAATCATGCGATCAGTTATGTGAATAAAATAAAGGTAAGGAATGGTTGATCGCGTTGAGGCCTTAAGCGCGAGGCTAACAATGAATTTTGAAGAATCGCTTTCAGTCTCAACCAGAAATTTACAAACAATTCCTCGAGATTCTACAAACTTACCAACGCGAATCGAAGCCAATTCAAGACGTCTACCGCCAGGTAACAACCCTATTTAACACAGCTCCAGACCTTCTAGAAGACTTTAAGCAGTTTCTTCCAGAATCTGCGGCAGCCGCAAAACAAGCTCAAGCACAGAAAGCTGCCGAAGAGGCTGCTACCCTAGCCGCCGCCTCACAGACTCCCCAAGGTGGTCGCAGCGAGGCAAAGATGCCACCGGTAGGGACCTTCACAGCCTCCGGCGCAAAGGAGAACAAAAAGCGTCCTCGTAATAATCCTTCCGCAATTGCTGGATCTCAAATCGGCGTTGTCACTGAAAGTAACGTTCGTGGAGGAACCATGGGCCCAGGCGCCGCAAATAAGGTGAGTCTTTGAGCAATGACTTAAGGTCTTTCCCGTGGTCTTCATTCTAATCATATTACGTTGCAGAGAGCAAAGCTCAACCACAATCGTCCTCTTGCATCAGATGCTCCAGCTGTGTCGCCCACTTTAACTCCAATCGTCCCAGAACCTCTTCAACCTCATCCAAATTCTGGTGCGTCTTCAGAAGAGCTAGCGTTCTTTGATCGTGTCAAGAAGTACATTGCCAACAAACAGCACATGAACGAGTTCCTGAAGCTTTGTAACATATTCTCCCAGGATCTCATTGACAGGAATGTGCTTGTGCAGAAAGCTGGCGTATTCATTGGAGGGAACCCTGAATTAATGAACTGGTTCAAAGCGTTCGTCAACTATGACGGACGTGATGAAGTTATCGATAATCGAGTAAAAGTGCCAACAGGGCGAGTTGCGCTAAGCAATTGTCGCGGATTCGGACCCAGCTATCGTCTGCTGCCAAAGAGGGTGAGTTCGATTTCCACTTCTTATCTTATTCAAATTCGTTGTCCGGGACTAGTGCAGACAATTAGCTAGTTGCTATTTGGCTAGTTGCTATTTGGCTAGTTGCGATTCGGGACTAACCTTCGTTCTTGCCTTGGGATATTTTCCCGATGAACACTTATCCTGACATCACACACCCTTCCCCTTCACCCCTATGCCATGGAATCAGGACATGTATATATGTTTGGAGTCAGGCTGCTGTCACGAGATAGCGTTTCTCGCCTGTCCGGCTTATGTGAAGCACAAGCTTGGCTTGGATGGATTGCCAAAAGCAAATCGACGTATAGCGTTGACAACCCTAGACATCAAGAAGGCCGCGAGATTATACAGGAGTGTTTGACATGAATGATGCTAATTGCATGTTTTAGGAGCGCGAAAAGCCTTGTAGTGGGCGTGATGAGATGTGCAAGAGTGTTCTCAATGACGATTGGGCCTCCCATCCTACGTGGGCCTCGGAAGATTCTGGCTTCGTCTCACATCGCAAGAACATCTTTGAGGAAAGTCTGCACCGAATTGAGGAAGAACGTCATGACTACGATTTCAATATTGAAGCCAATGCCAAGGTTATTCAGCTACTCGAGCCCATCGCTCAGAATATCGTTTCCATGGACCCCGCAGAGAGAGAATCATTCCGTATGCCCATGGGGCTCGCAGGACAGAGTCCAGCTATTTACAGACGTGTCCTTAAGAAAATTTACGGGGAGAGAGGAACAGAGGTTACCCTCGATTTGTTCAAGGATCCATCTGCTGTTCTACCTGTCGTCCTGGCACGTTTGAAGCAAAAAGATGAGGAGTGGCGCTTCACCCAGGTATTTCTCCCCGAACCGGCTTTTTGGGATTTAAAACTAATTTGTGTACAGCGAGAATGGGAGAAAGTGTGGCATGCGCAGACCCAGGCCATGTACTTAAAGAGTCTTGACCACATGGGGATTCATGTTAAACAGGCCGACAAGAAGAATTTCGCTGCGAAACACCTCGTTGATGTGATCAAGACCAAGCATGAGGAGCAGCGACGTCAAAGAAACATCAAGGGTGGAAGCATGAAGCCTCAGTTTTCTCACGAATTCAACGATAAGGAAGTCATTCTAGATGTTGTTCGTATCATGATCCTCTATGCCTCTACGGCCTCGCAGCACAACAACAGCGAAAAGCGTCGTATTATTCAGTTTTTCGAAAGATTCGTCTCGACGTTCTTCGATATTCCACAAAGCGAAGTCGACGAGCGAACTGCTGATATTGATCGAGGTTTTGGGGATGATGAAGAAGAGAATCCTCCTGAGCTCTCAAATGGTCGAGGTAGACGTCCTTTCAACGGAAAGAAGAACGACCTGCGCCGAGGAGTCCTCGACAAACCCCGAAATGGCGCCCGTGGCCGCAGTCATCAAGATGGTAGTGCTTCTGGAAGTAGGGAGTCAACGCCAGATGTCAATTCTATCGTGGATGAGACTATGGGCGAAGCTGCAGATGACCAAGCTATCAATGAAGTCACTAATGACCGCTGGACAACTCTTCCCCTTGAAGCTACGGCCTCTGAAGGAACCGAGCCGCTGAACCGCGAGTTGAAATCTGATGAGCCGCAGGAGCGTGAATTCTACAGCTTGTACTGCAACCAGACCATATATGTTTTCTTCACTATCTTCCATCAGTTGTACCGACGTCTTCACGAGCTCAAGAACGCTGAAGAGGATGTTGTCAAAGAGGTCAAGAATTCGAAAATGAATAAGGCCGCCAAGGAAATTGGACTTTTGGTTGAAACGAACGACTACTTTGGAGATGATAATACCAGCACCTACTACACAAAGACCTTGTTATTGGTTGAAGATTTCATCACAAGCGACATTGATTCGACAAAGTATGAGGACTTCTTGCGCCATTACTATCTCAAAAAGGGCTGGCAACTCTACTCGGTGGCGGACCTCCTGAAGACCCTCTGCAAACTTGGTGCCACCTGCAATTCTCAGGACCAAAAAGAGAAGACGCCAGATCTTATGGAACAGTTCTATAAGAACCGAGAGCTGAGAGAGACGACAATGACATACGACACCGAGATAAATTTACGCAAGCAGGCTGCAAAGTACATAAAAGATGGGGAGCTCTTTCACATCAAATGGGTATGTTTATCTGTCCCGAAATTTTTTTTTATTAATATCTATATCCTATTATACATTAAAAATCTCTCTAACACTGGCAACTAGTTTCCCACACAAATGGAAGCCACCGTGCAGTGGGTTCACAAAGACGATACGACCTTCGACATGAATGACATGGACCGAAAGCAACAATGGCAGTATTATATCTCGTCATACGTCCGAGTCGAACCCACTGAAGGGGTAAACCGTCAACATATGCACCCTAGTCTTCTCCGCCGAAACCTTGCTGCAGACACCGATTCAGAAGATCTACCTCTAGCAAAGCCACTTCGATGCGTAGAAGACTTGGTGCTTCGCGTATGTGTCAATTCATACAAGTTGATTTACAAAAACCATACTCAAGACTGGGCCTTCTTTGCGAACAACCTTATCTCCAAAGAGAAGGGTGGAGACTACAAGGAGAGGCATAAAGCCTCTCTAGCTAATAAACGCGAGAGGTTTGAAGAAAAGTTTGTGATGAACAATGCTTGGATGAAGAACATGGACCAGGACCAAGTTCAGAAGATGAAGCAAGATTTCACAAACTGGATCAAGCCGGAAGGAGTCGACCCAGCGGCTGCAGCTTCCTCCGAGATGGAACAGTAGCATTGCTATGTTTACTTTTAGAACTCAATTTTCGTTTTGCCTTTTTATTTTGCTACATCTCATACGGTCAGGCTGGGAATTGGTGCGTGGACTTTGCGTGAGGATACCGGTGGTTTTTGTCCATGATTGATACACAGGAAAACGTATCTCCAGCGTTTGCTGATTACAAACTTCTGGAGTTGATTAGCTTCCAGGCATGTATTATAGTCAACTAATGGGCAATCGCCTTTGCTTCAGCAGATTTGTTCGCGCTGAAATTGCCCATGTCTACTATAAGCCTCGTAAAATATCGTATTATGATCTTAATCCACTGTTTGAAATCTTCTTAATCCTGAATATACAAATAGTATAGAAAGCGATAGGGAAAGTTTTCTAAGATATCATAATCTCAACTAGACTTTCAAAGTAGTGACCGTTTCAGGCATTCAGAACCACAAACTAATAAAGATCTCAACCATCAACCTAATGGAATTATCTCAGTAATGGTACGATCCCTTCTTCGGGGTCGAGTAGACTTCCTTCTACATTAGATAAACTCTAAGACTAGTCATTAACCATCTACCACAACATTGCGAGAGAAGGCGAACCACTGCCACAAGTTGACGAGAAATTCGCTTACAAGCACCGAAGGGTGCAGCAGTATAGTGTCAAAGACCAGGAAAGGAGTGCAGTACTCACAACAGTACAGCCTCACCAAAGCTAAGCAACAACAAAAACATCACTTTGGGGTAGCAAAAATAAACACAATCATTAGAGAGCATAAACTCATCAATTCTTTTTGTCTCTTACAGTTCTTGTGTTTCGCTATTTTCGCTTTTCCTTGCTCGAATCACGAACGACCCCCATCCTGTCATCGCTCATATGCAGTAGATAAAAAATCAAAGTCAGCCCTAATACAATTTGGTGGCTGAAAATAAGAGTCTAGCAGTAGAAAGTCTCTCCTCTCTTGGAGATCAATGCTGCCTTTACGCCAAGCGAAAATCAGATGCCGAAAAGAATTACTGTGCTTGCAAAGAAGCACTCAAATCCGAACTCCCACCGTATGCGTGTAGATCTTTTTTTAGGGTATTGTTGATACATTAAGACGGAATTTCTACTCTCAGCTACGTGGAGACGTCGGAGAGAATTGAGGAGAAGTTGGGGAACTAGAAGGACTGTTAGACATGACACATCTTGAGGGAAAGGATATACGTGCTATGAAGGACTCGTTGGAGAGCTGCAATTTTATTAGTATACGTTAAAAGTCAATGCGGCACGGGAGGCACTTACTACTTCGGAGATGTGACATTGCCCTGTTGAGGCGAATGCGGACTCCAGTTGGGAGATGTCGGGCTGTAGACAGGACTTGTTGGGGACAATCCCGAGCCGGGTGAGGTCTTCGAAGTACCCCCTGCGAAATTGGGGCTCGTGGGTGAGTAGTTGGGTGAGGTGGGAGAATAACTTGGGCTAGTAGGACTGTATGATGGCGAAGTGGGGCTTGCACCATGTAGATTGGGGCTTGTAGGGGAGTAGTTTGGTGAAGTTGGAGAGTAACTTGGTGAAGTTGGGCTCACAAATGAAGGACTAGTTGGACTATACGCAGGTGAAGTTGGCGTGAACGCGGGAGAGGTTGGTGTAAACGATGCATAATTAGGGCTCGTAGCACCCATCATTGGAGAAGTAGGTGAATAGCCAGGGCTTGATGGAGAAAATCCAGGTGAAACAGGGCTGGTGCTGAAAGGTGACGATGGACTGTAGCCACCAAGTCCACCACCAGGGCTTCGATTGCCGTAAGGACTCATGCCACCAAAGCCGTGGTTCCCGCCGTATTCAGTAACGAATCCAGTTGGCGTATCACTGCCAGAGCTAACAATAGGCGAAAATGATGCGCCATAGTCAGGGGTGCCGAGATAGCCACCGCCATCGTTAAGAGGCGATCCGCTATCATAAGGAGTGGCAGCACCACCGTCACTACCTTTGACGCCGAGACCAGGCATGAGACCCATCCGACCATTGTCGGAAATGACAGTATCCAACATCTTAGGATCTAAGAGAACCTCAAGTTCACCAGTGCCCATGGGTGCAAGTTGACCAAGCATGACGTTCTCGGAGATACCACGACAATCATCCAATTCTCCAACAGCTGCGGCTTCGAGAAGAATTTCAACAGTTTCCTCGAAGGAACATCTCATCAAAGCTCCAGTATCAGCACGATTGATACCGTGACGGGTAATCGCCATCAAGTGTCCACGAGATGTCATCACATCTACAAGCAGAGCAAGATGGCGATGGTTGACGTAGGAACCATCGAAGGCCAACACTTGTGTCAATTCACGCATCAATGCGGATCGGGTAGCTTCAATACCGAAGACCTCAAGGACCTGAATGAAGTGGTTTGAGTACGTGCGAGTGGTGTCTACACCTGGTACTCTAAGCACAGCAGCAAGAGCAGTTCCGCTGGTATCTAGATACCACTCCTCGCAGCGAGGATCACCCTTACTAGCAAGCAGCCCACCCTCGGGTGTCTCGATAAGTTTCGTCTCTTTGTTCAAGAAAGCTCTGTCAATATCTTTGACACCACGAAGAGTAAGAGTGTCAAGAATGTGGGCTTCAAGACGCTTAAGCATGATGTCTTCTTCAATATCGTCATCGTCATATTCTGACTTGCCTCCCTGCTTCATCATTCGAATACGGATTACCATCTCCTCAGCGTTGTTATCACTGAAAATGACAGCCAAGTCTTTGGAGTAGTTCTCCTTAATCTTCATGGCGACATCCTCAACTCTGAGACCCTTGTCAAGCATCTTCTGGCGATCAAGAATGATACGCAGAAGCCATCGGGACTGACTATCAGGATCATCGTGACCCTCTTCTGGAATGATGAAGTAGGATTCTACCATATCCACATCGTTCTCGATAGTTGTAGTCTGAATGTCTGGGTCGTGATAAATTTCTGTTGCAGCAGTAACAGAGCGCAGATTAGTGTGCTCGACAGCACTCCGCAGAAGTTTCGCTGACTCCTGGTCGGCTCCTTCTTCCTGATAAACGACCATAGATGGTGTCTTGATGTTGGTGGCAACATTCAGAATTTCCTTAAGACGAGGTACACCAAGAGTAACGTTCTTAGATGACACACCAGCAAAATGGAAAGTGTTAAGAGTCATCTGGGTAGCAGGTTCACCAATGGACTGTGCCGCTAACACACCGACCATCTCTCCAGGATTTACCAAAGCGCGTGTGAAGCGACTCTCCAATTCTCCGAGGATATGTGAGAATGCAAGCTTGTTGAGGCGCATAGCAAAAGCAACGCGCTTAAATGCGAGACGAGAACGAATATGAGCTTTGATGAGGAGAGTAGCGTTAATCTGGGCCTCCTTCGATAGGTCATCATCACCACGGACAATTACCATACGGTCAAGCAAGGCTCTGACTTGTGGGATGACCTCTGCAGGATGCAAGTCACTTCTCTGGGAATCGTCAACCTTGAAAAGTCTTCGGGCACTATCGATAATTCGGATGATGTTTAAAGGAAGTTGCATCATTTCATCATCCTTCTTCTTCCAGTTGACATCGCGGAGCATCTTTCGATCTTCCCGGAGTTGTTCATATTCTTCGTCTAAGAGTTGCTGGACAGCAAGGTCGCCATCAAGCTCGTTGGCATGCTCGAGCAAGTCAGAAGAGATAGGGTTAGACCCGTCCATGACATCAAGGCGGTACCGGTCATTGAATGCTTCATCGTTCATATTGATGTGGTCCACACGCTGCTTTTCGATGAAAACACCGTCCAAGCCATCTTCACCATAAATGAATTGAACGATATCACCCAGGGAATTTCTGACAGTTCCGTCATACTTAGACATGACATCTTCCAGTGCCTTGACAAGACGACGTTGGATATATCCAGTCTCAGCAGTCTTGACGGCGGTATCAATGAGACCTTCTCTACCAGCCATTGCGTGAAAGAAGAATTCCGTTGGTGTAAGACCTCGAAGATACGAGTTTTCAACAAACCCTCTTGACTCAGGGGAGTAATCGTCCTTGGTGAAATGGGGGAGGGATCGATATTTAAAGCCGAAAGGAATACGTTTACCCTCAACTGACTGTTGTCCTACCAAAGCTGTCATCTGAGAGATATTAATTGTGGATCCCTTAGAACCAGACCGAGCCATCTGAACAGCATTATTAAGATCCTTAAGACTCTGCTCGGTCTTCGTACCAGCCTTGTCACGAGCAGTATTCAAGGCTTTAGAGACTTGACTTTCAAAGGTTTCTCGAACGTTCATACCAGGAAGAGACTCAAGCTCGTTGGCTGTAGCCTTGGCAGTGAGGTCAGCGACCTCATTCTTCTGCGTTGTGATCGCATCTTCAATCTTCTCAATTGTGGCCTTATCAGGAATAGTGTCACCAATTCCAATACTGAAGCCATGATGCAACAGCCAGTAATTAACAACTCTTTGACATCCGTTGAAGAATGCCATCGCCGCAGCAGGGCCCTGCTCGTTGAAGATGATGTGGATGATACCGTTTCCAGAAGCTCCCACAAACTTCTTTGTGAGGAGACCAAACATGAGCTCTCCACCATGCACAAGAAGCCCATCATCGTTCAACGGCGCGTCCTCCCGTGCATCGTTAGAGCTGTGCAAATTGACAATCTTTGGAATGACCAAACTGATGACCTGTTTCCCGGTCCATCTGGGGCGAGGCTTGTAAATAGCTGGCTGGGGAACTACGCCATCCCAGTCTGGAACCCAAAGTAACACATTCATCAACTCGTCCTTTGTCAAAAACACATCTCGACGACACATCTTGTAGACACCAGCTAAGGTGTCCTGCACGATACCCATCAGAGGACCGTTTCTCTGGGGTGACACGATGAGAGGTACCATGCAGAGCTGCATGATCTCAGCGCGAGTTTCTTCTGTCTGAGGAACGTGCAAATTCATCTCGTCTCCATCGAAATCGGCGTTATATGGTGAGGTAACAGACAAGTTCAGTCGGAAAGTCGAGTAAGGCATCACACGAACTCTGTGACCCATCATGGATTCCTTATGCAACGATGGTTGACGATTGAAGATAATGAAATCACCATCGATGATATGTCTCTCGACTTTCCAGCCATATTCCAGCGAAATAGCTCCAGCGCGCTTGTGATGCCGAAGATCAATACGAGTTCCATCAGAACGAATTACGTACTTTGCTCCTGGGTGCTCGTTGGGTCCATTCTGTACCAACTGGTGTAGCTTGCTGATATTGTATGGGGTTACGGTCTCGGGATATGTCAGAGTTCTGGCGATACTTCGTGGTACACCAACTTCGTCCAAGTCCAAGTTAGGGTCACCAGTGATGACTGTACGTGCTGAAAAGTCAACACGCTTTCCCATCAAATTTCCACGAAGACGTCCCTCCTTGCCCTTTAGACGAGCTCGAATAGACTTTACAGGTCTGCCTGACTTCTGCAGAGCTTGTGGCTGTCCAGCGATATCATTGTCCATGTATGTGGCAACATGGTACTGCAACAGCTGCTCAAAATCTTGCAAAATGTGTGCGGGCGAGCCTTCCTGCTGAGCTTGTCGTACGTTACCATTTGCTCGAATGATATCACCTAATTTGTACGTCAAATCATCTTCTCCACGCATACCCTGGCCAGTACCATCCATCGAAATACTAGGCCGCACAGGTGGTGGGGGAACTGGCAACACTGTTATGATCATCCACTCAGGTCGCGCGTAATCATTGCTCAGCCCAAGGTCAAAGATTTCCTCAGTAGAAATCGCTCTGAAGACAGCCAGAGCCATTTCAGGAGTAATCTGCTTCTTCTCTCCGGCTGCGCTGCCTCACCATCTTCGTCCTTTGGCACCTTCCATGTTCCCCAAAGTTGTAAAGCAGTTTGGCGAACTTCAGGCTGCAGGTTTCCACATCCTCCGTGCGATCGCTTTGGCGCTTCCTTTGTGTTTCCATCAAATTCTTCCTCATTCAACTGCAGGTCACTTTCGCAAATCATCTTAGGCTTACAAAGACGCCATATCGTGTCAAACCTACGCTTTGGATCTCGTATCGAAACAGCTGCTTTGTATGCTGGAACACTCTGAAATCATAATGTTAGCACAAAGGCACAAAAGATATGTACGCCATGTGGGCGAACTGACTCTGTCGAGCAACACCTTGCCACAGTTGTGGCAGACCATCTCCAAAAGTTTCTTTATCTTCTTGAGAAATCCAGGGTGAAAGACAGGTTTTGCAAGCTCTATATGACCAAAATGGCCTGGACATTCTGACATGTTCTGATCGCAAGTACCGCATTTGAACTGTCGGTCGATAGATCCCAGTCGCGAATCATTCAGACCTTGCTCACGGGGCTTCATCTTACTCTCATCCATCGTTTCTGGATACAAGACGTGGCAAACACTCATGTTTTTGATCTCCTCTGGCGATAACAACCCAAATTGTATCTCCTGGATCGTGCGCAGAGGCGCATCTGAATGCGCAAAGTTGAGATTCGCCATATTGATAGATTTCGATGATCAGCGCGGAGCTGATTCGAAGGATGCGCGGTGTAGGGGAATGACGCCGTTGTCGCGTCTTTGTCTCGAGAGGACCCAAGAGAATCGCAGAGCTCAAAGGAAGATGTTACAAGGGCGATGAAGAAGGTTACACAGTATATGAAAGAGTGTTGTCGCAATCGATGTTGAATGGCGCTCGAAGGCAGCCGGCCCTGGGGGGGCTGCTGAAAAGCTTAGTCGACCGACCGTGAAGGCGCCAGCGAAGTAATGACGTCGCTGAAAGGAATGTACTGATCGTCTTCCTCTTGAGAAAGAACTGCTTGATGGAATGCACGAGACTTGACGCGCTATTCCAAAGTTGCGTGATGTTGTCGATGGGTTGTTCACGTCGTTTGATTGAAGCCAACTCGGAAGCGCAAATAATCATTCCAGCAGATGCGGCTCAAAAAGCGCGGTTCATGCCTCAGGCACCCAAGCATTCACCCAGAAGGCGTGGCCAATTGGTGAATCGTCCCAAAATTCGGCTGTGGCTGGGCTTGGTTGGTTTCAGAAATATCTGACTCAATCGGCCAACGTCTTCTCAAGTCAAGCGAGAGGAATAGGGGGGGTTACCAACAATAGTGACCAGAATTATGAAAGGCCCAACGGCGTCACTAGTGAATGAGAGGACATCGTCAGCTTGACGACAACAAAGGGTTCAGTTCATCTGTTTTCCTGCTCCAGAACTCGCTGAAGACAGGTCAATCATGGGTGTCAGCTAAATCATGGACTACTCGGTATCAAGAACAAGAACTTATCAACATGATTTTTGTCACATTACCCAAAGGTCGAATATCACTTTCATTCCCTAATACTCTTCCATTCTCTGTCCATTCTCAATAACGAAAACAATATTCCTTCCTATTGCAAAGATGAGCAATTCTAGCTAGTGGACCAAGAAGGGTGTCTGCCTGCTGTTCCAAACCTGAGCACATTCACTGTCACTCACCGAAGAAAAGTCTACTTTTACGCACCAATGGTAGCATTGTAGAACTTCGATCCTTAACTCTCCTAGTCTCTGCCTGTCAATGTCCCTAGGAGTCATACGGTGCAAGTTTTAGGCAGGAATGCAGCCTAGAATGAGGTAGTCCAGGTACTAAGAAGACTTGAAAGTGAATTGGGCAGTGCATTCCCTGAGGTAGTTTATTAATTAACCATCAGAATTTAGAGGCCAGAACAGCAGTTCTTTAGCAGGATATCTTTCAATTCCTTCATCTTCTGGTTGCTGTGGCCTCTTGTACACAACACTCCAGTTTCCAACTTAAATCTGGCTAGCCTCGTAAAACATTGTACGAAGTAAACGTAAGCTACTTACATGGCAGTTAAAGCTTGAGGTGGGGATAAAAAGCCCACGATTACTTGTGGCATTGTTGAGGCGAGGCATTAATTTGGTTTATTTTGCCAATTCAGCATATCCTTGGTTTTACTAACCAAGCTCTATTGAGAAGTCGCCTTGTCATGAATTCATTACATATTTAAACCTAGGTATCCTCTAATCCGCCTATCCTTTGCGCCAAACGTTCAATACTAAACGCCAAAGCAGATATTCTCCATTAGTCCCTCAACGCCTGCGACTCTTTGGTTTCTTCGATGCCGAATCCTCACCGCTCTCTGGACCATCCGCATCTATCATATAGTCCCTTGATGCTGTAGGACTTTTGCGTCTCATCTCTCTCCTCTGCGAAGTTTTATAAACTCCTCCTCGCTGTCACTATCGTTAAAATCCAATTCAACTGGCATTCTGAACGCATTCTGTGCATCCACGATTTCTCCCTTCACCGGCTCAATAGTCAAGATATCGATATCCTCGTCCTCGGCATCCAATCGTCGCTTGTGAATCTCTTCTTGTGGATGGATATCAAACTCGTCATCGTGTTCAATGTATTCAACATTCTCGTCGACCTCGGCGAAATCGGGTGCCAAGGCCGACCAACGTTGCGGACTAATAATCGACCAGATATGTATTCTTCCGCTCTCCAATCCACAAGCAGCAATCAAGGGCCTATGTGGATGCCATTCAACAACCCCATGCTCTTCCTTTGGGCCTTCTAGGATCTTCACCAAACTACCGTGTCTCCGCTCCCAGATATAGATATCATGGTTGTTATATGTTGACGCAGTAACATATTCTCCTGTAGAACTGAATGCCACATGGTTCCACGACAGCCTGTTCACAACGTCCTGGAACTTGTGCTCCACCTCGATATCTATTGTGTCCGGATCTAAATCCTCCGCCGAAAGATTTGGTAATTGTATTGTCCGTATAATCCTGTCTTGAGCATTTACAACAACATCCCTCCCCGAATTCGTCAAGCGTAGAAATATTACCAGGCCTGTACATATCTTCGTAGAGTAAATAGTCTTCCTTGTGGCCACCTCGATGATATTCAACCAACCCTTGTTCGTTCCTGTCAGTATGTGGTCTCCGGAGGCCGTCCACACCGA
Source organism: Pezicula neosporulosa (assembly GCA_009805495.1). Taxonomy (NCBI): domain Eukaryota; kingdom Fungi; phylum Ascomycota; class Leotiomycetes; order Helotiales; family Dermateaceae; genus Pezicula; species Pezicula neosporulosa. The sequence goes on from SELE01000002.1 coordinate 498,388, forward strand.
GACTGTTGTAGATTGCTTTGCATCTTGTGCTGCTTGTTTCCCGTTGATCGGTTCATCATCGCTATATGCCCGTTTTGGTGCTGAAGGTAACTTCATTTTGATAGGTGCTTCAGCATCGTTGCAATCCACAAGGAGGGGCTGATCTTCGAAGAGAGATAAGACAAACTTAAAACTGGGTATAAGTTAGCAAGTAAATTGGCGCAGGAATGGGTATAAATTACTGGTCCCATGGATGAAGCTCTGCGATGTATACGGGCGCTTGAAACCGCACGCTCCTCAATATTGAGCCATCCTGCAAATCCCAAAGATTACACTTCCAATCTTGACTTGACGTCAATAAGTATCTGCCGTCCCGGGACCAACTGAGCGATTGAACTTGACGGGTATGGCCCTTGAGTTTGCGAGCCACACCCTGTGTCTCGACATCGAAAATAACGACGGTTCCATCAACGCGGCCTGCAGCTAAAAAGTCGCCTTTCCGGCTGAATCGCACACTAGTTACATGTCCACTGCGAAGCACACCTGTTGTTGATTCGGGGTAGTCCTGTGCTAGAATAAAGGGATCCGTGAGTGCGAGATTCATTGTGGCTGGTCGCAGGAGGGTTTTTGTCAAGATGAAGCTCGCAGAATAAATGGAAGGTTGAGAGAACAGACAGCCTTGTACCTAAAGAAGCGAGGCTGAAAACTACTGTAGCTACGAAGGTAGCGTCCACGTGATCAGAGGACTGTGGGGCTTTTGTTGCAAATCTCGCGGCGACTCGAGAAACGGTCGCGCAGGAGTTGATTCTCTGCCACGCGTCAGTCAACATCTCTCGATGCTCTTCACTGAAAGCCAAGAAAAGCTCTTTGCTAATATTGAATCTCATGACAGATCTCTGTGAAAGTTTCCTCGGATACCGACAGTTGGAACTACGCATATATGGATTTTATTATTTCCAGCTTTTCCAAGTTGTCCAGTAGTGTGAATTCGAGTACTTGTACCAGTCCAGTCTCCTTCAGTGAGTGACAGTGCAGACTCTGCCAGCTTTGCTTAGGTACGCGATTAGCATGAGTATTTGGGACCTATTTTTTTGCACAATTTTGTCCCGAAATCAGTTTATTGTCTATGTGATACTCAAGCAAGACCTAGAATGCTATCTTCTCCATCGATAACTCCCCGCGCGTGCTTACGGTACAGTCGGTGGGGTGGCTCGTCTATCATTCCGAAAGCAAACAAGCATGAGAGTACCGTAATCAGCTGTAGCACTTTCATACAGATCGGCCCTTCCCTTCACTGCAGTATTGATTCTACAGAAACATGAAACACAGAAACGGCGTTTCAGAAACAAATTTACCAGTTCACCTGACCACACCCACAGCGAAAAGAGTAACTTCAAAATTGCCTATCCAGTGACAATCACAGCGCTTCCAAGAAGCTTTGGACGATCCTCGCTTTGCATGGCAACCAATCACGGGGGTCATCACATGCATGCTACCGCTCAATCCCCTGCATCCCCCAGAACAAACCCTCCCGACTCGACGGCGGCAAGCAACTGAGGGCAAGCCTAAAATCTATTTCAAGATCATATCGCAGAACCGCAATTGTCAAAATTTGGCCGTAGGCGCCTGATGTTTGTAGTCGACGGACATGTATAATTGGGAGGTTGGCCCTTGCACCATGGCTTTGCTATGGACGAGAGGCTGGTTCTTTATACCAATGCACATTTCTTGAGGAAGGAGTATCTGGTATATACCTTTTATCATTGTTGATCCCCACCATGTCTTCCGAGAGTAATGCTCAGAATGGGGGGTTCAGTTTGTTCCCTCCACCGCCAAAAGAGAAGAGAAAGCCGTCGAGGAAACCAAGTGCGAGGCGACATGCTATCAACCCACAATCCCCACCTCAGTCTGCCGTTGAGAGAGTAGCTTCACCTGAATTTCCAACACCAATAGATGGACGACAATCAGCTCTTGACGGGCGACAGTCTGCACTTGGAAATCGGCAGCAGGATCAAGATGGTCGGCAGTCAGCTATGGATGGACGAACCTCAGCGTTGGGAGGCCGAGCATCTCCAATAACCGCACCATCTCCAATTGCCCAGGTTCCTGATAACCAACAAAGGTCGCATACGTCCTTGTCGATGGCCCCTACCTTGGTGCGAAGCAACAGCAATTCGTCCCATAGTTCAATAGCGAAGAACAAATTACCGAATAGCTCTTCACAGAAAGATGAACCTATCATGCGGTCTATCTTCCCCAGATACAACCCAAATCTTCCTCTCGAGCACCAGAACTATTACCCAACTCAAGCGAGCCCCACTCACATCCCCAGAACTGTCATTTCCAAACAGCCGTATTCTCCAAGCATAGATGGTAGGAGCTCTATAGGTCTTCAGAGTCCAATGTCTGGAGGAATGTCCCCTGGACAGTTCCCAAGAGGCATCCAAGACGTCCCACCACCAGTACAGGATCCTTCAAGCACCGAGGAACTGAAGGAGTTATGGAAGGTCACCAACGGATGGAGAGTCTCGTCGTCCGAAGGCCGGTCTTTCACCTTAAAGTTAACCACATCGGTCGACGAACCTGTCTACACACTCTCGTCCTCTACACAACCTTTCTACAATCTTCGCCTGGATCCAACCTCAACATCAGCACAAATGACAATGACCCGTCTCGACCCTAACAAGTCATCCACATCGAGATCGAAAACTCTAGGACTAGGTAGCTCCTCAAAGGCTGAAGCAGCTATGGAAGTGATGACTACAACACTAGAAGAAGCTGTCCGCCGGCTTCCACCCAATGACGGTCTCGTGGCGCTTTTGTATCCTCGCGCAGCATCAAATATGGTCATTGACCTTGCAAATAAGGCAAGTCGAGCAGACGACGATTCCATACTTGCTGCAGCAGAACGGGAATGCGGAAGATTGGTCTGGGATGAGGACAGTCAGAAAAATTATCTCGTTCATCCAGCAATGAGCACACCATTCGTTGTCACCATCAAGTCGTCACCAGCATGGTCTCGTGCTGAATATGTTCTTGAACATCCAGAATTGCCGCATAATCTTGTACGGCTAATACGAGATGGAACCGGTGGTGGAAGCTTGGAAGTAGATACAGCAGTGGCGGCTCGCATCGACTGTTTCTATGTAGTCGACGTAGCAATCTGTGCAGTATTGCTGGTAGCCATTGCAGATGAGAAGGCGAGAAATGTGGAAAGGTTTGAGGCACCACCTTCGATAGCACCAGCGTCACCAAATACACCAAAAGGAAAAGGCAAGAAATCGCCGAAGTTCGAGGAATTCGAGATAGATCTCGAGAGCCAGGATAGCCTAAAAGCAAAGAAAGATAAAAGCGACCTCCCTAAATCGACCAGTTGCATATTGAGTATGCTCTGGGGACTGGTTAGGTGTATTGTGTGGATTTTGACAGTAACAGCTAAAGCACTTGCTGCAGTTATTATTTCGATTTCGAAGTGTCTGACTTCTTCAAAACTGTGAGGATGTCAAAAGACAAGGGTTTTAAGGACATTTATTGGTCTTTTCGATATTTTCGGTGCTTTGCTTCTGCAAGCGATCTCTCTTCCTGCTTTTTTTTCCCCAAACGTATATAATGTGGCAGGCGATATGGAGCACAAGAGAATGATGGGGCGTTCATGGGCAGGATTTTGATACCTAACTCAGCATACAACATTCGATATGCCTGATAGTAATTAATTTATTCACTTTTTATCTCTTCTTCTCTCGCAGTTGAAGTTGACAAACTCAATCTGAGCAGCTTCCTTAACTTACATGACATGCTTGAATTCGATCCTCGTATATTTGAATGTCATTTTAGAAAACAAACTTCTATTTCCGCATTATAGATACTACGATATAATTAGCCAACCTCCTCAACACATTTCGATTAGATAACTTAGTGAGTCTGAGTATTTGTCCCACAGCTAGGTTATCCACTAAATTTAAGTAGCTCACTTAACTTGGGTTACTCACTTGAATCAAAAAACTTTAGTTCGGTATGCATACTTAGCAGGGTAATGAGCTCTAAGGGTTACCACAAGTGTTATGTATTAATTATAGTATTGCACGCCTCTTATCTCTTCCTCTCGCGAACCTTGAATTTGACGCCTTGCTTGTTCACACCTCCTACTGTCGGTGACTTTGCCATCTTAGCTCTTTGTAAATCTAGTGCCTGCTCTGTTTCCGTCAATGCCTTTAGTCGCTCTCTAGCTGCTGCCAATTTCGCCTCAACCTTATCAGCCTCTTTTTCTTGCAGTCTCCTAAGATTCCTGGCCTCGATATCAGTCTTGGTCTTAGGCTTGTCATCTTCATCTTCCCCTTCCTCATCAGAATCAATCTCCATATCGACATCCTGCCACAATCTCTCTTGCTGTTCTTCCTCATCATCCACAAATACGATTTTCTTCCCATCGGCCTTGATGCCAGCAGCTCTTTGCTCCAAGACTTGTACCTCCTTGATAGCCTTATTCCTCATGGTCCTGACATATCCTAAATCTTGGGTCTTGAATAACCTCACTGCATCTTGGTGAAGTACCTCGTTTCCTCTGTCCCCATTGACCGTTCCAGTTCTGTTTTTTCCGGATGTCGTAGGTCCCTTCTTCGTGACCATACTGAAATAGAACTCATCTGGATTCTTCTCCAGGACTTTTTGTCGCAGTGCCTTTAACTTGGTCTTCGCAAAAGATTAACAATGCATCAGTTGTAATAGATTGAAGCTTGAATTCACCTTTTTGGCATTGAAGTCGCGCGCGCTCGAGCCGAATAGTCCTACGATCTCTACTTTAGCTTTAGTAAACCATGCAACGAAGAGAAAGATCGCACCTTGTGTTTCTCAAGTAATCCCCATTTTTGTCGCTCTTCAGGTTGAGCTCTCTATCGTGGGATGTTAGCAAGGGTATATTCCAAGATTAAGACATAGCTCAAACAATACCTCTCTATGGTTGCGCCGTTGAACGGCATTGCGCATTGACGACATCGTAGGCCAGGATATAATCTCAGTGAGTGATCGCAGGTGAATATGTTTTTCAGGAGTAAAGAATCAAAAGTTTCTTGTGTATTGTTGCGGTATGAACAGTTCGTGTAGTTGTCGCGAGGTTGCGATCCAGAACTTTTAACAAATCCCGTCCCGCCAGCAGCCTCAGCCTTGCCCCATAAAATAAATTCATCTATCGCTTGGACTAAAAATGTTCCGTACCTCCACACTAGCGCCCGCATGAGAGCTTCCAAGCAACCTCGAATGATCCGATGTGATTGGGGCTTATATCTGCCAGAGCTATCCAATTCTAGCAGTATATCTCCAATTAATGGCAGCTCCCGTACCAGCAATCATGGCTGCCTCACCGTCACGTAAAGATGAGGAAGATGTGCCGCGGCTACCCATGCCCTCACGGAATCCTCTCCCATTATCCTCAGCACAAGAGGCCGCAGTCCGAGAAGTTTACCACGCGCGAGTACGCGGATATTGTGCGGCAGAAATTAAGCGTCTGTCAATTCATTTGTGTTTCAGATGCTCTTGCTGATTAATTGAGAATAGTCTTTGCGGATTGCGCCTTGGGACGAACGTTTTCTGTGCCATGGAAATGCAGAGAACAAAATCGGGCTATGAATAAGTGCATGATACAACATGCTACGCAAGATGAGCAAGACGCTGCAAGAGAAGAGTGGTTCGCTTTAAGATTAAAGCGACAGAGGGATCGAGAGTTGAAGGAAGAGAGGAGAAAAGAGCAAGAGAAGTTCCATCGAGAATGGTGGGGATTACCAATTGACGAAAGAGAGGGGGAGAAAGGACAAGATGTGTTGAGGCGTGCTGAGAGAGTTGGTGGATTTCCAAAGAGGGACGAAGGACAGCTCAGTAAGGATCGGCATAGATGACATTGGATGAGGACGAGGTGGAAGAGCGGGTTAGCGGGCATATTGATGGCGTTATGGGATTATGCATGGTGTTATGGTTGGGCATTACACACTTGGTGATGTGTGTCTGTAAGTGTATAAATGTATAAATACGCCTTTCTAACCCTCTCCACAGATGAGTCTACCCACCAGAGGACAGTTGAGATTGAAGATTGAGAATTGTTCTTATGTGGCTGCCTAAACCGACAAGAATGAGCTCCTGCCCAAGTGGAATGGGGGGTCGATTTGTGAGAATAGGCAGAAGTAAAAGCAATAGATTTAAAGCTTCGTGGGGGCGGATAACTTATTTCTCCTGGTTTCTCTGTGAATCATGAGTTTTGCGGATTCTCGTTAAGTCGATCACTCTAAAATCTTTCCTAGAAATTGCTGGATTTCAATTCACTGCCTTTGCTGGTAAGCTACTAGCTCACGTTGATTGTGATCGTTTTCACCTTCCTTTTCTTGGTCCATTTCAGTTTGCAAATTTACTGGAGTTGATTGAAGAATTTTTGGAAGACTATTTCTCTCATTTTCAACACATTCTTTTACAACCAAGTTATCACAATTATGTTCAAGCCAAGCCGGATAAAAGAGACTATGTCTAACATGGCTTCAGTAGAAGACAACCACGAGGAACTTTCACGTCCAAAGCCAACTGCATTGACCGCAAGTGCTCTTGAAGCGTTAGATTCAGAGCTCGCCCAAAACACCTCCAGCTCTCATCCCGAACATCCTACCGAGAAAGAAGATATTCCAGAGGCACCCTACGCTCCGTCAATCCACGACAGGCTAATATCAGCTGCAAAGTTCACCCAAAAGCTCCTTGAAAACATTACGGGCCGGAAAAGAAGTAAGTGCGCTTACCATCGGCTACATTAAGCCTTTTTCAAGGCAATTTTCTGCACCTCCTTGTATCACAAGTCACTCCACAAACAAACATATGCAGGATGCTAACGACGCTGCTTCTGCTTGCCAAACAGCCCATCAAGAATTATCTCAACCCCCGATGATTAGCCCGCCGAGCAACATTACCGAGTACATCGTCGACGGAGTCGTATATCGATCTCCTGATACAGTCGGCACCTTAATCGAAGTTCAAAGATCTGAAGGAAAGGGCTATGGCATTTTCGCACTCAAGGATATTCCTATGGGGACAGTTCTTCTCTCGGAAGCACCACTCGTGACAATGATGATGATGATGGGGCACGCGTTGATCCCCTCGACTCTCTCGTTAACAACCTATCTCCAGCTCAGAGAAAAGCCTATCGCTCACTCCATGGCTATCGACGCAATAAATCAGACAGCTTAAACCGTTGTATTCTCTACAGTAACGGATTCTCCCTCAGCAAAAAGGCGTCAGGAGTCTTTGAAATCGCATCTAGGATCAACCATTCTTGTGTTCCAAACTCGACATATGAGTGGCACGAAGATCTTGGAAGGATGGTCTACATCAATCATGATAGGTTGATGGAGGGTGAAGAGATCACCATTGATTATGGCCACAAGAAAGGTCTTCTTCAGAGGTATTATGGGTTTGTTTGTGATTGTGGCGGGTGCACAGAGTGGGGTAGTGTTACTACCACCAATACTGCCAGTAGTCTAGGTGGTAGGTTGTCCGAGGGTGGGAAGGGAAAGGAGATGCTCGAGCTTCCGAACATCGATACCTTAGTGCTCGAAGAAAAGTCGGTAGCAAATGGAGATCTTAGGCGGGAGGAGAAGGAGAACAGCAAGGATGAGGCGAAGGTAGAGCGAGAAAAGAGTTCGGAACAGTGAATTGTACAAGATCACGCCCAACTCACCTAGCTGTTACTCAACATCGAAACATGCTTCGTTGTCTGGGATCAAGTGAGCGAGGAGCTATGACTAACACGGAAAGCGTATATGGAATTTTCTCTATTCAACTTTTCAAAGCGATAGCAGAGTTCATATTAGGATAATAATGAGACTGATGAATTGCATCCTCGCGATGGGTGACCTCAACCAATTGTGCATTAATAAAATGGGGCTTGTAGAAGCAATATTGGTATTGTCGATAATATATACAGAAACGTGACGAACAAATCTCTAAGCTTTTTGAAAGAAAATTGTAATGAGAGACTTAATCAACCTCAATTCATCCGATATTCGCCTACTAGGTACTGTAGCTCAAGCCAACAGAGTGTTGACGGACTGCGTAATGCGAATGGTTGAAGTATTTTCCATCCAAATCAAAAGACAAGGTGATTCAGTATTTGAACGATTAGGATCCGATTCCCAATTCCCACTTTCATACTTATCCTTCTACCTCACTTCAGGCCTAGGATCAAGAATATTTACGACACTCTGAATATGGGCCTGGAGTTGTATGGTGCCATATGAAATTCTGGCATGGAAAATTACTATCCGAACACGCTCCCTTAGTATCCGCTAACGCCCATCATTCCTGCACCTGCAATGCTGCTGTTTCCACCTCACAAACGCCATTCCTAATACATATCTTATATCTTACGAACCACCAAGAGGTCCTTGCTTCTTCATTTGCAACCGCCTTAAAGCAATGTGCATACTTCTCGGGTCATATTGTCTAGTCTTTGGGTCCCATGCCGCCTTCACGTCGAATACGAGCCACGCCTTCGGCATATCGAGTTCGACCATACCACTCACTAATATAGAACCTCGAGGTGGGTAGTTTGGAGCTGGCTTCCAAGTCTTTGCAAGGGTAAGTTTAAAGGCCATTATAGCTCGGAAGTAATGTGCGGAAATAGACTTCAAGACATTGGACTTTTTAGCTTCATCCGACTGATCTGACGACACACTATCAGCCTTCCCCGTCAATTCTGACTTGGCCAAGGTCGGTGTTTTGGTTTTAGAGATGGTCTTTCTCGCATCAGGAACACTTTGGGTTTCCTTTGCCGGTCCGTCTTTGTTCGGTAGTGTCCTGTTCATCATCTGTTGATGCTGAGCCATGAATGTATCGAAGTTTGGGGGAGTATTGTTTGTTTCAATGCCGAGCAATCTTGCTAGCCTTTTGCTGTCATCAAGCAAGAGAGTCTTCGTAAAGCTCCAGGATGACTGCACCAATGCAGAAGGCCAGAAAGCTTGACGGATTCTGAATACAGTAAGAGAATCAACCGGCATGGTTGTCCATGCTACGTATTCATCAGATATCTCAATACTAAATAAAAAGTTCAGTTGGTGTTATCCTCTCCTGAGATTGGCGGTGATTGAATGCTTACCCCGATCTTTCGTATTCAGGGGGAGGATGTGTAGGGAAGTCTATATCAAGCCAGTATCTTCTGAGCTTCACACCCTTCCCACACCGCATCTTTAGCATAGGGTGTTTCTCTGCAACCTGTTTGACGAACTGAGCAAGCTCATTTCGAACCTTTTTTGACAACGCTTGATCTTTACTGAACTTGATAAACTCTTGCCATTCAGGATCACTGCCACGGTACGGTCTAGGCTTGACCTCCTTTGTAGTTCCTGGGAAGGGTATGAAGAAAGGCTTCTCATCCTCGTCATCGCCATTCTCCTCGGGCATATTCTTCAAAGCCTCCATAGCTGCCCTCTCCAGAGGATCAAGCACGAAATGACAGTAGACGTTGTAGCATACGTAGAATCCAATCATCGAGACAAATAATGTCCTACAAGCTTATTAGCTCCTCCATAGACTATGAAAGCGCCTTTAGATACTGCGCAAGAGCCCCGAGGCCGAGCGAAACATCTAAGATCAAAGATGCGGATTGTAAAGACGTGACATACCTCCAGCGCATCCCAGGTTTTTGAAATTTGACTCTCTGTATGTTTTGTACTTCGCCCGTTTGCCGCTTTTGCTCTGTTCTTAAGGGCAACCTGCTCATCGAAAATATAGTCCTCTGCGCTCCCCTGAACTGGTCTATTTGGTATCCTTGACCCTTCCATAATGGCAACGCCCGCGTCGGGATGATCCTCCGCTGAGGCCTCAAGAACCTGTACATCTTTCAGAGAGCCTTCCAGGCCCAGCCTCGAGGCTGCAAGCCTTGTGTAGTAGAGGGTCTTCTTTCGAGAGGTAATCGGTAGGCCAGTATGATCACTGAAGTCGTCTGGTGTAGGAAATAGAATGCAAGTTTGGGTTATTAATTCAAGGACGTCTATGGAAGGGCAAGTGTAGAAATTGAGTATGGCCTCTGATCGGATGGAATTGTCCCACGCTCCGCAATAGGTTTAGCGCTCCCAAAGCCTAATAGCAGATGCGACGACGTCTAAGCTCGACCTCATCACTTTGAAGCTCTCGAAGACAACCCGGCAGCCCTCAACCGCAAAGATGAGGATTTCAACCAGTCTGCTGCTACCAGCACTGATCAGTGCAGCTTCTGCAATCCCGGATACTGCGAGTGTATACATCTTCCAGGGAGAAGAATACCCAAATTCCGCCGACGCCCAACCTACCCTCACTCCAGAGCAGACCAGACTCGTCATTGCTCAACGACTCGGTGTATCGCAGTACCATAGCCTCAAGGGCGCGAACGGAGAGACTTTATCATATATCAATAAGTTCAGCGGGCATGATGACCCATTATTCGATGGCGTAGCACAAGACAAGGCAGCAGAGTTGATTGTGGTTGTAGACAACGTATCTCCAGAGACTGCAGAGCCACTCATATCATCATGGAAATCTATCGATCCAGCATTCTTTGTTTCGAAGCCGCCATCTTTTAAAGCAAATCAGAAACTCACGCGCGACTTGAACCAGCAGCGCCATGGATATGGAGACGCATGGGACATGGAGTGCGATTTGAAGCAGGCTATCAACCCCTACAATGAGAAGTGCTGGGCTGGCAGGACAAAAATGCTGCACTTGGATTTAAAGAAGCAGGCTAAGGTAAGGAACCTGGGAGAGAGAGCACGATTTGGGCAGAGGCTGACATTGAGTATTAGAACCATGTCAGTATTGATGATTTCATGGCTGTGGAAGAAACATTGCGTCGTCTAGCAAAGAAACAGGAGATGAACTTGATGGTTGTTCTTATGCCGACATCATCCACAAAAATCTCATCCAAGGCCTACGGATCTTACCAAATGCCATCAAGCACTTTGGGTAGGAGACAACAGCAAGCCGAGGAAATAATAACCGAGGTACCCTTCACATCATCTCCTTCTGCAGTTTCCCATATCAGCCAAGTCGATCAAGCTATGGCACCGGATACAACCTTCCCTCCACTTAGAGGTGTTATTGCATGGTGCCACTCATCGATTGAGGCTTGTATGTCTGCCACCAACAACTGCTCCGGCCATGGCAGCTGTTTCGCAAAGTATAACTCTACAGACAACCCCGGTGATGGGAAATCCGGCTGCTTCACCTGTGGATGCTTACCTGAAAAGAGTTCTTCTGGGAAGAGCAACGGTACCAAAACGACATACTGGGGTGGAGCTGCTTGCAATAAGAAGGATGTTAGTGGGCCATTTTGGCTTCTCTTCGCTCTTTCTCTATTTTTGGTGATAGTCGTCGGGTATTCGATATCTTTGCTATTCTCTATCGGCGAAGAAAAGCTTCCGGGAGTCATTGGAGCTGGTGTATCAAGCAAGTCGAGATAAGTGGGAGAGCCTGTTGTACGATTTGGGCGAGCATTGGTTTGAAGAGCCTGTTACTCTTTGATGGTTGGCGTTTAGACGATTGTACTTATTTTAGGGCCGAAGAAACTGTACAGGGTGGAATATCATCACATTTGATCATTGGGGTCGTGCCAACACATACTGGTAATGTACCGATTCACGGAATATAGTGACAAGAGGATTCTATGTGTAACAGTACAACGACTTACGAACTTCGAAAAGTCTTCTAGGTCGTGGTTAGACAACACTCTATTTTGATTTCATCTCGCCTCATGTGGCTGTACTCTACGTCATTTGGTTAATTAGGAGGCTGAATCGGCTGAGCAAAGTCGAGAAGAGTGGCGGAGGGCCGTAGACAAGCTTATTTAGAAGCATTTTACCTCACTAGGAAGATCCATCCCAATGCTTGAATATGGCGTAGCGACTCCAGCAACCAATTATGACATCTACAGATTTAGGCGAGCAGATCCCATTCGTGAAACTTACGATTGAGATCGACACCAAACCCTTCATGTTTTGGGAGCAGAAGGCTGAGCGAGAAGGCTGTATTAATACAATATAGACGGATCCTAGCCCCAGCCAATACGAAGCTCAGTTCCCCTCGAAGATACCCATATTTGCGGACTCTAGTGCTGACATAGCGGGACGTAGTGAACTTAGTGAACTTAGTGTATTCCATCGCCTTGGAGTGAAGTAGTCGACGATCGTGGTACGTCTAGATGTATGTAGAAGGTCTTCTTGCTCTTCCTCGTCCACTTGTCATTTCCCCGTGCAGCAAGGCGTGCTACTTGACATACATACTCTCCTAGCTTCCTCTCATCTTTTCTTACATCAGATTCGTTCATAGATTCAAAAAATTCCCCCTTTCTCCATCCATTTAGTTTCCTTCTTTCTCCGTTTCGTTTCTTCGATTCCAGAAGGAGAGAGATTGATCTTTAATTGTATATTTTCAACATCTTTTCTCTACCTATCTCTCTCTCTCTTCTTTCTATACATACAGTATCTCATCTAAAACGGATATACTTCTCCCTCGCTCGTTCAAATAATACGTCATAATGGCTCTCAGACTAAGGACAGTCTTATCCCTCTTGTCGGTGCTCAGTTCCTTCATTTTCGTCGCCGAGTCGCAGATAGCGGGAACGCAGTGTTATGTCCTGAATGGAGATATCGAGACGGATATGTATCGTTGCAATAATGCGACGACGGGTCATAGTACATGTTGTCATGTAGGCGATACTTGTTATAGCAATGGGATCTGTCAGGGCGATAATGAAGGTTATACGGATTATCTTAGAGAGGGCTGTACAGATCCTACCTGTAAGTCTTGTTCATCTGGATTCGCAGGGAAAGGTATTAGGCATGGGAGATAGGAGATAGTTGCTGATTTGATGCTATGGTACAGGGAAGGATCCCGCGTGCTTGGATAAATGTGTACAATGTAAGTCTAAGATCCCTTGCGATTGTGAAAATGGACCTTCTTTGATCGCATCAAAGCCTTCTTACTAACTCTATATTTCCATAGATGCGAATGACTCAACCGCAGGAATCAGATGGTGTGGAACATCAATCACTTCCAGTACAGAATAGTAAGTCAAAAAAAAACCATTACAGAACCACCTTACACTACTTGAATGATCAACAGTTAATCAATAAATGATCTAGCTGTTGCGACACAGGAGCCGATGGAATAGGTAGTTTCGCCTGCTGCAACAACTCAACCCAAGAATTCAAAATCAGTCCCGCACCCACAATAGTAGCAGTAATAGGCGCAACAGCCCAAGTTACCTACCCACCGTCCTCCTCAACATCATCGTCCTCCTCGTCCACAAGCGCAACAACTACCTCCTCCTCAGCAGCCGCAACATCAACAACCTCAAGTACATCCAAAAGCAGCGTAAACGGCGCCGCAATAGGAGCAGGAGTCGGCGTCCCCGTAGGTCTAATAGCCCTCGCAGCCATCGGATTCTTCTTCTGGCGTCGTCGCTCTAGAAAATCTAAAGCTTCTAAAACCTATGAGATGGAAAATCCTCAACATCCTGGATATACACAAGCTCCTTACGCAGATAATTCAAATGGTCCTTATGAAGCTCCTCCTTATAATACTGTTGGTGGTGGTGGTGCTGTTCATGGACAGGGTATTGGACAGAATTCTCCAAAGGCGGGTTATTATCCTGGGACTCCTTATGATCCTCCTCAGCAGCAGATGGTACAGGAATTACCCAATACCCAGAGGCAGCAAGTGCATGAGATTGGGCCGGCTTCATAGTCTTGTTTCTTGTACTTCGTTATCTTGATTTGGAGTTGGGGCAGGAGTTAAGGTTGGTTTTGGATCTGGTTAATTGAAATCTTTGAATGTAGATATTCTTCTGGGCTGGGTTAGGTTGGAACGATGGTGTATTGGATTGTTATACCCACTTCGCTGAATATACGGTATTGATGGATCGATGGATGATAGATAGATTTTGATTATGTGTAAATGACTTGGATAGGGAAAATACACGTAATGCATAATAATGGCGTTTACGATACTAAAGTGGCAACCGGCCACTTTGAGCTTTATATTCTATTACGAAGTGAAGAGTTGAGTGAGAGAGGAATCTGTTTTATGAGCCTCCAAGTCAAGGGGGAACTACAAGTTCTCACTAGCTAAGATGATTTAGAAGCTGTTTAAGGATCCTTGCTTGTAAAAATAGCATCTACTCATTGTACTCACTCCAGTTACTCATTTCCGGGGACTGCGAGAGAGGGGGCTCTTCCTAGCAGCAAGCTTGGCAGTAAAGTTACCTCAAGTTGTCCAAGCTAGGATAACTAACAAGGACAGTTGACTCTTTTAGTAGACTTGACTTTTGATTTCATCAAGAGTAAACGGAGACAAATCCAGGTATTTCTCATTAGTATCATAGCACATCTTTAAACGAGCGCAGTGCAAGAGTTGAACCCGCCCTTCCATAATGACCGTATCACTCCATCCATCGTCATAATATCCTCAGATTGTACTTTTTCGACCTAAAGCTTCCCTCTCAAAGCCTCCCCATCCTCATACAGTCAAACGATATTCTTCTCCAGCCACTCCTTCCACTGCTCAGCACTCCAACCACTAGAGATAGAATTCTCAACTACACCATCAAAAACAACCGTGGGAGTAACATGAATACTTTGGCTCCTATTAAACTTAACAAGAACCTTCAAATCGTTGGTGACTCCGTTGCCAGTATTGAGACTCCCATCTGCAGCTGGCTTATCACTGATTTTTAGTAGGTCGTAGAAGGATTGCTCGGGGAGTCCGACTGAGGCGGCGATTTTGGAGAGGCGTGTGTAGGATTGATTTCGGGTTTCGTTAACTATGTTTGCGTCGTAGAAGGATTTTGCTTCTGTGATGGGTTGTTAGTTTGGATGTTTTGTTTAGATAGTTATCCACTAGGAAGAGACCAGGAGAGAGAATTGAGAGAGATCCTTTGATTTCTGATTTATGGGACGATAGGTACAGTAGTATGCATATAATTTCTTACGTGATATCGAGAAATATACTACGAACCTTTGAACAATGCATCAGAGAACGGCCAAAACTTCGCAGGATCCAACTTCAGAACCGCAACTCCAGCTTCATGTACCAATGTAGAAGAGGGGTGCCATGGTTGGATCTGTTGGCGGAAGATGAATTGGACTTTATCTTTGTATTGAGGGCTGCTTAGGAGTGGGAAGACGGAATGGTAGACTGTGTTGAAGAGCTTTGCTGAGAACTATATGCATGTGATTGTCAGCTTTGCTCTGATTCTCCTCGTGGTCTTAATCCTCATTTTGATTTTGATTCTTCTGATTCTGTCACTAATCACAAGAGGCGGATTGAGAGGGAGGGAGAGAGAAGTAGAGGTTAAGGACGTACTGGGCAGACATAGTCAAGATACAGCTCCAATGTATGAAGCGTCTGCGGGTTAGCAGCCGCAGTGAACTTTTGACCAGCGAATTTTGGTGCGAGAGCCATCTTTGCGAATCAAGAATACGTAGTATCGTAGAAATCACTTGTGAAGTGTGAAGTGCTTAGCAGAGAAGTTATCAGTTGTCTGGAGGAGGAAGAGTTGTTGCTGGATTGGGATTTTGAGCTTCCACCGGAAAAGGAGGGGTCTTGTAAAATGGAGGGGGGAACATGTCGTCTACGGAGCTCACGATTGCTCCACAAAATCTCAGATGACGTGCCGATAACGAAACACAGCTTTAACCAAATCCGATGGTGATCCAGCACGCAATAAAGTGCTTACCGTTCGAATCAATCATTTGCAGAGATACAGAGCATATGGAAATTAGTACCTATAGCAAATTTGTTCAAAAAGAATCTGCGACATAGAGGTTGCTTAAAGATAAAAGGGCTAATCCATTGCCTGCCTTTTAACATGTGCAACGATATAGGCAGGCAAGCTTGTAAAATTGCATTTGACAGCACTGTATTAGTTGGCTTATAAGAGATTATATTTGAATAGCGATCTATCTAGATATAAGATGGGCTTAGATAGCTAATTCAACTTGGGCAAGTCCTTGAAGTGATCTCGTGTAGACTAATTCTTACGGTATTGTTCCAAAATATCAACTTGAGCGATATCTTTCCGAGGTTATAAGGCTCTAACTTAGTTCCGCTCAAACATCGTGACACTTTCAATCCTGTTTTAGAGTGATGGATAAATACCAAAAAGGTTTACTTTATAATGCCACACGACCCAAGCTGCGGTCTATTTCTCGACGCGGTCCGCCTTCATTTCTCTAACACACTAGATACAAAAGAGATCTTCGAAACCGGGGTATCATCGCTCATCAATACATTCAGCTCATCTCTGTTATCATAATAGCTCATCACTCATTCATTCCTAGTCCCCTCTGGTGCTATCGCGTTCTCAGGCCCGGTCCCAGGAATCTGGATGTCAACATCCTTCTTCGCCTGATCCTTCTCTTCTTGCCCACCCGCATCAGGTTTCGGACTCCTGATCAACGATCCAATCTTGAGCTTGTTCATCAACCTAGCATTGGCCTGCTGCTGCTCATTCTCATCGGCCTTTTGCTTCAGCTCGAGGAAACGCTTCTCGACTGCTGCACTTTCACTCTTATCTCTTTCTATTTCCTCGCGTTTGGCGACTTCTTCAGGCGCTAGAATCTTGTCACGACCATGGATCATCTTTTTGAAAAGCTTCTTCCCGCGCCTACGAGTTTTAACGTAAGCTTCTAGGCCAACTAGTACAGCATAGGACCGTGATATTGAGACGTGGCTCATATCAACACCATTATCTTTAAGCGAGTGGACAAAAGCCCGGAAGTTTGCGACTAGATGAATATTAGATGAATATTAGCAAGCCACGCGTCAAATCAAATTTTGTTATTTACCAGGTGGTCGATAATGCCCACTCAGTGGGCTTAGTTTCGACAGTCGACCGTTCTTAATTTTGATCAACCCAGCAGCCGAGATCCTCGACCCGTGCAAGAAAGAAGAATGCTGAAAGGCACCGGACTGCTTGATGCCAACGTAAAGGCGGAAGCTTGTGTCGGCGACAAAGATCCAAGTATTCTTTTTAACACTACCTCTCAACAGTTTGTTGAAGATAGTTGAGGCCGAGACGTGCTTAACCTTCTTCATACCCTTTGCTTGATCTAGCCCTGGAGTGGCATATTTGTCTGCTCTTGACTCTTCAGCTTCTTGCTCGGCCTCGGCATCTGCCTCAAGATCGTGGTGATGAGGTGACTCCTGTGATGACGATGAGCTTTCGCTCGAAGTAGATGGGGCGGATCTACTTGCCGCTTCTTCCCTGATTGGCGCAAACGGGGGGGTATCGTCTGTGTCTGGTACTATGCCATCTAATACTCGGAAACTCGCAGTCAGTTCACTATGTCTAGAGATATCGAGAGTAACTCAAACACAATTTGGGAGTAATGAGTAAGCGTCTCGAAGAGGCAATTCTGATAAGAGAAATTGGGGACGTACGAATACTGTCTTTCCACTTCTCAGTCGTGTCGATACGAGCCCCATTCTTAGCCCAGCATAACCTTCCATCTTTGTCTATTTTGACCAAATAATCCAACCTCTCTTCTTTGGATAGATACCGTACTTGTTCCCTGTCTAATCTTTCTCGTGGGCAGCCTTGGCAATCGATAAATCTCCCTTCCCCATAGTCCAGCCAATAGAAGAAGTTCTCATTCGTATCCGATTTCTTCCACTCTTCGTGATATGTGCGCAGATTACTCCATACCGGTGCTTCAAGTCAACCATTTCTAGGAAATACTGTAAGTCCATCATTTTAGCTGCTTTCTGCCTAACAATTTTCTCTTCTGCCTTGCGTTTTCTCCTCGCTTCGCGCTCCTCTTCAGGTACATCGTCGTCTCCATCGGTTTCCGTGTCTGAATCCTCATCCCCGCCTGCTCTCCTAGCTATGAGACCGATTTTCTTCCAATTTTGCCTAGCTGCTGTCGAAGATTGCCGTGAATGCCCAGGTCCCATTCCCGGTGAAACCAATGTTCCTTCACTATCCATTGACACTCGTCCAGCCTCCTGACTTCCTCTGGCTCTCGGCGTTGTTAGATTTGTTAGATTCCTGTACCGCGCTTCCTTCACAGCTTCAACCCAGCGGGTGCTAGGATCTAGGCTCAGACCATTAAGCATCCTCCTCTCCCTATGCCCTCTATAGTTTCTTTGTATTATCCCTGCAGCAGCTTTATTCCTCTCTTCCTCACTTAGTTCCCCATGCTCAGCACTTAAGCGCTTCTGCATAACCTCCTGTTCCTTAGCCTCCTGCAGCGTCGAGATTTTCTCCATACCCTCTTTACTAGGCATGGGTAAGGAATCGAGATATTCCTTATGTGATCGAACAGACGTCTTTGTAGCTATAGAAACCAAGGAACCTTGCTGCGTATGGTTGGGAATTGTGCTGAGTTTCGGCGATCGCGGGACTTGTTGGATTTGAGATTCAGACTGAGATACCGGAAGACTTTTGAACGATGTCTGCGAAGTACTTAAACAATCACTAACAGCGTGCGGAGGCGTCATTAGCAGCAGCGAGTAGACCACGAAATGCGCCCGGAAGCGCACCCGTGAGACGAAACTTGGCGTGACGAGGGGGTGAATACAACCCTGACGCTGCAATGCGATAGGGACTGGGACAGCCGGGGCTGCAGTTGTGGTGGGGTATAGGGTATTGGTTACTGCGTCTGAGGAGGTCTGCTGTATTCGCCTGGATGTTTATAATATCAATGGAAATGATGGGGTTTCAAAAGGCTATGTGAGCTGAAAGCGAAGGAACGAGTGGAGGTTCAAGTGGAATGCTTTCGAGGCTCAGGACAAGAATCTTGCGAAAGCTTGTTGTGGCTGAGGTACGCTCATACGCAGTACGAGGAAGTAAGAGCGGACTCGCCATCTCCCGGATCAGGTTTCCTTCGGGGGAACCTTGCAGTGTAAATCTCGGTGTTCCTTGAATAATAGATGTCGCTCGGGGAGTTTGGCTGGTTGTTGTTGAATGTTTCGTGGGAGCGCAAGATTCGAGCTTGTACTTCCCAGTTACAGCGATGACGTTTTCTGCGGTCCGAGAATCCAACAACCTCGCAATACCAGAATGTGGGGTTTTTGCCGAGCGGTACGAAGGAATGACTCCATTTCAGCAAGACGCAATGCCTGTATCATATTATTATGGTAAGGTATTAACTAAAATGCAATAGCGAAACAGGTGCACCATTAACAGCCTCGGAAAGTGGCTGTCACTACAGAATTACAATTACACATCTTACTTGGTCTGTATCTCTGAGGCATCTTCATAGGATAGTAAAAGTCAGCCTGGAAGCAGTGGCTTCAGAATTATTCGTAATTTTCATGGTCTGTGTATACAAGATCCCCTCCAGCTTACAACGCCTAGTGCAATGCCAGGAATTTTAACCTCTCCTCTTATAATTTAAATCTTCGCTCGCTCTATCCTCAATGAGCAAAAGAAGGGGTCTATTAATGCCCATATCCATACCCTCTCCTATAGAATGGTAATCGCCTTTCTCCATGGGTATCTCAAGATGAAGACTGTGCCTTGGTGAAATGGTAGCTTGGTCATGAAATACTTCGCTGAATTCGGTTTGGTGCCTCACAGCCCAAATCGGATGGAAATCGATATTGGATTTCTGCCAGCAGCGTCTTAATCCGCCCTTCTCTTTCCGTTCGTGAAGCCATTAGGAGCCTTGGACTGTCCGTTTGCAGCCTTGGCCTTCTCCTGATTTGCAATAATCTTTTCGTATGGAATAGTCAAGCAGTTAATTCCTAAGTATCCGCAGATACTGTTGATAACCAAAAATGCCCATCTGAAGTAAACAATCACGGCAAAGACGAAGTATCCGCGGAGGTACCAGAGCTCAACAAAATTGCTGACTGCTGGGAGTCCGACTCGAGGGAGGTTGCCGAGAACAGCTCCCCCGACCAATGGCCACAGCATAACAGTCCAGTATGGGAAAGGCTGGCGGGTGAGATGAGCAAGGATGATTTTGGTTGTCATTCTTCCGAACACAAACGACATGGTAACACAGAAAAGAACAAGCCTGTTGTCCTTCATTAAAGTGGAGTATGGGGAGAAGAGCCAGGCTCCGATGGAAGCGGTATACACAGCCATAGGAGTCCACTCTAAGAACACTGGCATGACCGGTAGCTTATCCCGCCTTCTGGCTTTGACAACATTGACAACGCAGAACGGCATATGGACTACAAAGAGCGTGAACAAGAGAATGGGAACCCAAAGGTCTCTCACTGAATAAGAGCCGAAGAACTCATGGTATCCAAAGAAGTAGTGGTGTCCGACAAGATCTGTAATGCGGTGGGTCCAAATCTCTGGTCCGTAGTATCCTGAAAGAAGCATGATGGTGCAGGCGAGAATCAGTCCCTCTGTAGGGCCATTGAAGACCCCCAGGTACAGAGTATGTGTGTGGTAGGTTTCCCATGTGGAGAAGAACATTGGCAGACATGGGATCAGCGCTGTGAAAATACCCGACTTCGATGTGCCCAATCCCATAGCCGCCGTCTCGCACAGACTTGCTAGAGTGCAGTTGAGGGAATCGATGCCGTGGTCAAATAGTTCTCCAAGTCCGCTCGAAGTTCCGGTTCGTCGAGCTTGTTTCCCGTCCACATTGTCCATCGTCGAGTACATCCACAGCCCGAAGGCGAAGCTGTAGTACAGCCATGAGGGACCCTATTTCCAATAATCAGACTAATATCATCTGCAGATTTGGGTACAAACGTACAGGCCCGACCAAATCCGGCATCCATATTTCCAAGCAGATCACATTTGAAAGGATGAAGAAGAATCCCAACAAAGTGACCATGTTTGGCGCTAACCATAATGGCAGTAATTCCACGAAGGCATTCCACTAAAATTCCCTTCAGCATATGTTCCAGCAAATCATGGCAGTATATGTTTGCCTACATAATGCTTGAGGATATAATTCGAGATGAAGGATTTGTCGACGCTGGAGTACTTGTACGACTTCAAGTGGACGAGGGCGTCCTCGGACACGCACTCATGTGCGGCTTCTTCTGCATAGGGCAACGCGGTTAGAGACATGGTTCTCGACAGATACAGATAGAATTACGAGATGTTCAGTTGTAGTAGGAGACGTACTCTTGCTGGGAGCCATGTGGGGAGTCGTGGGAGTAGTTACGGGCAGCGGCAGTAAATCCTGTTCTCTCGAACTTTTGCCCTTTAAATCTAGTGGCCGAATTTTGAAGGATGAAAGCGGATACGCTCCGGCCTCGGCGAATGCGCTACTGTAGGTAAGACTTAAAGGTTGCACAAAAGGATAAGACAGCACAGGAGGCTAGTGATGTTGAAGCTGATGTTGACTTTCGAGGAGGTGGAGAGCAACGGTCTATTTCAACAATTTCTTGCATGGGCCAGATCTCGCTGGAGTGCTCGGCAGGCCTTCAGGGTTGCCCGGCTGCATTTGGCATCTGAAGGACCTGGAAGCGACGAAGCGAAGAAACCCCTGAAAGGGGAGCATGCAACGCGTCATCCTTGCAACCACTCGTAGCACTCGCAGCACTCGCAGCACTCGCAAAGGATCCATCTGACTCTAAAAGGTTAAATGCACGTACTGTACCGTACTGTACTGTATGTAGTAGAACTACAAGATGAACAAGAAAGACTGGTGCCCTTCACAAACCTCCTTTCTTCATCTGAGTTGATGGTATAATACCATGGTTGGATGCTGTCCTGAGCCTCTGGCTGGCATCAATACCACATGCTGAACAACGCATCCGGGAGCTCCAGAGGAAAGGATCATGAGATACCTCGGCCGATGTATTAGTCCATGTTCATTATGTAGACGGTCACGCTCTTAACCATGCTCGAGCAATGGTATCGTGAGAAGGGAAGAGGGGACGATGCGGGGGGGAGAGACATGTCTAAGTCCAGCAGAAGCCAGCAACTCTGGCAGATGGTGCTGCTACAACTCCTAGTGGTGGATACGTTGAATTTTGAGGGAAGAAAAAAACATGTGGGATTAATCAGACAAATAAGTCAGCAACTGGGAAACTCGATAGTTAAGTATTGACCAACAAGATACTTCCTTCTTGAAATGTGGCTTGCCTCCTTACCTTCACCACGTCACGGGAATAATGGCACTGAGGCATGAAAGGGATATCGCGGTACCGATTCTGATTGTATTCAGATAAGTGTGAGGTCTATAGACCCCCAAGTACCCCATCTACTCCATTTCTGTCATCTATATTATTATTAGGAGGTAAGTCTCCAAGTCGCCCATAATCCCAATCATACCCCCCCGTAATGCACATTACTTTTAAAGGAGTGATTCGCTGAAATGCAAGACAGTCAACGCTAAAAAAAAAAAAAGACAAAGCATCCTCCCATTGTGAATCCCATTTAAGTGACCAAAGTCACAAGGAGATACTCAAAGCCTTGAGCATCGCCTTACATGACCAAGGCAAATCCGGCAAAGATACCAACGAAGACGACACCCAGACCATAGCTCCTGCCAAGATCGAGCGCAGCGTCAGAACCACTCTTCTTGGTGTCACTGCTGGAAGCAGATGTAGTGGCAGATCCTCCAAGACCTGTGTATACAACCGCACCGGACGAAGTGCTTCCTGCTCCAGTGCCCGTAGCAGTCATAGTACTAGAGGTTGTGGTGTTGACTCGAGTGGGGTTCTGAGCTCCACAAGGGTGGTCAGCTCTGCAAGCACTCTGACATGTGGAATCGCCGTTGCAAGCAGTAACACACTCATTGCCGTACTCTGTGCAAATGAAGTATGGGAGGGTCTGAGAGTATTCGGAGGCGTTAGGTGAAAGGCCGTTGCCACAAACGCAATCGTATGTTAATGTGGTCTATGGATTGTAAGCTTCCTTCTGCAAATGGTCGATCCGTGTTGGTAACTTACAGCATCACAGTCGTTTGCTGAAGTGGTGGATGAAACGCCGCCGGTATTCTGGAGGCAGAGTAATGGGCATGATGTGAGTTGCGATTGGCACCAACCAGCTAACGGATGTCAGTGACCTGGTTTGGGGAATGTGGAACGGATGCCAAAAAAGAAAACCTACTTCGTGTAGACAAAGGAACATTGTTTGGATCGATTGTGTATTGAGCTCGTACACCAACAAACAAGGCCGTGGCCACGATGATAATGGAGTTCTTGAAGGATGGCATGTTGGGCGATTGGATGTTTGCTGTGTGATATCGAAGATGAATTTTATGGATTCTGGGATCAATAATTCAAGCTCGGTTGTGGGTTGAAGCTGTACAAAAGGATTCTGTCAGATTTATAGCGAATTGGTTGTGTAAACAAATCTTTGGGTGGCAGGGTGATGATTTGGAAATGGGACGAGAAGAAGGAGGGCTTTAATAGACTTTTGGGACCATACCTATGGCTATTCTGGGCAGCGATGACGGAAAGCTAAGGAGAAACGAGGGAGGTGGAAGGAACTCAACAAGTGAATGCGAGCTACTTTCGAGACTTAATCCGTTCAGAGTAAGAGCGAGTGTGGTGGAGAGTGATGTCAGTGGAAGCAGAAGCAGGCGCAGAAGCAACTTCAGAGTTTTCCAATGGGCGTGGGAAAGAGGAGCATGGACAGGAGGAGGAAGGAGGGAGAGTTGAGGACTTTATGAAGCTCCCGTCTCGCTATCACCGACCTCGTCTCCAGGACAAATGTTATGCACGGCCAATTTCTGCAAGGACAAGAAGCTAAAATTTAGGGTTACTACAGGCTACTCCATATCAGGAGCCCCGTAGGCCAATTAGAAAGGTCAATTGAATACGGAGCGCTGTAGTGCAAGATCGGGTGAGACTGGGGGTGGGAGGAATATCGATTCTGTCCGGGAGGCCGTGTGCCATCTTTAGAACATCTTGCCTTTGAACTACTTGAATAATGCTCGTGTTGAGAGCACATGCTTGGAAAGGGCCCCTCCTTTGCCACCACGTACAGGTAGATACATATCTGTACGAGACTGGAACTGGTAAGAATCTGGCAGAAATGGGAGGGGGGAAAAAGAGGAGGCCAGCGACGAGGGATCGAGATGGTTTGGCGTGACTGACAATCATAATGGCTGGGGATATCCGGGAGCTGTCAAAGAATCATCAATTTTTTTGGCGCCTCTGGCGATGCACCGACCCAACCCATGCGAAGGGCTTATTTAGAGCATCAAGCCCCCCCCGGTCAGATCTCCACAAAGCGAGAGGAGAGGCTCCGTCAACCTTGACTTACCGTACCATACCTACTCAAAATCAACCCACGTTGCCAGGTCAGTTAGTCTCTGTACGAAGAAGTACGGGTGTGAAAGAAATTATCCCGCTCAAGCCCATATTATTGAGGATTTGCAGATTTTCAGAGCTATCTTCCACGCCTCTCATCTAGTCACCATGATCTCAGTAATGATGGGCGTATTGAAATGATACAGTACAGAATGAATACTGCGAATACTGTGCATACCTAGCTACTGAAGACATTTATACTTCTGTGTGCATATCCGATCCATACCTTACTGCAGTACCTTAGTTACCATACCTTACCTTACTTACCTACTTAACTCACCGACCTTACCGACCTTAACTTATCTTATTACTTACTGTATTACTTACTTACTACTTACCAACCTCTCTCTCTCTCTCTCTCGCCTCTGTGGTGCATCGACGCTACTCGGGTCTTTGTGTAAAAAAGTCCGAGAGAGAGAGAGAGAACAAACAAAAAAAAGTACGGTAGGGAGGGATGGTACAGGGATCTGAGCTCTAGTGCAACCGGATTTCGTTACTGTACCAGCTCACCCAACAGCTTAGCTGTATTTCCTACTGGACTGTGCTGGACTGGACCAGCTCTCCCAATACTCTCCCACTTTGACCTCAGAGCGCTCTCAAGCTCCAGCGTCAAACCAGACTATTGTTCTGCGTTCCGGCGCAGCTAAATCGCCAATGGATGGAGTCCGCTCTCATTCCAAACCAGAGCAATGGCCGTTTAGGGTTACCCGTTGACAGCGGCAAAGAGAGTCGATTGCACACGACCTCCACGACCACGCCACCACGAGACCAAGAGCACCAACGCCATGATAATGAAGACGAAACCACTGTAATATCACCAACCCTTTCTTCGCCGCCCTACTGGGTCCAGTCGCACTCACGTTCCTTCTCCAACATCTCAGTCGAGTCAGTAGCGCCCGGTGGCATTACATTGAAGGACAACACAGACGGGGACGACGCAAAAAACCAAGCGTGCTGGGCAAAGAGCGCTTACATAGAGGACCATGTGGTGATCAATGGAAGCAGGACGGGTATAGGCGCATTCGTAGTATGGAATATCACTGTAGAAACTCTGCATGTACGTCCAGATGCTTCACCATCATGCGCTATCTGCATTGCTGACTTGATACAAGGGTGGTACCATGCGAGTGAGAAAGCGATACTCAGAATTCGATGACCTACGCCAGAAGCTCCTCCAGACGTTCCCTTTATCTGAGGGTGCTATGCCACCATTGCCTCCAAAGAGCGTCATATCGAAATTTCGACCCAAGTTTCTAGAACATCGCAGGATTGGACTGTCGTACTTCCTTAAGTGGGTGATAGATAGAGACCTATGTCACTTGCATTCGAGATGCTGACTCTCACACAGTTGTATACTCTTAAATCCTGAATTCTCTGGATCTCCTGTCCTCAAAGAGTTCCTCTTTTCTTGAATAATTTTGAATAATTTTGACCCCGCATATATGTGGCTTTATTATAATACACTTGTACCGGTGTTATGGGCAGTCGTTCCCCAGCCTTTGGATAGCAGTACCCTGCGATGGCTTAGAGTCGGATTTCTGCATCTTTGTTATGATATAATGGCAAGCGTTGTGCTTCTTTCAAATGTTAATGTTTTCTTTTCGGATGCTCGTTCTGACGACGCCCGTGCTGAACATGCTGAAACATCACCAAGGCTTCGGGTCCCAAGCCCACTGCACAAGCAAATATCACGGTCATCACCCCGAAGTCAATAGAGAGGACCCACGGTCAAAGTATTGTAACCCGAGGGTTTCTTTACAATAGACGAGGTTCCTTTACGTATCTGATTAGCCCTTTAGCTGAGCGAGGTAGCTTTTGTCTATTTGCAGCCCATCAGCTTTGTTTGTACTTGTAACTCTCGCATTCACTCTTCCACGGTTTGTTCTGTGCTCAAAGCTTACTATATACCAAGCTGTTTGTTAGGCAATAGATCCATAGGTGCTAGCCAACCAGTATGCTTGTGATACTGGATTTCAGTAATAGTGGCTGCGCTATGAATCAGAAGGGCCAGCCAAGAAGAGCGTCTCGTTCACACTTTCGGAATATATGGGTAGTTTCCAAGTTCATTGCTTTATAAATACATCAGTGGGTTGTTGGTCACGGTCGCTTCAATGCTTTTTTGACAGAAGCTGTCATCTAATATTTCAGATTGCCTCAGATGAACTATTGTGTCGCAGGTTAGGAGGAAATTCTACGTACACAGCATTCCCCCAAGGATGGTCTCGCAAAATCACAGCTGTTCAAGAAAGACCAGGTTTCAAGATCTTATTAGTGATTTGGGGTGCATAAGGAAACCTGATGGTTTTGGCATGATTCCGCCTACTTGTTTAACTCTTGATACCCGATATGCATCTCCGTCTTCCATAAATGCCACGGAATATTAGATGACAAGACTGTGAGGCTGGATGATAATGATATCAAGTCATCTGAAAGAGTAGGAACAAGGTTAGCCTCTTGCAAAGGAGGAGTATCTTCCTACGGAGGTACTAGTTCAGGAAACCATTGCGGTAAGATTTAGGATTTGCATCATGCCTAATTAAATTCTCGTTTCAACGTTTCAAAATTCAGAATACAAATTTCTTTGGACTGTATTGTTTCTGTGCCAGGTGCCTCGGTTCCCAAACGACTCTGCGCCTCCACAAAAGCTGCTATATTTGCCGACCGATACATCTGCCGAACAATGGGCACTTGACGAGCTTTCAGTCTCCTACATATGACGACAGGAGTACATGAAAGGAGACTTTCAATTGGCTCAACCTTATATGCGGACCTTGTGCACATCATTTAAGCACGTAATGGTAACCTAATATGGGGACTCGATGCGACTGAGTGATCTGCGATTTCATGATTTTGTATTCTTGACAAGACTTCATTTCTTTCTGATAGCAGTGCCTACAAGTTAACAAGGAGTAAATAGGGAAGGGCATCTTTTATCTATAAAGAATATGATGGAAGATACTCCAAATGGAGGGAAATCACTTCTTTCACGATTTTTATATCCGCCGAACTTAGAAATCACACACCGGAGATGTCTCCTTCAAAGTACACACAGCTAGTTTTAGCTATGCTTAGTACTGTTGCCCTAGCTGCGAATCCTTCTGGTAAGTTCCAAGTTTTTGTTTTTCAAATCTCGTGATATTGGCCTGGAAGACACTGATGAGAAGTAGTTGATGCGGCTTTGTATGCGAAATTTGTCCGTTACACTGCATTTTCTGCGGCATCATACGCAGATAACTGTCCTACACCACCTAATGGAGCTTCGGTTGCAAATTATATCAATATCGACTCGACGGATACACAGGCAACACTATTCAGAGATGATGCAGCAGCAAAGGAGTTGGTCATTGCTTGGAGGGGATCATCGAGTGTACATGATTTTGTTGTAGACTTCAACCAGACACTGGTTCCTTTCAACTCCGTTGGGATCACAGGATGTTCAGATTGTCAGGTAAAGGGACCAAAACTCTTCCAAGAGTAACACGTACTTACAAAAATCATCAAGGTCCATGGAGGATATGTTAACGCCTGGAACTCAGCCTCGGACGAAGCCATTTCAGCAATCAAAACGCAAATGGACTCCCACCCGGGCTACTACTCCCTCACAGTAACAGGACACTCTCTGGGTGCCTCGCTAGCCTCCCTCTCATCCGCATCGCTAGTCAGCACCAGTCTCGGTATGAACATAACAACCTATACCTTCGGGCAACCGCGAACAGGAAATCCCGCTTACGCAGATTACATCGACTCAATCTTGCCCGAGGGTAAAATGTTTCGGGTTACACATTACAACGATGGTGTACCGCAGACTATTCCGGTGTCGGATGGATATATAGACATCATTCTACTGAGTTCTGGGAGGAAGATGATTTTGAGTTCTCTGCTGCTGATACTGTGCAGTGTACTGGTCAGGAACCACCTGTAAGTCAAAAGTCTTTTATCTCATGACTTTTCTATGAATGTTTCCTTGCTTGGTTTAGTAACGTTTTTGTATCGAGTATGTGTGATTTTTTAATCTGAACTGACTTACTGGAACAGGATTGTAATAATTCTCTAAGGGGGACAGGAATCGGTGCTAATGCTACTGGTATTAATCTTGCGCATATCAATTATTCTGGTATGTCTATTGGGAATCCACTTGATGGGGGGAAGGCAGCTTGTGGTGGATAACGATTCTCACTTGTACCATGGTAGTTGAGTATATATGTATAGTAGTGATCACGTTTACCAACGAATAATCTTCTTAGAATGACTTAATGTGTAATGACCCGCTCTTGCTAAGTTTTAGATCCTGTCTAACTCAACTTAGGTAAGGGCGTATTTCATAGCCAGCTATATAAGCCCACTGTGGCAGGCTAGGTTTGATTTGTCTAGACATATGATAATGGTTCGAGCTGGATAGATCTCCCTCTCTCATGCTTTAAAGTTTGCTCGCTTAACCTATTTATAACTCCTTCTGTTCTCCGTTTGCAATTATGTTCGATATGGTTTTGACTGTAGATGCTCCTTAGGTAATGGAAATGATCTTTAGTTCTTGCTAGTAAATCCATGGTGACTTGGTTTGAAAGTTCTAAATATTAGTTAGTGATTGGAGACTGATCTCGCGTCCAAATGGCTACGGTAAGTTTGAAGAACTAGAAAATACACGATATGTGTTGATATATGTAAAATAGAATAATACTTGATCAAAAACGAGAAATCATTAGGAGGTCTTTTTTTTTAATCTACTCTTTATTGATGTCTGTCAGCAAGTAGCAGGACTACCCCTCCCTTTCTCCAAATGGCAGAGACCACGCCAGTCGAAGCATCTCTCTAGTTTATTGAAGCTTAATGCAATCGACATAGAACACTTACTCAGAATCCTTATTCTTCTACTTTAATTTTTCTTTCTGAATATAATCTATCCATTTTTACACCTGCATGTCAGCTCCCCGCGCCAAGGCTAAATTGACACTAGCTCCCCCATCTCACCTGCACCTGCACCCATGCGGCACACAATCTCGCCGTACTTAAAAAGCTCCCAATTGCATGTGTTTCTCAATACTGTAGCGTATCCACGATTCCACCGAATTGGAATGGCTCGTAGGTTCCGTGATGGCCTGATTTCCCCATTCTCCATGTACAAAAACAAAATATGCTGCCAGCTTTCTCCATTCTGACCCCTCCCGCTTACAGTACACTACCAGTGTCGTCCTCTCCTAATCAAATACTTACTCAGAGATACTCGGGCTATGCGCCGACAATACTCTTGACACCATCCACGATACCCGCGATGCCCGCAAGAGCGCTGTACAAAAGCCCGAGTCCTCAATCCACGGTGTTCAGCTTTCCCCAATTCACAGCCTTACCGCTCGAAATCCGACTGAAGATCCTCAGCTATCTCCTCCCACCGAGTCGAATAGTCGATATACACAGTTACGCACTCCCGCCCGTCTCCCGACCCAGTATCTGGGCTAGCTCCCATGCCTTCCCACCTCTCTTCCACATCTGTCACGATGCGCGACGGATCGGTTTTAAACACTATGATAACAGTCTCATAGCCAGCATGGGCAATCCTAAATTACCACTAGAATACGGTAGACCAGGCCTGCTAAGCGATATACAACGTCAGAAGAGAGCTCTTCTTGATCCAAAACGCGATATACTACTCATACAAGAAAAATCCGAGGAGCGAAGATGTAGGGAATTGGTGTCTTCGTTGAGTGTACTGTGTATCTGTTTGAGTCCGAATATCAAGGATCATCTACGTCAGCTTGCTATACCGTATTGTGAATGGCGTGAAACGAGACAAGAGGCTTCTCTAAAGTGTTTGATGGAGTTTAAGGCCTTGGAAGAATTGTATGTTTTGTTTATGGCCGGGAGAGTTACTGCTACTGATTGGAGTGGGGCTGTGGGGTTTGAGATACAGGGTCATATGAAGGAGGTTGAGGATGAGGTTTGCAGTGATTTGGAGATGCTTGGGAATGCTAATCCTGGGTGGCGCAAGCCTGAGCTACGGGTTGTTAGTAATAGGAAGTCTATTACTGAGGTGTTAGATTTGCAGATAGAAGAGTGGTAGGTGTGGTTGGAAAACGACCAACAAATAAGATTGTGTGAGAAAGACTACAGCATGAAGAGCGTATGGGAACCTCAGTCTCAAAGCCCTGTATTCGGCACATGTCGAACTGGGCATTATGTAAAGGTTTCGTGCCATCTGTAGTAATGGTGTTGGCAGTGGTAGTGCCACATGTTACTTCAATTGAAACGAGCCTATATGGCTCCAATGTATGCTCATCATTACGCTCTTCCTTAGACACACACATATATATTTAAAGAGTTTCAAAGTAATCAACGTAGACCGAAATAATCCTGAAGTTTATATTTTCCAACCATCAATCAGCTCAGGTGAAATACTAACTATGTCGGATTTATCTTACACATCATCCATCCCTCGAAAAGAAAAATCATATAAAGAAAGCATTGTAAGTAAATATGAAGTGGATTGTGCATGTATCATCAATAATACCTTTATCCCCAAGTCAAAAGCGCAGGTCTTTTACTTCGCCGTTTCTCACTCACAGTATTCTTACAACTTGAGTAATCTACCCTACCCAAGGGCATTGAGAAGATTGAAGATAACATCATATCTCGAACGTTATACAAAGCCTTCTGAAACCCCGGGACTATTGGACGTAAGATTTATCTCAATAGAGTAGTATCATGCTGCTGCTGTCCTTTGGACTATTGCTCGTTTTGACTGAGGCAAGTTTAATAGAACACTGACTTTAAAGGAATGTCGTTGTGGCTTTTATAAGCTGGTTTTGACCATTGTAAAAGTATAGTTGACAGTGATAGAAGGCAGTTTCTGAAGGAGCTCAATAGAAATAGATATCTAAAGTCGTCAGGCACTCCTTCAATTCGAAGGCATATCGTCCCTGGATCTGCGTGATATGGTCGATTGTAATGGTACATTTATCTTTTGGAGAGTTACTTAAACTTTGTGAATAGCATAAAGGAAAATGAGGGGTATCTTGAAACTAGCTCTCATGAGACCCTAAGTTTAAGTCAAGGCCACTTGCCACTAAAAAATGATAGCTAGGTAGAATATCAGGATTCTAAATGAACTGAGCTAATTCGGTGACGTGGAAATCGAGTATCCTCGCTACGAGATCCATTTATGTTTAAGGAAACTTCTTTCTACTGCTAAGTATGTTGGTAACTTACTTGATATGAGAAGTGTCCTGGGAGCAAGTAACCTATTTAATTGGCGTAGTTAGGTTAATCTAGATAATTTACATGATCTTAGTAGATTCGTGAGTTTGAATAAGTAATTACCTTATCTCTTCCTAGGCAAGCCTTTATGTGGTGCATTGTATTACAGCGAGCTTTTTGTAAGGGATACAGTAACGACTTCGCGGATTTTCAGCATTTCACTTAACTATATCTCTACGACGGAGATGATTCAAGATAAATCAAATGGATGAAATGTTAGTATAGACTTGAAATATTTGGATTAAGAATAATAATAACCAGAATTAGTAGCAGAAGCTCTTGATACTTTGAAGTGAAAACATAGTAAAATTAAAGGTAACCCATATCCCACTCAAAACAAATTATCACAATCAACAAGCAGCACATATATAAACAGAAGAAACATCTCAAAGATCCGCTCCCATTCATCTGTCCAAAATTCGTGTTTTCGGAAGCAGGAAAACATTGGTCTGTTACAATGCTTCAGTAATGCCGAGGGTAATATTTTCAAAGATAATAGATTACTTACATGGAAAGCCATACAAACACGAAGGAGGTGTTTAGAATCCAAGCTTTGATATAGGTACATAATCGAAATACATATACCATGCTGGAGTTTAAGAGTTGTTGAGCTTATTGTAGAAATGAATACTGTTTGACATGGTTTTTGGTTGCATAGATATTCTATGCATTTCAATGCTCGCTACATATTGCTAGATTGAATCAGGTAATTAACTTACTTGCATTGAGTGGTTTTTGAATTGGGCAACTGAATTGCTTTGGGTAACTAACCTAACTTTGGTAACTGACTTGTTCTAGATAATTGACTTATTTTGGGTAACTGACTTGATTTGGGCGACTGACTTGATTTTGATAACTGACTTGATTTAGGTAATTGACTTATTCTGGGTGACTAACTAGATCTGGGTAACTGGCTTGCTCTGGGTAACCAACCTCATTTGAATTGAAAAATTCACCCTCTACGTGTGGACAAACACGTGACCGTCGCTTCGGCGCAACGTCCCCCCTTTTCAACCCAGCTCGCTAGGCCAACATGAGTGAATGAATGGCCTTGCGCTCCTCAATCAAAAGCGCAGACGCGCTCCTCCTCCTCCTTCTTTTTCATCCTCCGAGAACATCTCCACACTACAGCATCAACACCGCGCTGTAGCACAAGAAAGTAAGAACCAATCCCTTTCCTTCCATCCATTCATTCAACAACATAACAAGACGTACCAACACTTCCTTCTCCCATATGAGAATCGAGAGCTTCGCTGACAGTCTCAAGCCTCTCATCGGTGAATACCTCACTGTCTTTGAACTTTCATTTCAGGTATGTACTTGTCCTTTCATACCACCATTATGTCTACATGGCATCATATTCTGACTGTGGTATATAGCGCGTGCGCTTTCAGATCGGATAATCATCACATCGAAACTATGTCGATTATGATGCGAAATATCACGGTAACCTTCGACAAGGCCGCCAAAACAAAGTACGACGACAACAACATAGAACAGAACAAAGCTGAATTGAGCAAGAGAGGTCTCCTCGTAAGTGGAGCAAGTGGTGAGTTAATTGAACGACTACTTGCCGATGACCGTCGTAACGCTGCTTTGGCTCCTCTTCCTACATACAATCAGCTGAACGATCCGGATGGCGTCAAGAGAAAGGCCGAAGCGGATAAGACAAAGAACCACGCCAACAGCGCACTGAACGATACGTTGACCAGACAAGAGAAATCACTGTCACGAGAGCTGTCCCGCAAGCGAACGAAGGCAACGGCCGCGTTCAATGAGGCTCGTATAACTTACGATCGAAAGGTCATAGATATCAACAGAAATGAGCTCACTGAGAGATCGGTCAAAGATAAAGAAAAGAGTGAAGCTGCCAGAGAGTATCGTGAGAAGAACAAACTTATCAGCGACCATTTGAAGATGCAGGAGGATGCCTTAATCGAGCAGGCTACCAAAGCTAAATCTATCAATACTGTCGAGACACAGAAGAATCTCGATATTCACAAGCAAGCATTGGTTAGTATTGAAGAAGCTGTTACCAAGGAGAAGGAAGTAGCTGTAAAGAATAAGGAGACTGGTCCTAAGGAGAAGGACATTGGAGATGAGGTTAATGGCGCTCCCTCTAAGGACGCTTCTACCAAGGACGCTTCTACCAAGGATTCTTCTACCAAGGACGCTTCTACCAAGGACGGTCCCTCAAAGGACGATCTCTCAAAGGACGACCCCTCAAAAGACGCTCTCACCAAGGACTCCCTCATAAAGGACGCTCCTTCCAAGGACATTCCCTCCACGAACGTATCATCTAAGGAGAAGAATGATGTTAGCGGGGCTGCAAAGGAAGGCCGTAAAGAAACCAGTGGTGATAGCCGTAAGGAGGTAGGTCACTCTGTTCCAAATCTGTAGCTTACCTTTACCTCAACAGAACATCGCTGACCGGAACTAGCCTGAAAAACAACAGCCAAAGAGACTTCGTTCCTTGGAGGGTGTCGAGTTCGGAGGCTATATTTCTGACGATGATGATGATGTTGGCGAGGCAGGCAGAGCTTCTAAGAAGCCATGTTACGAAAAGGTAAAGTCATATTAATTACTGAGGCATCACCCTTTTGGACCATTAATAATTGTGATTAGTCTACTGCACCAAACTCCGCCCGTGGCAATGAAATCTTACCAGTCTTTGCCGGCGCTGCAACTGGTGTTGACGGTCGTGTAGTTACTTGGGGATACTTGACGGACGACGAGTAATCTGCGCTTTTCTTCTCTACGTGTGTCTCTCTCTTCCATTGGAATTGTAGAACTTTCAACGCTTTGCCAAGTAGGGTACCTACGTCTGAGCAACACGTACTGAAGTCTACATGGTTGAGATATATTTAGGACGCGCGAACGCTTTGACTAGGATTCAATAAAATCAATTGTATCTGCACTGTGAATCCGTGACAAAAAAAAAATTGATCTCAGCAATATTCTTGATACCTTGTTTGGCGTCACCCGATGTTAGGTGCTCTCATGCACTGTCATCCCTTGCTGCGGAAACAATATTGTTAAATAGAGCTGAATCTGCTGAGCGAGTTGTTGAAATAACCAAAGATCTGAATCTGATGCTTTTGTCTACCAACGAACTGCACTACAATTTCATCTCGTCCATGTACTTCAGTCTTATACTAACTGCCCTCCTATGAGCCTCTAATTCTTCTACTTTGGCTAGTTGCATGACTGAACCACCAACATTTCTCAATCCTTGAGCGGTAAGGTTCGAGCTGGTTATGTGCTTAACATATGAAGCTAAGCTAACACCAGAGTATTGCTTGGCATATCCATAGGTAGCTGATGAAATCATTAGTCGAGCATCAAAAGTCTCAGAAATAAAACTTACGCAATGAGTGATTTACGCCAGCAGAGTAGTCACCAACACTCTCTGGTGTCCATTCCCCAATAAACACACTTCCAGCATTTTCTACAAGTTCCACAACACTTGCTGCGTTCTTGAGTTGCAGTATTAAGTGCTCTGGTGCATAGTCGTTGCTCAATTTTATAGCTTGCTCAACGTCTTTAACTACGAGGGTCACAGAGTGCTCAATAGCACCTCTGACGATATCAACTCTTGGCAATGCCATGGCTTGTGCATGGAGCTCATCTTCAATGGCCATGAGTTCCTTTTCAGAAAGATCGACAGCGATCAAGACAACTTGGCTGTCAGGACCATGTTCAGCTTGAGACAGCAGATCAGATGCAACGAACGCTGGATTTGCATCTCTATCTGCTATAACCAAGACCTCCGAGGGCCCAGCAGGCATGTCAATGCTCACACCAGCATTTGTATCATTGCTGACATACATCTTTGCTGCTGTAACAAACTGATTGCCAGGACCAAGGATCTTGTCTACTTTGGTAACGCTTTCAGTGCCGTATGCCATTGCAGCAACGGCTTGAGCACCGCCAGCCAAGACAATACTCTCAGCACCAACTTTGTGGGCAATATAAACAATTTCTGGAGTGATGCTTCCATCTGACCGTGGAGGCGATGCAATGACAATCTTTTTGCAGCCTGCAACCATTGCTGGAACACCGAGCATAAGAGCTGTGCTGGGTAAGACAGCAGTACCTCCAGGAACATACAAACCAACGCGCTCAATTGGTCTCACAAACCTGCTGCAGATGACTCCGGGCATTGTCTCAACCTGCAAAGGTTTCTCCTCCTTTTGGGAAGCATGAAACTTGCGGATGTTCTCATAGGATACATCAATCGCCTTTATTGTCTCCTCATCGAGTTGCATGAGCTCTTTTGGGAAGGGGGCTTTGAGTACTGGCGAGGTAAGTGATGTTGCTTTCTCGAATTTGTGAGTGAAACCGAGTAAAGCTTTGTCACCTCCTGTGCGAACTTCCTTGATTATTGGATTAACGATCCCCATAATTATCTCTGTAGATTTCTGTGAAGGTCTCTGGAGTGCTTCTTGAATGTCAGCTAAGGGTGTAGTCACAGCGTTGTATCGTCGCATAGATATTCGCCCATTTTTTATACCCGCTTTGTCTTCTGTGGCTTTTGGCACAGCTCCAGCCTCTTTGACAGCCTCTGTTGATTTTGCAGGAGTGATGCCTTCCTTAGCTGCCCATTGTCCTTTTGCATCGCCTTGTCTTCTCTTGACCTTGACACTTTTTGCGTCCAGATTTCGTTCAATATCAGCGAGGGTTACACCTGCACTGACAGCCTTAGTCAATGCAAAGTAAATGAGGTCTGCGGCCTCGAATGCAACATCATCCTTTGCTTTCGCATCGCATAGCTCCTCTGCTTCCTCCATTATCTTTGCTCGCAGTAGTTTCTCGTCGGAGAACAGGCGCGCGGTATATGATCCTTCCGGCGCAGAGGCCTTTCTTGACATTAGGGTCTTCTCGAGCTTCGATATACCACTCAATTCTCCGAAGCATGTTGATTGAGGGAGGTGACAGAAGCCTAAAAGCCAGTTAGCAGACCCCCATTGCCGGAGTTGGTGGGAACATACCCCGGCCGTTTTGTCTAACAACAAATTTAAGACAATCTTGGTCGCAGTCTAGCGATATTCGAATGAGTTCCTGAGTGTGTCTCCGGATGTTGCACCTTTGTACCACAGTCCACGCTTACGACTCTGGTATACTCCAGTTCCCGTCTTCAATGACTCTGCAAGACTCGCCTGACTGCTGTATACCAATCCCAGGGCAATACCCCTCTCATCCGTTACTACGGTAGGTATCAACTTGTCATTTCGATCGGAGCTCCATGACGTAGCAATAATATCAGATACAGAGAACAGGCCCTCAGTCGGTTGATCTACAGTAAGCTTCGTAGCTGGAATAATTGGTATCACTGCATACTTATATGCCTCGAGGTGGGAGTTGAGGTCGTCTTCTGAGGGAACAAGGTATACAGGCGATACCTTGCTACCTGTCAACTTTTCAAGAACAGGCTTGACTGCAGTCGAGTCCTTCGGCGTGAAGAGGCACCCATGCATGGTGACGATGGACGGTAATTCTTCAACTGTGGAAATAACAGGTAGCGTACGGTCTCCGTAGGACTTCAATGCCTCAAAATGGGCCGACTTCACGAAGATCTTACGAGCTCCAGCATCCAGGACGGATATGATATCAGCTGTGGACTCAATGGCTGTCACGTCGACGTAGGCTTGAATTGACACATGTCGTTGCAGGAATTGGAGTAGCTCATCAAGATTTCCATTGTTTGCAGTAAAGTAAACACAACCAAGATAAGACAATTGTTCGCGGGAAAGGCCATTGGAAGCTGAG
Source organism: Pezicula neosporulosa (assembly GCA_009805495.1). Taxonomy (NCBI): domain Eukaryota; kingdom Fungi; phylum Ascomycota; class Leotiomycetes; order Helotiales; family Dermateaceae; genus Pezicula; species Pezicula neosporulosa. Next base: position 535,621 of record SELE01000002.1, read on the forward strand.
GGAGCGCCGCCGTTAAGAGAGAGACTTGGCAGAAAGGGAAGAGGCATTGTGGTGTCCATGTTGAGGGTGGCGCGCAGGATGAAGGACGGCGTTGGACTTTTGATGGGAATTTTATGAGTCGAAATAAAGAATGAAATGACTCGATTTCAAAGATTTCTGAGCCGATTACGGTCATCGATCAAAGAGGGGTATGATTGGAGGGGTCATTTTAAGCTTAATCCTTGTTCGCAGGAGCGCTGTGAGCATCTACCTACAGGGGTCCTGACGCGACGACCTCAAGCGTCTCCGTCCGTAAAGTGAACATCCTCTGATCAGTTTGCGCCAGACGCCCTACAAACCGCAATCTTCCATCCACTACCAATTTCCCAGCGTGTCACGACTTATCTTTCCAGTCTACAAGATCAGGAGAACCTATTTTCTGCGACAACACCTCGATATATTACCGCGGCCATATAATCAAGTTCTCGCGCATTGCACAAACAACTACACTACACTACGCTACAGCAGAGAAGAGCGCAGGGGCTCTAGGCATCAACCTTAGAGATCTTCGACATCTCTGCGACGATGGCTGAAGTCAACGGCGACGTAGCTCCCCAGACCAATGGTCGAACATCCGGCTCACCTCCATCTCAACCAACTACTGCGCCCTCACAACCCACCGTCCCTGCTGCTGCGCCGATTGCAAATCCAACAGTTCCTCTGACATCCCTCCACGACCAAGGCCATACCAAACGCCCTCGCGATGCCCGCTTAATCCACATGCTTCTTTCTTCCCTCGGTGTCACTGCGTATCAAGAGCGCGTTCCCCTACAATTACTCGATTTTGCCTACCGCCATTCATCCTCCATCCTTTCTGATGCGCTACATCTCTCCTCCGACGCATACGTATCACAGCAAACCCGAGCAAGAGATGCTCCACCTGGGGGACCGCTGAAGGATGCCGACGGTCAGGTCAGCGCAAATGCTGTACAACTAGCGATTTCAAGTCGTCTGCAATATCAATTTAGTGGCAGTACAGGCGGCGGATTGAACAAGAGCTTTTTACTGGAGACTGCACAAGCCCGAAATAAGGTTGCTCTTCCCAGAGTACTCCAGAACGAGTGGGGTGTCAGGCTTCCGAGTGAAAGATTTGTGTTGACAGGTGTCCCATGGGGGTTGAAGGATGAGTGGGAGGTGGAAGATGATGAAGAACAGCCCGATGGGATGGAAGGGATAGAGGGCATGGAAGAAGGGGGCGTAGAGGATGAAGATGGTGGTCGCATGGAGGATCTCTTTGGTGGGGATGGTGATGCGGATGACGGGGTTGAGATGGAAGAATAGAACACATCCCGATATCATGGCGTTTTAGGATGCAAGGATGCATAAAACAAGGACATAAAATTTAGGGCGCGCAGGAATCTGTGCGCAAGTCCACCAAAGTTAATAAGCCATGGATATGATAATAGTTCATTTCACAGGCAATACGCAAACATGCTTTTGAGCTATTGATCAGCTGTAGTTGATAGCTAACGTCCTGCTTATAGACGTTGGACCACGCTCGAAAATAAGTCTGCTTTCTTTTGTAGCTATGCTTAATTATTGTTGACTTCGTGACTTGCATAAAAGAGTTAGAAAAAAGAGGGGTGGAGCGGGGGGCAAAAAAGGAGATGAAACTAGATAAGAATGCCGAAGAGAGTTGTAGAAGCCGGTTGTCACAAAGCCATACAATATAGATCTAGTCGAAAGAAGGTGCTAGATCCCTTCATGTCCGCTAGTCAGAAGATGGGTACTCGCGCCGAAAGGGGGTTCGGGCTCTCAACACCTCATAAATCATCGGGAAATGGTTGTAACTCCTGAGACCCAGAAGACGTTATTGACCAGACACCACTGAATCAAAGGTAAGGAAACTCGAAAGCACCATAGGCCGTCTCAAGCGGCGTGAGTAAGGTTTGGGGCTAGCGGCATACTGAAGGTTTCCCAATTGCATGTGAACTCTTGCTTTGTTTTATAACATGTTTGTATTGTTTATTTGACTAGAACTTGATATTTTGAATTACAACGTAGGTACGGAGTGTGAATTTTGTACTATAGGAGCTCGCTTAATCCGAAAAGCCCAAAAGGCCCAAAAGGCCTCCTGGAAGGCCGAAACGGAAGAGGCAATAAGCAAGGCACTATTTGAAATACAATTTAAAATCTGGTGATCTCGAAAATTTATTTCTTAAAAAGAACGTTGATTTAATTAATTATTCCCTGCGGCACCTGACAGGTGTTAGAAAACCTTGAAATTTAATGCTCCTTCGCTTAAATCTACAAACGAGTAAGTGGAATCTAGGTAGGGTAGGTACCTACCGAGATTAGGGGGTAAAAGAAGAACCTCAATCAGGGCAAAAAAAAAACAAGAAGGCCATTTATAACAAAGCCACACAATATTTGCTGTAAACCAGTGGAAAGAATATTCTGGTTTAACTTCATCCGGCTGCGGGAAAGTCGGGTCAGCTGTGAGGCATCCCCTAGAATCTCTATGGTGGTTGTAATGGTTGCTGTAAGAATGCTGATATTGATAGGAAGTGATGCTAATGATGAGTTACTGCTAATAATGGTTTGTGTGTAAGGTGTACCAAATCACTCAACAGCTGCTCCCGGAATAGACACCGCTATTCCAGAAGAGAAAATTACTTTTCCGCAGCTGAGGAGGCAAATGTTGACGGGGGCAGCAGAATGAAGTTGCAAGCTGATTGTGTGTGGAAGTTTGCTTTGTTTGATTACCAAAGTTTATAATTCAATTTAAATAGGCCAAACGGTGGGAGCTCGCTTAACCTCAGGTGAATTTCCGACTCCAACCACACTTAAGTGCTTCCCTTACCAAAAAAAAAAACCTGCTCAAGGTTATCACGTCTAAGATATATTTAATAACTCTCATATTAGCATGATACTAAGCCATTCTCACCTCACTGATACAGAATACAGGCATGCTCCAAAATAGATTTCAACTTTATCATAGTCCTCCAAGTTTCATCCGCTTACGTAAACTAAACAATACTTCATTGCATTTACAGCTATGACAAGATTAGCTACGACTATGGCTAAATCATCATCACCTCCAAAGTAATCTGCGTCTTCTAATACCAAGTGAGCTGTTGATGAGTGTCCATCGCCAATGACAAAGGCTCAGAATTTTCAAACAGATGTATTATAAACACTAGAATCAAGTATTAGGATCACCTTAGTAGTAGAATGCAGCACTCAAGTCCTGACTTCTTTTTGTTCCTCGGTAATGGTGATTTTGTGCTCTAACAACGTCGTTCCTTCCATTTCAATGCTTCAGCGCTAACGAGTTCGCGCTAAAATTCCTCTCAAATACCGCAAGACAACGCACCTCACAATCAAACCAAAACAAAACACCACGCTCTTTTTCACCACTTTCTTTTACAAATGGCCATTGGGCCATACAGCTAGGTTCGACCCTTCAACACGCTCCTTATCTTTGCTCAAATAGTATCTGCATTTGCGCCTCGTCATCGCGTAAGTGTAGCATCTCCTTCTCTCTTCTCCAGACGTCTTCAGCAAGATGAGACCCAATCCACAACATTGAGAAGAAGAAGCTAATAGTGGGTCAATGATGCCAGCTTTACCAGCAGTAATTTTTTCTCGTGGAAATAGATGAAGGCCACTTGACCTCAAGATCGAAAGCCATCTTCAAATCTACGCGTAATCCACAGCACGTCACTACCATAGCTCCAGAACCCCACGTACAAACCGCACAACACGTTCTCAAGTTCCATCATCATGCAGGACTACAATAAACTAACGGGGTATCAATTGGCCTCGTTGCTGAAAAATCGTGACCTCCCAGTCACAGGCATTAAGATAGACCAGATCCGGAGACTCGAAGAGTATGATGACGTTACACCACTACACAAACTGAAGGTGAAGAGAGAAAGTTCACCTCCTATTGCTCCTCCAAGACGCAGAGATGAAGTCGATGATGCCGCAGAAATTGAGAGCACGAAAGCTTACCTCAGAGATCACTACGAAGAACTGAAGTCAGATGAAGATGGCCAGAGAAAACTCGTTCAGCTGGATGTTGCTCACAAAGAAAATATCAAGCAGATCAACGCTGATAGCAAGTCCAAGATTGACCTACTGGAGTTGCAAATTAAAAAGGCTAAGGAGCGAATTGAGGTTATAAACCATACCAAGATTGCCGATGTGACTGAAGCAAGCGCAAAGTACAAGACCAAAAAGGCTGAGGTGATGAAGGATATTCAGGTGGAGGAGCAGAGAAAGACCGAACGTACTCGGAAACTTGACAGGTTGAATGTAAGTCTATTTACCCTCTTTATTTGAATACTTGAAGCTGATCTAACAAACTGTAGCTTCTGACGGGAGCAAGATACTCGCACGAACACTTTGCACCTAATGCACCAGCTCTCGAAAAGGCAAGATCGGAGACCCCGAACTGCGCAGGAAGTGGAAGTATCATGAGACCTCAGACTCCAGCTCCAACTTCTCTAAACTCTCGACCTATCCAAGGACAAGCAGCTTCTGACTTCAGTCGCCAATCCTCAAGCCCAGCTAGCTCTAACGTTGCCTCCCTTTTCAGAAAGCCAACACCTTCTTCCCCGGAACGTAGAGCAAATACCAGTGTCGTAGGACCTAAATCTCCAACCCCAACATTCCACAAGGCACTGTTCCGCCCAGAAACATCGACAGCTGATATCGCTCGACAATTCTCGAACTCAGCCAATGCCACCAATGTATCATTCGTTCCAAGACCAACGCCTCATACTCCTGAGCGAAAAGCAAGCGCTAGTTCTACCAGACCCAAAACCCCAACTCCAACTTTCGAGAACGCTATATTCATCCCAGAAACCCCAAAGACAGCAGCTAACAGATCGACACCTTTCACGCCAGAGCGTAGAGTCAGTAGTGCTGCCATCAAGACCGAAGCGACAGCTCCAACTCCAACCCAAACCTCCCGTAGCTCTTCAAAAATTCTACCAAATTCAAGAATTGACCTAACCCAAACAACTCCAACCTCTGGTACGAGCACTCGGCAGCTTGCTTCATCAACTCTAACACCCAAGCGATCGGTCTCCACACCTCAACCAACCAGAATCCCTCCATTTACACAACAAAACTTGGTAGCTCCAAGTAAAATCAGATCGTCAACCCAAGTATCACAGAACACAAACGTGATTCCAAGTGCCTCTCGTGACCCTCGACGTAACGCTTCAGTCGAAACGACTTCAAAGCCCACAACTGCAACCGCATCTGTAACTCGAACTCCTCGAACCGATACGCAAACGAGGTTGAATGTCAAGAAGATTCCATCAGGACACACGAGAGAGAACCCAGGCGTAATGAACCACCTCTTGAGCAGTAGCCGGGAGCAAGCCAATAAGCGGAAGAGGGCGGACAGCAAGTAAGAGTTAGAATTGTTAGGAGGGTACGATGTTAGAAATTCTGATATGTTCGTTATGAGTTAAAGAAAATTTGCTAGTAAGAGTATGAGTGAGAGTAAGAAGAGGAGATGAGGAGATATTATGTTGGAATTACTTGGCGTTACATTCAGATTTTGTCAGGGAGATGGATGGAGCACCTACCGAGGCGTTAGTCGCTTAGGTCTGTGAATTGTGTGAAGTACAAGAAATTCATTTGCTTGACTACTGTACGTACTTCTGACCATCCATGTGATATTTGCCTATTATGCAGAGTAAGTCGGTGATTGTGGATGTGCAAATCTACTCATGTTGACTATCGCGGAGAAGGAAATCTGACTTTTAGTTATGAAGGTGAGCATTGCTAATGACAATCATGCTCAGTGGAGTGCTTGTTCAGCTGTGTCTTATGCTCTGATGATAATGAATAAGGGCCCAAGTTATTTACGCATGGAACGACTAATAGTTTCAGGAATCCGTGCATCACAAGGTCTGGGACAAGATTGCAGATAAGATGATGGTCATTAAACATATCCAACTAGGCTATCCTAGACTGATCTAAACGTTGCATTCATTGCCCATTTTCACTCCTTTCATCGTCCCGATCTGTGGCTTCGCTTGGCGTCCCATCAGTATCGATACTCTGTCTAACATTATCCTTTCCTTTTTGTTTGAACCCTGAAAACGGGCGACCCCAATTGACACTCCTTCTTCCACCTTCTCGGCCCTCGTTGCTCCCTAAGCTGCCAATATTTGGCGAGCTTGTGAAGCTTCCGACACTACTGTGAGCCATATCATCTAGACCACCGTCTTCGAAACTTCCTTCTCGATCATTACGATCAGAATTGGCAGCAGAGCTAGATCCTTTCTTGCCAGTAAAGTCTTTACGAATAGAGGAAAAGCTGAATTTACTCGAAGAGCCTTTGCGCAACAGCTTTTGGATTGATGACTCTTTGTCTTTAGTACTTACAACTGAAGGCGTGGTTGTGTCGGAGTGCGTATTACTAGAAATACGCTCGAGACTCTGGCTTTCGCTTTCGCGCGATTCTGCAACGCTGTGTTGGGTACGAATGGAGGGGTGTATCGCGAGATTTTCGAGAGTCAGATGGTGAGACGGCAAACGGGTTTGAGTTAGAATCTTCAGGTGAGGCAGTAACGTCGATCGACTTCTCGGTCGCCTTCTCCTTGCCCTTAGCCTTTTCGGACTTAGAAGATCGTCCAAATATCGGGATCTTGGCTAAGTTGGCTTGGAAGGTTGGAGCGGCCGGGTTTAGTTTTGGAGTAACAGGTTTAGTCCCAATCACACCCACGGCTGATGGACTCGACTGCCCAGCGAATGGATGTTGCCACTCGATGATTTCGTCTTCATCGGTGGCAAGCCCGGTTGGTAGATGGGAACTAGAGCCGTGGTGTTGGAGGCTTGGCCTTCTGGAAGGATTTCTAGAATATGCGTTGGGAGCATGGACCGACCAGTTAGTAGCCAGAGGACTGTTCCTGTTGATTAATCCACCTTCCGCAGCTGGCCACCCAAATGGCGCGCTGTCTGTTGAAGGGCGAGGCAAATCAGAAGAGGCAATAGATACAGGACGTGGACTGCTTGGATCACGGTCCGTATACATGGTATTTGGATCGTCAATGCTAGAACCGAACATGTTGAAGCCACGGCGGCGTTTGGCACCAGCATTGCGTGCAGGCGCAGGTGCGTTTCCTTCGGTAGCAGCATCTCCAGTTGAACTTCCTTTTAAAAGACTATGTAAGCCCCAATTAGAAGAGAAACTAATCCGTCGGTGCTTCGAAAGAGCGTCCGCATGCTCTTCACGAGGAAGCGACTGACTTTGAGCCGGCTTGAGGCTTCCTAAGGCTGGCCCATCCTCTGGTACTGTTTTGCCTCTCTTTGGAAAGGTAAAGATGCTGCTGAAGCCTTTGTGTGACGCACTATTATCAGGGCCTGCCGGTGTGCCAATAACACCAAAGTCAGTGCGAGGTGAATTTATGGAACGCCTGTCGTTGTCTGCGCCGAAGTCACGACCGGCTGTACCAAATACACCTAAGTTTTGAGAAGACGCACGAGGGCTAGAAATCAGACTCGATGAACGATTTGATGAGCCAGGAGACTGTCTTGGGTCGTTTGCATCATACGCTGGAGGGAGTGCGCCGCCATATAGAGCTGCGCCGAAAGATCCGTCAAAACCATCATGAGGACTGGGAGGGTCGTCATCATTTTCGAAGATGTTTGAAGGTAATAATGAAGTTGCGGTTGGACTAAGAGGAGCACCTGCGGTCAAAGAATGGATTTCTGCTTCGCTCATCCCACTCATATGGTCAGAGAGAGGTACCATGCCAGTAGTGTCATTGCTCAAGTCAACATACGGCCCTGGTGCAAAACTGGGAGATGCAGTGTTGTGGAGATTGTTGTACGCGCTCGCACTTGGAAACGGCGAGTCTATGATCGGATAACCGGAAATGGGGGAGGATATTGTGTTTGTTCGACTTTTACGATTACGGCTTCTACGTGACTTTGCCTTGCCTTGGCCAGTGGGATCAAAGTCTACCCCAGAAGAGTTGCCATGGTACAAAACCGGATTATTGGCCTGTTGCGCCTGAAGGCTTAACAGGAACTGTTGTGCTTGTCGGTACTTTACCTGTAGATCTCGTAGGTATGACTGCTGCTGGTTAAGCCCGATATTCATGTCTCTTTCCTTTTGCTCCCATTCCATAGCGCGTTGCCGATCCACAACATCGGATTGCTGTGATTCATCGTCATTTGTAGCCCAAGGAAGATTTTGGCGTTCTTCTTCAAGGTGCTTGATTTGCAATCCCTTGACACGAATCTCTTCTTCCAGGCCGCTTAAAGAATCCTGTCGCTTTCGTAGAGAGCCCCTGATTTCTTCTTCTTCAACTTCCTTCGCTTTTATCAGCTCCTCCCTCTCCCTTTTCCATGATTCTCGTTCCGTTTTCATATTTTCTATCTCTCTCCTCCATCTCGCCATGTCATCAAGCATCTTAACTCTCTCAGCCTGTTTGTCGCGTAACACCTTCTCCTTCTGAGTTTTGCGATTTTGAGCCTGTCTATTTTGACGCTCGGTATGCGTAGCTTCAGTTTTCAGGCTCAAACTCGCTGCCTCCTTTTCTTTCAGCTGCTGCTTCCTCTCATCTCTCTCCTTGTACAGTTCTTGTAATTGAATCTTGCATTCCTCAGCGTCTCTGGCCATCTGCCCCATTACTTCCTCCGTCTCTCGTCGAATCGATTCGAATCTTTCCGTCAACTGCTGCATCGTTTCTTCGGAATAATTTGATTTGACAATGTTGGCTATAGCCGCTTGGTCTGCCGCAGCAGTCGAAGGAGAATGCCTCCTACCTCCTCCAGTATTTCTCCTTTGAACCTGATTGCTTGTCTCACGAACAGGGTGCGGGCCTTCTGGTATCGCGGCAGCTTCAACAACACCAGCTCCATGGCTACGAACACCAGGAGCTTCGTCACTACTATCTCCAGGCGTCCCTTTTGGCTGGTCGTCCGCTGGTAGATTTGCAGGCACACGACCGTTGCCTAGGATGGGACGCCCGTCGTTACCGTATGTTCTCACTCGTATCACATTGCTCAGCGCCTGGAAATTATTCGACCCGACCGCGATAACTCTAACATTGTAGAAATTTCCCGCCTTCAATCCGGTAACAGTAATGGCAGTATCAGTATCTTGTTTCAGCGATTCTCCAACTATGCCCCTACACGTCAGCCGAATATTCGTGTGCATCAGTGTTCACTGCTTACCATTCACACCATTCACCTGGATTATATATTTGTTCACAGGCTTATTTACTTCGGGGCGCGCCCAGTGGAGGGTGACAGCATCGGCTCTAATGCCAGCGAGTTCGACTCTAGGGGAATCTGGAACTTCGACACCTAGGATATCGATAAGCTCCGGGACGGGCTTTCGCAAGGTTTGCCATGACCGCCAGCCAATCCTGCATATCTGTCAGCGCATGTAGAGACTCATCGGGAGGACGACATACCAGATTGCCGCTAGGATTGTTGCGCAGTGGAGCACAAGAGACATTCTATATTCAGTCCCATGGCTCAACATCCAGTCGAACAACTCGCGGGCGGTGGTGGGAGCATTCATGCAGAGTTGCCAGAGGGGAACCAGAAGGACGAGTGCACGCTCTCCGTTCTCAACTGCCTGTTCGTTCCCCAATTCCACCAAGGCACAAGTGAGGAAGGGGGCGAATACGAGGAGGTAGAGGAGGATATCGCAAGCGGTGCTAGCGAGAAAAGATATGCGATTATACTCTGGGACGTCGACCCGCGTTGGCGTGAGTTGGGCGAATTTTTGAACTTTGAGGACGTCTTCGGTTGGGTTCTTCAGCGTCTTCAGCGTCTTCAGCGGATCTTCTCTCTGTGCCAAGCCTCCGCCAGCCATAGTGTCAGTGCGGGCAATGATCGACAACAATACCCAATCAGCGCAGTTCCTGCCAGTACCGAAGCACACGACCCCAATGCCGAGGCCTTGATCTAACCGTTGTTGTTCATCTGATAGTGTGTATGGAGGAGAGGTACTGCACTGTAGTAGTAGTATGAAGTGCCATCTTGATCGAGACCGACAGGAGGAGGGCTGAAGGATGGGGGGAAGAGGGGTATTTGTATTTGTGCCAACTGGCACTCGCATCTCTGTGGGGAAGACGTCTTAATATCGTGAGTTGAAATGGTCGTGACGGGCGTAGAACGTGGCGACATACTGCTCCTCCCATTGTTGTTCATGGAACGATTGATTCCTGGGAAAGATAAATTGCACAGAGACACTTATGTGCTTTCCTCACGCTTCTCTGGGATTGGCAAAGAGGCATTATTGTGTGCAGTACGAAGTACGGCTACAGTGAGTCCGCTGAAAGTCAGATCAAAGACTAACAGTACACCGATTGTGTGGGACGGTAATCTCTTGGCTCAAAGGTACTTTTGACCCAGCGTTTATTGTACTGTAATGTATGTATCCAAAGAACGGTCACTTCCGCGTGTGTTCCTGAATCCAAACTCTACATACAGTATGTACCTCTTCTCTATGGGAAGTGAGTCTGGATCTCATCCGGGCTGATTCTTCTAACTCCTTTGACCATCTCTACTAACTTCCGATTTACCCCACACGGGATCCCGAGTTCTTCTCCCCTTCTGACTAAGTACCCGTTGATGTAATCGATCTCTGTTGCTTTTCCTAATCGTACATCTTGCAGCATTGAGCTGGTGTTCTTACCTGTCGTGATAGCAATATCAAGAACGACCTTCTCCAAGGCCTCCTCCGAAAAATGCTCTTCCCTGCTAGGATCATCCTGTAGCTCTGGCAATGAGCAAATGACTCGACTTGCTTCGGCAAGGAGACGATGCATGAGCGAGAGGATGGGCGGTCTGCTGAAAAGTGCATCATTCCGACAGTCGAAAACCACCGTTAGTGGGTTGATCATAGAGTTAACTACCAATTTCTGCAATTGAAGGCGCCTAAACTCCCTGAGATTGACTTGTCTAGCCATGAGAGCTGGTGCGTTGACTACTTGTTCTATGAGGTATTGAGACTCGGTGTCAGCCCGGTTCTGCTCTTCAACCTTTACAATTGAGATAGTGCCGAGTCCAGCATGTACAATTCGAAAAGGGGCAGTGCCATAAACACCGTGAGAAACCACAGATGTGAGATAGTTCGGCCTAGAAGAAGCATCTGGAAACACAATATCGTTGACTTCTTCAATTGTGCCCATGCCATTCTGTGCAAATAGGATCGTAGACTTATTATCAAGGCGATGCTTGACGGCAGAGAGCGCGCTGACAGTATTGAGAGTCTTCGTAGTCAAAATGAGGTTGTCGATGATATCTTCCTCAGTGCCTCTTTCTGAGTCAGATATTAGCTCAACGTCGCAGGAAGCAATCTCCATCTTCTTCTCCCTGCCGGTCTTGGAGTAACCCATGACAACCCCAATACTCCCCTCCCATTGCTGTAAAAGACTCTTTCGGTGGAGCAAGAGTGTAATAGGCGGAGGACGTTCTACCTGGCGTAGAGAGTGGGCAAAGAGAAGGCCGAGATTTCCAACGCCAAGAACATGAATACGTCCAGGATTTCGAATTATGCTGTCTGGCTTCCCTGATCCTTTTGTTATACTTGTTAAAGTTCGCATCATTGCTATTGTATGTTGTGCGAGGAAGGGGCGTGGACTTAAAGTCCAAGAAAGAAAGAAGCTTGTGCCTTCTGGATGCGGCTGAAGAGCAAGGCGAAGAGAAGGGATTAATTAGTATGAGTTAAGTAAGTCACCTAAGTCAACTGGGTTACTCAAGTTAAGTACCTAAGTAGATTACTCAAATCAAGGAGGCTAGGTACTCAAATCTGTCTCTTATCTCTAAATAGATGGCTTTTCAAAACAATCTCTTATAAGTCAATACGTATTGTAGTTCTGCTCTTGGTTAGCCCTTGGTCAAATATCGCTCAGAAAAAAAAAAGGATAAGGATTCCGAGTTTTACAGATGACCAGGGTCTCCATGTGCCCTAATATCTGACATGTGCATTTTCTTAAGCCAGCGACAATCCATCTTCATGCAAACGCAGCCAAAAGGACAGGATGAGCGAGAAGCGGCACTTAGCCCCAGACTATTCTTCTGTACTGCATGTATATCCTCAGCCCAGGCATTTGGCCCGAGGAGGACTCGCACTTCGTATTTGCATGCTGTGATTAATCTGGATGGTCGTAAGCTCTCACATTTGGCGGGGGTAAAAACGTTGAATTGCTTGTCTCTCCAATCCCTCGGCTCAGCAGCTGGTGGAGGAGAAAGTGGGTGCATGACAGGGGGCAGCAACGTCACAAGAGGTGACTTTGACAGCCCCAACACGAGCAACATCTCACCAGAACTTACCTCGTCTTCTGCCATTCTCTCTGTCGTTACGACTGACTTCCCTTATTACTTCCTACTGTACTTTCGTTTAGGCCCAGGAACCATTGATGCATTAATCTTCTTCATTACAATCACTCGAGCCAGCGCCCTCCTGTCGCGCACTACCACGGTTAGACTTGCAGCTAGCTACTTGTACGTCTTCACAAGCTACTCCACAAAAGCGTAATCACCCCTCTGCTGCACTGGCACCCAGGAATCTACCTAAGAACCACCACCAACTTATACAGACCCAGAACTCACACCGAACTTATCTTCAGTAGCTGGCCCCCTTCCCCAAGACCATCGCCGCACATTACCAAAATAATATCACTTAAAATCCCCGGTATCATAGCGCAGACCCGCCCTGTTGTTTCTCTTCACTCCATCACAAGCCTTCACAGCTACGTGCGCCTTATCCACAAGCCGCGATGCAGTACGTGAGGAGCATCAGCGGTTCAGTCTCGAAAACATGGAACTCCATCAACCCAGCGACGCTCAGTGGAGCCATTGATGTGATAGTAGTCGAACAAGAAGATGGTTCCCTGGCATGCTCTCCCTTCCACGTCCGCTTCGGAAAGTTCTCCCTCCTTCGACCATACGAGAAGAAGGTGGAATTCCGAGTCAATAATGCGAAGCAGGACTATGCGATGAAACTAGGGGAGGGAGGAGAGGCCTTCTTTGTTTTCGAGACGAGCGACAATATCCCAGAGGCCATGCAAACATCACCATTAGTTTCGCCTGCATCGAGTCCTCCCTTACAACCCGAAGGCCTACGCCGAGCGGGTTCGCAGATGTCAAGCTTGTCGGAGCCCGACTTTTTGGATCTGGATATAGGAGCTGGGAGATCAAGGGCTGGCACTCTAACAAGGACTGGCAGTGCGGAAGCGTATCCCTCTGCACAAAGACGGCCTAGCAACCTAAGTAAATTTATCTGTAAAAAGAACGATTAGGCACTTTACTGACTGCTTCCAGACACATTGACTCCCTTGTCTGGATCCCCGGGACTCTCCAACGCACGACCTATATCTGGAGACTGGTCTGGCATTGCTGACGGCGGGCGACACCATACAGACGAGATCTTACCTACAACTGCGCGCACAAATATCAGCGACGAGACCGAACGAGATCGGCAAACTCGATCTCTGACACCAGAAATTCGATCGCATGATGGGCCGCCAGACTCCTTTACTGAGAGGTCAAATAGCCCGCCTCCCTTACCAACTGCAGAGGCAATACAACGTGCTATAGCTCTCTCAAAACAACTCTCTGCTTCCAACATTCCAAGTCAGGTCACTGATACGGGTGATTTGATGCTTGATATGACGGGATACAAGAGTAGTGATGATGATGCGTTACGGGCGGAAGTGATTGCACGTAAAATATTATCGGAAGAGTTGGAGGGCAACTACGATATTGGCGCTCTTATTGGAGCTGACGAGCATGGCAATTTGTGGATATACAGCAGCGAAGAGGCAAAGGAGGCTGCATCTCAAAGGGCAGCGATGGTTGGGATTCCAAACTCTCAAGTCCTTGCCAGTGATGCAGCGTCCGACCCAGGATACCATAGCGATGGAGAAAGTGATACTCTTCCTGGGACAGTCATTCCCAACCACCGCAGGTCTGATTCTGAAGGGGGCCTTCTGGGCATGGAAACACCTCCCCAGACACCGCCGGATTCTGGAACAGCTGGTGACCCCAACCGCAACTATGCTAAGACACTGCGGCTAACAAGTGATCAACTCAAGTCCTTAGGACTTAAAGCTGGACCAAATCCAATGAGTTTCACAGTCAACCGTGCAACTTGCACAGCAAATATGTATCTTTGGCGACACGACGTCCCCATCGTCATATCCGATATTGATGGTACGATTACCAAGTCTGATGCCCTCGGCCACGTGCTCAATATGATTGGCCGCGATTGGACACATATCGGCGTTGCGAAGCTCTATACGGAAATTGTTGCTAACGGCTACAACATCATGTACCTAACCTCTCGCTCAGTAGGCCAAGCAGATAACACACGTGCGTACCTCAATGGGGTAGTGCAAGAAAATCACCGGCTCCCCAAAGGCCCCACCATCATGAGCCCAGATCGTACGATTGCTGCGCTAAGACGAGAACTCTACATTCGCAAACCAGAAGTATTCAAGATGGCTTGCTTACGCGATATCAAGAATCTCTTTGGTCCGAACCGATCGCCTTTCTATGCTGGTTTCGGTAATCGCTTTACCGATGCCCTGTCGTACCGCAGTGTTGGCATACCCAGTAACCGTATTTTCACCATCAATTCCTATGGTGAAGTGTCCGTCGATATGCTTACTCTCAATAAGCTGCGTTACACTTACATCAACATGCGTGAAGTCGTAGACCACTATTTCCCACCTGTCAACTCGCTTGTTATGGGTGGTGGAGAGGAATTTACTGATTTCACATACTGGCGCGATCCTGTTCTTGAACTTGATGAGTTCAGCGCGAGTGATAGTGATGATGAGGAGGAAGATGAGGAGGACGATGAGGAGGACGATGAGGAAGTGGGCGATGAAATGGGAGATTCCTACATCTCCCGTGGCTCGATTGATGAGGGTATGGAAGATAGTATCCTGTCCGAAAGCGCGATTGACGAGGATGAAAATGAACACATGACAAACAGTATGCTTGAAGAAGAAGATGATGCAGGAGACGAATATGAAGACGATGGGGAAACCCCTGGCTTTGAAGATAGGTATGGTGGTCTGGAGAATAAAAATCCCCAAAACCTTGCGATACCTCCTACATCTCATTCGACAAGTAGTCAGCGACTGGAAAATAAGGATCGCAGACAGCGAGATACAGATGCGGAGATAATTTCCGGCATTAAAGACTTGAGTCTAGAGAGGACGGATTCTAACGACAAGAAAGTGTAGGAATTGTAAGAAGTGTAGGATTTTTCTGATGGTCATTGGAGTCACGGGAGGGGAATATTATACCAATGGTGTTTTGGAAGGAAAGGGCTTCTTCTTTGAAATCGATTCCTTCTCTGTGGTATAGCATCGAGGTCATAGCATAGCAAGGCGTTTTAATGTTAGACAATCCAGCGTATTCGTCCGTTGTATTGTATTCTAAGGTATTTCAACAACCTAGAATTTTAATGGAAATAAGTGAAGGAAGCAGACCCGTGGCCCTGGAGGCAGATGTTATATTTGATGCTGTTTCAGCCATAGTATTATCGAATCTCGATTGTTCTACGGTCCTTATATGGATTCAAATGACAGAAACTTTACAGGCACTTTAAGGAGAAAAGCGGCAATGAAATATGCCCTTTATATAGTTCTCTTCAAACTATCTACGCTACAAGTGACCCTCTAATCAAGCAGCAGCGACTACGCTTTCCACGCTTTCCGCCCATTTACATCCTAACCTGATCGCCCTTTTTCCTCTTGCAAATTCCATTGTATAGACCTAGATAGTATCTGAAGAATAATTAACTGTATAATTGTACGTTGATCAATCGCTTACATACAGTACCTACATAAAATAAAAAGTATGGAAATATTCCAAGTGTATATGATTCTGCAATTACTTTAGTTCTTCATTAAAAGGATAGAGAGGAATGAATGTAGTAGATGATTTGCCAGAGCGGAGGAGCGGACTGAAGAGGAAGGAGATGGTTGAGGAGATGATGGCTTTTGCTGTGTCGTATCGTTTGTGTCGTTTATTCGGGTGTCGCTTCGCTAAGGCTTGTTCGGAATCATACTGATCGTGTTTTTTTAGTTTGGGATAGTTTTGGGGATAGATGTATTTTGGGGGTCTTGGTTTGGAGATGTGAGGTTTGAGCGATGGTTTGTAGATTGTATGGGCGGAAGTAGGTAGGAGAAAGTGAGATGGTTGATTTACGTGGTTGTTTTTGGGGGTTGGGGTAACTTAATTGATTTTGATAACTAACTTGATACGGGTTACCCACTTGATTTGGGTAATCTAGTTGATTTGAGTAACCTACTTAATCTGGGCAACTGACTTGAGCTGGGTAACCTACTTGAATAGAGCTCTTGTGTAACTAGTACTGACCTTTAGGGTACCATTATTCATAGTCAAGTCAATAAAGAGAGTGTTTTGAATTGGTGTCATTCTACTTAAAGTTGTCCATAGTAACCAATCATACATGATACAGAAAAGGGAAAGTGGGGAGTGCTTTATTGTTGTACAAATTACATAAACAAGAAAAAGGAAAACGGGAATGGGTGTGAAGGGGGGAAAGAGCAACGGGTTGGTGTAAGAAGTACCAACCCTGCGGGGATGTATCCATTCTCCAGAATCATACAATTGACCGATAAGACATGGGTTCTACATTGAGATGTGCCATTTTGCCGTATTGGTTGTCGGTGGTCCTGACAGCAGAGACGGAAGAGAGAGAGGTGCCTTATGCGGTAGTCTTGGACTTCTTCGCGGGCCTGGCAGCAGCGCCGTCATCCGACTCAGCGGCACCGATGGTGCGCTTCAGTGCGCCGGCTGTAATAACAGTAAGCTTTGTTGACTGCATACACAAGCAAGGAATATAACTTACTGCGGCCAGCCTGCTTCTCCTTCTTCTTTTCTGCCTTGACTTTCCGAGCTACCCAGTCGTTCCACTCGTCGTCCAGAGAAGAGCCGTCAGCGCTGTAACCTTCCAAGGCTTTGTATCCTTGAATAGCGTCCTCGAAGGTGTCAAATCTGATGATGACATTGTTCTCCGACGCCCAAATGTCGGCTACTCCTTGCGCGCCCATGCCTTCGAGGTAGATCTTGACGTTGTTGACACTGCTAGGTGTGGCTAGCACCCGTGAACGACAGGACAACTCATTGACTGTGGCTGGCTGGGAGGTGTTAATAATGATCTGACTTTTATAGAAGATGTTGTTGCGGTTAAGCACTTACCTTGGCATCGTCGACGACTTCTTGCTTCTGAACTTGAGCCTTTGGTTCCTCAGGTGCTTCAACAACCATGTTGCTATCTTGAGCGCAAGCTTTCTCGGCCTTAGCCTTAGCCTTAGCTTTCTCTTGAACATCTCTAGTCATACTCAGTTGTTTCAGGCTGTCTTTCAACTCTTTGCTAATCTTATTCTCCCATGCCTCCAACACGTCATTAGCTTCCAAGTGGGCCCGTAGTCTTGCAAATCGAGCAAGCTCTAGCTTGTCCTCGGCGGTCTTCTTCAAGCCGTCAACGCAGGCATTGAAGTCTTCTTTCGGGATTTCTGGGCGCTTTGCGGCTTGTTTGTCCTTCTTCAATAGAACAAGACTCCAGAGTTTGGTAACCTTCTCGACGGTGGACAGCTTTAACTTGATACCATTGTCCATGCATGCCTTGTTGAGATCGCGAGCATCTAGCGCTAGGTCTTGAAGCTGCTCGACCGTTGTCGTAGATAGGATCCGGTGATAACCCATGGCGACGGTTTACTTCGAGTATTGTTCGGAAGGTGGTGATCTGGCTGCAAGGGGCGAGTTGGTCTGGACGTGAAGGAAGAGTTGTGTTGGACTTGGAGATAGAGTTGTTATGCTTGTGAAGGTAACTTTGTTGTTGTGTGGTGGTTTGTTTAAATCGCGCTAAGATTTTGCAATTATGGTGAACGCGACTTTCCTTAAAATGGTGAATAGGGTTGTGCGATATTTTGTTTAAACCACGCTAAATTTTTAGGAATTGTGCGTGCGAATTTCCCTTACAACGGTGAATAGGTCGGGAAATTCACTGTTGCCAGCTCTGCAGCCGCTTTAACTCGCTTGACACTCAATAAACGGTTCACTCAAGTAATACCTTATGAAGCTAACCTAGAAGCTGCCGAAAATCTCCATTGATCGCCTTCGAGCCGATACTGACCGTAAAGCTCATTCTTATGTCAACTCAATTAGTAACAGCAATAATATAAGATATTCAAAGAAGAATAAGAAGAGAAGGAAGTAAAATGTCTGTGCTTATGGCAGTGAAAAGCAAGATTATAACATTGTAGATCGTGTCGTTGCTTTGCAAAGTACATAGAAAACAGAGACATATTACACCTTAATAGTTTCTCATAGATATAATACTTACACCTTCGCGGATTCCGAGGGTACTTAAGACTATGTAGTAGTTAGAGTTCCAACTTGCCTCACTTGCCTCAGTGCAGGTTAAGTGTTCTTGAGGAACGACTGGTAACTTGCACTCTGGCTGGCTACAGTATACTAGCTGCTACTGTAGCTAAAGGCTATACCTCTACTAGTTATATCAACAATACATGGCCGAAGGAAGACCTAAGAAACTAAGGGCCTCCATCTGAACGTTAGATTTCCTAGGTGCTTGTGCGAATCTCTTTTATTGTTATTGGCATTTTTATTGATTGCTGTTGCTCGCTTAAGTTTGTGATTCACCCTAAGCGAGCCCAAAAATTGAAGGCGATGCCTAGGTAATAAGTATAATTTAGAAATCCACCAATGCAAACAGTACAAACTTACTAACTTCTATCAGGTATAACAATTTAATGCGGAATCATTATTACTAGTATACTTCCTACATGATCGTGCTTGCTCATTGTGCGCTTGTCACATTGTGTAGGACTAGCTCGGGACTCACAATCCTATACTAGTAATACTTGAGTAACGATTGGTTGTGGTCTCACCAACTGCAAATCTAGCTTGGCTGTCACGGATTACCTAGAGTTTGTGCAGATTTATCCTTAGGATATAGGGCCATGCCCCAGCTAGAGATACCAACGAACCGGTGCTTGGGAGAAACTAGGGTTGGAAAAGGCTCCCTCAGCTTAAGAGTAACCGGTACTCTAAAGCAGACTATATTTTTTTGATATGTTTTTGCTCGCTTAGTTTTAGAATTTGCTCTTGTTACCGAGAAGCCTTGCGAGTCTACGCTTAGGTACCTAGTGATAAATATAAATTAGAGCTGTGGTACGCAAATAAAGCAAACAGGCTAACTTATAACAGGTACAACACATCAACTCGAGTACCAGCGTTACTAGTATATGATATAATCTGGACAATAAAACGTGGGGATTAATCATCATATGCTAGTAATAGCTAGGCAACGATTGGTTGCAGTCTAACCAACGGCAAATCTAGCTTGGCTGTCACGAATAATGCAGTGCAGATTTATCCTCGGGATATAGGGCCTTGCCCCGGCTAGAGACACCAACGAAACGGTGCCGAGGATTCACTTGCTACGAAAGTAGAGGTTACCTCCAGCTCAGAGTAACCGGTACTCTTGAGCATACAAATTCTGTTTTTTTTCTAGTCATTTTTGCCATTCCTTCCTCTTTTTTTTTAGCGTTTACCTCCTTTCACAAATTAGCCGAGCCTCCGAGCTAAAATTCAACATTATACTTTTCTTTTTGTACTTGTACACTATGTTTGATATTTATCTGCTACAACGGTGCAACTTTACTTCCCAGCTATAGATATGAAAATCTATTAAATATTTACATAGCACACCCATGGTTTCTACATCAATATCACTTTATCCTTGATCAACTTCAACCCACGAGCGAGCTCGGATTATTCACTTTAAGCGATACGCACAAAACTTTCCATTGCTCTCTATTCACCTTGCTACTGAGCTACTCCACAACTCTTAAGACTCGACACACTCTCCCGAGCCTTTTTTAAAGAACGTAAGCAACGCAAAACAAGTAACTTTGAATACTTTAAATGTCTCGCTAAACATGAGAGTGAATGACCAAGGTAAAAATGAAAAATGCTCGCTAACCACCAAATGCCATACAAAATGACCGTTCTGATCCCCTCTAATAAACTCCTACAATGCCTTTCTTCCCAACCCCAAACGCCGAAAGACCCAATATCCTGATACATTCAAGACTCCCTCTAATGACCGCTCGAGGAAAAAAAAGTTAAATCCAAATAGACATCCCAGCAGCAATCAATAACTCAAACAATCTGATAACTGTTCGTCGACCCATCAAAAGGACAAACAAATGGTCCAGGAGGAAAAGCAACAACACAACAGGCACCAGATTATCCCGACATACATTCTGCCATAGTGCGCCAATATTCGGTAAGACATCTCCACATCTAAACAAATATAACCATTAGCTTTATCCAGTCATACAGAGCACAATATGCTAAAAGAACTTACCTGAGCTCATTAATAGCAGCAACATTCTGCGTGACATCTCCTCCATTAATATATATTTTGTAACGCAGTAGGTACACCACCGAATTTAGACATTAAATTAGCGCTGTTGGCTTGACCGGCGGAATCGTTGTCTGTGAGGAGGTTTGTGAGGATTCCGAGTTGGACGGGCTCGTTTTGGGCGGTTTGAAGAACGATGGCTGCGAAGCCGGTGGGGTCGTCGCTGGAGAAGACGGTATTGAGAAAGTTATTAACGGTCTAGAGAGGGAGTTGTTAGTGGATGGTTGGATTTTGAGTGGTGGGAGATAGTACATTGATATCGGTGAGCCATTGGTTTATTGCGTTGTTAATGGCATCTTGGCGGGGACTGAGTGTTGGTGCTATTGGTGTGGGAGCAGCTATGATTGTGCTTGCGAAGGCGAGGAGAATGCTTGACGTGAACTTCATATTTGATGACTGATCTTGGTTCAGGTATATTAAAGAGCAAGAGATAAGATTGGATTAGAGACAATGGAAAGACGATTCGATGTTGGTGAGTCTGTATGAAGTGATGAGCAGAATAGAGACGTCCCTCGTGTCTTCTTATATAAAGAGCTTCACTCTAACTCTTACTCAATCATTAATCCAAGAAAAGAAGGCTCTCATGACTTCTTGATTCCTCCCTCCTGCATGGGGTGATTTGTCGTTCTAGATCGAACATTCTCATAATCCACAATACAGTGGACAATCAAAATAGACATTGCGGTTCCACAACAAATCAGAATCTACAATCATACAAAAGCCCAAAAAGATTAGATTTCCGAAGGTCAGCGTACTACACGGAATGAGATGTTCCCGTCAGTAGTTCGAGAACTAAAGTCGAAATAGAGTAAAAGAGTACTCAATGACTACCTAGTGACTTTACAATGCCCACATGACAGCTCAGCGGGATTTCGGTAGTGAGAAACATGAAACAAAGTTTACAGAGCTAGGCAAGGATCACATACCGTTCACGACGTCAACAAGCAATTAAGATGCATCCAGTGGACATCACGTGGCTACAATCTGCGATGGAATTCGAATCCCGCGGGTATGCCAAGGAGAATGAAAATAGATAGCTGCAACATATAAATAAACAAAAAGGAAAGTTTATGTGGGTGGTGCAGAAACATTTGCAGACTAACACCTTCCAGCTGAATGGTCGGCGGTAATTTGGAGGCACAGCGGCTGCGCTTATGCCAGGGGTTTGTTAGCGAGGAAAGCACTGCCTGATATCTCGACCATTTATATGGCCCTTCCTAAATATGGGAAACCGACAAGCCCACAAAGACAATCACAGTTCATTCTTCTGACGAGCAAAACAAATTCTCGGAAACAAAATCTTCCGACGCAGGCAGCTTGCCAATCTCTTTGGTATCTCCACCTCCCTCGGTCTTGCGATCGTGGCTTATAGCTTGGAAGCTTTGCGCTGAGTGCTATGGTCGCCTAAACTGCTGCGGATAACTCAACAACCCAGTTGAGCTGAAGACCAGATGTTCCTATCCTTCAAACTTTTGAAGTTTTTGGTTCGGTAAACCACAGCAACCAGTTTCAATTATCGATTCTTTGGGCTGTTGACGAACCCGTGTCAATAAGCCCCTCTCAGACTCCATTTTATTTGTAGTCCTTGGGGCCCCCGGATGGTATCTTCGTAGGTGATGAGAAAGTCTCAGGTCCCTATGGTGTTCACATCTGATAGTAGCATTGTTCTTTATAAAATGTGTAATGTTGAAACAGAATCAATACAGTAAGAATCAGCCTGTGGGCGTTGTTCTCGTATCCGTCCCAGCTATGATTATAACCACCCCGCGACAGGACGCTCTATACTGTCCAGATCCGCTTAATTGCTTCCGTAACACCAACATCATTCGTCTCAAACTCATAAAGTCCAACGCCTACCACCACAGTAGCGAGCCTTAAGATCCATTCGAATAGCACCTTTGTCTTCGGCAATCGGTAGTGGGGGATATAATCGACTATGCAAGACGTGAAGCCAATGTGAGAGTGGATCAGTATGGCTCCGCAGAGGATGGCATCTGTTGTTGGGTTGAGCGATCCTGCTGCAAATGGTGCAATCGTGAGAGGGACGAGCCCGGCGGAGATAAGGCGCTCGAAGGTCCAATGGTAGGAGCCATGTGTTGGGTCTGACTTGGGGGTTTTTCGCCGCATCATTTGCTGAGAATGTATTAGTGACGCTAAATGGTTAGGTGGTGTTTGCGCCTACCAGTTCCGTCAATCACCTCTGGGAGGGTCATTAGCTATGTTGCCAGGAACATGGGAATGGATTCAATCTCACGAGGAAGAGGGGGGAGAATGGCTTGTCTGCCAGTTGCGTGAAATGCTGCTACTCGGATTGAGGTTGGAAGGGCATCTTTGGCAAACGCGCTGCGTGCTGCCTGTCTTGAGATAATGGAAGGAGCTGCAGCCTTCTTGATGGCGGGGGAGCTGGAGGTGAGCTTTGTCGAGAATGTACGTTTTGAAGCAGCGCACGTCTGGCGGAGCAATGTAGGTCGGACAATTGAGGCCATCGTGAACTGCTGCAATTGATATGAAGTCAGGAACAAGAAGGGAAGTGAAGTTCGAAGTTCCAGAGTTCGTTGACGTCCTTCCGGAACGAGTTCCCTCGGCTACAAAATCTCATCACGTGCACCAGTGCCAATGCCCGTTCCTTCCCGCTGACAGCCAAAATTTATCGCAGTTTTGATTGGATGAACTAAAAGAGCTCGATTGACAAAGTTGAGCAACGACATCAACGCAAGTCCGGCATTCGAGATTGCACCACCAATTCAATTCCATCCTCACTCGCACCCTCACCCTCACCACCTCTCCACCTATTCACAACTCTATGGCGTCCCGGCGGTTAGCATTAAACCTTACGCAGGGACTGCGCGGTCGCGCTTCTCTCAACGCCGTTGCCCCGTTGAGGAGAGGATTCGCGACTCCTGTCGTCAAAAATGGTGTCAAGACCGAATCGACCACTCTATCCAATGGCTTGACCGTGAGGACACTCCATCATCTCTCTGGAGCCTTTGCTAACATCTAGCAGATTGCCACCGAGCACTCACCTTGGGCGCAGACGTCGACTGTGGGTGTATGGATCGATGCAGGATCTCGAGCCGAAACCGACAGAACAAATGGCACAGCACATTTCTTGGAGCATCTTGCCTTCAAGGTATGTTATACTCAATAGAGGCTTGCTTTCTGCTCCTCTGACTGTTTTTACTAGGGTACCAGCAACCGGACACAGCATCAATTGGAGTTGGAGATTGAGAACATGGGTGGACACTTGAATGCCTACACATCTGTACGTCAGGATATTTCGGATCAACAGACATTCCACTAACATATACTTAGCGTGAGAACACTGTATACTACGCAAAGGCTTTCAATGCCGACGTACCCGCAACAGTCAACATCCTTTCCGACATCCTCCAAAACTCAAAGCTCGAACAATCTGCCATTGAGCGCGAGCGCGATGTGATCCTGAGAGAGTCAGAAGAGGTTGACAAACAGCTGGAGGAAGTAGTGTTTGACCATTTGCACGCAACTGCATTCCAGGGACAGCCATTAGGACGTACTATTTTGGGCCCGGCCGAGAATATTCAGAGCATTCAGAGAGACGATTTGGTCAACTACATCAAGACCAACTACACTGCTGATCGTATGGTTCTCGTTGGTGCTGGTGGAGTTCCCCATGCGCAACTGGTCGAGCTTGCTGAGAAGCATTTCGCCAATCTTCCATCAGAGCCCCATACCGCTGCTTCGGCCGCAGTCGCCGCTGCTCAGAAAGGGAAGCCAGAATTCATTGGATCTGAGGTCCGTATTCGTGACGACACAATCCCAACTGCCAATATTGCCATTGCTGTGGAGGGTGTTAGCTGGAAGGATGATGACTATTTCACTGCATTGGTCACACAAGCCATTGTTGGAAACTGGGACAAAGCTATGGGCAATGCTCCTCACATGGGCAGCAAGCTCAGTGGGTTTGTTCACAAGAATGATCTAGCGAACAGTTTCATGAGCTTTTCAACGAGTTACAGTGACACTGGGTAAGTTTGATTTACAACCCTCAAAAGACAACAGCTAACATGACTAGACTTTGGGGTATCTATCTCGTTACCGACAAGCTCACTCGAATCGATGATCTCGTTCATTTCACCCTTCGTGAATGGTCTCGTCTCTCATACAATGTCACAGAAGCCGAGGTCGAGCGCGCCAAGGCCCAACTCAAGGCTTCGATACTCCTTTCCTTGGACGGCACTACCGCAGTGGCAGAAGATATTGGACGCCAAATCATTACTACTACCGGACGCCGCATGGGACCAGAAGAGATCGAGCGTGTTGTTGGAGCAATCACAGAGAAGGATGTTATGAGCTTTGCACAAAGAAAGCTGTGGGATCAAGATATAGCCATCAGTGCTATCGGTTCAATAGAAGGGCTTCTTGATTACAATCGGGTTCGTAACGATATGAGCAGGAATGCGTAGGTTAGGTAGATAGGAGGTGGTGGGGTGGTATTGAGTTCATAGAAGTGTATGATGCGCAGCTTACTTGTACACATAGTCTCTAGAAAAAAACTCGCTTATATTTTCGTTTGTGAATTGTTGAAATACATTACGAGGAATGGGAAAGCATACAAGTGATATGGCAAAGAAATGAGTGATTAATTGCTAGTCTTAAAAGGGTATTGTAGTGGTGAGTTGTTGAAGTCAGACAAAATCATTACTGAATGACCATAAAGCTCACATACTAATAAGCAAGGCTAGCGTATTTTTTTTGATATCATGTGACTGTCGCATTCGAAATGAGGTGACGTTGGAACTTGATGTTTCTTTTTTCTTTTTAAGTTATATATTGTGTACATAGAGCCAATCTTCTGTTACTGGCCTGATTGTCATGTCATTTGTTCATATCGTCATAATGCAACACATAGCAACCGGGATAGAGCTACTTGATCAAAGCGATCTTTACTAGAGATGAATCAGTACTTCAACCTTTACGAGTTCTTTTTCTATTCACTTACCACATATTAAATCTTCAGCACTGCTTTACCAAAGTTCTTCCCCTCAAGCATTCCCACAAATCCCTCCGCTGCGTTGTCAATTCCTTCTGTAACACTGATCTTCGACCTACACGAGATGATTAGCAATCGCCTAGATGACAATCTGAGGCTAGACATACTTGAAAGATCCTTCTGCTAGCCACTTTGCTACCTTTTCATCTCTATCCTTGATATACCTTGGTCCCATATTCGCGTCGCTAACAATGAAACCTCTCATTGTAAGCCTCCTCGCAACAACTTGCATCATGTTCTTGACACACCATAAACCTCATCTGGCTTGGCGTTGTACTGGCTGATCATTCCGCAGGCAACAATTCTGCCAAAGTTGTTCATAGCATCAATTGCAGCGGACAATTGCTCTCCACCCACGTTCTCATAGTAGATATCAATACCCTTTGGCGCCAAGCGAGCCAATGCCTCCGCTGGCTTTTCCTTCTTGTAGTTGAAACCACCATCAAAGCCCAATTCCTTGATGATAAAGTCCAATTTGTCGTCGGCACCAACAGAACCAATAACGGTCAGGCCTTCATGCTTTGCCAATTGACCAACAATTTGACCAACAGCTCCCGAAGCTGCAGAAATGAAGATCGTTTCGCCTTTAACTGGCTTGCCAATGTCATAGAAGGACGAATAAGCAGTTAAGCCAGGCATTCCCAAAGCACCAAGGAACTCTTTCTCGTCCAACTTGTATGGGTTGTCAATTTTCCTGAAGGTATCCGCAGACTCCTTGGGAACAGCCGAGTACTCTTCAATTGATAGCATTCCCGTTACAAGGTCGCCCTCTTGGAATTTTGGGTTATCGGACTTTAGGACCTTGGCAATTACGGCGTTGGTTATGGGCTTGCCGAGCTCGAAGGGAGGAGAATATGATTTCTTGGAGGCGTCACGCATGCGTCCTCGCTGGTAGGGATCGAATGAGGCATAGTGGTTCTTGGTGATTACACCACCAGATGGAGGAGCTGCGTCTACACATCGAATTCGCGGGCTTCGATTGTTAAATCTTTGCCTGGCACTGGAGCGCCGAATGGGATAGATTTGAAAATGAGGCCTTTGTTCTGAACCATTGTTGCGGATTGTGTACTTCTGTTGGTCGTGTGTCGTTTTTTCTGTAGGCAAAGGTAAATCAAGCAATACAAAGGTTCAACACAGACAAGAGAGAGAGGGAGGATGAAGGAATGGAGGAGAAGGAATAAGAGGAGAGGGAGGATGTTATTATGAGCAGGGAGATTCTCTATGACGAAATTCAAAACATCCCAGGTATCCCTACGAAACTTCTCGATGTTGAAGATTACCAACCTACAGAACTGTCCAAACCTACCGTAGTGGGACTGGAGGCCCCGCCGTATTTGAAATACAAAATCTTCTCGTTGTATATGTCCGAAATAGATAGACTTCTCCGAAGTTTACGTGGTTGATGTTCGCAAAAAGAGGAGAAGACAAGAGCAAGCGTCATGTTTTTTTGAATCTTTTTTTCTGGAGATGCCGAGGTTGATGAGAGCCACACCACCAATGACAATACGATGCAGAATTTCACGAACTGTGCTAGTACTGCCCCTCCACACGACTCGATGCGTCCGGAGCCGATGAGTGGATGAGTACCTTTTGTACGAATTGCCGTCGATGCTTGTTTCACGGCCCGAATCCTCGATACGGAAGTTCGTCCGGCTGTTCGATCCGTGTCGGCTTGTCTCCCTGCCTGCGAATCCTGCAAATCTGGTGCTTGAGCCTTGCGCACATCCTCGACTCGTTCTGCACGAAGGACTAACTCCTGTACTGTACATTCCTCCCGCTTGGCGCATCGGGGTGCGCGTTCACGCATCGACGGCATGATTATGGAGGCATGAGAGGAGTCGCTGTCACCGGAGCCTAGACAAAGATGTGATGGGCCCCGAGCGAAGGTTACAGACGTCCGTTGCCACTTCCTTCTCAATCGCAGGGTCATGCTATTGTTGAGGAGCGTCGAATACGTGGCATCCTCAACATTGAGTTGTGTGAGAACAGGTACACCATCCTTTTGACGAAGAACAGACCGACGACCTTTCCACACCCGATCATAGGCACCGACATAATAGCATCGCATAGCACAACAGCGAACCATTAGGCACGCGTGCCGTGCAGGCAGCATTCTGTAACACATCTTTGGGCTTGTGTATATCTTTTTGATATGCCACCTCCATGTCCGCCATGATACATCGATTCTGTACACTGCTGCAAACACTACTCCATCCTCATGGGTCCATGCCGGAGGCTCGCCCTGTGGATGTTAGCACCTGTACGTGCACTTAACCACCTTCGTCCACCTAATTTGGATAGGGACTCAGCTCTTTCCGCTGGAAAGGCAATGCCTAAACCGACGGAAACATTGCCTGGGACGAGGCCAGCAACCTTTCATCTCTTCTCTTTCTCCAACTGCCACCAGAACTTCGTTGTAGAGTCTGGCACTTCTATCTCCCAGATTCGCAAATCGTGAGGGTCAATACGAATCATCCCCAGGTGTTTTCATCTGAAAATCATCCGGCATACCCCCCCGAGGTCTGCACATTGAGGTTGGTAAATCGTGAAGCCAGAGACGAGATGGCTCGTTTGTTCTTGGTCCTCAATTTTCCACTCAGAAAATCTACCTATCACCACTCCGGTTTTGAAATTTCTACCCAAATGTGTCGCACTGGTGGCCAGTCGTGTTCTACCTCCTCTGTTTCGGCAAGTGCTCCGAGACAATCTAGATGGGTGTCAAGAGGCAAGCAATGCCTAAATTTGGAAAAAGACAGTCTATACTTTGACCGCACGGCACTGAGAAAACTGGATGCTGAATATGGGCTTGACTTTGTCCCTGTAATGATTTTCGCTCTGGGTAAAGTGCAGTTCCTGGCACTGTCTATGAATTGCTGGAAAAAATACAAGTCAAAATGGCTCAGGATTTTACGAAATCTAAGCGCTCTGAAGGAGGTTGTATTTGTATGGGAGAAGATTATTCGGGCACAGACACCAACCCCATATGTTGAATTTGGGTTTGGGTATTGCACTTTTGTAAAGCTCTCAGAAGTTAAGCAACCCGATTACATGGACTCAAGCCTAGTATTTGAGCACAGGATTTTGAACGACTTGAAGAATGTCAAGGAGTTGTGGCCCGGGTGGGTTATGCCGAGGATTGCATTCAGAGGTATTCGCTTTTTTCACAGCAACCAGAAACTTCAGAGGATGTATGACTTTCTCTGGTTATCGGAACGGGATGGCAATTTGAATGAGACAGTGATAGACTCGATATAATGAGGGAAAGAGGTTCACAAAGCAGGATATACGACCCCAGAGAAACTAGTTCACTATGTGTGAATTAAGAGAAGAAATATGAGTAACATCGGAACGAGACATCTTAATTTTATCTACTGCATCTCAGCCTTCCATTTTCCATTTGATGCAAATTACAGCTACTTGTCGCCGACTCCGGCCCTCGAATGATGCAGGATGCGCTGAGCGCTGACAAACAGAGAAGACTCCTGCCTCTAAGTTATGTCAATTCAACAAAGTATCCAAGTATGACACTCGAAATTTACATCAACACACGATTTCAGTAACTATTTACATCCTTCCACCTCTCGAAAGCCAGGGGAGGCAGCAACTACTGTCGAGCTACTTTGATGCAACGGGGAAGGAGTAGGATGCCAATTTGTACCCATTCCATAATTCCATGAAGCTTTGCCCATCGGTATCAACACTACATACAGTACATGGTAATTATCTCCCGGATTCATGGCACCAAAAAGAAGAATTATAAAGTGTGATGAAACTAGTGCAATCATCATTCGCAATTGCGTAGATAATCGAGATTGAATGGCGGTAATTGGCTTACTCCACGGGGTATGCATCAGCTACCAAGCTTATGGGCTGAGCTGACGATAGCCGACAGCGAGCTGACAAGCTTCATTTCGGCCACTGATGTTCGAGAAAGACACACCACCACAGTGTGCGTTTAATTATTATTTGGAGATGGGAGACCCAATCTGACAAAGAGAAGGTTTCTTCGCATAGCTCATTGTTATGAAGTAAGATAATGAAGTTCAGGAACCTCGCGGTTTCGGAGAGGGCCATGGATACTTCAGCAGTCTGAGTGACACTATGGAGGTATTGTAGCCTGTGAGTAGCTTAAGTCTGATGTGATGCACACGAGCACCACGCGCACGGGTGCTGTGTTTTTTAAGCAGTATAAAGACTAAAGAGCCTCAACGACAAATAAAAAAGCAACTAAGCGAAGTTTACAATGGGCTACACGATTCGTCTCTGACAGACTCAGGCTTTGACCCATTCGAGAATTTTCATGCCGTTTCCGAGATCAGGCTCTTTTAAAAGCAAGACAATTGATCCAGATGCGATGGTGAGGGTTGGCGCCGTGTCATACCTACGAAGGTCGCCTATCGCCGTATCCCCAGCGCCTCAAAAACGCCCTCTTTGACGCCTCTTTTGGCCAAGAGACCAGCCATCTGTTCCAATTGTGGCCTAGACTGCGTCGCCTTCATAACACAGTCTGTTGAGGGATGATGGGATTCGACGATAGTTTTGAACACCGCGGGGCAATCGCTTCTATCATATTTCGAATCCTCTGCCATGAAATGAAATGGGGACCTCCAATATTGATAACTGAATAGAACTTTGTATGCAGAGACTAAATTGGGTGTTCCAGTGAAGAGCAAGTGCACCTCACTAAGATGCTGATGTCTTATCAGATCTCTATACTTCAGTACTCCGCTTCGACCTACGTTTGGTGCACAGGCAAAGCAGATTCTGAGCCCTATGTACACCATCTGGTGGGGCTGTCCACGTTGCTGGAATCTATATGCCATATCTAGTTTGCCACTTGGACATCAAGGCTGGTTAGTTCTAGCACCTTGGGTGCCACACACGCCAGCATTGTCTCAGAGAGCAGCTGTCCAGTAAGCATACTGGATTTCTGATTGTTTGTGGTAATCATTCGAGCGAGCGTCAATGTTAGCTCTAGAGAGCATGGTATTACTCATGGTGGCTTGCTGAGGGAGCACACTATGTCCCCCACTTCTTGAAACTCAAAAGCTTACTGGGCTTAGACTGCTTTTGATCATGATACAGGCCTTGGTCCCTCGCTTGACAGCAATGACACTGGCGAATACCATCTTGTTTTCGAACACACGCGTCAAGGTTTGTTCATACTAACAAATAGATCAGCAACCTCTGATGCTCCGAGACTGGACTCAGCGGTGAGTGGAAGCTCTCCATGTAGACCTTTCTTGTTTAATTCCATGGGACTTCCATATTCTCGCACTCTGGTAACTCTTCTAAGTTCCTATATATCCGCCTTCCATTCTCGCTCTACAGCACTAGCTATAGAAACAAGACCATCAATTTCAGTCGCATTCTTCAACTTCTGCAAAGACTTTAAACCCTTTCGGCAAGAAGCCAGCTTGCAGTACTAGAAACCTCCAGACTGCGACTCGTCCCGCATTCCAATCTCTCTCGAGTCATTTTCCATTGCGGTTGCTAGGTCTAGCACTGTATAGGGTGTGTTCAAGGGTCGCCAGCAACATGAAAGGTCTTCCACTTCCCAATTCCTCCGAAGAAGCGGCAGCCATACCCCGAAACCGCAATTCAATCTTTTCTCGAATACGTCGAGCCTTTACTGGTTCATCAAAGCCTGCAGATGCTCGGTCTCAACCACAAACATGGCCGAAGGAAAAACCATATAAACATACACCCACGCATTCAGGATCCTCTTTTATTAAGACGACAACGACGGCGGCTATGATAGACCCAGTGCTGGCGCAGGAACAGGATCGAAGATCGGAGATTTAGGCCAGACCGAATGGGAGCCTCACCTGACGGGATACGCCATGCTAGATTATAGGAAGAAGTCGAAAGGAAGAGGCGGAAAGGAGCACGAAGATTGCATCGAAAGTCTAGACGAGTCACATCGGCGGTGTCAATACACCAATGTCAGCTAGATGGATGTACAGATGTGTGATGATTACAGATTCCGGTCATGGAGGGATAATTGATACCCATAAGCTCAATAAAATTACTTCAAAAACGCCCCATTAGTCTCTTCTAACACCGCCTCATACTCCGGCTGAAATGCCATATATAGGCCTGATGGCCCGCAATCACAACTTTTAGTATACGCAGCCTCAGTATCACCGATGTATTTCTTCGGTACGTACGCCATTAGCAGCCGCTGCCTCGATTAGTAGCTGGGTCTGACAAGCCCGTTCTAGGATAATAAACAAGGCAGCGGCTTCAGCGACAGTCTCACCACAGGTGAGCAGACTAAGAAATCCATGAGTCTTACTATAGAAAGGAAGCTACGATGGAAGAGAGATCTTACCCATGATTTTGTAGGATAATGTTCTTGTTCTTTGGTCCGAGCGCATCTCCAATCCGGATGCCTTCCTCTTTGGCAAGTACAACTCCACCAAAGCCTTCATAGACCGATAGATCATTGTAGAAATAACATGAATCTGATCGATACTCAGCATTCTCTTTTTATAACTTCAACCATATACTAGGTAGGGATTTGGCTAAATACCTTGAACAAGCATCTCAATAGGCTTGCCAAAGGCGGACCAAGCCCGGCCGTATGGAGAATGCATGTGGCAGACAGCATTAACATCGGGTCGCATTTGATGCAAGGTAGAATGAATGACAAAGCCCGCTTTGTTTATTCTTCGGTTGGTTTTGCTCCGGATTTGACCATGCTCGTTGACAAGAACAAGATCAGAAACCGTCATTGTGCTGAAATGCTTCGCATACGGATCTGAGAAATTCATCAATACGCGTTTCTTTGGCCAACAACATATATCAGATTGCTTACTGATCCAGAAGAGGGAAGGGTCTACGGGGTCTGTTTTGTCTCTATTAATTGTGTTCTTGTCTAATACATGCAGGCTTTATATACCTCTCAAACTGACATGTCCAGCACAGCCATCTGCGTAGCCAAGCTTTGCAAACACACGAAAAGCCGCTGCTAGTTGAGATTTTGCCCACTTCCTTTCTTCTTGCTTATCTGTGAAGGTTGGAAGATTGTCTGTGGCCTTCAAGATCTCGTTTTCGAAGACATCTGAGTCGTTTGACTCAGTCTCTTCTGATCTGAGTCGGAGTGTCGATGCGGTCGCAGTGATTGTTTCTGATGAAGAAGCCATAATGAACTAGTGTATTAATTTCGAGGATAATAGAATTTTGAATTGGAAGTGGATTGTGGATTTTGTCTTCCTACATCAGAGATGAGTCTGTATCAGAGGTTGTTGCATGGCAATAGCTTGTGAGTTCAACTTGCCCCACTATAAGTGAGTGGAAGAGGAAGTGTATAAAGTGGTGGAGGAACGCCGATGATTTGCATAATCGTGTATTATCCGATTTGATGATATTCTTGTCCTTATCGATGAGTGTGGTTACTTGACTCTTATAGCTCAATTCCTCGCGCCGAAGAGATCGGCCAAGATAAGATACTGGTCCAATATACTCAATCTACAGTATCTCACACTTGGAAGCGAGTACCGACGATAAGGGCGTAAGGTAGAATAGCCCGAATCCTATTTCGACGACCTACCATAGAAGCGAGCTCCAATGAAGTTCCCGCCCGCACTTACTTTCGGCCAGAACTTTACCGCTATGCAACAGTCATGGCCAGTATGGATAGCAACTGGTACAGGGTTCAACAGCGACACCAAAACCTAGGGATTGCTTGAGTGATAGATCCCGCAAATTTTAGAAAAGGCCACCTCGACATGATACCGTGGGTGGTGAGCATTTCCTGGTCAGAATGACTACATCTTGAGACGCTCTATCTCCCGTCAAGAGAAAAGCAGCGTCATCTTCTTTTGGCCTATAGTAGAGACATGGATGTTCTAACCTCAGTTGTCCACATGATTTTTCTGTTCTGGTGTATTGCGACTTTCTCCTACACCTATAGACGATGGGCCAAAAAGACATCCTTGCCAAAAGGTGAAGTCCATGTTACAAACAAGGACAAAGATTTGGGTAAGCCTGCTCCTTAAGAGCCTCCAGTGGTCATTGTGGAAAGATTTCTTCTAAATTTTATAGACTGGGAGGATCTAGATTTTTCTACTATCCAGCCAATATCTTCAAGCTTTGACTGGACGGTTACACCCGAGATTCCGTATCGACCATGGCACAACGGTCCCCATCATATTACAATGGGTATATAGTATTCCATTAGCATAGTTTACGAGTCTCTACTGATACTTAGGTAACAGGGTTGAAACAAACAGCACTGGAGGATTGGGTTGAGATTGACAAGACCTATCTCGATCGCTACCACTACAAGCGGCAATTATTCGCAGAGCATCCCGAGAAGACCTTGCAGTTCCTTCCCGGAAGTAAGGAACCCTCTTTTGAGGCACTTTACCTTCTAGTCGACTTCCTTCCACGCCGTTATCCTTCCTTGTTTGCTAAGGTCGATCAAGGAATCCGAAATTTGGTAACTGACGAGACTTGGGATTTGCGCAGGGAATCCAGTGTTTGGAAGTCCTACCATCCTCTACAGGTAATGGGACTACTCTCCACCGAAGACTGGTTTATCATGCAGTCCGACGATGATCAGCAGACACGCCTGAAGGCAGGTGCTAATTGCTTTCCTGGTTGGTAACACCCATTACTAGAATTATTGCACTTCTTTTTATATTGACATATCCCTAGCTGGCTGGAAGATACAAGAGCGTATTGGGCATAGCTTGTGGCAAATACATGCAGGTAAGGTACCTCAATACGAACAAAAACTAAGCAAATCCATGGACCGCTTTTTCCTGCGACTTCGTGTCGATTCGCCCATAATGCGCTTCAACTACGCCATTGACGACTCTCCTGAGCTTTTCCACATCCACCACTCGCACCACAATCTAAGCCGAGATTCCCTAGAAGCTCCATTGACTCTCGATCAGCTCTATCTCCGTGTTGAGCGACAGTATTTGCAACGATTACCCAAAACTCGTGCTATCGTCTTCTCTATCAGAACCTATATTACACCGATTTCTGAGGTTACTAAAGATAAGGAGGTTGCTCGTGCATTGCGGACACATGTAGCTAGTTATTCTGATGAAGTTGCGAAGTATAAGAATAAGCCTTTGTGGGATGGGGTGTTGAATGCTCATATCAAAGAAGTTCTTCAAGAATAGGTCGTAACATGAGGGTTGGTATGACAGGTTGTCGATGACCATCAGGAGAACTCAATACTTCACAACTTAATTCAAATCAGAAATGTCTTTGAGGCTCGGTCTACTACTCTTGTCTCGTTGCTGATGTGGTGTTGGTATATTTGAGACGACTCGTAGAGAATGGTCGGCTAAAAACGACAATCGACAACAGACTAAGACTCATGTCATAGCTGAGTTGGAAAATCAATTTCGGGGTCACAGTAATGTACAAAAAAGGCTGACACTAAGAGTTTCTATTGTATTAAATGACTTTTAAATCTTCAAATACTTCGTTGTCTATGCTTGATTTTCATGAACTTGTTGCCTTGCCCACACCCCGTTTTTCTAAGATCTCAACCACAGCTGCTACAAATATCTGAACTAGTTCATGCACCTGTTCCTCATTTATGATAAATGGGGGAGCAAAGAGTACTGCATCAACAGCAGAAGAGCATAGATAAACTGCAGCACCTTTTTCAAATGACAGAACCGACACATCTTTAGCAATAGGGCCACCGCTTGCGTCGATGGGAGCGAAATCAACGCTCTGGAATAACCCAAGCCCGCGGATATCTCTGATAACACCGGTAGGAAGCTTCTCCCTCAATAATTGTACAAGTATCTTTCCCATATTCTGTACATTCTCGAGCAAATTCTCACTAATTAAGTATTTTTGTGTGGCAAGACCAGCAGCAGCACAACAAATCGCATGGCCTTGATAGGTATGGCCACTCAAGAATACGTGGTTTTCACTTTCCTCCTTGAGCTTTGTATGGACTTTGCCTCCAACCAGAACTGCAGAGAGCGGTTGATAGCCCGCAGAAAGGCCTTTTCCGATCGTCTGTAGATCTGGGGCACAATTCCCCAGTGATTGCCATGCGTGAAGTGTGCCTACTCGGCCCATACCACACATAACCTCATCAAATATTACCAGGGCACCGTGTTTATGACAGAGGTCATGTAGACGGGGAAGGTAACCTTCAGCTGCTGGGACCGAGCCAAGAGTCGACCCTACAACTGGCTCAACGATAACTGCCGCTACAGTGGAAGCACCTAGTTGCTGGAACATCTCTTCGTACTCTGCTATTAGTCGGTCGACGTACTGAGTGGCTGTTTCATCTTTCTGTGCATCCCGTGAGTAGAAGCAGGGAGAGACATGATGAAAAGCTGGAGAGAGGAGTGGGAGAAAGGTATTCCGTCGCGGTGGATTGTATCCTGCTGCTAGAGCTCCCAGGGTATTTCCATGGTATGAATATTTCCGGGAAATAATGTTGATGCGGCCTGGGTCGCCATTGCTAACATGATACTGTCGTGCAAGCTTCAAGGCAGATTCTACAGCTTCCGATCCTGCATTGTGGAATATTAATATCGATATACTACAGCAAAATAGACGACAGGATAAAGAATAGGTAGTTTGAACATACCAGAATTTAAAAACATGACTTTGGAAAAGGCTGAATTGCTTTGCTCAATGAGCAATGATGCTAACTCTTCGGCGACATTGTTTGTGTAGAATGAAGTATGTGCAAATGCGAGCGATTGGGCTTGCTTGATTATGGCGTCTATCACGTTTTTATTGCTATGTCCAAGACAAGAGACAGCGGCACCACTGCTGCCGTCGAGAATCTTTTTTCTCATCATCGGTTATGAGGTATACGCCGTCTCCTCTGGTAGCTTTTGGGTATGCCTTTGTGAGAGAACGATGAAAAATTGCAGACATGATGAAGGTATACTGTATCGTATGGTCTTCGTTCTGTAGTAGTCTAAACGAAGAAATGACTGAATCACACTCTCTCTATTTACAGTACTGTCTGAAGTTTCTGCCAGTGACTCCGAAAACTGGAGCTGGAAGATGGGGTGCATATCCCACTCTCGGCGCTGGTGTTGTTATAGATTAACCATCTACAAACACCGTCGCCTTATATTCCGCATATCCACAACATTGCGTCTTCGCTCACTACTTATAAGTTCTAAAGTTCCGCGAAGAAGCCGCAGATCTGATCCACTGCTTGTTTATTAGGGTCCTTGTGAGCTGGAACTGTGGAGACTTCAGAGAGCCATTGAAGGAACCATGCAGAGGCCATTACAAAGTGATAGATTTTTACGGGAAGAAGACGATTTCAGAATATTTACATCAACTTTACAATCTTCTAATCCACCTATCCAGGATAACTTCCCAGGAACAGGACTGTCAGATATTACTGGGTCGTCCGTACCACTCTTCGAAGTGCAGAACTTGACACCACGACAAGACAAGTGCAGAACTTGACACCACGACAAGACAATTCTCGCGTCCTGGGACCGCCGCAAAAGCGTCGTAGAGGAGGTAGAATATATAATGTGGGTTCCTATTTAATTTTATCTTGTTTGGATCAAAAAGTGAAGAGTTTGGCTAATACGAGATAGGGTTGTACTATATGTCGCGAGAGGAAAATCAAGGTAGGTCTGGGATCTACAAAAGTTGAAAGTCAATGGGAATACTGAATAGCTCAGTGCGACCAACGCCGTCCGACTTGCTATAATTGTGAAAAATCTCGCCATCACATATGTGATGGCTATAACGATGATGCGGACAAAACGAGCACGGTCATAGCCAAGAAATCACATTACGCGAGCACCAGAGCAATAGACTCTTCACGAGATAGAATTACAAGTCCACAAAGCATTTACGTATCTGACCAATCCAGTCCTGAACAAGATCAAAGGCAATTTGGAAACAGGACCTCTAATAGTGTGAATACAGATCATACTCGATCACAGATTCTGTTTAATGATGATGAAGTCGAGGATTATACCAACTTTACGCAGTGGGCAGACTCGTCCACTCTCGCTCCTTGTCAGGATTCAGGACTTTACAATTTCACTTCTATGATATCTGCTCAGGATAATTTTCAAGATATACCAGCTGATTCTACAATGCTATCCTGCATTAGCGAGAACAATACGCTTTGGGGAGATTTTGATGAGACTACCAACAGGCCTCAAGATGTGCGGAGAATCCGCCAGCAGGCTGTAACTACAGAGAAGCCACATAGGCTAGAAAATGAGTCCGAGAATCAACTAGGTGGTGTATTGAGCTCTTTACGTCGGAGGTCAGTTGCAAGGTCTCCCTCACCAACAGTTCCGCTAGTTGAGTTGTCGAGACTTTCCAAGACCACACGAAAACTATTATATCATTACCAAAGTCATGTATGCCAGCTAATGATGCCAACTGCGGCACCGTCTCACAATCCATGGCTGAAGCTTTATCTACCACTAGCGGTGCAGGAACCTACGACTAGCGCAAAACAAGCCTTACTCTATGCCATCCTCTCAGTTGCAGCTTTTAATCAAGCTGAACTAGTCGCGACTGATTCACGGTCAACTCGACTTCAAGCCATAGAACATAGCAAGAAGGCGGGATGGTTGGTGAAAACAATAGTCTCAGCAAATAATCAGACGACGGTGAAAGACTCCCTAGATAAGCAGGCATTGCTGGCAGCAGCATTGACTATGACAACCATAGAGGTTAGATCTCGCACAGTCTCAGCCTAAATTCTAGCAATCTTGTATACTGACTGAGGACGAATAGGTGTTTAGTGGAGCAAATGAGGGCCAAGGTTACAAGCATCTACAGTTGGCAAAAGATGTCATTGAACTCACAGGTGGTATAAATTGGTGGATGTCTGATCCAGCAAATGTGACTCTTCTTCAGATCTTTCGGTGTCTTCGAATCATATCTTATACATCTGGTTGGTCAAGATCTCAAGATTCGGCCCGGGAAGAGGAAGTTAGGAATAGACGACGAGATGAAGATCTTACGGGTTTACCAGCCATGGTAGATAAGCCAGAACGAGCCCCTTTGCCTACTTCATCATCTTCCTCCTGCGAATATACACTCGACGTGTCGTTTGGAGTTTCAACGAAAACCTTATGGTGCTTGAAAGAGACTATCGACCTTGAGGCGATCAAATCGACAATATCACAAGGCGACTCTTGGTCTGAGAATCACAGTACTGATTTATTTAAGCTTGAAAATGAGCTCTATAGTCTTATGGAAAACCCATCGGCTTTCAGCAATCAAATATCAGACTCCTCTCGGCTGGGTGGAATTTCGATACCTATGAGACGTCATGATACAGATCGAAACTTCAGTAGTTTTCAATCCTCGAACTGCAACATTTCACAAATTGTCACTGAAGAAATCAAGGAAAATCACGTTTGGGCATTCCACTATAGTGTAGCCCTTTTCTATCGGCGAGCTATCTGTAACGGCACTGCTACAATAAGTCCTCCGGTGTCTCCAATAGGGATGCAATCTGCAGATCTTGCACGTCCCACGGGCCAATATCTGGTATCCAAGGCTCTAGAATATCTTGAGAACATAGATGCTCTCACAATCGATATAAGTGTTGCCAATACCCTATGGCCAGGATTCATAGCTGCTGTCGAAGCAGTAGATACAGATTTAAGACACAGGGCTCTGGGTTGGTTTGCGAGGGCAAGACGTCATGGTATTGGCAATATTGCAAAAGCTAAAGCTTTGGTGTTAGAAGTGTGGCGGAGGGTAGATCGTCAGAGATATGTGAGTCATGAACGTAAGAATTTGACTTCGGAATTAGGTCCTGTTGATTGGAGGAATGTTATGCGTGAGAAGGGCATGTATATTATGTTGACCTGAGGAACCTATGCGCAATGTCTGCTGGAATGATTCTAAGATACCTATGTCATGAATGCCTTCATTAGCGGTTGAAATTGATACTGCTTTATGACAAAGGCATTTGCGCGAAATGTATGTGACATACTGTTTCTTTTTCCAGAATTGATACCTTGCTTCTGTGATTGGTGTTGGTGGCTGTAACAGGTTGCTGAGGTAAATATTGGGAAATGGGCAGGGGAGAAGCTCGCGCCGAGTCCGTCGCTTAATTGGTCTTCCTCACGCCTATCTGCGCTGCGTTCGTCTAGATG
Organism: Pezicula neosporulosa; assembly: GCA_009805495.1. Lineage (NCBI taxonomy): Eukaryota > Fungi > Ascomycota > Leotiomycetes > Helotiales > Dermateaceae > Pezicula > Pezicula neosporulosa. The sequence goes on from SELE01000002.1 coordinate 575,222, forward strand.
CAGCCATCCCACCATCCATAAACCTAGGTATTGTTTTCTTCGACCATCTATTGTTTGGTACAGTCCAAACACTTTTTTTTCCCTTTTTTTTTTTCAAATCTGTGCCTTTCGTCTCCCCTCTCAAGCTCCCGAATTCCAATACTTTCTAATTGTCGCTTAAGCACAAAAGCTCATCCTCTTGCTTCTTTATATATTACTACCATTAATTTTGCAAAATGGCTGCAATGACTCCTAGCTCTATACTAGGAATTTACAGCTGTCCAACTCTAACAAATGAACCCTTTGTGAATAGCCCAGTTTTTTCTAATTCCTGACAGCTATCAAAGACTTGCTGACTCTTGTTACTTGGTACCAAGACTAATTATGCACCTGGTTCAATGGAACGTAAATTCCTCATTCAGGCTTTGAAAGATCTCGAAAAAAGACGCACCATATGAGATTCATCCGAACGTTAACGGCAAAGATGTTGGTCTGCTCTTAATTCGAGTTCACAAGCAACCTAAATCCAGTTAACCAAATACTTATAGGTACTTTCCACAGCCACTGCAGTGCAACTAAATCCATTCAAGCACAAGATGGCACTGGCAAAGTATTCTACCGCAACACCAGAACTAGTTGCAAAAGCAATTGAAGATGCATTAGCTGCAAAGAAAGCCTGGTCACGGACTTCGCTAAATGACCGTGCTGCAATTTTCTTTCGTGCAGCGGCATTAATGCAAACCACTTACAGATACAAGATGATGGCAGCAACTATGCTTGGACAGGGCAAGAATGCTTATCAGGCCGATATTGATTGCATCGCAGAGGTACGTTATCCATAGAGACCTTGAGGAAATTTGATATTTATGTATGACCGTTTAGTCCATCGATTTTCTAAAGATATTCCCGTCGCTGGCTGAAGGCCTTTACAAGACTCAACCCCCTTTCAATGCTCCAGGGGTATGGAAGTATACAACCCACCCCAATCAACCATGAATAGACTCTGACTGATATTGTATTCCTCAGCCGAACAGAAGTCCGCCCTATTGATGGTTTTGTGTATTCTATTTCGCCATTTAATTTCACCGCACTTGCTGTAAATCTTGTGCTAGCACCCTTGATCGTGGGTAATGTGGTCATCTGGAAGCCCAGCCCTGGTGCTATATATTCAAGTTGGCTCTTCAACCATATTATGATTGAAGCAGGTCTCCCAGCTGGTGTCATGCAGTTTCTTCCCGGTGACGCCGAGCTGGTGACTCAGCAAGTCTTCAACAGTTGCCATCTAGGTGGCTTGCACTTCACAGGCAGCACATTGGTTTTTCGAAGCTTAGTTTCCCAGATTGGACAGAAGATAAACTTCTGGAAATCCTATCCGCGTATGGTTGGCGAGACCGGTAAGTCTCTCATGTATAACTAGACAGGCCTCATTCTTACTTCGATCAACAAACAGGTGGCAAGAATTTCCATTTAATCCATCCAACTGCAGATATTAGGAACGCGGCATTAAAATCAATTCGAGCTGCATTTGAGTATCAGGGCCAAAAATGTAGTGCGCTATCACGAGTTTATGTTCCAGCATCCCTTGCCGAGGAGTTCAAGGCAATCGTGGTGAAAGAAAGAGACGAAGCAGCTCACCATGGGCGCAGGATTTACAGATTTCATTGGTCCACTGATCAGCAGTTCAGCCTTTGAGCGAGTATCTAAATACATTGAAGATGCAAAGGAAGACTCAGAAACCACGATCCTCGTTGGTGGTGAGTATGACGACTCTGTGGGATATTTCATCCGACCCACAGTCGTGGAAACGGTGAATCCTCAGAGTAAGTTCTTAAAGGAAGAGATATTCGGCCCATTCCTCTGTGTATACGTCTATAAGGACGAGGACTTTGGACCTAAAATGTTCCAATTGATCGACGAGACTTCAGAGTACGCACTCTCTGGTTCCATTTTTTCTAAAGACCGTGCAGCTATCATTGAAGCAACTGAGGAATTAAGATTCTCTGCTGGTAATTTCTATATCAAGTAAGATAGCTATCTTGTTTGCAGATATGGCCTTATCATGCTGACTTTGGGAACCTAGCGATCAGTGCACTGGTGCGATGCCTGGTCATCAACCATTTGGTGGCTCACGAGGAGGAAGCGGGACGAATGATAAGGCTGGATCTTCTGGTCTCTTGACGCGATTTGTCTCTCAGAGGACAATCAAAGAAAACTTCAATACCATTGATAGCGTGCTCTATCCTTCGAATTTGGAGGAGTGATTAGGGAAATAGTGGGTGGATGTCCCGTCTATGTTAATCAAATTTGAATTGATATATTACATAGACCTAATCTAGGGCATGAACCTGTTTCCTTTCGTATTTGCCAAGATTCGATCTGACTTTATCTCTGGTATTCCAAAAAAATTTCCAGCACAACTACATCTTATTTCCTTCTCCAAAAGTCTTATTACTAAGATTTGAGATACAAAGCTCATTTCTGAATGGTCTAGACATCATTTTGACACCCTATCTATAAAGATACAAGACGTACATTTAATTAGTTTACTGGATTTGTATAATCTGCTTGATACACAGCCCAAATTACAACGACTTTCACAAAGTAATCTGTACAACCTGTTCCCTAGAGATAGGTAGACGCATAAATGTCTATTGATTAACTCGTATATAGCAATCTGGCAACACTACCAGAGTGTGTAGTTTCGGGCTCAGAATTGTGTTTTGCGAGAGCACGAAATAAGATGATCCCGTTTCTACGATCAACTCAGCTCTCTCCTTATCCCTGGACCAATTACTGAGGTTAAGACAATCAAATGTGAAGCTGGTCGATCGGCGTTTCTTCGGAGCGAACTTCGAAGCTAAGAAACATCAATTTGTTATACCTATCTTTGACCCCGTACCCGTAAAGTGTTTGATAAAGACTGATAACAGTTCGGCATGCTGGACACGCTGATGTCATTTACTATGAGGAGTTTTTGGTTCTTAGAGATAGGCAACTGGAGGGTTTTGTAAAGCCCTCACTTATGTTTCTGTATCGGGATATTTTGTTGCACATATTATGATCTTTTAGCCTTATTAGAAATATTAATTTTAGAGAATCAAAGCTTTATTAGAAGGAAAATAACTTAGCTTATGATATTCCAGTAGATACTTAGGTATAATACAGATTATAATACCTGAAAAGGCCCTGATTGGGAAAATTATGAGTTTCTCGGCCATGAGTTGAATTCGCATAAGCGTCGCAAGCATTGGACTTTAAGCGACGACGGCCACAATGATAACTACGCTCTATGATAAGACTCTCCGTACAGTGCCCCTAAAAGTATGTTAAGTACTCTGGTACGAGTATCGCTTTTCTCTTAGTAAATAGATCCAGCCAGGTAGACCCATTACACCCAGCTCTCCGGTTATTCGTCTTCTATTAGAGACAAATACACTTTCTCATAGCTTACTCAAGGACTCATCAACTGGTACAAACTCCGTGTACTTTAGTTGAGTACTATCGACATTATCAACACCAGCTATGGCTGATACTGAGAGACCCTGCCATGATCAAGAGACGGACAAAGTCGTTATAGATACGGTTGACGAGAAGAGGCCGATTACTCCTAGTGATGGGGTAGGTGGGACTTCAATCCTGGGCACGACCATCGCTATTGATAGCCGTAATCATCTACAACGTCGCCTTGGAAATCGTCAAATTCAACTTTTTGCCATTGGAGGTACCATCGGCTCAGCAGTATTTGTTGCTATGGGCAGTAGCTTACACAAGGGAGGGCCTGGAAGCTTGCTCTTGGCCTATATTGCCTATTCGTGCATTGGAGGAATCGTTTGTAATTGCGAAGCAGAGATGGCGACATTCATGCCAGTGCCTGCAGCATTTATCAGGCATGCGAGTAAGTGGGTTGATGAGGCATGGGGATTCATGGCTGGTTGGAATTACTTCATTTACATTGGACTTGGAGTCCCTTTTGAAATGACTGCTGTCAGCTTGGTCCTGAGTTTTTGGCGAGATGATATTCCGGTGGCTGCAGTTATTTGTGTTTGTATTGTGGCTTATTCGTGAGTAATAGCAGTAAGACTTCAGTCAACGTGATTCAACAGCTAACCACATAGCCCCAGAGTCATCAACATTCTCGCAGTCAATTACTATGGAGAGTCCGAATTCTGGCTCTCTATAGGTAAAGTTCTCTTGTTAGCTATTGTATTCTGCTTCACCTTCATTACCATGGTTGGTGGAAATCCAAAGCATGACGCTTATGGCTTTCGTTACTGGAGCAAACCAGTAAGCCTCGCCAAATAATATTTCTACCAGACACTGACTTCTGTGGCAGGGCGCTTTCCTTCCATACGTTGAAACTGGCGGTATCGGCAAATTTGAGGGTTTCCTAGGTTGCTTTTGGCAAGCCTCCTATGTTGTGGCGGGACCGGACTATGTTTCCATCGTTGCAGGAGAAGCCAAGAATCCACGGAAAACTTTGAAAAGTAGTTTCAAGACCATGTACCTGCGATTTGGAATCGTCTTTGTTGTGTCCGCTTTGTGTATTGGTCTAGTAATCCCAGCTGATGATCCAACTCTGATTGGCGTTCTGAGTGGCACCAAGGCAGGGGCAGGCACTGGAGCAGCATCACCATATAGTTCGTAAATTTTGTTCATTTCTCCCTTATTGTTGATTATCTAGGGTTTTGTAGCACTTCTCCAGGTTTCTATAAACCTGAGACCTACCCCGCGATTCCTAAATCATATATTGGTTCGTCTAAGACCCTTTAGTAAAGAAATGCTAATACCGGAATCCTAAACAGTCATCGCCATGAACAACTTGGGTATCTCAGTGCTACCTCATATTGTCAATGCGCTTCTCGTCACTAGTATTTTCTCAGCTGGCAATAGCTATGCATATTCTGCTTCCAGAGCATTGTACGGATTAGCTTGTGATGGTCATGCGCCAAAACTCTTCAAGAAATGCACCAAAGCCGGTGTTCCTATCTATGCTTTTAGCGCCACAATGCTATTCTCTGCACTAGCATTCCTACAACTAAGCAAAAGCTCGTCAAGCGTATATAATATGTAAGTCAAAGCATGCACCGATGCAATTTAGTATAACCTCAGGGGACTGACTGACATACTATAGTATCATTGACGTCACGACAGCAGGTGGCTTAATTGACTTCATTACCATGACCTCCACCTATATATTCTTCTACCGAGCTTGTCAAGCACAAGGCCTTGATAGAAGAACATTACCGTATCGAGGATGGGGACAACCATATCTCGCCTACATTTCGCTGGTAGCCTTAATTGCGATTGTATTTTCGTTCGGCTACATGAGCTTCCGGCCTTGGAATGTCAATGACTTTTTCAGCTACTATACGTTGCTTCTTCTAGCACCTATCACTTTCACCAGTTGGAAAGTCATCAAACGTACCAAGATTGTCAAGGCCCATGAAGCTGACCTGGTCTGGGAGAGACCGGAGATTGATGCCTATGAAGCATCTTTGACGGAGGAGACTCTTGGATTCTGGGCAGAGTGTGGGCAGCTGATAGGCATCAAGCGGAAGAAGCATACGCATGTAGCATGAGATTTCATGAGAAGGGGAGAGACAGAGATTCGTGTGTTCTGATGACCTATAGCTTTTGTTCAATAGAGATAAAGCAGAGAAGAAACAGTTAGTCACTATTTGTTTTAAGCTTCATTGCTTATGTATTGTATGCAGCCAATTCAATTGCCAAGCACTAGTCACGATCAGGAGTAAGAGACGTAAAGATTACTTTTCAAACACTCATTTTGTGGTCAAAACGCATAAAAACTTGTTCCAAGTCATATTATCATACAAAATTCAGTTCAGTGCAATTAGGCGCCAACTCTCATGGAGACCCGACAATCATCCCAAAATTCAGCGTAAGAAATTTAACTCTATAGCTCTATTCCTGCTATCTACTTGGGTAATGCAGCATCAACACCAGACACAGTGAGGAACTTCTTGATCACTGCTTCAGGTTCCATAGCCGGGCTATTCAGCCTTTCATCAGTGACTATGTATGCCTCTGGGAACCACTCGCTAACATCATCTCCAAGTATCATCTTCGCAACAGCCTCGCCACACGACAAGCCGTTAGCCATTCCATAACTGTTATAACCAGCAGAGATCCACTCTCCCGGTCCGTTACGCCCAGTCGCATTATGGGGTAGTCTTCCTACAAATGGCAACGCATCTCCCGTGTAAGCCATAATACCTGTCCAGATACCCTTCACCTCTGGCTGCTCAGGAATCCACTTCTCATTAAAAACTTTGGGTAGAATAGTTGACAAATTGGTTTTGCCATCTTCACCAATGCTTACATCGTCTCCAGTAAAACATTCCTCGATCTTCTTATGTTCGCCACCGATCCAGAAATCGCCAGTCTGAGGATTCTGTTGGGCATAAAACCAACCTAGCTTGGTCAATCCATTCTGAGGTTCGTAGACAGGGTCAGAAAGAAATGTCCATGATTGTTCATTCCCCATGTTGGGGAACTTCTCTCCAGGGACTTGTGTTGACTTGTGTTGACATCGTTCCTCGCCATGGCTGGATCTTGCCTCTGATGCTGGGGAGCAGATGGCCTGCATGTCCGTTTGTGCAGTGCACAACCGTACCTGATCTGAGGGTGCCACGAGATGTGGTAACGATATAAGGATACTTTGGATTAGTTTTATCATACTCAATTGAGGTAACAGGAGTATTTGTCTCAATTGCAAACCGATTAGGATATTTATCGAGAAGACGTTTGAAGACACCAGTTATGAGCCGATAAGGCCAGCATGTTCCCGCCGGAAGTTTCAAACCACCATGAGCACCCTTGACATTGTATTCCTATAGACGAAACCAGATCAGTATGTGTATATAACTAAGAAATTACATAGTTTAAAGTTAGTTCTTACTGATGCTAACTCTTCCTTCGTGATCATTTTGAAGGAGCCCTTCTCCTCTGGTAAATTATCTTCATACAGCTTTACCCACAATAATGCTTTCTGCCAAGATTCTTCGTCTAGATAAACTAGACATTTATGCAATCGCCTTATATTAGCCTCCTCTTGAAGGCCTTCTGATGCAGCTAACTCGTGTACTTTCTCTAGAGTTCTAATACCAAGACGTGCGATCTTCCTCGCCATTTCCATTCCAAAGTTTTCTACATGAAGAGCAAAGCGCGGCGGATAAGGTTTCACAAGTTGACCACCATTGCGACCAGTAGCTCCGCTACAAAGAGTACGGGCCTCTAGGAGCGTCACGGTTCCTGACTCAGAAGCTGGATGGTCAAGTAAGGTCTTGACTGTACCAAGTCCTGTTATTCCAGAGCCAATGACAATATAATCCGTGGTTTGGGGAATTGTCGTGGATTGAATTGAGGCAACGTCAGGGTGAGGTGGAAGCTGCCAGAGGGGTACTGCAGTCATTGGACGTGGTAATTGAGGGTCGGCGGCTATCTGTGCCTTGAGCGTAGAGACTAAATTGCCTCCGCGGAGAACGTCCACGTTGGACAAAGAAGCAGTAGGTGGGCTGCCCATATTATGGAGGTATATCAACTACTGATGGGAGTTGTATATTTTACAGAAAAGAATCGTATGTGCTGCTTGCGTGGTGTATTAGTTTCTTAATCGCCGTTTATCAAAACATACAATGAGCTAAAGAATGGGGTAAGTAATGATGTAGAATGTTAGGACACTAGCGGCAGATGAGCGTCCTCATCTAAATCAATATTATTTTAATATTCCTATAATTATTCGAAAGATAGTCCTTGGATACCGTTCTGATTAGGAGAGATAGAGAGATGTTAGAAGCTCCTAGCCTTTTACTTCGCATGTACAGTACTCGCCGGGTCTGCACCCCGAAAGCTCGGCAAGGTAACCGACAGCGGTCTTCTCTTCGCCCCGAACTTTGAACTGAGATAAGATAACACTCTGTTCTAATTTTATATATATATTTGGCCAATCACCCAATTCACATAGTTCATGATCTATTGGCTGGCAGGATCTAAGCTCAAACTTACAGAACCTCGTGCCTATCAGTTAGCTCGACTAAGTTGACCATACGCCAAAATCGTGCCTTGCATTTTCCCGTCTTTTATTCGAAACCATAACATCATATTAACCGAGCCAAAGTTGGGAGTCATTCGAAACTCTTTTGTGAGTCTGCTTCACGATTTAAAGTAATCACGTAAGGATAGCAAGGACTGGGCCAATAGCAGAAAGTAAATGGGAAAACTGCATACGCACGAGTCTCGCTAAAGAGAAAATAATTAGTCAAGTGTGCAGTATGTCTTGTGGAAGGCAGAAAAGATTGCTTTCGTAAAATTGTCTGCATTCATACTTCATCTTGTGTATCAGTGCTATCGGCATACCCGGTTGCCGCGGTATGATAGTTATTTCACATGGCGACTAGACATATGTATTATACAAATCGGGCGATAATCTGCCCTCGTTACTCGTCATTGTGGTTCCTAGAGCCTAGAGGCTGCAGCCTCTGGAAATTCAGGAACCACAAGTATATATATCCCCATCGCATTTCTTCTGTACACTGCAGAAAGACGTGGGTAATTGTCAAAGAAAGGAAAGCTTGCGAAATGTATTTCAACAAAAAGTTTCACACTATATGCGAGAGTGTTACGATGATATTTGGGTCTAGACTTCTTTCAGGGAAATCTATACAGAAAGACCTGTTTTGCGCACAGAAATTCATATCAAATCGAGGGTGTATACAACCCTCTATCCATGCTCTTGTCAAAATCTTGGCGTGGGGTTTTGTAGACAAGTGGTGTGTCTAAGTAGGTGGCTACATAAGTTGGCGTGAGTCGAGTCTGATATCTTTTGTTTCAGGAGAATTAAACTGCTACTTTACCATGCCCTCGGTATTTTGAGTGTTGGGTCGGAATGACTCCGACATTTTGGAGATCAATACTACTGGATATATGTGATAGAAAATCCCCTTCTCAAGCAGGGTGGACCATGAGAATGGTGTTGTACGTACACGAATTTTATGTTACAGTACATCGCACATCGATTTGGTGGCTCGCTAGACCCCTTGACTTTGAGAGCGGTCACATGCATAGTTGCTAGAGCGAAGCAAGTTTTTGGAATGATATTCCTTGTAAGTCCTTGTAAATTTCTTTAAAGATGGGTACCAGATTCAACGACAATATGTTGCTTTCTCTCTCTAACCCAAGGTCCTTCAGTACGTACTTTATATGGTCAGATCACGTGGAGTGCTACGTAGAGGACAATTATTCGGCCCTTCTCCTCTCGGCTCAGATTCTTTTGCTTCTCCCGAGTCTTGAGGGCAAAGCATTGCCATTGAATTATGTCTCTGTTCAAGTCTCATTTCCTAATATCCAACAGCTTCTGTTCAAGGATAGCCAACAACCCCTTGTCCATCGCGGAGAATGCTTACGGCGTCCGAGCCACCAGATTGTAGATCAGATCCGATCATCTTCCCCAACGCCTTCAACGACCACCCGTAATAATAATCTCTGTGTCGCCCAAGGCGCAGACGGCCCAGAATAAAGATTATACGGCTTCTCATATCTTCGCTCGGTGGTGTACATGATGACAACAAGGCATACTTATCCTTACAAACACCATGTCCTGGCATATCACCCCTGGACCACAGCCCAGGAACCGGGCTTCCCAATGCCTGTAACCATATCGCAGCAGGAAATCATCGCCAGGATATATTTTCCTCGAGGCCATTGTGTGGTCCGGATCGCTTTCTTCAGCTACCGGGTAAGCTGCAATTATCCTTTGTCGAGCCAATTTTAGTACAACTCTCACAAGTCACGAGCATTATACATGCAGCCACCCGGCATCAGCGAATGTCCATTGTACGAGCCACAAGGTGGGTGCGGAGCGAACATGGTGATAAGCGATGATGGGGTCGTGTGCTTTCGTACTGCAATGCAGTGAATCGATATCCAGTCAATAAAAAGAAAAGCTGCTCGTGTATTCCCATCTAAGTATTGATTATCAAGAGAAGAAGGTTGGACTACTTCTTCTTGTCTGGCATGTTGGACATTTGGCATGAAAGTTGATAGCTCAGCTCTGTGCACTAAAAGTGTTGCGAGAGAGGTCTTGACTAGAAAACTGGACATGCATGTCCTGCATCTTCGGTACCGAGGTACAGCTGATCCTCACCCAACTCTACCCAATAATAGGCTCCAATCAAGCTTGACCAATTATTTCTGTATTTGTAGGGTGAGCAATCCTTCGCCAGTGGGCGGCTGGCTCGAAAAGATTTGATATTGCTCTGCATACGAGCCAGCAAAAGAGGTTAATTAGTTACCTATCTTTGGGAGTGTTGGGAGGGTCTTTGGCCAGTTTAGTTTTTTCTACGCTCAGGTAGGCCACCTATCTTAACTTAGCTTTGCTTTGCACGACAATGACAATATGCATCCATGACGCTGTAGGTTACCGTGCTGCAAGTGTCAAGCACGCGAATAGAGATGGAGGGAGAGGGAGCAGATCAGTAACGCCATGTACGAAGGCAGCAAGGCTGCTTTCTCTGGGCTGTCCATCCCAAAAGAGGCCTGCAGGTGGCATGGTGTGACAAAAAGGTCTTTAGCAAGTACGAACCTGTGGGTGTACGTTGTACGTTGTCGTGGTGTCTCAATATTCAAATCTCGTGTCCGTTCTTCCATTTTACTTTAAGTATCGGGCCATAGTACTCTTCTGTCTTGTCTTACGACGGGTCGCCCCGTGATATACATGCACTCATCATTACCCTAAAGCTCTGTGATCGTCATCTATCCTGTTTTCAAAAGCCTGTCTGTCTGTTCTTGAAAAGCCCATCTTACCTCGATTCGAGAACTAGGCATACTTTCTTCCAACACATCACTAATGCCCCACCGTCCTTATAATGCTCCAGAAGACTGGTTGGCGTATCAAGCAACTTATTTCAAGTCGAGGAAATCGAGATACAGAGAATCAGGAAGAGTATGTACAAGATGGGAGCAAGATCTCGGATAGAGCGACGACTCCAAAATCTGGACAGAGGCAATCGTGGTCATCATCACAAAGTACATCTCAGGAGTTAGCTTTATCTCATCGAAGAACGACCAGTAATACGGCGAGAAATCGTCCATTACCACCGCCGGACTATCCTCCAACAAGTACGGCATGCTCATCCGCCAGTTCTTTGTGCAGTTGCGATTGCGGGGTACATATCGATTGCGATGCAGATGTTTCGGGAAACAAACATTCTTTACAAACAAAGGCGGTTGGAGGGCATGGTGTATCTCGACAACCAAACCCGAATCCAGATATTCTTTATCTGCCGCCACTGAAATCTTCGACCTCACTTGGAAGTGATGCGAAGACTTGGAAACTGATCTTCTCTGGTAGCCCTCCAAAGTCGCCGGCTTATTCTTCGCAGAGGTATATGTTTGAATCACAAAGGTCGAGCAGGGTTCCAACTGGATTGGATTTCCTAGAAGCTCTCGCTTTAGATCCTTCGGACGGCGATACTCTACCCACACCCACACCTAGTGTTAAGAGTATGGCTGACTCGAAGATGGAGAGTGTTGAGGATAATGTGGAGCAACTTATTAGAGAAGCTGATGCCGCATTCGAGGCTGTTGGAACAGCACTGGCTGATGCGAAAGCGTTAACTCAAGGATTTTATACTAAGGAAGACAAGCCAATATCTACACCCTCAAATCTATTGTCTCGCAGGATATTAAAGAAACATCAGCACCAACGACCTGCATCGCCATTAAAAGCCCGTCCGTCGACGAGAGGCACAAAATCGAAAGTAAAGCGAAAGAAAAGTGCAAGGAAGCAGGCGAATCCACTTAATCGACCTGCGCAAATTGCCCTTCCTCCTGCAGCATCATCCACTTTGCATGCGCGATGGACTTTGACCGACATGACATCCAACATGGCTGATGTTTTCAGCACGAAGATGTTCAGAACAGAGGTAGATGAAATGTTAACACCTGATCGGATCCAACAACTCCGAGAAGAAAATCAACTTTCAAGCGACCGAAAATCATCTTTCGAATCGACATGCAGTTCTGAGACGGCAAGTACTCAATCAGCATTCCATCTCGAAGGTGTAGTCTCTCGTCTTGATGCAGCAAGAGCAAATACATCACCTCCTTTCCCTGAACCAATCCTACCACCACCTGCACCTCCAATCCCACGGAAAAGTAGCCTGAGGAAGAAAACTGCGACTAAAATCGAGGAGACGAAGTGGCCGGCTGAAGAAATGGAAATTAAGTCCAAGGATTTGAATTTTCCTGCAACGTCCATTTTACAGCAGAGAGAGGCGAGATCGAGTAGGGGTGCTCTACCTCTTGATACCATTCCTGAGGTATCTACTCTGAACACATTTACTTCGCCACCTTTACCTATACTGTCTACGCCTGAGAAGCCGATGCAAGTAACATCGACAGAAGATTACGTATTTCTTCCATCCACAAATTTCAGCTTAACTTCGCCACATTTTCGCCACGGCCCTGTTCGTTTACCACGTCCTCTCGTCCGTAGCAAACGCAAGGGTTCAACTCCTGAAGAGGAGAGTCTTGATTGGACGGCGTTTCAAATGGCTATTTCTGGTGGTGTTATGGATGATGATGAATGTAATAAAGCTGATGATGAGCGAGAGATGGAGATGGAAGCTTTTGAGGCTGAATTGGATGGTATTGTACAATGGTGGGAGGGCTTCGGATTTGAGGGAGGGCGTAGGAATGATGATTGGGGAATCGGATGGAAGACTAAAGAAGAGACAAAAGGTAGATGAGGTCAAGAAGCCGATTGAATTAAAAAGAGGTAGTAGAAATACACCTAGACGATTCGAATTACCAGCAACGCGAATCAAGAGGATAGAAGAAGCGAGAAGCGAGACAAAACCACAACCGGTGTACCGAATTCCACCAACCCCTCTCAAACACATACCAGTACATCGAAGCGATGAGCGTTCTCGTCATCAGGCCCAAGAAGCTGACGCAGACGACGAAGAAGAAAGCGATTATGATGGAAGCCTACCACCGAGTCCCATGCTCGAACTTCATATTCCAACAAGTCCCGATCAGAAAGATCGGGATGTCATTCCTATGGGTTATAATATGAGCCATGACCTAGGTGACTTCTTGAAATGGGAAAGTGAACATAGACGCAGTTTGTCTGTTAATGATTAATAGTTTATATAGAAAGGGGTAGAATATAAACGCAATGTAAAACTTTGACGATTGTGATTGTGATTGTGATTTTTGGAGAAATCGTCTTTACTGAATTTGAACATGCGAGGGAACATGCCACGTCATTCTAGGTCGGTGAGGATACGAGGAAAACTAGGTATAGGTAAGGCAGTCATACTCGAAGTATTCGTTGCCTAGACCTTCGCATCTCGGGGGAAAATTCAAGAAATAGCCTTAAGTTCTCGTAGGCATAATTAATCATACGTTTGCATTACATTGATTTTGAGCAAGAGGGGAAATTTCATGACCTTTTACGACTTCTGATAGGATCTCAATCTGGAAAACCGTTTACCTCGTAAAGCCGGCACAAAATCCTCCGTGTTATAAAATCACGTGTCGCATTTGCACTGCTGAGGTACCTTGGCATGATTATCTTTACAAGCATATTACTAGCGTACTTTGTATAGTATAAGTATATAGATAACCACCATGAACAATGAATGTATCTTTCTCGCTTAAGCTATTCACACCTTCGGTAAGTTCCACTCCTGCTCCCTCTACTTCATTAAGTAAGTCACAAATCTAACACCTTACTCAGTTAACTCTATAATTATGCCGAGACCAGTGGGACATCTGTAAGTCAGAATTTAGCAGACATTTATCTAGAATCCATCTTTGAAGTCACATTCTCTCACAGGAAAAAAAGATATTCTAGGCTGACCATCATTCCAAAGAGAGCGGCTTTCGACAGCAAAGCACTATCTAGGTTTTTATCGTTGTATTGCCAACACAACACGATATTCAATAAACCAAAATGTTGAAAACCTCCCTGAAATTCTCGAAAACGCCATAGCAATGACTATCCTCCAACATCCTATACTCGGCTGTGGCGTCATCAATGAGGATAAAGACGACCCTGTTTTTGTACGACTGAATTCGATCGATTTAACACAATGTGTCGAATATAAAGAGGTTCCTGAATCTACAGCTACTGAGTACGAGGAAGGGTTATGCAAGATCCTCGAGCACCAACACAGTCAACTATGGCCAGATCTACACCGTCTTCCGGGTTGGAAAGTCATTATAGTGCAATCTAATATCTGGCCTTCGCAGACAGTCTTCGATATGATATTTGCATTTCACCATGGCTTTGCCGATGGACTTAGTGGTATGGCGTTTCACAGGACATTACTCCAATCATTGAATAAACCTAACAGCGACCTCAAACTCTCCAATCATCATCTTCCAATCCCATATGATCTCTCTCTCCTACCACCAGTAGACCAACTCATCAACTTCAAAATATCAGAAGATTTCGTACACAAAATCCTCGGGAACATCCAAAACCCGGCCATCCAATCCGCAAATACAATTCTACCATGGGCCGCAAAGCCTTGCTCGTTGCCAAGTTCCGAAGAATTCAAGTCACGCATCAAGATCATCTCCATTCCCGCAAGTACAGTAGCAGGATTGCTGGCCGCGTGTCGAAAAGAAAAAGCAACCATTACAGGACTTCTACACGGTATCATCGTAACATCTTTATCTCTCCGCGTTCCCACAGCCCAAAAGTTCACCTCGGAAACGCCATATTCGCTACGTCATCTCACCTCAATACCAACAAAAGACGCCATGCTTTGTGCCGCCTCGTCACTATCCTCTATATACACTCCCGAAACAATATCCTCTTTACGATCATCTTCCCGTTCAAATCCATCTCTTTTGATGCACGAGATCTGGAAAGTAGCCTTGCAGTTTCGAGACTCATTGTCTGAGGTATTATCACATCTACCAAATGATAATCCAGTTGGTGCTGTATCTTATATTTCGAGTGCACATGAGTTTAATTCTTCGAGGATGAATAAACCACGGAAAACTACTTATGAGATTTCGAATTTGGGGGTTTTGGCGCAGAGTGGTGAGGGGGAGGGTAAGGAGGGAGTATGGAAAGCTGAGAGGATGGTATTTTCCCAGTCCGGGGAGGTTAATGGTGTTGCCATTGGGGTTAGTGTTGCTTCTGTCGGTGGTGGACCGCTTACTGTTTGTTTTTCTTGGCAGGAGGGGATTGTTGAGGAGGTTTTGATTGATGGGATTGTTGGGGATTTGAAGGATGCTTTGGAATGTGTTGGTAATGGGGATGTGATTAGGATAAGGACGGAATCAGAGAAAGTGTGATGTGGGTTTTGTTTTGACGAGTTTATAGATTGGATTGCTTTATTGTTATGATGCTCTTACTAATTGTCGTAAATGACTAAAGTCAAGTAGTTATAAAGACTAGATATATCGATTGATGATTGATTGATTTAATTTAGAGCCCGATCTAAGGCCGAAGACTCCTATACAGACTTGGTTCTATATGTCGATTAAGGTAAAACAACAAATTGCTGGCATGACCCCTAACTTAATTAATATTACTTGAGCGAGCACCCCACAAAAGATGGAGGGTATCCCCGTGTATATCTTGGTAGCATCGAGTGTTTCCTAATTACAGTAGGTATCTCGCGTATTAGTACCCTATATAAATTTATATAGGGGGGAGATAGTCGAAGAATAGCCGGCTGTCTTAGCGATACCATGTATCTACTTAAGCGCAGGTACCAGGTATATTTTTAAAATTCGATAGAATTAATTTAATTACCTTAAGTTATCGAAATTCCCTCAGGCCGTGGTAATTGTATACTGAAGTTTTCTCTATTCAAAAGATATTTAATTTGCAGCTTTGCATCTTAGCTAGAACCGCAGAGATCACCAGCATGCCAAGCTCTTACACCGACCACGCCTTCTTAGGGTGCGGCAAAGTAATGAAATAACCTTAAGGGGGAGGGGTAGGAGTAATTTTTATATACTATATCTATTTATTTACTATTCTTTCTTTTATCTCTATATTAGAACGTATATTATTATAGAATTAAAGACTACTCGTCTTCACTAATCAATCGCCAGGTATAGGATATTAGTTTGTTCGAGATATTATAAGAGCCTACTGCTGGCTAGGTACTAGCGATGACAATAAAGATTATTTTGTTTCGTCGAATCTCCTCAGAGAACTTGAGCACTTAAGCCCCTACAGCCGCGTGGAGCCAGGTTTTCGTTTGTGGGGCACCAGATATGTCGAGCATTCGGTTCATCCAACGTAGGAGCTCTAGCAAAGCTAGCTTCCATTATGCCCCAAAAGTGCTATGCCCGCAATAACATAAGGTTATCCCCAACTTCTCATGGTCTCGGCAAACCTTTCCAATTAACATACAAAATTTTGGTCAGCTTTGGTTACCTTACTGGAGCGAGCTAAGAGGTTTGTGCAACTTGGATCTAGCCCACCAGACTTTTGATAGGCCCTAAAATCCTCTCCTCTTCCGAGCTGTGTTACGTCGCCAGGACTTTCGCCTAATCAAGTACTCTATGTAATCTTTTCGCCAGCGGGCTGAAAAGGTCGTGCAACTTGAATGTGGCCTACGAGCCTTTTAATACGCCCCCAAACCTAGTAATCTTGAGAGCTAAGTTGTGTTGCTAGTACTTTCGTCTAACCAAACTAATTTTGGTAATCTTTTTGCCGCGAGCTGAAAAGTTTGTGTAATTTGAATCTGGCCTATGAGCCAATTAGATCTAAATTCAGTGCATTAATCTAAATTCAGTGCCATTGCATTAAATTGCAGTGTTATTACATGCATTGTGCTCGTAGCCAATGATCACAGTGCTGCAGCGTACAATCACGCTACGAAGGCTTACAAGATAGTTGCAGCAACAATCTCTACATTATTATATTAACTGGTTATCGCAACAGGAATCTCCAGTGCTGCAAACACTCCATTGCCAAGCTCGTCAGAAAACTGCCAAAAGAATCCTTTGAGACTTTTGTACCTCTCATAATTGCGACATGTATTTATTTGAATTAAGACCGAGCCTCGATAACCTGGTTATCTATGCAGCTGTGGTTGTCCTTTGTGTTAATGCAGCCCCTAGCTCTTTCAAATTGGAACGCTGCAAAGGTTTTGATTACAATCATTCAAACATTTTATGCCTCATTTACTCTATATACGAGACGACACGAGGTCAACGAACAGACCAATATGGCTATGCGGCATTCGGCTTCACTGTAATTCCTTACTTGTCTCTATTGTCAACCTTTTTGGAAGTCTTGTCACCCCTGAATACGCTGTAATGTTTCTAGTACGGTCGAAGGAATTAGAAGAAGCTCAGGATTGCGGCGGCAAGTTTGATGGAATTATTGGTACCGTTGGAGCAGATGATGAAGACGGACTTGATGAAAGATGGCTTAAAGGTGTTCCTGCAGTCTTCTCACAAAGAGACTGTCATGGACAACAGGTTGAAGGGAAGGTTCATTGCAATATCAGCAACCACCAATCTAGCCCCATTTCACAAGCCACGGTGTCAAACCAGGAACAACACATTGGGGAAGAAATAGCACCACCTCCTGAATCCGAACGAACTCGAATTGATTCCACCCGAAGCTTTACATTTGTCGTGAAGCTTGTTGATACTTGTCGTTTGCGAAGTCGTGTTGTGCGGAATAGTCTGTGGTCAGATATATTTTGCTCTTTAATAAAAGGGAGCCCAGTCTCTTTTTTTTAAGAGATTTTTCCAAGGAAAAATTGCTAAAGAACAAGCTCAAACCAATTTTCGAAGAAAGACGACCACCGAATATAATTGCTGTACCATTATGTACACCATTTCAAGTCACAGCTGGGGGACAATGGAACAATAACATATTTGCTTTTATTTACGGTATTTCAGCTTATCTCGTATGTGGAATACCTTTTGTAATTATAGGCAGCTTAACAAAGTTCAGACAAGGTCATAGTACTGTTACCCAGCGCTCTTTCACAATGGGATGGCTTGCAATGGATTTTGTTATGGGATATGGTTCCCTTGATAGAAAACAGTTCGCCTCTGGATCTTACAATATTTCAGACTCCGACATACAGGACTCTGAGAATAAGCTCCTGCAATGGGTTCATTATATATCAAATATCATTTTCGTAGCACCTTTTGCTGTTGGTGGGTTTATAGTTGTAGGGCTAATGATTCGGGACTCTAATGTTTGCAACAATTAATATACTGGAAATAACTCGATGAGCATTTTGGACCAAGAGGTCATTCAACTGTTAAATTGATGCATGGTACTGTGTAGGGTAGAATTAAGCGACAAGCTGGAATTCTACAGTACCTCTGCTTAAAATAGACTGTAGTTGTTAAAAAGATAGTTGATTTGAAAGTGAGCTATTCTTTGGACTTTCGAAAGCATGGTGTATAATCAGTACAGAAATTTCTTTTAATGATAGGGAAACATGGACAGACACGTGACCATAAATGCTCCCCTATCTTCTCGCTCAGCAAAAAGAAGCGAGAAAGAGTACTTTGGGAAGAACTCGGTTCTGTGCCCATCTGCCTTAGGAAATTACACATTAGAGACAATTAACAGTACTGTCATCAAGTTCAAATCCAAAAGTTGCACCATCATCGCCAAAACATGTACCCATCCCAGCGTTTTCCGACCCAACAAGTTCTCCAGTCATGAGATCGACATCCCACGCGAGGGGATCAGCCATGCCAAAATCTCCGAAGGAAAATACATTCTGATCGTGTGCTTCTGGGGTGCTGAAGCCATATTCACCTTCACCATACGATGGAGCGTACGCGTACTCAAATCCCGGCAATATAGAATTTGGCGATGAAGTCAAAGAAGGATCTGACATCACGACTTGTTGTTTCTCTTTCCGTATCTCCGCAAGCAGATTCTGTAGCCCATTTCTAGCGCTAGAAGCAATATCCCATGAATGGGATAAGTCTAGGAGTGCGTCGTCTAAAGCACGCAAGTTTTTATCTTGCGCAAGCGGATTCTCAATGTTGTGGAAATCTGTCATGGCGAGAGTTGCATCAGTCGCTATGATTGCACCCTGAACAAATGATAAAGGTGCATTTTTGAGCGAGTACTGCGATTTGAAGCGGCGAAGAATGGAGAGTATAACGTCGACTGATGTTTTGCATATCATGAGGGCATCGTTGATGAGCTTTGTCGAGTGGGATTTAATGTTTTCCGAAGTCAGGTAAGGAAGATTTAAAGAGATATGAGCTGTATGATATAACATGCTAATTCAATATGAGTGTCGGTTCTTGTGAGAGGACTATGTTCTTACTGGAGTGCTGCAACACTTGGATATACAACTTCAAGATTGGAGCCCCATGGGTTCCATCGAAGGTCGCCTGGGAGATTATCATGCCATCTCCAGAATCTTGCGTTAAGCTCATTAACGACCATTTGGTCCCACTGCTGTGTTACTGGCCTAGTAGTCGACACTCGCTTTGGAGAATGTGTGTGTAGCAATATGTCGTTGATAATGCTACACAACTCTTCCCGTTTCTTGAGAACTAAGCATATATCCAAGAGCAGCTCTGGTTCTCTCAGATGTACCAAGTCATTCTTCTGTAGCCAATCTTCCCAGAAAGTGGAATTCCTGTCAATGAAACTAAATCAGCATGTCTTTTACAGCAGATATGGGTAATTCTAGGCTACTTTACGTCTCTTTTTCGTTACGATCTCTATACAGAAAATTTTCTTGGACAGTGACAGCCTTCCCCAGCAAAAGACTGATCATCCTATCAATAGGTCAGTTTAAATCGTGGTTGTTAACAGGATGAGGGAAAACTTATCGGATTCATAACAGTTCCTAAACATACGCCGACGATTTTTTGAAATATCGCGGCGTACTGCTGTGTTTGTTGAGGTTCCATTGTGATGTTCTACCCTTTCGAGATCTTGGGACATACGAAAGGCAATACCTGAAATAATTTAGTCATATGAAGGGGTTTTTCTTAACAATTGTGACATACCTGAAAGCATCCACGACTTGGTGAAGTTACCCTTACCAATCTGATAGAATGAGCAGAGTATGAGAGCCTGAATAGAATTCTCTTGTGGGTCCAGCAGGTTTCCTGACTCAAGAATTTGAATTGCCAGTGCTGCAAATCCGTCCGCAAGGCCTCTGATGTCCGGGCTATCAGACATCAAGGCACCGAGAGCACAGATCGATGATTCTAAAGCCTGGGAAATGTAATTCTTCGCGCTAGCTTTATTCTCGTAATCAAGTAAGAAGTTGTCGCGTTCAATTAGCAGACAATGCGGATGTTGCCAGCGGAAAAACAGTGCCAGGCACTCAGCAACGACACGGTTATGAGAAGCAGTTTTAATATTGATGCAGAGTGGCGAAAGTGGAGGAGTTATGGTGTATGATTGATTTGTAGACTTCAAAAGCTTTGAGCTACAAAGGCCCCTGGGTCTATGGTCAAGTATCGTTTCTATTTTTAAAGCTATCAGTCAAACACCAATAGCCATAGTTGCAGGTAGGGAGATGAATATACCATTACCAAAACTAGTGGAACTCCTCGATTCAAATGAGCTATCAATTCCAGAAGGTCCGGAAGCCGCGGACAAGTGACCACCAAATTCAATAGTATTAATCATAGTCTCGCGTTCCCAGCTTGGGGATGCTTTGAGATCTGATAAGAAGCTTTCCCATGCGCCAATTCTAGTTTCTAAGGCGGTGACATATTCTCTAGATATGGGTGCTCTTTTCAGGCCATC
The DNA here is from genome assembly GCA_009805495.1 of Pezicula neosporulosa. Taxonomy (NCBI): domain Eukaryota; kingdom Fungi; phylum Ascomycota; class Leotiomycetes; order Helotiales; family Dermateaceae; genus Pezicula; species Pezicula neosporulosa. The sequence goes on from SELE01000002.1 coordinate 595,962, forward strand.
GCCACGAAACTCGCATCGCACGCCAACGGCTGCACATCTTTGGCATGGACTACTTTTGGAGCATTTAATCTGAAGCATTTAGTAAGTTATAAGCTCTAGCACAAGTACAGACATGTGAAGAGTACCTTGCGATCCTGACACCGCTTGCAGCTTCAATGTTTATTAGCAATGTTTCAATTGTCTACATACGGGCTACACAAGCTTACGAGATGCGTTTCTTCTGCTGTATTTTAGATAGTGGTATAGACATCATTTGAAGATTATTGTTGTAAAAAACATATTTTTTGCAATGACGACACAAGAGAGCTTCAAAGGTTTCTGTGCCGTTGTCGCTAAGGGTTCCCCATCTTGGCGGGTAAGCACGTAATTGTCTTCCCCCTCCCCACTCCCCACTCTTTAGATGCGTAGTCAGGGAAGGCGACTTGCAGAGGGTGTACTAACGGAGTTCTTCTCCACCTATCATCGTTAAGAATTGTTGTGGTGAAATTGGATCTTGAGAAGAGGGTTTGCCAATTACTCTACCTATGGTGCAGTATGGGACTTGATTTAAGAACCGTGATTAAGAAGAACATAATAAAGCCAATAAACGTATCACTTTTCAAACTTAATACTATAACTAAAAGCAAGGCTTTTAGGGTCTACGCTGGTTACAAACGTATTGTGTATAATGATAGCAGCGGCTAGAAGGAAGTACTATTTGCAGGACTTAATATACTTTTTCTCTCTATTTAACAGAATTTGCTACCTAATAGTCCAGAAATCAAAAAGCTCTAAATTATCTTTTGCTCATGCAGCTATTCTGGTAACTTACGACAAGCAAAAGCACTGGAATTTAAGCGACCAACAGTCAGTGGTCTAACTACAGATTCTCAATCACACGAAATACATCGTCATTATGAATAAATGAGCATATCTATCCCCAGTGTGTCATCATTGCCCAGCAATGAAGGATTGAATGTTCGTCTTGCATAAAAATGGCAACAAGAACAGTACATCAATTGCTACTCGACGGAGAACAAGTCCATTAGTGACAAAGCACGTCAACCTCCTCCTCCAATCAATCAACTCGTATCAACCAATACAAGCAGTGTGACAATTATGCAGAGAACCTTAAACTTATGACATATATCAAACATAGGACAGCTAACTTTCCGTACCTCTCCACCTCTAAATCCTTCCAATAATTCTCACCCAAGATGCCATACCCAAAAGTTACGAAGTTCAGTCTATCTGTGATAGCACTTACTTTAAGTCTATCAATAATCACACCTGTAAAAGCAGACTGGCAATACAAATCACGACCGGATCTCTCCCCACCAAAACTCAACATAACGATCCCAGCAACGTCCTCAGTCGAAAAAGGCTATATTTTCATCGCACCATTCTCCGGGTATCCAGAAGGAACAAACCATGGGCCACTCCAAGCAGCACCCTACATCTTCACCGACACAGGTGATCTAGTCTGGTCTGGTTTTACATACTTCTCGATCTGGGCTACCAATTTTCAAGCAGGAAGGTATAAAGGAGAAGATATACTATATAGTTTCGAAGGGAGCCATAATGCAGCATACGGACACGGTCACGGGCATACGACATTCTTAAATCGTAATTACGAGACGATTAAGGAGTTAAGAGCTGGGAATCATAGACTGACTGATAAGCATGAGTTTACTATCGTTGATGAGAAGACTGCTTTGATACAGATTTATCATCCAGTTCCGTATGATCTTTCCGATTATGGTGGTTCGGATGAGCAGCAGTGGATTGTTGATGCGAGGCTTCAAGGTTAGTTTGTGTTTTTGTTGTTGATGAAATACTGGGAAAGAGAGGCTTATATCTCCTATTGTAGAGCTTGATATTGAGACTGGGAGGGTCCTGTTTGAGTGGAGTAGTTTGAAACATGTTGATCCATCAGGTAAGTAAATCTTCATTCCATTCTGGAGCACTTTGCTAAATGAATCAATAGAAGCATATCTTCCACTAAATCCTGGTCAAGCCGGAAGCGGTTACAACTCATCTGACGCATGGGATTATTTCCACATCAATAGTGTTGACAAGGACCAAGATGGCAACTACTTGATCTCGGCTCGAGACGCCAACGCTGTATACAAGATCAACGGCAAAACGAGCGAGATAATCTGGCAATTAGGAGGCAAATCCTCTGATTTTAAACTTGGAGACCAGGTTGAGTTCTCATTCCAGCATGATGCACGCTTCGTTTCTCGGTCTGCAGATGGAAAGAAAGAGATCATTTTCTCTCTACGATAACTCAGCGCATGGAACAGAAAATGGGCGTGGTCACGAGGTCCATCTTTACAAGTTCTCTCGTGGCAAGATCATCGAGGTTGACACGGAGAATTGGACTTCGACGATCGTGCAAGCCTATCATCCTCCGGATAACCTTCTGTCCAAGTCACAAGGCTCAACACAGCTCCTCCCAAATGGCAATGTATTGGTCAATTGGGGTTCTGAAGGCGCTATTACTGAGTTCGAGTCTGATGGTACCCCGATCTTTCACTTCTACATGGATTCTGGGGCTCTTGGCGAAGGCGTAGAGAACTACCGTGGATACAGATACAACTGGACCGGTATTCCGAACGAAGTTCCTGCAATAGTTGCTCTCAAAGACGAAGACCAAAATACGACAAGCATCTATGTCTCTTGGAACGGTGACACAGAAACCAAGACCTGGCGCTTCTATGACATCAATAGCAGTGGTCGTCGAGTGTACCTGGGTGAGTCGAAGCGCAAGAGCTTTGAGACAGAACTAAAGCTTGATCATACTGGCGTCAAGAGTATTCAAGCTGAAGCTCTGGATGCTGAAGGGGCAGTACTAGTGGACACGTCTGTCATCAAGCCAGAAAGGTTGATTCGTGAGTTCAAGGGAAAGACGTTGGCGAAGCAAAGCGGAAGTGGCCTAGTGCCATGGCTTTTGTTTGGAGGGCAAAAATTCTTCAGAGCAAAGGATCTTTAATAGAAAATCAGGGTCGACTGGCTCACTTTAGGCCCATATATGAAGGAATATCGAGTCCAATCAAATTGGTACATCGCGGGAGCTGCAATGCAAGAGTAAAGATGTTACGAAGTGGGTTGGGCATTTTGTTGGTTGAGTGATTGAAAGTCGTCACCAGTGCTGTTTCAGTATAACCACTCAATCCAATCAATTTATAAAACCAAAAAGCTCTACACTTCTGATCTAAAGTGTGTAGCCTGATTCAGTAGTAAATCAAAACTGCACCTCGCTGTGGCGAGCGACTGACATTGAACTGACAAGTTGAAGACTACAGATCTAAGCTGCAGCTACTAGCACGGCTACCAACACTGCCTACTCATTAGCGCTATAGTGATAAATGAGCTTAGCTAGTGAGCGATAGTCAATAGTATCTTTGGCGGTGTGCAAATACTCCGGGGCGTGACGCAGCCTTCCTTGGAGGATGTCCATGACATGAGGTTGCCAATTAGCTTCGAAAGTGTCTCTCTGAAGAGCAAGACCGCGTTCGGAAGCATCCAAAAGTGTTGTAGTGATCTTCAAGACTGTGTATCAAGGTAGGAAAGCCAGTTAAAAATGGAAGCTTAGGGTGAACAAGTCTTTGCTGAACGGGCCCTAGACCCTCCTTAATTGTTAAGATGCTGATAGTAGGTCGTATCCACGCCTGATGTTTCTCTTTTTCTTCTCGGAAGCCCGCCTGAACTGAATCTGCCCAACGCTGACAAGACTCACCGAAGAATGGATGCAGAGTAGGGTTAATGAAATGTAGGTTGCGCTGGTCTTGGTGGTAAAGCTTGGACAGTTGGTCGAGCTCAAAGCTCTGCGCCATATCAAAGTCTTCAAAATCATGCTCCTCGGTGTTGTTGATAGCATCATTTGCCTCGTCTTCGTTTCTACCGTCATCCTCATTCTGAAGCCCCGTATCATCCTCGCCCTCCCATTCAACCAAGTTCTCATGTTCATATTGGTTTGTTCCATCCAATATATAATTCCCCCAATCATCGCCTTCATCTTCATCATCGTCATCGTCCAATTCTACTTCCTCTTCGTTGAGGATAACAGTAAAACTTTGGACCCCTCGAAGCCGCTTCCTCAGTATCGTTGCCATGCTTTCACATAGGTGAGGGAAATCGAGATGATTGTTTAGTACTCCTTTGTAAGAGACATCATCAATTGCAAAATGTCGGATCGTACTCGCATGCTCTGACATTATGAAAGCAACTGCGGCTTTACGGATTCCAAAGGCTGGATCATTGGCGAAAATTGTGTCCCATTCGAGGTCAACATAGGCGTCGAAGATTTGAGGATAGCTCTTCAAAGCCTCTTGGCGTGCCTCGCGACAGACCTGGGTGACCGTGGGTAGCCCTCCAGCGAAGCCTCCAGCGCTCCATTTTTCAGTATCTCGATTGTAGAATACTTGTATGACACGACAAGGGCTTGCGCGAGCTGATAACCACCATACCCTGAGTCGAATCTCAATGGGAAGTTTTGTGAAGAAGAGGAAGTCGCTACTGACTCGAGAAGCAGGTGAAAGCGTGCTAGACTCCATCTTTACATTAGTAGAACGGAGAGCTCCGTATAGGGGACAGCAGTTTGAGAAGAGGAAGTAATTGAAAAAGTTGGTGTATGTAGAGTGGGGCGAATGTTTCTCGACATTTTGACGCCGCCCTACTTCGTACGCAAGGAGCTTACTGAACCATGATTACCTGAGTACACCGTAGTTGTCGAGCTCATAGAGAATAGCATCGGATATCTCGGACATGATCTAATAGATGGTATCATGACCACCACATAGTGCTCACCTTGGAAGTGTTGTACTTGGACCATGGTTACCTTGGTCGTCGGCGGTTACTTTGGTTAGTTTATGAGCTCGAACTTGAGCTTGAGCTTGCGAACGGGAAAACATCGGTGTGATATTTCGGTCACGTGTCAGTATCTGATGCGGACTTTAGGCCGCTTCGTACTCAAATGCCGCTCGACTCTCGAGCTCAACTTTATCTTCGAGAACAACCTCCATCCGACTCCATTCACCAAGGCAAGTCAAGATATCTCTTTTCTCTATCCAATTTCTGTTGCTCAGGCTTGGACCTTCCATCGCAAACTAACATTGCCCCTTTCCAGATTCCCCATTGACCATTGGAAAAAACTAAATCTCAGTCAGTCCTTCTGAGCGCTTGGAATCAACCCAGATGACCCCACCATAACGAGGAGAGCGGAAACGATACCATACTTTAACGATGTCGATGTATGCAAGTCCCAATGCGCCTCCGGGCGAGGAGAACGTGCAGAAGGCAAACCAGGCGTGCATGTCTTGCAGGAAACAGAAGAGAAAGTGCAGCAAAACCTTGCCAGCATGTTCACTGTGTGAGCGCATGAACCGAGTCTGCGACTATTCCGACGCATCACCACCTCCTACCCACGAAGATTTCAATGCATTGCGAATGAAGCTTCTGGAACTTGAGACGCGTTTGAATGGAAGAAATGGGATGATCAACCAACCAACGCCTTTTGCGACGCCTTCAAGTACGTTATCGGCCCCCGATGGCCTAGGTCCTCCACCACCTGCTTTCTCTCCTCCCCAAGACGTACCATGGCAGACCATACAAAATCGATTTCCAGCCATTGCATTCCTTGATGCTGAGAGCTTTACATACGGGCAGATTTCTGTTCCTAAACCAGCAATAGATATTCCTTTCGACGTCCTCGAGCTACTGGGCGATCCAACATCGATCAATGCAGTGGTAGTAGAATACTTCTCGACAATTCATAAGTGGATGCCGATCATTTCTACAAAGCGCTTGACTAGAAACATGGCAAACCCTCTTTGGGAAGGCGGCCCGGATCTAGCTTTGCTCTTTTTATGTATGAAGCTCATCATCTCACGGCCTCAAGATGGCATCGAGAGCTCCCAAAATCCTGTTTATATGTCCGCCAAGCGCTTTGTTTGCCTCATGGAAGCGGCTGGTATGGCTTCTTTATGCGTCCTACAAGCCAATCTCCTGGTTACCTTATACGAGTATGGACAAGCTATTTACCCAGCTGCTTGGATGTCTGCCGGCTGGTGCGTGAGATATGGAAATATACTTGGCATCAATGGATTCAAAGAGGCAACGCAAGTTTTAGGACGACCGGTGAGATATCCCGAACCAAATGTTCTGCTCATACAGGATGCTGACTAGCATTAGTCAACGTGGACCGAACGAGAAGAACGTAGAAGAACCTGGTGGGGAGTTTTAGTGATTGACAGGTAGTATCCTAATATCCTTTGTAAAAATTGCCGTCTAAGATATATCTACAGAATCGTTTCAATCGGCAGCCAAGCACATATCTTGACAAATCAAGAGCCAAAGAATGGCGACATATTACCAGCAGATGATACAGCATGGGTGCGTATAACTGTGTCATATAGGTCTGTATGCTGACATTATATTAGGATGAAGGACAGGTTGACGGTCACGCATTCCAAAAGTCGGTTGGTGGCGACATTTCCGAACCTGCTACCTCCGAACCTGCTACCCCGTTTTCTCGACTCTGCCAAGCTTCTGTAGCGATGGGCAAGGTTCTAGCTCATAACAAGGCTGAACATTCATCGGATGCAGTTAAGTTTAATGAGGCGTCACAACTATACGCCGAGATCTCTGATCTTGCTCGAAAAGTTACCGAAGAAGCTGCTCAAGCTGCCGATTATTTGAGCTTTGCAGCTGCGATGGCACTCACTTTTAGTGCGCTCTGTGTTCTATGTGATCCGTATTCATGCCCGCCCCCAGCTTCTGTTGCCAATAATCCGGAGGCATCAGCAATGCAGGTCCAAGCAATAAATGGATTAAAATCAGTTACTAAAAGCATCGTTGCCTTTGCAGAACAAATTAATGCCGCTACCCCGATGTCTTCTGATCTTGACAAGATCAATCCTTTGATTATGGACGCATTATACACTGCTGCAACAAATTCTGCATGGCTAGTCAGAGAGAACGGAGACGAGAATTCTCAAATGGCCTTGGAGTCTCTTAGACACTGCCTCAGAAGATTGGGCCCGAGATGGAGAAATTCTGCAGAGTACATAAGAATTTTGGAGGCACAAGAGTATGTATAATCTCCATTTTAGAGATCCGAAATCCCTGGTAGTCAGAGGGCATCTCTAGCAATATGGCTACTAAGAATTCCCCCACTCGCATGTTCTAACTAAAGAGGCCATGCTGACTGTCAAACCCTAAAGATTTACATATGCTGTTGGAAGCGCAGGATCATAAAGGCATATTTAGTTGCTATTATGAGTGGCGTTAATATGGAGTAAAGTACCTACAAAAAGGGTCATCGGAACTAGGGTGACGACATATTTCTGGGTATGAGGCGTTTTATGTATGACAATACCATTCTAGCTATCCTGCTAATAGCTTTTCCATCCCAGAGAGGGTAGAGCTACTGATGCCATGCTAGCATCAGAAATAATAAAATATGGACAAGATCCATCAATCCAATCCTTTCATTCCCGCCGCGTACTTTGAATGCTTCCGAATCGTTGGGCCCCATTTGAAGAAAGCATATGGGACAGGTGCAATGACTGCGCTGATTGCACCCAGAATGGTTAATGTCCAATGTACACCAAGGTTCTCATAAAACCTAATGATTCGGTCAGCAAACTTCGCAATGAACAGAGGTTGGTGATGCTGACGGTATTCCAACTTCCACCATTCCACCAGACGCCACATATCGAATAAATGTAACTCCTGCAAGAGCCGATGCAGCATATACCTCATATGAGTCAATGATGTACTGATAAGTGCTAATGAAGATGCAAAGGATCCCATAACCAAAGACTACGGAGCTGATGAGAGGCGACCAATAACTGATATGAGGATAAGTAGTCCAACCCATCCAAAAGAGCGAGATGGGAATAGCCGGAGCACCCAGCATAGCGAACCAAAGTCGGAATTCGGGTGGCAATTTAGCAGCATCACCTTGAGTCTCTTGCAACTTCAAGAGATCCCGCTTCGCCCAGTAGTGAATTAGCGGTACAAGCAGCGACGCAAAACAGAGACCTATCGCGATTCCAATGAAAGCCAAGCCAGTAATGCCCTCGCTAAATCCGTACGTATCCCCAAAGATATACGTATAACCGTCCAAGAACGTAAAGAGGATTATGTAGATGACAGTCAGGTAGAGCGAAAAGAGCATGACGATTGGTTCCTTGAAGGTAAGGATGAATGGTCGGTACAGTGCAAGTAATAGCCTCTTCGTGAAGGTATCTGCTCTTATCTCAACTGGGCTCACATACCTCTCATCGCCAGTTAACTTCCTCAATTGCTTAGCCTTCCACTTTAGCAAGATAGGTGCATAGGTCTCTGGTTGAAACAAAAAGACAGCCACCAATATTACACCAGATAAAATCAGTGTGATCCATTCCGTCCATCTCCAACTAACAAGAGTCGACTAGTTCAGAACCTCGGTATTAGCAATGCTTCTTTCATGAGGTTTCAAGAGTCGTAGGACATGATTTGTGAGTGAAGAAATGTTGAGAACTGTTACAACACCCAATACAATCAACAATGGGGCAAAAGTAAACCAGATCTACGAACCTGTGAAGAAATGTTGAGAACTGTTACAACACCCAATACAATCAACAATGGGGCAAAAGTAAACCAGATCTACGAACCTGTCCAATGAACCCCCCAACAACAGGACCAAAAATAGGACCCATAAAAGCCGCATTAGCAAAAGCAGGAAAAGCAAAAACCCTTTCAAAAGGATCCCACAAATCACTAATCGACCCCCCAGCACATACAAGCGGCGTACTGCCAAAAAATCCAGCCAAAAACCTCATCACCAACTGCGTAGCCAAATTAGGAGCTAAAGCAGCACCTAGAATCCAACACATATATATAAATATCGTAATGATATAAACTGGATTCCTCCCTACCGTTTCGGAAATAGGTCCAGCAAAGAGAGCACCGATTCCGAATCCTATTAGGAAGATACCCGTTGCGAGGGATTCTGCAACGGGACTCACATGGAAGGAGGTACTTGCTTGTTTGAGGACTGCTGAGTCGATGGCCGATGCGAATCCTACTATGAAACCTATTGAGGCTATTAGACTCGTTGCTAGGATTCGGGTTGTGTAGGGCCAGTTGTGGGGATCCATTGGGTCGGTGGATGATTCGTAGCCTACTACGAAGACAGTTTCCTTTTCTTCTTGCTCTTCTTTTTGCCGCCGTTCTTCCTTTCGTTCTAGCTTTTTGGTGGTCTGGGTCTTGTTGAGGGTTCGAGATCGAGATCGTGTTCGTGTCATTTCTCGCGTTAGTTGTCGCACTTCTATACCTGTCATTGTTATCCCCATTGCTGTACCGAAACTCCTCGTCGTCTTGTGCGTAGATCTCCTTTCTAAATCCTCGACTATCTCATCTCCATCTCCATCTCCTTCAGTTTCACCATATTGCTTTTCATCTACCTCTCCAGTAGAAGCAGGAGTTGGTGCATATTCCCCCTTTTCAACATCCCTTGAGTCCGTAAATCCATCCTCTGCTAAGTTTCCATTTCCATTTCCATGTCCATTTCCAGGAACAGCAGTTATAGAAGAATCAGTTTCGATCGATGATCTCCTATGTCCTTGTACCTGGACCTTCCCTTCTTGAGTTATAATCTCTCTATTTCCCTCTTCTTCTTCTTCTTGTAAGGGACTACTGGTGGGAAGTCGATTTTCGGAATTGGAACATTGAGCTGTATTGTTTCCTCTAGCTAACGCCTCGGCTTTCTGAGTATCGCGTTCAAGTTGTCGCTTTACGAGTTTTCCGAATCGTCGGTATGCTAGAAAGGATTGCATCGTTATCGCTGCACGAAATCTCAAAGACCTCAAGAGTGGATGAAATGGTTTTTTTGGTTTTTCTTTCTTTTTTCTTTTTTTGGATAATGGAGAGAATTCTTCTGAATCCTGATGTGATTGAATTTGGGGTTTTGCTTTCCCCGAAATACAGCGGGAAATAAAATTCTGCGAGTAGGTGCTATGTAATTTTTTGATTTTTGACGTACCGGGGAGAAGATTGTATGTTATATAAATCTATGAAAGGAAAAGATTGGTGGTTTGTTTGATAACTGGGAAATATGTGAGTTGAGGGAGGATGAGTAAATTGGGAAGAGATGAATTACTTGGTCGTCTTGCCTAAGCTGGAAAATCTACCTTTCGGGAAAAAAGAAGATGTGGTTATGAAGAGATTAGCAGACTTAAATACAAAGGTCAAGTCAATAATCATACCTACATACAGCACGTCCATTTATAATCCATGTAACGATTCCCACACTTTTGCCTTATAAATTTCACCTACCGGTATTCTCCACCCAAATCTAGAACCACCTTTTTTGCTGGGTCGGTAACGAGAATTGAATGGATACTTTAGCAGCTGGTTTTACTGTACTGTACAGTTACTGGTGCAGTAGTGCAGTAGTAGGTAGTGTCGCAGGTCGGAATATTCCCGTACATACTGACGTCAAGAGATGTTGACGGGTATAACGGCTCTTAGCTTGAAATCTTAGATATTCTAATGCGTAAGCGAGGAGGTAGTCCACCCCTTGTATGATGGAGATGTAGATGTAGATCTCTTTTGAGGCTACTGCAACCTTCCATAAAAGGCTTGATGGAAATGTACAAGTACCTTTCGCACTTGATGGGGTTTCGGTAGAGGGAAGAAGGGTTCGGGGAGTTTCGGTTTCTTGGGTTGCGGAATGGTACTACTTATAGTACTGTATGTGCCGGGCTTCCCTTGGGTACGAGGTGCGAGGAATGAGTACTGATGGTATGTCGTCGCTAGTAAGACGTACTGTATGTACATGGTTGTATTGTACAGTATAAAATGGTTATCACGAATCATTATTACTATTTACTAAATATATAACATTCGTGTTTTACTTCGCTGTTTTTATCTTCAATGTACTACTACCCTGGCTTCATTTAGAATTTAACTTAGAGTATTATCTAAAATCGAGAGATATTAAAAGACTACCTCTATCCTACTCTCTAGAGCCAGCCAACTCATTTACCTTCAACGAATCAATCCAGAGTGTGTTAAATTTCTCTGTGGTTCCTGAAAGTTCAATACCAAAAACACTAATACTCAACTTTATGCAACGCTTGTGTAAAAACCTAGTATCCCCCTAATATCTTCTCGAAGTTATCACGCTAGCGAATCTGGATATACTTATTAGAGTTCCTGGCTTGCGTGCTACTACGGTATTACCCAAGCCTGGTTGATTGTGTCTATCTTGCCTCACACAATAATGCTTCTCCTTCCTCCATACGTTCATATGGTTCAAAATATCTTTATAAAATGATGCCTGGAAAGATGATCCTAGTTGACTTGTTATGCGTAAAACCTCTTTTAGGAGGATCTACTGAATAATCAGCCTTTGAATTCGAAATTCCATACTTGGATCGCCAAGACGATACGAGAAGACTGTTTATCTGTTAAAATGAGGTTAGGTTTCTGCACAGAGCTTTAGACCATTTACCTGGTGGATATTTTTCTTGGTCTCTGAACTGAGGTATGAAGGATATACTTGTGGCACTCTGGAATAAGACGATAAACTCTCTGCGGGAAACGCTTGCCGGTTTGTTACGAGAGACTATGATTGAGAAAGCCAATATGTTCATAAGTCGTAGATAGGAGGTCAAGTTTGTTCATGGTTAAGTGTGAGGCATTTTTTTCTGATTGTATTAACGTCAGTAGCGGTAACTCTGGGGGGTATATCCAGAGCTTTTGTTGGAATTGTAGAAACATTATGTATCGTTTTCGGCACTGGAAGCTTGACTATGCGAATTTCTGGCGCAAGATAGAGTCTGATAAGCTAAAAAGTCGACGAGCATTGGATTGTAACACTATGATTGTGTTGACTAAATTGTTTGTCTTGGGGTGGTTAACAGAGCTAAGTTTCCAATTATACCATGATGTTTTAATGAAGTTTTCTGAGATAGACCACAACTTCTGGTACTAACTGCAGAAAATTTACCATCTTTTCTAAAGGTCGATTTAATTTGCAGCTTTAGGAAGCTCTAGGCGGCATGTTAGAGGCCCTGAATCTATGCCGAGCAATTTATGAATCACTTATTGAGTTACTAAATTACTTCAAAGGAAAGGAAAGTATTTAAGGTAAGTGGATTACGCAAAACAAATAGTCTACCTGAGGCAGGCGACCTATCCAAATCTAGAGATTGAATTTTCCTAAATCCATGAATTTAGGAATAAATTGATAGACTGAGCTATTCATAGGCTTATCAGCGCACATCACAGTTCAAAATAAAATGTCATTTCCAGACAACAGTTTCAAGAGAGAGAGAAAAAGGGTTTTTTGTGCTAAATGCGTTTTATGAGGATTAAGAACCATGAGCTAGGTTAAGAATAGCCCGACAGAGTAGTAAATGAAGAACCATTAATAGATTGTTTTGGTCTTACTACGAAAATTTGTTGGCCACTAGTATTATTCTTCTCTCAAGCGACCCTTAGTCATTTGTAGGAGAAATAGTGTACCTTAAAGAAAAGTTAAGCTAGTGCCTTCTCCGTACTTTTCTGAATAGCCATTTAGGACTACCTTTAGTTTATGTCTTCCAATGTAAATTCTCTGTACCAATTATACCAAAGCTACATTTATGTTGAAATTGTAGGTTTTTTTAATATTCACATTTATGAAATCCAGAATATTCCAGCTAGTTATAGTGCCCTAAAGTTTGGACTTCAAATTTGACCAAACGCCCTTTAGTCTACCAACTAAAAGTAAGTCCCAACTAGAAGACTTTACGTGCTAAATAAATCAACCAAACTCTCAACATGTGGCTATAGCCGTAGCCCAAAGAAAAATTTCTAGTCTAAATTCAAACCACACTGAGTTAAAACCTAGGACTTAAACCCTAAACCTGACATGATATCTTCCCAGCATTCTCATCATACAAATCCGTATCATATTCTTGCCATCACTGGAGCAAATATACTTCTCCACATACATAACTGATTTCAAATACGCAGAGGAGTTTCAAAACATACGAACGAAGTAACTAAACCTTCAACAATCCGAAAACTCTTCATTCTCCAAGGTCCCAAGCCTCGTTGAGGTTTCAGCAAATCCGAAGAAAATGTCTACGCATTCAACCAGGGCATTGAAACGCCTCTACAAAAAACTATTCGACTCAACATCACACACAAGAAGAGTAAAGCTTGTAACAAAACCTGAGTCGAAACCATTGAAATCAGCACTTCATAAAACAACCACCACTACGTCCATTACATCCACAACGACGACAACCACCACCACCACTACTACGACAACTCTCTGTACACCATCCACTACACCAGAAGAGAACACAATACAAACTCCAATGCCAACAATGTCCAGTCTAGCAGAAAAGGACTTAACACAAGTATCAACTCCAATGTCCATAACTACGCCATCCAATTCACCATCAGAAAATCCAGCCCCGATACCAACAGCAACAACAGCAACAGTACCAAGCCCGACAACCCCACCACCAAAAACGCCAACCAAAAAATCAATCAAGCTAGCTGAAGAAATCCAAGTTCTAGTCTTCGATAACAAGAAAGAAAGCACCATGCAAACTCGCCAAGAAGAATCACAATAAGCATAAGGATTGTTGTATTAGGACTCAACCTACTTGTTTCACTTATCATCATCTTTATAGTTGTTATGAGCATCCACATCATCATGAAGAAGATAAGGATGGTGATAATAGGGATTGGGAGCACGGTGATAAACAGAATAAAGTTGTTCGAACTTGAGAAGGAGATTATGCCATCGGGAAAAGGGAGGTAGAGGGTTTGGGGAGTTTTGTTATCGGTGAAGAGTGGTTTATTTTGTTCAATCCAGAGGGAGTTTTTATGTTATGGGAGTAGTAGGAGTTGGGAATACCATAAGTCTTGACTGTTTGAAGGATCGAGGATTCTAGATAATATAATGGGATTTCGGAGTCGTGGTTTCTTAATATGTTTATAATGGAGGTAGAGTGGAAGAAGGGTTACGAAGTACTATGAACTTTTTTTTTAGTGAGATGTTGTTTGCGAATTGGTTAAAAGGCACATAGGGAGACTAAGAGGTAAATATATTCTAGTCGTGTATAGATAGGTGTGTTGCAGGATTCTTTTAGGACAATTGCAGACGAGTACTTGTGGAAAAGTCGTTGATATGCCTCATACAGAATGAAAAGAGTTCTTCACTAGCTCAAGTGTACCGAATCACCAGTGCTATTGTCTTTGAAGAAGTGCTAGAAGAGGTGCTAGAAGAGGTTCTGGAGGGTGTATCGAACCTTCGCCTTATAGAACATGCTATTTAAATCTTGCCTGGCCAGTTGTGTCGTGTATCCAGTGTCGTGTGTCGTAAAGATCGAAATCTCTCTCGGTGTTCGGCGCAAAGAGAAAGGTCGAGAGAGTCGGGTCAACCTCCCAACGCGGTCTAGCGCGTTGAAGCTCTGATGATGACGAAATAAGGTCGCGAAGTTGTTCCACCACTTCGAATCGGATTTGTGATCCAAGTTGTTGTTAGACGCTTCGAAAGTATATTCAAACCTCCCATTGAACTTTCAATCGCCGACCCTCATCATCATCATCATCAATCATGTTCGCCAGGCAAGCTTTCAGAGCGGCTCAGCCGTTAAGAACCGTAAGTGTAAACATTATGTCTAATTGCAAGCTCTCCCTTGGTCATCCCACTTCATCGAGATAGCTACCTATGAAAGCCCCTCCCAGCACCAATTGAAAACATACGACATGAAAGCTGATCATAGAATAGCAATACCGTCGATATGCAACCGAGCCAGCAAGCGGCGGATCAAAAACCGGTCTCTACGCTGGAGCTGCTGTTCTCGCAGCGGGCGGAGCATACTATTACTACAACCAAGGCGACAATGCATCAAAGGTCAAGAACGCAGCCAAAGATGCCGAAGCAAAGGCAAAGGAAGCTGTAGGACAGGGCAAGGCGGAGGGAGCTGCGGCAAAATCTGCTTTCACTGGCGGCGATCAAGGCTTCATCAGCTTGAAGCTTGACAGTGTTGAGAACGTCAACCACAATACCAAGAAGTTCCGATTTGCGCTACCGGAGGAGGATCAAGTTAGTGGTCTGCACATTGCCTCTGCACTTCTTACGAAGTACAAGGGCCCAGAGATGGAGAAGCCTGCGATCCGACCATACACACCTGTCAGCGACGAAGGTAAGCTTACCCTCCATGATACATTAGAGGAGAATATACTAATTTTTGGGAAGGTGATAAGGGCTATCTAGATCTCCTTGTTAAGGTGTATCCTAACGGTGTAATGTCGGAGCACATGAGCTCTATGGTGCCAGGGCAGAGACTCGACTTCAAGGGTCCTATTCCAAAGTACCCCTGGTCTCCCAATAAGCACAACCACATCGCTCTTATCTCTGGTGGTACTGGTATCACCCCAATGTACCAATTGACCCGCGCCATCTTCAACAACCCAGATGATAAGACAAAGGTTACTCTTGTCTTCGCGAATATCTCAGAAGAGGACATTCTTTTGAAGCGCGAGTTCGAAAATCTCGAGAATACCTATCCCAACCGATTCCGTGCATTCTACGTTTTGGACAAGCCACCAAAGGGATGGACACAAGGAAAGGGTTTCGTAACCAAGGAGCTCTTGAAGACCGTCCTGCCTGAGCCAAAGGAAGACAATATCAAAGTTTTCGTTTGTGGACCTCCTGGAATGTACAAGGCTATTTCTGGAGGCAAGAAGAGCCCCAGTGATCAGGGAGAACTGGAGGGTTATCTGAAGGAGCTTGGTTATTCCAAGGATCAAGTTTACAAGTTCTAGAGGAGACTCAGTAGGACTTTGTATCATTATTAGAGACCATTGGAGACATTTGTAGATAGACCCGACGAATGACACTAGAATAAAATGTGTTCTTTACCACTACCTAGCAGCTGCGTACTTTTTGTTTTGTGGATAATGATCAAGCGGATCTTAATTCTCTATGTCACAACTTATCCACTTATGCACCCATGACATATCTCATGCGTTTATATATCTAGATTCTCGAGCAGAAGAATCAATGCTCTTGATTCAAACTGGAGAGGCTTGGAATTAACAGCAAAACCACACTACCACCCTATTGTTGGAAACCTCGTGATGGTTGCGCCTTGAGAACACGATTGTAGCGCAAATGAATTAGAATTATCCCCCGGAGATCTATACCAGCAGACTACACAGTTTGAACTAAAAGCCGTATACAAAACAAAACGATATGAAAAACTCTTTCTTCTTCTTCTTTTTTCTTCTTATTTTCCATCTTTTCCTTCTTTCCTTTCTTCCGGAACGAAAAGTTATGAAAAAACTAGATAGGGTATCTTATACTACTGTATCAACCATCAATGAAAAAGAAAACAACCCAGTAACAAACAAACAAACAACGTAAATGCTGGAGCCAAAAAGGCATCCCTTTTTTTTTTATCTCCTCGCGCCTGCGTTCCGTTCACTACCTGTGAATATATTATGTGAGTGACCCCACAGTATTCATTAATCCTTGAGTTCCTTATCACATCCGATCCTGCCAAGTAACTGTTTCCTGTCTGCAATGCTGATTCCACTTGCGGTACTAGCACCGCTTTTCCGATTCCTGTTTTGAGAAGCTGAAGATGATGATGTTCTGCCTTTGAGATTTAGGGATTCGACACCGACTTCTTCTTCGAAAGGTTTTAGTTCATCCGAGTATTGACCAGCAGTCATCTCAACCTTCTGCTTCCCCTTACTCATCTTCATCTTCTCCTCACCTTCTTCACCCTCCTCCTCCTCATCATCACTCCTCGTATCATCCGCCTGCCCGCCCTTCAGAACCTTAACGGCAACCTTACATATCATAGAAAACCAGACCAGCGTCAAAAACTGCAAGAACAAAAGCGCGATCAAGAATCCCCATTTTACCTTGCCTGTCCAACATACCATCCCTTCTGGATCTGTAAATGGTTCTAGGAGGTATTTCAGGTTGTCGGGTGCTTGGAAGGGTCCTGTTATTGAACCCATCTTTCCGCTGTAGCAGCCTGCTGGGCTTATCGTGTCGCTGTGTGCGTAGACGGAATAGACGGTCATCATGAATATGATGTGTCGGGCTATTACCCAGGTTATCATGAAGAGACCGAACATTATGTCGCAGAGTTTATTGTAGCCGACGTATTTGAGACATTTTGCTGTCTTTAAAAAAGGAAACGTTAGATTTAGATTTTACAGTAGTTGCTTTTGTAAGGAGGTATATATACGTACTGGGAAGAATAAATCTACTACATCCATTATACAGAGGATCAGATTTGAAACTCGTGTCTGGTGGTAACAGTAACTGCAGAATATCAAGAGTGTTGTAACGATATGATGTGCGAACATTTGCCAATGATCCTTTCTTCTCTTTTCGATATGCAGGACCATTATCTGTTGTACCCAAAATGCGTATTGTACCAATGTATACCATTTTAGTAACCCTCCCGTCTCGCGATTGGGGAAGTTGGTCCAGAGGTTCTTGAGGTTGAGCCAGTAGTCGGAATTTACTAGGATGTACTGCAATATTTGTTAGCAATGCAATTTCTTTTATATATCTTTCTTTCTTCCGCCTCGTATATTGCGATGGATAAGTGAAGGTAATGAGTGTGGTTTACCATGCCAAGTGTCCAGAATACTGAATAGTACACTAGAAGCCATGCTTGCTCGCAAAATCTAGTCTGATCCCTTTCGGTTTTTACCCCGCCTTTCTTTGCTAATGGCATCAATATATAATCCATTATTGCAGCTCTTAGCCCCGTGAATATCACCACCCAATATGATACCATCCACAGATCATTTGGTCCCAGTCCGTACTTTTGCGTGTCCGGGTTGTAGTAGGAGAGGATGAAGAATCTGCGGGTTTGTGGTCGGATTTGGGGGAAGCAGGTGTGGGTTAGGAAGAGGAGTGCTAGGAGGTTGAGGGATAGTCCTTTGTTTCTATTAGATAGTTTTTCTCTCTGGGGATGGGAATGAGGGCATTGGAGGTTTGTTTTAGGTACCGATTTGATGGTTGACTATCCATCCGCAGATAATTTCTAGGAGTCCACCGTTATTCTCTTTGTCTTTTGACTTTTTGCCCTTGACAAGCATCGCGCCAGATATGAATTCCTCGGATTCTGCATCTTTGAATTGTCCCTCTATGCCAATGCGATTCTTCTCATTAGAATGTGTCCATTCGGATTCGGGGGATGTCTCGCTCTTCTCGTCGTGAATCGCATCGAGTGTGGGGATGTTGCTCATTGCGTTGAGGAGGGGAGGAAGGGAGGGGAGGGAGCTGAACTGTCGCAGAATGAAAGAAGCAGAGAATAATCGCACGCAGAGAACAGAGTTCACTCCCAATGATTATAGGAATGATATAATCAATTCAAAATGATTCGATTGAATTGATCATTTGAATGCTAGTAGATGGGGCAAAAGAAGATCTACTAGAAAGGAGTAGGCAGGTATGGTATGGTACCGTAATGTGTAAACGAATGAAATGTCAGGTAAGGTAGGTAGGTAGATTGTGATTTGAATAATAGAGTAATGAATTCAATTGATGATGTTCATGGTTTGAATTTCGATCCGTTCTGTTAGGCGGTGAGTATAGTACATACAGTATATCGGTTTTATGCAGCTGCTTTAGGTCATTGATCTACTCGGTGAGGCTTCCTGTTGGCTTACGGGAACTAGAAACATAGGTTGCGTGTTTTATGTTCAGCGTTCCCACACAGCTCCAGTGCAGTCCCGTAGCACGGCCACGACCCCTAAAAATGAATGGGAATGGAGGTGGAGGTGGAGGTGGTCTGACCAACCGTGCTAATCTGACCAACATAATTTACCGTATCAATCACATATCATCGTACTCGTATATCCGGTCCTTCAATCAGCCGTATTTTGAACACTGTCATTCATAGAAGACTCAAGGAAAGCAACTGTGTTGGGATCTAAATATTTGCTGCCCTCGCCTATGCCCTTGGATGGCGAGTCTGCTGTAAAACAAAGACTTAGAGGAGACAGAAAAATCGGAGTGTGGGTGACTTCATTAAGGTTCAATGAATCTGGAATCAATTTATCAGGCTACTCAGATATGGAATGGTTTATCGACCAAGCGACTGACTGACTGACTGATTGATTGGCATTGGACATACGATTGCATCGTCACGCTTCCAATCTGAGTGAGTGGTGCGATTTCAAAAAAAATCTCTTTCATCGAGTTACATAGTTATTTTTCTACTACATATTCATTTTGATGCAAATAATTCTAATTTGATAAGTCAATTACAGGAGACATGTTTTGTACCTATGTATCCCCAATGTATCCCCAAGATCTCGCCAACCGAGATACAAGCCGCATGTTCGGTTCTTTTTTTTTCTTACGGTACTCGTCCCTTTGCGTGACCCGATCCCGATCCCGATCCCGACCTTCGATAATTACCTAAGGAACAACCGCTACTTTCCCCTACTGGAAATTCTGATAATTATAAGAGCTCTATAACTCTGTGCTTTAGATGAGAGTGAGGTTAAAATTTACTTCCTTTCTATTTATCTTAAGGTATATAAATTATTGAATGCAGCCTTTGTAGAAAATATTGTTTATTTTACAGTAACGGTGTTAAGAGAACTAACAATATTAGTGACTTAAGAGCATTGAAATAATAACCTAGTAGCGGATGAACTTTAGCGTTGATTCTGAGTACACAGGTAGTATTATATCCGATTAAAGTTGATAGGACCTACCACTTTGCTATTCAACATAAGATTTAAGAAACTCTACTAGCTCTACGAAGTACTGCTTCCATTAAATATAGAGATGCAGAGTTGAGAGAGTCAAATACGAATTAAGCTGCGATAAGTAAAGTAGCTGCATAATGGTAGAGTACTATGCGTTTTTAAAGTATAGTATCAGATTGAGAATAAAGTTGTTTGGGAGCTTGGATTTTACGAATAGTCTAGTTGGATTATTCTAGGAATCTAGCATTACATAGAATGTAAATCTTCTATTCCTTAGAAAAGAATATCGGTGTCTCAATTACAAAAACCTTCCATCATTCTACGGCCTAATTAGCCTTGCGATGAAGGAACATCGAGATTCACCTCCTCCCGATCGCTTATTTAAGCGAGGTACAACTAAGATACCACTAAACACCTGAGATCTTCCAAAGAGATCAAAAATAATACTAGTAAGCAAAAGTCGAAGCTCAGTTCATTTCTCTAGGATCAATTTGATCATTAAGAATTGTACAGGCAATGTTAAATGGATCGGAGTTACACCACATGGTGGAAGTGAGATATCCTAGCGTTCTTGGTAGAGTCCAATTGCAGTTGATTTTCAATGTATATTGATCAAAGTTCATTAGAGTGTGATTGAAGAATATCAAGCTAAGACATTCGTAGAATTCCACGAGTAAATCTGCGTCTAAGAGAGTGGTTAATCGATGGAAGGATTCTAAATCTCTCTTCCTGTGGACATTGATGATGTCTCGGTTTCAAAGGTTCCCGAGCTTGAAGGAAAGCGTTTCGAAGACTTTACTGTGTGTATGAGCAAGTGGTATCCAAGATCCTAGTCGTCTGTCCTATGGAGGGATAAAGAAACACTGTTCTGACATCTTAAGGTTGAGTTGGAGTAGCTTTTAAATATATAAAGTTCGATAAGTTTTTTTTTTTTGGAAAGAGATTCGAGCCTTAGTAAAGGTTGGAGACTTTGTAACGTTGTAAAAGGTAGACTTTCTGTGTCCAAGGAAGGTTTTAAATGAGAAGTAGCGAAATAGAGATGAGAGTGTGTTTGTTCAGAGAATAGAAAAAGCTTAAGGAGATAGAGGTTATATTCCTGTGCAGCTGCCATAAGCCTGTCGTCGCTAGCTTCAGACCAACATATTTGTAAACAGAGAGTTATAATGCTAATATTCAAAGAATATTCTATACCAAAAAAAAAATCAGTATTGTCTCACTGAGAAGTTTTTAGAAGAAAGGACTGGAATGCGGTCTTATACACTAAGATAACTGAAACTATTAGTATTATTTTAACCTAGGTAATCAGGTTACTTAAATCATCTAAGTTACCTTAGTTAAGTAGGTTACTCAGATTAAGTAGGTCACTTAGATTAAGTAGGTAGGTCACCTGAATCTATCTCTTATTTCTAAATAGATAGCTATTTAAATTAATATCCTATAAATTAATTCGCATAGTATTCTAAAACACTAAACATTCTTCTATGACATTAGTTCAATTCTAAGGCACAAATTACCTTTTAAGTACTATCTAGATTGCCTTTAAAGAGAAAGAAGTGACAGCAACTACAGTAGATTTAAAATCTTTCCTTATCTAAATTTGGATACTTGTAAAAACTATATGTTTCAGATACTGATTCATGTTATTTAGCGCAGTTGACAAGTGAAGATAGAAATCATACGTGATTACATTCTTCGCCCCTTCTTAATAGTAAGAAAATATATCCATTTAGCTAGCTATCTACCTTAATTACTATACTTATTATACCCATACCTATACCTATACACATTCTCACTCTCATCTGTTGATATAGCAAAAGAACTATATTAAATCAAAGAGTTTCTAAATAAAGTCATTTTGCAAACTTATTAGAACATATAGCCAAGACAGAACTACGCTCCTCAGTCGCTTAATCTTAAGCGACAAACACAACATTTTTACTTACAGTGATTACCTTACTCTGAGTAACTCACTTGATTTGGGTAACCTTTCCTACAACAGATAACTAACACTGTGCGCAGTATTAGGGTCAAAAAAAAGACAGTTATTATAACTTTATTCATTCTACTGCAGTATTCTAGAAACAAGAATTACATGAATGTACAGTACAAAGATCTAGTCTATCTAGGAACTCTATATATCTACCATTCTAAGTCTATACAGCAGCCTGACCATTCTTCTTAATACGCTTCTGTTCCTTCTGAACCTCCCTGGCAAATTTAACGCCGAAACCATGCTCAAAGACCTCCCTGATATCCTCCAAAGTCATACCTTTAACCTCGGGGTAACAGAAGTACACAGCTACCCAACCTAGGAAGCAGATACATGCGTAGAAAGCGAAAGTTCCTGAGGGAGTTGTGTTTTCCATTTGCGTGAGGAATGTTGATGCTCTGTGAATCTAGTGTTAGTATTATAATATTTTGTGTAATTAAAAGGATAGACTTACACAATAATGTTTGGGCCCCAATTTGAACAAGTCATCAACATTGTTCCGTAAGCTCGCACTTCCATGGGGAAGAATTCCGAGGATACCCATGCTAGGTTACCAATACCCGATGCGTAAAATGCCACGAATAGAATCATGCAAACGAGGACGAGATATGCCGGCCACCCAACTTTAGTGGTAGCAAGGGATAAGTCGTGGTTGACAGGAATCCAGTGGAATGCAACAGCAGCTAATGCCAGGAAAAAAGCCTAGAGATATCATTAATGTGTTGCTCTTGCGATTCTTGAATTTGAAGACAACTTACCATTCCCCACATTGTAGAAAGTAATACACGACGTCGACCAAACCGATCGACGATGTTGAAATAGACGAATGTGAAAAAGAAGTTCGTTGCTGCGATAATAGTTCCAACGGCGACAGGATTTGAAAAACCAATCAGAGCGAACAACGTCGATGAATAGTACATTAACGAGTTGAAGCCGCTAAGCTGGGAAATGGCCATAAGTCCACAAGCGGCGATGGTAGCTCTTGCATTGGCTGGGATAACCCAAAGTTGTTTCATCAACCACCAATCACTCTTGCCAGCCTTGAGGGTCCTAGCCATCTCCACATGCAGAGTAATATGTTGGACCTTCTGCTGTACCTGCTCTGGAGTGCCGTTAGGAAATATCTGCTGAATAACCTTGGCTGCTGCATCGTGATGATCGTGGTAGATGAGTTGTCGAGGGGACTCTGGACAGAATGGAAGAAGACCGGCAAGGATGATTGCGGGTACTGCGCCAAGTCCTACCATTGTTCTCCAACCATGATTGACGTTTGCAAGGCCAGCACCAATTCCGTATGAGATGAGCTGTCCTCCAGTGATTGACATGTTGTCAAGGCCTATCATTCGACCTCGGTACTTGGCAGGAGCCACTTCTGCAATGTAAAGCGGAACAATCATAGCGGCCGAGCCTACACCAAATCCAACGACTAGTCTACCGACGGTCATCTGAGCCAGTGAAAAAGAAGTAGCTTGTAGGATGGCACCGACAACAAAGAGGAAACATCCAATATAGATTGCGCCCTGTGCGTAGAGTCAGTAAAA
This sequence comes from Pezicula neosporulosa, assembly GCA_009805495.1. Classification (NCBI taxonomy): domain Eukaryota; kingdom Fungi; phylum Ascomycota; class Leotiomycetes; order Helotiales; family Dermateaceae; genus Pezicula; species Pezicula neosporulosa. The sequence continues at coordinate 619,227 of SELE01000002.1, forward strand.
TTTCTCGAAAGATATGAGAAGTTTATTTCTAGGAACACGCACTTTTCTTCCATAGCGATCAGCGGTAAGACCTGCAACAACTGCCCCTAAGAATGCTCCCCCAGATGTGATGGAGGTAATAAGCTCTTTCTCGGACGAGGTAAGGGTCTTCCCCAGATCTTCATTTAGGTAGAGCATGACAGCTGATATAATGCCGGTATCATATCCTAGATCGATGGCGTTAGATCAAATCTCAGAGCCATCAAGGATGTAACCTACCGAAAAGCAGTCCTCCTAAGCTTGCCGTGATACTTACTAGCCAGACGAACTTCCCGCTCTGGGTTTCTTCTATGGAGTCAAGGCTATCGAGACTCTCGACGTTGGAGGGAGACGGCGGTGAGGAATCATCGTCTGCCTTCTCCACGTGCATCGAATCATATTTCTGATCCATATCCATAGAATCAGCCATTATGGGAGAGTTCTAAGGTTTACGTGAACAGCTATTGTTGCGGAAAAATATACCAGCTTGATCAACGGGGGAAGATTCTAAAATCAAATGTAGGAATTTGAGACAGATGGGGAAATCGAGTGATTGGCAACGGCACGAACGGTTCTACTCAACAGCTTAAGTAGTCAAAAACCTCGAGTGACCAAGAAAGAAATATACTGAGTCTTTGTCTAGCTTCGTTCGTTCCGTATGCAGAATGCGCATGCATGCAATACGTAGTTGAGCCTCGGGAACAAGGGACAAGGTATTGGGCAACTGCCAGCCATCCTTGGCACCTGGCACTTGCATACGAGAAATAACAGACAAATACGACGACGAGGAGAATGCGCGGCAGCTTCTCTAGTAATTAGATCTTCAAGATTGGTCCTTGGGGAACAAAATGGGGGTTCATTGTGGGGTTCTTGTAATAGACAGCGCAAACAGGCGAGCAGATTATGGGGATGCCCCGGATGAGGGTAACTTGGCTCCAATTGAAAGATTCTGCCAAATTGCCTGTTGGAGGTCGTGAAACTCCCAAAATCGAGTCGTACAGATGCAAGTTCTGTTTCGTGTGCCTAGAATGGTACAGTATTAATGGGGTTCCCATCAGCCGACCTAGCACACCTAAAGGGGGAAGCCGACGTGGAGAAGGAGACGACACAGCAGATGGATTCTGATGGAGTAATGGAGCACTGTGACGGAGTTTTGAGGGGTAAATATTGAGGAGATTATGGGGAACGCTCGGCGAGTGACGGGGGGTTTGGCCGCTTGTTTGACCCCCCAGCCAAGTCCAGCCCCCAGATTTTGTAAGAAGCGAGGCCAGTTACGAAGTTCAATTGCAATTCATTCTTCTCTTGGTACACTTGGCCAGCCAATTGACGACGCTGTATTAGTCTGTTCAACGGCCGTGGAGCATTTCGTGCTCTAGTGTCGGCGAACTTGGCTTCTTTAGTCGACTTCCGCTTACAGAGTTCTGCACTGCCATGCTGTTCATGGCCTGTCGGAGTTATATACCACTCATGAAATCATCAGCTTTATTACTGTACCAACCCAAGACCTTTTGTCCACTTTACGGTACTGTACCTAGTGATCCAGTTTTTCCATTACTGGAGTCTTTTCAAACTCAGTAATGTCCCTCTTTGGAACACGATTGAGTGTGCGCGATGGCCACAAAGACTAGGAGCGGTTGGTAAGTCTCCCACAACTTCTGCACAAGAGACTCTCAACTAATATTACCTTCAGTCAGCAATGCCGGAAAAGGCATCTTAAATGTGAATGCCTTTAAGCTTAATCAGATTCCTGTGCTGCACTATGGGTCATGTAGTTGACTTGCCAACGCAGGTGATCAGGCTACACCCATCTGTGGTCGCTGCCAGTCCTTCGGGCGGGTATGCACAAAGAATTATGTGTAAGTGTTCATAACCCCAATAATGTAGCAAGTTGCGATACTAACTATCAGTGCGTACAGATATCGGTTTCATAAAGGTAGAAAAGAAACTCAATGTATTGGCAGGACTTAATAAGCACATGCTGATGCTGGCGAAGACAAATTTGCAGATGACCAAAAGTGGCTAAGTACTTCGGACGACTGTAAGTAATGCATTCGTTTCTTTGCCCAATTCGTTCAACGCAGACCCAACAGTTGAGCACATCTTCCCTCACCCCTTTTCACAGACACTTCACTCTGTGGGCTTGATGAATATCACCCAAGTTCCAACTCTGCATAGTACTCCAGTAGTTTGAATAAATTTATCCATCACCTTGCTACCTCTTGTTCAGCACACACTTGCACTGAAAAACACCTCGCTTTAAAATTGACTCTTGTCCAGTGACCTTTGTGGATGAAACCCAAGGCAGCATGCGAGCTCGGTCAGCAACACTACAAACCACCATCGGTACTCCCACTTCCTCCTTTGGCCACATAGGCTCTCCAATATCTGTATTTTCGGAAAGGCATACCAATTCAGACTCTCCTGCCTTCTCTCAAGATGCTTCGCCTCAATTTACAGTTAATGATCCTCCGACAGCCAAAGACCGTGACGACAATGATATTGTGACGGTATCCCAGTACCCGGAAAGTCCACCTCAGCATATACTGCAAGATGATGAAGACTTAGGCCCTCTATCTCCAATATATTTAGAAGTTCCAGTATGGCCACTGGAAAAACATTCAGAGGTCCTTCTTTTACGTCACTTTGTTCAGAACCTAGCGATTTGGGTAAGCACTCAATCTACCTCACAACGTAACTTTCAAATGTGCTCATGAAGAATTAGCTTGACCTGTGTGATCCACAGGCACATTTCCAAGTTGTTGTTCCTCAGAGGGCTGGAACTTGTCGAGTTTTGCTCAATGCGATCTTTGCGCTATCAGCAAGGCACTTGAGTCGCACTGGGAATTATGATTCTTTTGCCTCTAATATATATCATCAAGAGTGTTTGCGATACTTGATTCCAATGCTCAATGATACTGCCACAGTCTCCGATGAGAATCTTTTTGCGGCAACAATTATTCTTCGTGTCCTGGAAGAAATGGATGGTAGGTACTAAGAGAAAACATTATTATTGCCCAGTTAGCTAATCGTACTTTAGCGCCCGAGACAGAATCTCAAAGTCATATGCTTGGTATTCAAGTATTCGTCAGCGCTCGAGATCCATACGCAATGGGCGGTGGTCTGAGTGAAGCCGCGTTCTGGGTAGGTTTACGGCAGGAAATTTATAGCGCCCTGATGGAGCAGAAATCTGTTCAATTAAACCTTGAACACATCATAGTGGATCGTTCAGACGAGCCCACGAGCGATTTTGGATGGGCCAATCGAGCAGTTGTTCTATGTGCTGATGTACTGAATTGCTGTTTCGGGGACTTGGGAGTTTCCAGCGGGCATTGGCTGGAGCTCAAGGCGCGCAGCGATCGATGGGAGGAATTGAGGCCTCCCTCTTTTATCCCTGTATATCGGAGAGATGCAGATCGCAAGAAGAGAGAAGCATTTCCAGAGATCTGGTTTGTTCATCCTTGTCAGAGTAAGTCCACCAGATACTTGCTCTCAGCTAGCCGATTTGAGGAACATGCTGATCGTTGTGAACAGTAATTGGAATTCAGCATCAGAGATTGGCACAAATATTGCTTGCCATTTTTGATCCTGGTATACCTAGAATTGGAGCTGGTAGGAACACGGCTGTACGGCTGATGGAGGTATTGCTCATCACTGTTAGTTTCAACTCCAAGATACACTAACATGCAATAGGAGAAAATAAAACCGTACCTACGCGAGCTGTGTGGTTTGGGGTTGCATAATAGATGGACACCGCCCGGGATGTTCACTGCATCAATGGGAATCGCGCTATGTGAGTTCCTTTTGACACCCGTTTTCTTTCCTTCCTTCAGATGAGGGTCTTGCGGCTAATTCGATTGGCATAGGTGGTGATCGTTTCACTGATAGGATAGACCAAGAAGCTCTTCTAAATATCCTAGTAATAACCGAAAAGGATCATGCAAGACCAACGGCAGCTTTGCAACAACAGCAAATGATCAAGGCTTGGGGATGGATTAATGAGGATTGACTTGTATACTTATGTCAATAATGGCTTCAAACCTGTCGTATGATATGAGATGATATTAAATGAATACCGCCTGATTTATGAGCTCACATTTCCACTCCGTCCAAAATTGAAGTGGAATTTACTACACTCTACATAACTATTGATGTTGTACATGTCAGCATGTTACGACTATCATACGAGATCCCACTATATGAATGTTTGAGGAACATTTGCAGAGAATATCGGGACAAATATGGTAATTGCTATTATAGTACAGACATCATCGTGAGAAACAGTGTTGAAGAATAGTAAGGTACGAGCCGAAGGAAGGGTGAAAGATAGATCTTGGTTGACTCGTTGTCAGATCTCGCTTCCCAAACAGGAGATTTCCAGCGAAGCACTAGAAGAGTTTCCGCGCGAGGAATCTCCATTAGGTGAAGTTTCCGACGAAGCAACTCTCTCCGCCCAGCCACGTAGGGCAACATTCCCCGATCATCGTCATCCCCCACAAAAGAATTACCCCACGGGTCTGCAGGTCTGCAGTCTGTGGACCCCCCGTCAATCTGCCGTGGATCTGAAGATTTCTACGAAAAGCAGATGTGGGAATTGTTGACTGATGCAGTAAGTTGACAGAAGTGGCAAGTTGATACAAGGTAGGGAAGTGAAAGAAACTTGCTGGCAGTCCTGCTTTTCGAGCTACGTTACTTTCCCTCCGAGAGGCGTTGCAGCCGCTCGTTCTAGTAACTCGAATTTCCAATCTTGAACGTGGCCTAGATTCAAGTTTGTATTTATTTGAGCATTATTCACCATCAAGTTAGAGGCCATTCATTACTACTCAGTTCAAATATCAATTCAACTCTCGCCGGGAAGTCTAAATAAACCCATCGCACCTTCCTTCGACCACAGTCTTCCAACAATACTCCAATATCAACCCTTCGAAAGTCTGCGAGACCTCAATTGACTTTCATAGCAGAAGTTGATAAGATCATCTTCGTTTCCCCTGGATAAACACCACCACTACCTCAAAACTTATCATCTTCAACCACATATCCAACCATCAAGATGGCCCCCTCAGCTACAGCAGTTGAGTACACACCCGTACACTCAGACCGCGATGGCGCAGCTCTAGAAGATCTTTCGGACAACATCGACGCAGTTAATGTCCTCAAGGCAAACATGAAGAATGACCTACTGGAGAAATCCAAGTTCGACGCTGAGAAGGACAAGACCGAATTCAGACAATACGAAGCAGCATGTGATAGAGTTAAGAACTTCTACCGCGAGCAACACGAGAAGCAAACCGTAGCCTACAACCTCAAAGCTCGCAATGATATGAAGTCCAAGACTCGAGCTGAGATGACGATTTGGCAAGCGATGGAGAAGTTGAACACACTTATTGATGAATCCGACCCCGATACGTCGCTCAGTCAAATTGAGCATCTTCTCCAATCTGCCGAGGCTATGCGCAGAGATGGTCGACCAAGATGGATGCAACTCACAGGCTTGATTCACGATCTTGGTAAATTACTCTTCTTCTACGATGCACGGGGACAATGGGACGTCGTTGGTGATACCTTCCCCGTTGGCTGTGCTTTTGATAAAGCTATCATCTACCCGGATACCTTCGTCAACAACCCAGATTACGGCCATGAGATTTATGGCACTAAATATGGTATCTACTCGCCTGGTTGTGGACTTGATAACGTTATGCTTTCTTGGGGTCATGATGAATATCTATACCATGTCGTCAAGGACCAATCTACTCTTCCCCCAGAAGCTTTGGCTATGATTCGGTACCACTCTTTCTACCCATGGCACTCCTGTGGTGCTTACCATGATCTTATGGATGAGCATGACAAGGCCATGTTGGAGGCCGTCAAAGCTTTCAACCCATACGATCTCTACAGCAAGAGTGATGAGGTTCCTAGCATCGAAGAGTTGAAAGTATGTTTTGTGCCCTACCCCTTACTATCATCATTGATATGACCACTAACAATATATATAGCCATACTACCTTGAACTCATCGATGAGTTCTTCCCAAACAAGGTCATCAAATGGTAGATGCTTGAAGTGATGGAGTTGAGAAATGGAAGTGGGAAGATATTGCTAGGGCGTTTTATTTTCAATTTTTCAAGCGACATATGCTACGACAATGCTATCAAAAGATGACGGCAGACTGAAATGTATTTTTTCCCCCTTTGCCCGCGGTGGTTTTCTGCTTTTTCCTCCCATGATGTGTCACATAGATCATTCGCTTCTTTCTACAGTATATGTCGAGGAAGCTTCTTCTGATTCCGATAGAGAATCAATAGTTGAGTCTATGACGAAACGAAAATGCAAAACTTTCGTGTCGCAAATTCTGAATGACTCCTATATCGTGCCTCTTTCTTCCTAATATACACAATAAGTGGTATAATTAGTTATTCAGTATGTGCTGCATAATGAAGAGAAGGTCTCTACTTAGGGTTTGTATAGGAGTAGTCATGTGATTTATCCCCTTTAACTAGGCGTGCTAGGTAGGTAGGTTAGGTAGGTACCTAGCCAGCGACGTGCAACAAAAGTTAGGTAAGGTATTTTATCTAGTTAAAGAATAATCTGGAAGCTTCCATTTACGCTATAGTTAGTTAGTATTATTTAGTACTGTAAACTTGAATTACTAGCTTAGTGGTGATGTGTAATAAAGGTGTAGAATAAAGGTGTAATGTAAGTGAACTAGGTAGGTAGGTAGGTGACCGACTAAACTATATTGGGAGTAGAATCTATACCTTAGGTACTATAGTAGTGCAGGAAATTTACCAGTAATTCTATGAGGTTGTGAGGTTGTGAGGTGATGCTGATACTGATACTGATACTAGGTAGGTAGGTAGATAGATAGGAGGAGATTTAGTGAGGTGGTAGGTAGTTTTATGTTGTATATGATGGAAAGTGTTGGTTGGTAAGGTAATAATAAAATTTGGGGTTGGGAGTTTTGTAAGAACTAGGTATTTCTTAGGAATTTGGAGAAATTGGAATATTTCTTGTGGGAGGGGGCACTGTTATGTGTACAGTAAGTACCTTAGTGTGCTTGACTTGTCTTGTCTTTGGTAATTAATTTGTCTTTATGTTGACGTGGGTGATTGAATTGGGGTTTTGACTAAAGAAAGCTGTTGGTAGTTGATACTATTATGGTATTTAGCGTTAAGCTGAATCTACTCTTTTTTTTTTTTTCATATTACGTAGGAATATTCACCTCCTGCAACAAGTCGTGTACATTAGTAGTAGCTAGCGAATATATACTCGCATGCAAAAGTAGGGAACACGAACTAGGTAGGAAGCATGAGAGTTTAAGCATCAATGATTATCGTTGCGCCCAGTATATTCATACCTGGAACTTCAATGGAGGAGTCCCACTAGCCATACTACATTGCCACATCAATCTCTTCGTATCACCCAACTGACCAGTAATAGAATGCAAGACGCCTTGATTATGAAAAATCACCAAATCTCCTTCTTCCCAAGCATGAGAATACACGTACTCCGCGGCCATAGTCTTCTTCTGGAAAGAATGACAGATTCTTCTCGCTTCGGCTAGATCATCGATCTTTGTCTCTTTTCCGGTTGATGGATTTGTCGTGATTAGAGAACGGACACAGGCTCCTAGGATTTGGAGGTGTGGTTGTGATGGTCGCCCGGGGTTCTTCCATACCATCTATTTTTAATGATTTTTATCAGTTTATGTTTTGAGAATAAAGAGGTTGTTACTTACGGGGTGTGATTGTACGTGCTCTTCACTCCATGCTGGAAGCTCGTTTAAATCTCTTTCTTGACCTACTTGTGCTATGGTGATTCCATCAGATGTTGCTTTGCAGTCTCTGATCCATTCATATGGTCTAGGTGCATAATTTATCGTCGTATTCAGAGCAAATTGTTGTTCTTCGGGCGTGAGAAGTGAGAAGGCGAGAGCTCCGGAGACAACTATATTTTCTCTTGATTAGTAGTCGCTCATTCAAACATGAATAGAGGCCATACAGGCTGTTGCGCCAGCTGCAACTGGTAATGTACTCCCATTCTCAAAAACAATCTTTTGTTTGGGGAGATCTGGGATGACAATTCCATGGATTAAGGTGACTTTTCCGGGCAAAGTTTCATAACACGGCATATCCATATGCCATCTATAAAATCGAGTCTGCCCATCCGCCAATTCCTCATCGCTCAAAGGAGTCCCATGAAACTCAGTATGGTTCTAAGACTTATCAACAACACAAATCAAAATCTTTATCGATTATTAGAATAAGGAAGGTATCTTACCACATGATTCAATTGCAACTTCTCAATTCCCATATACCCCTCAAACTTCCCATTCCCAATAATACTAACACTATCACAAGAAGGTGTTCTCGCAGCTACAGTCCTACTCAGAATATTCTTAGGATCTGCAACCGGCTTGCGACCTCCCGAATGCATGTTTATCATCTTATCGTCCCAGATTGCTGCCAGTTGAGGAAGTGTACTGGGCTCGATCCCATTTTGTCGCTTAATTACTAGGACGGAGTAATCGTAGAGCGCTTGACGGAGTAGGGATATGTCTTCGGGAGTTAGATTTGGGAGGGATAGGATCTGGGGTGAATTTGGGTTCAGTGTGACTTCGGCGCCTATCTGTGACTTTTTGGAGAGTTCGGGTGATAGTGGGTGGATTGTGAAGGATGGTGATGAGGGTAGAGTTGTTGATGGCATGTTTTATGCTTTCTTTTTTCACGTGATTGTTGAGGAGGTTAGAGTAGGTAGGTAGAGAGCTAGAGAAGATAGTTGGAATTCGACGTAGGGATGGTATTTCAATAATCTTATCAAGGCTGGTCTTTTCTTGAAAACTAAAGGTTCGTACTAATATAAGGCACGGATGAGATACAATCACAGCCGACAATCCGACTACCGCATACAGCCCACTCTTGCTACTATATTATCAGCCACTCCGCATGAGTTAGTATCTCGTCCGATAACACACTCTCCAATCACTTTTAGTGTTGGAACGTAAGATATCTATAGTAATGAATTCCGTGAGGCGGACCCAGCGACCACCAAAAGCATGCTATGGCAAGTTTCTTTCTTCTTTCTATTCAAAATTACTAGAACTTACAAAATTCTGATAAATACTAGCATGTGCAAAAAAGAAAGTGAAATGCTCAAAGACTATACCATGTCAGAGGTGTATTCTCTATGGGACACAGGATCAATGTACAAGAGAGCCTGTGCAACTTACCGTTTCTACTATAAGGCGAGACGAAGAAATGAATTTTCTGCGAGACTTGGCTCATGAAATTGAGACAAATACTGAAATCTGTAGGCCGTTGATTAAGAGTAGGCTTCAGCAAAGGCTTTCATATCTGGAGTCTGGGATCGTAGCTACGATACCAATGTCCAGTGAGGATGTTGCCAACGACAGTGCTTTGGACGACATAGAACCTCTAATGGTTCCCATTTCAACAGCAAGTAGTAGCAGCACAGTTGAAAGACATACTCTACCTATATGTCCTTCCTTAGGACCATCCAGTGTGAAAGATTCTGATATGTCTCAGTCAGCCACAACACTCGAGTATTTGGCATGGGGCAGACAATACAAACCAGCACATAATGGATTAAGAGAGCACATAGAGCTACCGCACAAGAGTTCCCCTATTATATTCAGCGATAATAATTCATCCTCTTTACCGAGTATAGAAATGGCAAGGGCGCTGGTAAAATTCCATATCGAATTTTTGCAATGGCATCACAATGCTTTCCATGCTCCAACTTTTGTCCAGGAGTGTGAAAATTTCTGGTCTGTTGGGAGGACATCCGATATGCTTTGGTTAGCTTTATACTTCTCTATGTTGAGTGTAAGTAGAGATATCTTCCTCTTGCTGAATGGAACGGCTCAAATATCTCTAGTCTGCAGCATGGTGTTTCCCGAAGTCACAGGCAGAAATCCTATTTCCAAGATGTAAGTTCCTAAAGAACTGAGAGAGGAAGAAACTTTGGTTCATTAATTATGCTAGGTAATCTGAAATCCTTATCTGCATCGTGGTATTCTGCAATGGTTTCTACATTGTATAGAAATAATTACCTAGGACAGCGTTCAAGTAAAGTCACTATCAAGATATAGCATTCAGCATTCTAACCAAGATGACTAGTCTACTCTTGTCAAGCCATAATCATTTCAACTCTTGTCGGTCACTGCCTCGGCCATAGTGACCTGAACACAGTTTTGATTAGCTCTGCGATTCGAATTGCTCAATGCATGGGGTTGGATAAACAAGGAGAAGAAGACGTTAGGAATCTTCCTTGGGAAAGTAAAGTGAAGTATGAGATTGCAAGGAGAGTATGGGGGCAACTTTGTATCCAGGACTATTTTGCGGTAGCCTTTGCCAATACATACAGTAAGTCTTCCTCATTGATCTCCATTGATCTCTCATTGAAGATAGAGAATTAACATAAAGTCTCAGTCGTCCATCCAAAGCAATATTGTACGCCGTTGCCAACCAATTGTAATGACGATACTCTAGAAGAAAAGCCAATGGAATGTCAAACTATTTCGTCATACTGTATTTCACTTGCAAAAAGTAATGACAAATTCTCTATTCAAAATATCCTGCAAATGCTGAAATTTGGTACAGTCGCTAGTTTGATGCCCGAAGTCATCGATGGGATATATGACTACAAGGAACCAATTCCTATAGAGAAACGCTACCAGCACATCGTAGACATGGATTTAAAAATGCGAGAGCTAGTTGCGAGTCTACCCAAATTTCTTCTTCGCAGTTCTTCTGAACCTGCTTTATATCCATGGGTCGATTGGGCCAGAATAACATTGACGATTAGTGCTGCTGACAAGGTTAGTAACATCAGAAAATTATCTGTACTAGATGCTAACATTTTTTTTGTCTAGATTGTTATGATTCACCGTTCATTTATCATCCGAAGTTTTCGATCGCCACTTTATGCATACACCAGAATGACATGTATCTCGGCTTCACTGACGATTTTACGCGAGTACGCAAAAGTGAGAGACATGGATGTAGCATCAGTCTGGATTGTCCCTGCTTTTACTATTGCAGCAGCTATCATTCTAATGCTTGACTTGCTACATAAGCCAGAGTCTGATCCTGGTATTGCGGCACACCGAGAATTAGTTCAGACTGCAGTGGCGGGTCTTTCATTAGACTTTGAGAATAGAATGGCTGTAAGAGGGGCAAAGATATTGGAGGCACTGTTGAAAGAAGAGGTTGAACGACACGGAAATACATCCTCGTCGGCGTCCGATGTTCAAATTCATACAGAGCCATCAACCGTAGAAAACACTGATTTCTTGACGGGAATTCACGCGCATCCTTCTGAGGGTCATCTGGGTTCGAAGCAAAGCTCCGCTAGATATTTGCAACCATCAATCAACTACGATGATTTGCAAGTCTGGTTTGACGAGTCCATGCCTTGCAGTAATAATAATACTGATGCCGGACTACTCCCACTGAGCGACCATAGATTCGAAACAGCGTACGGAGTTGACATGTTCTGAAGAATCCTTAGGACGTCTTTCAATGTAATATTCTTAGGGATACATATACTCTCAATAGCATGGACCTTCTTTCAATTCCTTAACATTTCGAGTCAAAGTAAACTTTCGCTCGAGTTTCGATCTTGTCCGGGATCTTATCAATCGTTATTTTAACTAAGAGGCGTGGGACATGCCCACTATCGGTGATTTTTCTTCTATCCGTAAAGTAGATCTAAACCTTATCAAGCAGAAAGCATGCAAGAGTGGTGGTTTAGGTGCTTCGGGCAAGTCTTGATCTTGTCCGAACTCTAAGCGAGGGAAGCGAGATAAGTTTGTTTATCTCACCTCTTTCAAAAATTTACCACATATATACATCTGCTATGGTCGTCCATTCCGACTAGCATTAGAGACCCCCAAAGATGGCTGAGAAAAAGATCTCTCAAAGCGATGGGCAGGATGTCTACGCAGGCATGAAGACGGATGTCGAAATTGGACAAACTTCGGCTTTGTCACACTCGATCGAGTCCTCGGAGGGAGGAAATGGCATCTTCTCTCGTATACTACGTAAAATAGAGATTGAACCTCAGCCAGGAAGTTTTGCTCCAGGACGGTGGAGCAACAAAGGTATAATCCGGGAATCATGTCCGAAGATGTGTGTTGACCATTTCGCCAGATCTTGATCCAGTACCGGAAAAGGACAGGACTTGGAGAACATACAACTGTGAGAATTTATCAGGTTAATATGTCTGAACTTTCCAGCTAATCTGGTCATAGATGTCATGTACTGGATATCAGACGCCTTCGGCCCTGGAAATTGGAGGTTAGGCAGTTCTTTGATTTCCCTCGGCCTCTCGTGGAAACTGACTCTTGGCGTCATCGCCTTGGGACATTTTCTTATCTCTCTGATAATCACTGTCAATGGAGTTATTGGAGCTCGCTATCATTTCGCCTTCACTATCCAAGCTCGATCAGCATTTGGTTTCAAGTTTAGCTTCGTTATGGTCGTGATCAGAATGATTGTCGCCATCTTCTGGTATGGAATCAATACCTACACAGGTGCTGAGTGCGTTCGTAAGTATTTCTTCTCTTCTCAAGTGTGAATTTTGTCTTAACTGACAGCTACATAGGCTCAATGATCTATGCTATGGCTCCAGGTTTTCGCAATATACCTAACCACCTTCCAGAGTCAGCTAATATCACAACTCAGATGATGATCTGTTTCTTCATATATTTCTGTCTTGTTATGCCCTTTCACTTTATCTCACCCCAGAAAATGAGATGGTTCTTCACTTTCAAGTCAACGTTTACCCCAATTGCTGGATTCGCCATCATGGGTTGGATTTTAAACGCCACGGGTGGAACGAATACTCCATTGTTCAAAGCTGGTAGTACAGTATCTGGGAGAAAGTTAACATGGGCTTTCATGAGCGCATTAAATGCTATGTTGGCAAATTATGCTACACTTGCTGTTAACATGTAAGCCTTTTCTTCTTGATTTATAAGGATTGAGGGTTGACGTCAAATAGTAACGACTTTACCCGGTATGCAAAGAAGTCCAGGATGACTTATATACAGATCTTCATTATCCCAGCGGCATTTCTGCTCATGGGTTTCTGGGGAATTGTAGGCGCTTCTGGATCTCAACTGCTGTATGGTGAGATTCTTTGGGATCCGTTGTTGCTCATCGATAGATGGACTTCACCTGGTGGTCGAGCTGGGGCATTTTTCTGTGGACTCGCTTTCTGCATGTAAGTCACTGCCAGATCTTTGATTCGCCATAAAAAGTGCTGAGTCCTAATTCATTTCACAGCGCTCAAATTGGAGCCAATCTAAGCGCCAATGCAATTGCTGCTGCCAACGATATGAACGCCATGTTCCCTCGTTACATCAATATAAGGAGAGGTCAAATCCTAACTGCTATCATTGGGTATGACCACATTCCACTGGATAACATGTTTTCTAAACTAATATTTAAAGTGCGTGGGTTTTAACACCATGGAATATTCTCACCTCAGCCGCAGGTCTATTGAATTTCCTGTCAGGATATACCATCTGGGTACGTATCCTCTAATACAAACTTCATGAAACTCGACTTCTGATATATACAGCTCGCTCCTATCTCAGGAATTCTCTTGGGAGATTACTACTTCGTGCGTCGCCAGAATTTGATCGTCGAGGAATTATATAGACCAGATGGTATCTACAACTATGGAAATAAATATGGTACCAATTGGCGCGCTGTGGTAGCCTTCAATATAGCTTGGATACCACTTCTTCCAGGATTCTGTCAATCTGTAAGTGTCTTTAGTACTGATTTATTTGTTTATTTTGTTGATCAAGTACAGATTAACTCGAATATCGGCCTGAGTCAAGGTGGGGTAGACCTGTATAACCTTGGATATATTTATGGCTTTTTCAGCAGTTTGACTGCATATTGTTTATTGAGCTATATCTGGAAACCTACGTCGACACTACATCATCACAGTCAGTGAGTTAACAGTGGATGTTTAATGGGTTAGCAAGGATGGAAAGAAGAATGGTGAACTCGTACTCTAACTATGTTTTCAACCAAAACTAGTAACTCAGCTACTTAGGTCCAGTGGCTTTCCCAAATACAGCATGCTAGAGTGAGTAACCAAGACGCGTAAATTAGTCGAGTCACCTATTCGATCAAACATACTCCTATGTGATTGATATAGAGTACAAGTTTTCTTTTACAGCGTTGTATGCTATTGAACTACCCCAACCTTCATCATTCTATCAACTCCGTGAGCAGCGACAGCATCCTTGGATTTAAACCTCTAAGCACTAAAAAGACCAACAAGAACCCCATTGGCATTACCAAGCGTCATAGAAATATTCTCCTTCCAGTCTCGGGAATCACGACTTTCCATTCTAGGAAAAGATTGGATTATTCGAGTCACCATGTATGACGCAGTGGTCAAGGCCAATTGTTCTATCATGTTGTCCATGTCAATACTCATCACTTCCCAAATGTTGAAGGAGAATTTCACTCACGCCCTGGACAGCTTCTAGGTCCTATGTGAAACGGGAAAAATCCTCCTCCGTCCATCTTGAGCTTCTCCCACCTCTGCGGCTTAAATTCGTTGGCATCTGGCCCATAGATATCAACTCGACGGTGGGCTGAATAAGAAGAGAAAACTATGCCCTGGCCTTTCTTGACGAGAATCTTAGAATTGATGTCTTTACCGCCGTTGAAGGGGAGAGTGGTGTTGTGTTTTGCTATCCTCATATCGAAGGGGACAGGAGGGTATAGACGTAAAGCTAAGGCCAAATCAGCAAAGCAATATTTCAAGAAGATATTGGAAACATGAACCTTCATTTAAAACATATCGCAAATAGGTGAGAGATTTAAGTTGGTCGTATGTCGCGGGCTCGGAACCGCATACTTCAATTATCTGCTCCTTCAACACTCTAAATGCAGTCTCGTCTCTTGCTAGCAACCAAAACGTCGCCGAGAGCAAACTTGGCATTGAATCTACTCCAGCAAGAACCACATTCGAGACTTGGTCCCTCAGAATCTCCAAATCCTTCTCCTCAGCCGCTAGCGAGCTTACAAAACAATAGCTTTGACCTTCAAATACTTTTTTCGAATCCTCCTTCTCACCGTGTTTATCCAAAGCTTGGATGGCAAATCCTTGGACATGGCCCCGGAAAGTCTCGCCCGCTTTAGGAAACTTGCGTCTTCCAACGATCCAATGAAATGGGCCCCAGAAACCTTTTTCTGCAATAGTATCCATGACATACCTTATCGAGTCTGCAACCCTTCTCTTCTCATAACACTGATCCTCCAAGAGAGAATCTAGTGAAGTACCAAGTCCAAACTCTGTCGCGGTGTCCATGGCCAACCTCGAAAATAGCTCTTGCAAATCAACCGTGGCTCCATCTCTAGGAATCAAGGATGCAAATCGCATAAAGTGTCTCTCAAGCTTCTCGAAATCGACGATGGCACGATAACGCGAGAATTGATCACGGAGCTGTTCCCGAGATACTGTCCACTCATGGCCATCAAGCGTTAAGACACCACAGGTAGAAAATTCCTTAAAGAGATGCTGTCGCGTGACGGCTGTGTCAAAATCATTGAATTGGACTGAGAGAAGATGTTTTACATTCTCCGGGTTGGAGGTGAATATGTAATCTTCACCGAGTATCGTGGATGCGAATGTGCCGTTATGTTTTTCGAATAATTCCTTTGTCCAAAATAATAAGTTTGATTTCTGGAAGTTGTATGTGATTCTCAAAGGCATAGCCAGCCCTAGTATGTCGAAGCTATTTTCCCGTTGAACATTGTGACATTGATTGGCTGCTGCGTATTGGCGCAGAGCATTTGCTTGTGTGTGATTTTCTTTGCAGTCCAAAGGACAGCTAAGACAACTACGAGATAGACAAACATCGGCATATTATCGTCTGGATTGTAAGAACAAGTCAATAAAATATGCAGAACTACGAAGTAGTATAGTAACGAAACCTATAGTATCTGAGTTCTAATGTGCTGGGTGAAGTGTAAGAAATCCTGCTTGAGACATTGATCCTGTACAATAAGATGGCTACATTTCCCCTCCAGTGAAACTCCATCAAAGGCGGCGAGTAAGACTGACTATTCTGTAACCCAAGTATACTATTACACTCAGTTTTGCTAATCGAAATGTCCGTCATCTCAGTCGTTCAGCATCCTAGCTTTGAAATTCCTAATGGCACAAAGGTTGGTGCCAGATGGAGAGAATTAGGTTCTACGCATACACTCTTCATAGCTTATTAATTTGACAGGAAATCGATATTTACAGAATGAAAAAAAAATCTGTGCTCCGTGTAGCCATTCACAGGCCGAAAATCTACTTGGTTGTGCCTGTACTGTAAGGGGGCAGTCCGGTACTGGAGCCAGTTCATGATAATCACTTTGTAGGAGATTATTCCAAATTGTTATCCGTTAAGATAAAAGAGATAGATTTAAGTAGCCTACTTAATTTGAGTAACTTAGCTATTGAAAATGGCGTCTTACAAAAGCAATATATGCAGTACTGAACTTGTGTCTGTACCGTTGTATCCATTGTGTCAAGTACTATACAATAGCACTGTACGATCAACTGGTAATACTCAACCACTCTTGGAACAAAAGCCCTTATGCGACTTACAATTAAATCATCATTTAACCATACTGCTTCTGTCTTACACACGACTTTGGTGCACAGATCTAGTGTACCTCACGTACTCTCCGGAATTACACAAACTTTGTGCTAGTTCCGCGATCTACCTTCTTTCCTCTCTGCTTTGCCCTAGTGAGTGAGATCCATTCATAGGTGACATTGACGTAGGACTCGAAACAATGCGATTTATTTTGACGGTCACCGAGTTTTGTACAACCCTTAAATCTCCATTTTTATTGTTGATACAGGAAGCCCTTGTCTGGTAAAAGACTAACAGTAGCTTGGAATGAGGTGAAAGACAGACTCGGGGTGTATCATAGTACAACGAAAGCACCACCTATTTGTGATAACATGAGATCTCACCGTAGCATAAAGTCTACAAATGAGCTGAGAATGCTCTCCAGCATACCAATAGACATAACTATAAAGATTAGATTGATACATGCGGAAGTCTTCAAAACGGGGCAATACTTATATCATCAGTATCAACATTTCGCAATGGAAAATGCCATTTTTCAGCACAACAATGGACAATAATTTACTTAAGCAAGATGTACAGCGTTGCATCTCCCTCGCAATCGACTATGCCATAGAACACCGCCAAGCTGATGGGCATTTCTGTGGAGAGATGCAATCAAACTCGACTATCACTGCGGAGTATATCTTCATGCGTCAAGCTTTAGGAATCGATCTGAAGTGTGATGCTCCGGCTTTAATAAAGTGGCTCCAAGCAGACCAAAATTCAGATGGTTCTTGGAATCTTGGACATGGCCTCCCGGGAGATGTTTCTACCACTGCTGAGGTCTACCTTGCTCTCAAGATCCTCGGTGTACCTGCGGATGCACCACCTATGTGCCTGGCCCGCCAATTCATGATCAAAGTTGGTGGGATAGAGAAGGTCCGCGTGTTTACACGTATCTTCTTCGCCATGTTTGGCCTATTCCCTTGGAAAGCGGTACCTCAATTACCTCCGGAGCTCATCCTTCTACCACCACAGATGCCTATCAATATCTATCGGTTATCTTCTTGGGCACGAATTACTTTGGTTCCATTAATAGTAGTGGTGAATCAGCAGCCACTATTCGAACTTCCAAATGGAAAATCGGCACAGAACGACTTTCTCGATGAGCTATGGTGTAATCCGGCACGGAAATCCATTCCTTACGCTCCATCTCTGCTCAAGATCTGGTGGAATGAGGGTATCTTCAGTTGGAGCCTCGGATTCACTGCTGCAGATTTAAGCCTTTGCTATCTGAAAAATATTATTCAATATACCCCATTACGAATCTTGCGGAATTATGCAACCCAGAGATGTGTTGCCTGGATTCTGGAACGTCAAGAAAAGTCTGGAGATTGGGCTGGCATATTTCCACCTATGATAAATGCGCTTCTTATGCTCCACGTAGAGGGCTACAACATCGACAGTGATCCTGTTTGTAGGGGTTTGGCTGCCATGGAACGGTTTGTTTGGAAAGATAGAGAGGGAATGCGCGTCCAACCATGCGTGTCGCCTGTTTGGGACACCATACTAATGACAATCGGACTTCGTGATTGCGACATGCCAGCATCTGACAAGATCTTGATACAAGCCATGGATTGGGTCTTGAAACGACAGCTTCTTGGGCAAGAAGGTGATTGGCGCGTATATCAGCCACAGCTAAATCCTGGAGGTTGGTCATTTGAATACCACAATAGCTGGTACCCAGACGTGGACGATACCGCAGCTGTTATAATTGCTCTTGTGAAGCAAAATCCCAAACGCAAAATCTCGTCATTTATCTTGAAAGCCATAGAGTGGCTCTTGGGTATGCAGAACACCGACGGTGGCTGGGCTGCGTTCGATGTGGGAAACGACAGGCTATATCTGAATCGAATTCCATTCAGTGATATGGAAGCTTTGTGTGATCCAAGCACAGCAGATGTGACAGGTCGTGTTCTGGAAGCTTTTGGGATCATTTGCAGTGATGATACTCACGAAATTGATATTGTATTAGGGAAACGAATGCAGATGGCTATGCATCGCGCCATTAGCTACTTAGCTTCCGTTCAAGAGCCTGGTGGCTCATGGTGGGGTCGATGGGGAGTGAATTACATTTACGGAACAAGCAATGTTCTTTGTGCACTTGCTTACTCAGATGGAGGACGAACAGAAAATATGGTCAAACGAGCAACCCAGTGGCTGAAAGATACCCAGAGAGCAGATGGAAGTTGGGGTGAAGGCTTGGATACATATCTCGAGCCTAAGTCTCTCGGCAAAGGCGAGTCCACTGCTTCTCAGACTGCATGGGCATTAATGGGACTTCTTGACCATATCCCAGTTACCGATAAGGCTATTGAGGGAGGTATCCGGTTTTTAGTCTTAACACAAATAGAACAAGGCAACAAAGGGGCGACTTGGGTAGAACCACAACATACCGGGACTGGCTTTCCAGGCCACTTCTATCTCCGTTACGATCTCTACCGCCATTACTTCCCTATGATGGCGTTAGGCAGGTACGCTTCTAGAATGAGAAACGAAATGCAAAGTAACCGAGAGAAAGAAGGTGGATGATTCTCGTGTAGAAATGAATTTTAACATACTCAAAGGAAATATGGAGATTTGTTGCTTATGCTGAGCATGATATCCGACTTGTGTATACACCCTTTGTATAGGCAAAATAGAGGATTATAGCCTAAGGACTTGTGGTTACTTAGTATACTGAGGTAAATTTAAGCCTCTTAGACTAAATTAAATCATGGAATCAAGCCTCTGATAGCGAATAATGTAAACTCTATAATTTTCTCAAATCAAATATCTTATCTACTTGTATATTTGGACAACTAGGTAGGTAGGTAAGGTATATAACTTAACAAGCGAACCCTTAATTCCTATTTTATCACCGCTTCATTTACGGGTAGATGGTACTTTAGGTATGTGACAAATTATGCAAAACAGGCTAAAGAAAATAGGTTTATCGTAGAGTAATTCGCTTCAAGGCCTTATTAGCCTCTAGGTACAGAAGCGACTGCAATTTACAATTTAGCGAGGCTGAGGAACAGGCAAACCTAATAAACAACTAACAATCATAACGGTTGGGAAATATGCTTTAACTAGCAGAAACGGGTAAGGTAATTAATGATTTAGCGGCTATAAGAGAAAGACTTAGTCTAAACTTATTGTATTAGTAAAGATCCGATGAATATTACCCGTCAACCTGACACCCATTTCCCGGTTCTGGGGACTGAGGAGAGTGCGGGGCAATGTATTGTCAAGGCGTCCACAAGCCAGGCTCTTTTCGGAGGTTTGAAGCGAACAGATTTTCGGTTTTAAGTCCATGGAACAGTGGCATTGAATGCAGCAAGAGGCAAGTTATATATACATACAGGTCACTCTGTCCTCTCCCTCTGGGGCTTGCTCCTAAGACTCCAAGTAATGGTAACTTGGCAAGGACATATACGGAAGGTGTCAGCATTTCGACAAAAAGGACAAAGATCGAACGATGGCTGCACAGGTAGGGTTGCGACAAGGATTCTGCTCACCTACAGTAGCTCGCCTAGCTGAAAACCACTAGAAATAGGGAAGGTCATCACTTCCATTCCGCAAAAACTCATCAAGTGGTCTCTTTAAAAGGAAGCATTCTAGCCCATGATGTCGACGGATCCCCAATGGCGAGAATCCAGATCAGACTACTTTTCGCTTCTTAGCACTCTTACAAACCGCTATTCGAATCTCAAATACCTGCCCTATTTCATCCGAGATCAACACTCATATCCCGTACGAGTGACGGTCCTCGAATTTCATCAGGATAAGGTAGTACGAAAGAACTTCGGCGACATTGACCAGTTCGACGCCTTTGAAGAACTGCAAGTCTACCTCGAGTCTGCGCCTCGTGACACGCCGCAGTATCGCCTCTATCTTGTCGAAGAGTACGTATTTTATTAGAAAAACTTCGTATCGACCGAGATCTAATTTTGATTGGTTTTGGTTGATTTTGATTGGCTTCTTCTTTGAATTCTTTTCCAGGCAACTCATTGCTCACTACGTAAATTCCATAGTTTAAACGCACAGTATATCGATCTTCTCGGCTCAATTCTCAATGTAGACGGCGCAGTGTTTGCGTCTCAAATCCGAGCCCAGCATTTTTCAAGCCCAGAACACACAGGTCACGCTCCTAAACTAGCGTCTTTTCATAACCCTCATAAGTCCTTTACGCTAAAATACTACGAGGCACGATTCTTCGTCGACAAAACTATAGACTACTTCTCTTCAGACCTATTGACAGCTGCCAATGTGAGGCGCCAAATTACCTTCGGAATCGGAGTGAAAAATGCTGCGCAAAGAGACCCAATACGAGGACATGTTGGTTTCATTCGGCGCAATACGTCCTTTTGGTCGAGGCAAGAGAGTAATGGTGGCTGGAACGGTTTGTTTCTCTTCCATGTCCTCTTAAGCTCTATTCCTAGCTCATTCAGATTTTAGCGATTCTTCTTCTCGACCCAGGAATGAGCGATCACCTGCTTTTCCCAAACCGAGATAATCCTAGAGAACCTCTACGTTCAATCGTCAAAACTGAACTGTTTCAGGGCGGATACCGAGATTTTACTTCATGGCCATCATGGTCATCTTGTCCTTCGTTCCCGCTTTCTGCTGAGGAGCAGTCGAGGCTCCGTGGACCAGAACGTATCTCCCTCTTAGACGACATTTGCCATTACTGGCAGTACACAGCTAGCCAAGAGCAAAGAAAAGATGCAATCAAAGACCCATTCAAGAGTACACAATTCCAGCTACATATTATAGCATCGATATGGATGAATTCCTTAGATCACATCTACGGCATCCTCAACCCACTAGAAATGATGCTGATGCTGTGGTCAATCGAGCACATGATATCGCCGAACCTGAGCAACAAGGCTAAAGAGGGCTATATGCACAATTTCACAAGAGCGTTGAACGAAAACAACACACTACGCAGGAGGCTGAACTGGTACATATCGGAAATGGAGACAAACATGCTCGCCTTGGGATTTTCACCGTCGTCTCCTTCCTCAGATCCATCCGACCACGAGAAAAACTTCCGTGTAATATATGAAAAGCTTCTATCATACCGATCTTGGTCCGAGAAACTTCTCGACATCGTCACCACGCAGATGAATCTCACCGAGACGCAAAAGTCAGTTGCCGACTCAAATTCGCTCTCCAGGTTGACGATCCTCGGCTTTATTTTTGTGCCCGTCAGTTTCGTTTGTAGCTTCTTTAGCATGGGCGGCGATTTCGCTGTAGGGGAGAGTAAGTTCTGGATATACTTCGCGGTCACCATACCACTTACATTCGCTATCTTGATTTTGGGATTTTGGAACTTTTGGTGGAGGAAGTTGGCTCAGAGGAAAGAGGACACGGGGTCCTATCCTTGGGAGCGGATGCACAGAAGGCGAGGGGAATGGTAGTAATAGATCTTCATATACAATAAATGGGAAACCGGGAGTAATGCGTTGATATTTTGATTTCTGAATCTTTGTTCGGTGTACTCTGTGTTGGGCTTGGATGATGGCCAGAAATCTAGGTACGAGTAGGTGAGAAATCAGAACAAGACGAGCCCCTAACCCCTACTTACTCGTATGGAATTTTTTTATTTATATTTGAATCCCTACAAATCGTCAAGCAAAACGGCATCAACTTAGAATCTTTTCTTTTCTTCTTCGAGCGTTCTTCCTACACCCTCCGTCTGATATATGTGGTAGTCATTTCTTATAGCTAGACGTGCGTATATCTGATTCGATATAAAAATAGCATGCTCAGAAAGACCGCTTCCAGAATGGCACGCGCGCCCACAGAATTGATTGAGGAGCTGGACGTTGCTATCGGTTCAAAGAGCTTATCCAAGAGAGACCACATCTATGTCGAGTCTGGTTGGCGACGTGCGAAATTTCTTGCCCTCGCATTACCATGTAGACTAATACCATTTTAGATCCGGATCAGATCAATTCGCCTTGAAGGACATCCCCAAAAACATATTCTCTAGCTTCAATGAGAATATCCGGCCCCAGATTCGCGATAGCCCTTACATACAGCTACCGCTTGATATCATTCAAGATCAGCACATATTTGTATATAAATATCTAACGGAAGACTTCGTAAGCCTTATCAGGAAGCAAATCCCGATGAAAGACAGAAAGCAAATTCTCAAGGCTGGTCTCAAGGGTATTGTTGAACTACATGACCGACAGATTGTACACCTAGGTAAACGAGAGACTTTTATACCCGTATTGTGTAGGGCTAAGGTCCAAGAATTAACAGTCTGTAAATATCAAGCTCGACAATATCATGGTCAACTGTTGTCGCGCTGGTCAAGAGACGATAGTCAAAAAGGTTCAGATTACTGATCTTAAAAACGTAGCTTATCTTCCTAAAGGGAGGTGTATTAAAGGAATGTTAGCGGGCAATGACAATTGGTGCAGTCCCGAGGCACACTTCAAACGTGAACTCAGCAAACCAATTGACATCTTCTCCTTTGGCATCGGGGTAAGTGTTTTCAATTCAAGTAGAGAACCACCACGCGTTGAAATAGCTCTTTAGTGTATCTATGCTGTTCTCGGACGCGTCATCTTTTGCCCCCGATGAAGATTTCCAAAAACATCAGGCACAAGGTGCACTGCCTGCTCTTATTCGGCTGCAGCGTCAAGTTTCGTATTTCGGAGACCAGGAAGGCATTAATGGACTTATGAAGCACGTTGGAGACGACGAAACCAATTGCCAGGTTCTACAAATGCTGTGGGATGAGCGGTCTGAGGAACATATCCCATATAAATCAATTTCGGAGTGGCCTGATGTTGAATATGTAGTTTTCAAGGATCTAATTCACGGACTAACAAATCTGGATCCTACGAAGAGGCAGACTGCGCGTGAGGCACTAGGACATGCATGGTTCTCAGGGATTACAAATTAGGTGCGTTGTAAGGTAACCAAGATTGTTGGAAGATTTTGTGAATATTTTTCATTTATATGTTAAATTATAAATTGTTTGTCTCAATGAATAAGTCGCCACGCTTTAATTGAAGTCTTATGTTGATGGACGGGAGGTTCCAGCCAAAAGTCACGCAATTATAGGCTACAAAGCCTGTAGCACAAATATTACAGCGGCCTACTACCCTATAATCACTATTTAAGTAGCCTATAGGGCTCGATCGTTTAGTGATTAAGTAATATAGTTGCTTTGCTAGCCTTGTAGTAGGGGTTTGCTTAGGTAATATAGGCACCATATAGTGTCCTGTCTTTAGTATCTAAGCGCTAAAAGACTCTGTCAGGAGTAGTCGATACTAGCCCCTAAGAGGACGCTATAGCTATGGACTTTATAGCCTATATTCGCATGACTTTTCCATGGAACCTCCGTATAAAAGGTTTAGTAGTTAGCTATTTCGTATACCTTGAGCCGTCGCTTAATCAGAGCCACTATGTCTTGCAATTGATGTTCTCACTTTCCTTTGTAGGCCTCTTTTCTTCACGATGAAACTGCTCTAGCCTTTTGCAACTCCTGCTAAAGCACCTAGTTTCTTCGATTCAAAATACAAGAGGAACAACGCCGACTGTTTATTTCTGGCCAAACTTTTATCACCCAAAGACTTCTTCGGTTTCCGTGAATTCATATACGATGCGCTGTCTTGAAAATTTCAGACATTAAGCTCTCTAGACCTGTGTCAAAGTATACTGTACGAGTACCCTCGCTTCCAAGACTTACAAAGACGGTGTCTCTGTTTCTAGAATCTCAAAGGAAGGTTTTAGGTAGTCTAGCACAATCATTTGTACTTGTGACTCTAAAGGTATAATTTCAGAAATTCGATAGAATATTGTCTCAAGTCCTATTGTATACATTGTGAGTTCCTGTCTTCGCCAGGACTCTTCTTCTTAAGACAGCTTGAAATTGAAGCTAGTGACAAAGAACTGCGCAGATTAGAGAAATGTATAAATATCTTAATCTTTACTGAACAAACTATCCAATTTTCTCATCGCATTTCACCAACAACTGCATTGCATTACACTTCTGGCGCTGGTCGCTTTTATTTTTACCCTTAATAACATCACAACTTTCATTTTCATCCATCATACCCACAAATCACCCCTTAGAAGCTTACACCATAATTATCCCGTTTTTCTTTTACTATTCTCCCTTTCCAGAGTCTCGCAACCACCTCTACAAAAGTCAACAGATATGAGCCTCTTCCTAGATAACTACCCTCTCCATATGATCGAATTCGTCCATGGGCTCCCAAACCTGGAAGTCCCTTCGAACAATGGCATGCTACCGAGATCCAAAATAATTTTACAAAGAAAGGGAAAATTCAGGGACCCATTGTCTATTTCGACCATTACACAAATGTTATGACAATTAGAGTCTTATTATTAGGACACAAACCCAAACACCTCGAAACGGTACTAAGGAGTTTTGTCCAGAGAGAAGGTGGAAACCTCACGTCATCTCAAATCGAAGGACGACAACGATACCAGTTTCTCCTGCAACAATACATCCACATAGCCCCCGAGAACGACGACCTACTTCTCGAGTATTACAACGCCTTCAACGAATGTTTCTTCTTCGGATCACTGAAATCACTTTGCAAAGTTCAATTTTTCAGTCCAGAAAGCATGCCAGAACTCGATGGTTGTTGTTGCTGTGATTCTCCCGAGATCCCCAACAACTTCATGTGTCTCATCAAGATCCGAAACAAAGCAAATGAAAACAGGAACCTGAGCAATGAGACTAGACTTAGAGATTATCTCAGCACCTTACTCCATGAGATGCTGCACGCCTTCTTCGATGTTTACACCTATAGATTCGATGCACAGTCTATGCGTATCCAGTACCCAGGACTTGGGATTTCAGGTCATGCCTGTCCGTGGCAAAGTTCTGCATTGAGTCTTGAGGATGCAACTGCTAACCTGTATGGTGGTCGTCTCTTGACTTGGGTCGTATGGAAGGCGTGGACACTGAATTTTCTGAGAGTGGTCAGTCTCCGCTTCAGGAGGACTTGGACTACTGGCGATTGCAGTGGAGGCATTAAAGTAGAGCGCTGTTTGCGTAGTTGGCTTAGGCATGAGGGAAATTAGATGGCAGCAATGGAAAAGCGATTTGGGTTTTTATAGTGTTACTTATTACTTATTTTAAAGAGACTGTTCTCTATTTGTTGGATAAATTGGGAATGGCTATCACTCACTTTGTTTCAAAAAATCAACATAACAAGGCCTAAGATAGCAGCATGTAAATAGGGGTTCGCTTAATATTAAAGCCACCCCCCTTTATTGGCGATTTGAGGCTGAAAGCTACTGAATGTCTTTCGGGTTTAATGTAAACTCCGAACCCCCACAGAATATGGGACACCAGGACTGTATAGGACGAAGTGAGCGGTGAAGACAATATAGACAGGGTGAATATAACGAAAAGGAGCCCAACACAATTTGAAGCTCTCTTAAGACCCTGATTCTTTTTTAACTTGAGTAGCCGACTTGATTTGGGTAACCAACTTACCCTTTCTTAGTTCCATTTTGAGTGACTGACCTGATTTTGGATAATTTACTTAACTTGGGGAACTCACTTAATTTCAGGTAACGTAGAATACAGGAGCGTGGAAACTGAGAGTTGACCATACCACTATAAGGCTGGGCGGATCTGAAAATTGTTCCAGGCCGCCTTAGCCTAGCATAAGTGGAACACATGCTCATCCGAGGTCGTACAAACATGATAGGAAACGAAACATGTGAAGTTTTTTTGGAATCTTCGTGATGCATAGTTCGCTACATGAAAATCCCAGGATTTGTTTTCGAGCAACGGTCATTCCTCGAATACAAAGCTGTATTAGACCCATTATCCCCTTGCACGAACCCGCCCCATTCGTTGTCCAACATATCGTATGATCATCCATCCATTTGTCCTAATTAGCATGAAAGCCCGAGCCCACACCTTACGCCTTTCCTTGAAATTTGGCTTATCTTTGATGGTATCGAGGTTTTTATTGGGTTTTGAAAAGAAGGATTGCGCAATGCCCAAGGTAGAAGTAGATGAAGTGCTTCGTTTCTGGAAGAGAATTAGTCGGGTACTTGAGGGGTAGAACGGTGGTGGTTCTCTTATAAAACATTGAGTTGAGGAAGGAGAGAGGTGGTAGGCTGACCATGCGTCACAAAGGATCCAAAGTTTCTGCCTACGATGCAGTGCCATGTTGGCCCTTTTCTCTCATCAAACTGTGTGGGGTGTCAGTTGGGATCTAATCGCATCAAGGATAATGAAGGGGTATTTACAGTCTTTTTGATAAATTGTGCAATGTCCTACGGAAATACGTTAGAACATTCCGAGAAAATTGAGGGGAAGAGAAGAGGGGTTTAGCAAGGCTGGAAGGGAGATATGCATGAGGGGCTCACCTTTTCGATGCTGAACTTGGACATGCCTTCTTGCGCTATGGGGAGTGTTAACTCGAGTCAACCTGCATACAGACGTTATAGGCTACTTACCAATATCAATGGCCTCTTGTTGCATGTCCTCGGTCTGCTGGTCGTCAGTCGCGTCGCATCTCAACATACCAGCACCGCGAGTAGCGTGCAGAGCCACTCACCATATCCGCAGATTTGATCTGGGCTATAAGAGCGAAAGTAAGCAAGAGTACAGCCACGGAAGGAAGTCTAAGCAGGAAAAGAAAAGAGGATGAGCTACTACTCTACCTTGATACGTACCCTCCAGCTTCTCCTTCGGATTGACAGCCTTTTCGGAAGACATGATTACGTCGCCAGTCGAGATAGCAATGCCTGTACGCTTGTGCGGTCTACTAAGGAGGACGCGAGTGCCTTTCTCGTAGTTTACTCTCTGGAGATTTTCCACAAGTTTGTGGTTGGGGACGGGGAGGTTATTGTGATGGTGAGAAGAGCGAAAGGAATCCACTGGGTCGAACAGAAGAAGTCACGACGCTGAGAATCGGTCAAAAGTGCCAATGAATAAATCGAGTTAGTTGGGGGGTTTTTCGCAGGATGTAGGAAAGTGGTTCTCCTGACGACGAGGTTGAGGTAGCAGTGAGGCTCGCTGCTGTG
The DNA here is from genome assembly GCA_009805495.1 of Pezicula neosporulosa. Taxonomy (NCBI): domain Eukaryota; kingdom Fungi; phylum Ascomycota; class Leotiomycetes; order Helotiales; family Dermateaceae; genus Pezicula; species Pezicula neosporulosa. Next base: position 646,947 of record SELE01000002.1, read on the forward strand.
TTGATCTGAGCTATGCACGGGCCAAGTCATGCTTGACGCTGCTTTTATCTCGGGGGACGCTATCGAAAAAGCGGCGCTATTTTGTGGGGTATGAGAATTTCTACGTAGCGCCGATTTTCTGGACTCTAAATTCTTCGTCGCGCTGAAAGCATCCGCAGAAGTTTAACAAAATGATGGCTTGAGCACCGCATTCTACCACACCACAACCCTCCCCCCTCTCCTAACTTCTACAAATATGGAGTCTTCCTCATCTCGAATCTTCATCAGTGGCCTCCCACCAACCATATCTGAGGATGAATTCAAAAAACATTTTGGAGCAAAGCAATCCATTACCGACGCGAAGTTAATTCCACACCGGAGGATTGGCTATGTTGGCTACAAGACCCCAGAGGAGGCCGCAAAGGCTGTCAAATACTTCAACAGATCATTCATACGGATGTCCAAGATTGAAGTCAAGGTTGCGAGACCTGTGAGTTGGAACTTCCCATGTCTTGATCCTACTATCTCTAACTGAAACTTCTTTAGATTTCTGACCAGACACTACCGACCTCACGAAAAGCTCAACGCGAGCAGGAACGAGAATCTTCAAAGCAGAACAAAATCAAGAAGCAAGCTGAAGCAGCTGCAAACGCGACACTCAATGCGGGGACCAAGAGGAAACGTAGCGACGTGGATGAAGCGGATCCAAAATTGAAAGAGTTTCTGGAAGTTATGCAACCTGCCTCCAAATCGAAAACATGGGGTGAGTCCGCGACGGAAGATGGCAGCAACGAACCACCTTTAAAGATGCAGGCGATCGAGGTCCCGGAAGCAGAAAGTGATGGAGAATATGAGTTGGTTCCAAAGAAACCAAGCAAGAAGAGTCCAGCGCCTCCTGTTGGATCATTACCTCTGGTCATCGAACCTGCGACAACAACTCCTGTTGTGGTTGAAAACGCCGTGCCAGAAAAGGGTGACGAGCCCATGCCTGATGCTGGTGCCACAGACGATGACTGGCTCCGAAGTCGCACGAACAGACTGTTAGATCTTATGGATCCGGAAGATATTGCCGCTGGACTCGCCAAGCCAGAAACGCCGGTTCCGAGCACCATTGCTACGGCTGAAACGACTGTAAACACAGCCGACCAATCCGAGCAGCATGTAGAAGAACAGTTGGATGAGGCAGAAGAGGAATTAGATCACACCGATCCTGTAATAGAGGAGATCAGGACCCATGGCCGGTTGTATGTGCGCAATCTACCGTACAGCGCAACAGAAGATGACCTTCGAACGCATTTTGAGCCCTATGGCTCGTTAGAAGAGGCAAGTTGCCCCAATTTTTCTTATTTTGATTTCGTGTTTCGTGATGAATATCCAGATAGGGACAACTTATGCTTACGAGCATGTGATGAGAACTGGACGAATATTTTAGTAGATGCTTCGTGTTTTCTGACAAACATTCATCTATAAGCTTGGCATTTGATCTCTTTTTTGTACCACTCGACACTAACCGATACCTACAGGTTCATCTTCCAGTTGATGCTGCAGGTACCAGTAAAGGTTTCGTATTTGTACAATATACCGATCCAAATGCAGCTGCAGAAGCGTTTCATAATTTGGATGGCGAGCCTTTCCAGGGAAGGCTTTTGCACATTTTACCTGGGGCTGCAAAGCGAGAAAATAAGCTTGATGAATTTGCCATCTCGAAGCTACCTCTCAAAAAGCAAAAACTAATCAAGAAAAAGGCCGAAGCCTCGTCAACCTCCTTCAATTGGAACTCTCTCTACATGAACCAAGACGCCGTAAACTCGTCCGTTGCTGCTCGATTGGGCGTATCGAAGTCGGAGCTTTTGGATCCGACATCTGCTGATGCAGGAGTAAAGCAGGCAATAGCAGAAACGTCCGTAATCCAAGACACCAAAAAATACTTCGCAAATAACGGCGTTGATTTTGATGCCTTTAAGAAGCGGGAGCGAGGCGATACTACCATACTCGTCAAAAATTTCCCTTATGGAATGTCACTAGAAGAGCTCCGAAAGATGTTCGAGGAATTCGGACAGGTGCTTCGGGTGTTGATGCCACCCACTGGAACGATTGCAATTGTCGAGTTTTCCCAGCCAACGCACGCCAGAGCAGCCTTTGCCAGCCTTGCTTACCGGCGGATGAAAGACTCCGTTTTGTTTCTAGAGAAAGCTCCCAAAGGTTTATTCACTAGCGTCAGCAGTAATGTTACAGTAGCGCCATCAGACAGCCTGGCGGCCAAACCTGCAGAACAGAAACTGTCAACATCAGACCTTCTTGAGAGGGAAAGTGCTACCGAGACAGCTGATACCAGCACCCTTTTCATCCGTAATCTCAATTTCACCACCACAAGTGCCCGTCTTACGGAGATCTTCAAACCTCTGGATGGCTTCATGTCAGCACGTGTTAATACAAAGACTGACCCAAAGAAGCCAGGCCAAGTCCTAAGTATGGGTTTTGGATTCTTAGAATTCAAGAGTAAGGCACAGGCACAGGCTGCTTTGAAGGCTATGGATGGGTATACCTTAGATGACCATAAACTCATCATTAAGGCGTCACACAAGGGGCTTGATGCTGCGGAAGAGCGGAGGAAAGAAGATAAGGCTAAGAAGCTCGCTGGGAAGCGAACGAAGATCATCATCAAAAACTTGCCTTTCGAGGCTTCCAAGAAAGACGTCCGAACTTTGTTCTCGACGTATGGACAGCTTCGCTCCGTCCGTGTACCCAAAAAATTCGATCACTCGACTCGTGGCTTCGCCTTTGCTGATTTCATCACGGCCCGGGAAGCGGAGAATGCACTAGAGGCCCTGAAAGACACACATCTCCTGGGTCGCCGCCTCGTCCTCGAATTTGCTTCTGACGACCCTCTTGATGCAGAGGAAGAGATCGAAAAAATGCAGAAGAAGGTTGGAAGTCAAGTCAACAAAGTCGCATTGCAAAAGCTCACCGGAGGAGGCCGCAAGAAGTTCAATATTGAAGGTAACGACGGAGACGAGGAGTGAAGGAGTCGGAAATAGGTATTTATCAATAATTATCAATTCGAGTGCTCCTCGAGCTCCCTCGAACCCTTCGAGATCAATTTTCAATCATTTTGTGCGAAAGTGGCAAGCGTCTCGCCCCTTGCCGAAAAGTCGACGATATAACTCGACAAACACCCCTGCGCAGGCAAATATAACCCCTTTCGCAGAGGACGATTACCTGTACAGGTAGGAGTTAATTATCTCAACGTTGAACTTGCAATGCCCTTACGATCTAGTATCGATAGAAGTTGCACTCAAGGAGTGTCTGGTTATTTACTTGTGTATTCGATATCCCTTTACGAGGAAACAATGAAACAATAAGACAGTCTCTTAACCTTTCCTTCTACCAACCTCTAGGTTCCTCAAGAACAAATCAACCCTTCTCCTTTCTTACATTCTCGTGCCTTAGAAGTTTAGCACGTGGTAGTTAGGAATCTATCAAAGATGAAGCATTCCTCAAGCTGAAGGAGCCTCACATCTCCACAGGAACCGTTCCCTTGCATCATCGATCTGAACCGGACCACTGGAGTATTCCCAAGTATTTTGTCATCGTTGTCTTTCCGGATATGGCGTTTCATCGCCGTCGAGAGATTGACGAGAGTCTGTCCAACTCTGGGCTTTGAGGGTGTATTTTGCTACTTGATCAACTCCTATCAAAGCCACCCTGCATCCTAGTTTTCTCAAGAGGCTCTCGAATCATCGTCTCATTTACGCGAAGCCAAACTCACTTATAAGCGCGCTTTGTCGCTCCTCCATTCTCCAGTCAGCTGTTGACATTCTCTCCCTAAAGTCTCTTGTTAACCCCAACGCTGCCTGCCATTCCTTCAAACATTTCTTACTGCAATCCTTATCCTTTTGCCAACCAACAGACGCTCCTTTGGCTACCAAGCATTACGATTTACGACTGCGTGACGACACATTAGCGATCTTGCAGCGTTCTCGAGTCACCTGAAGCATTCTTATCCTCCTGCATTCGTACCTACTACCTTCGCTCTCATGGACCATCGTCGGCATATTCTGCCTTCGAGCTTCAATCCGCAACAGCTTCCACTTGATGACCCTAATGGACACTCAAGGGTAAGGCAACCTTTATCAGACTCAGCTGGTAATGCTCAGCTTCATGCTCTTGCATCAGTGGGTCTCTATCATGATAGTAAAGCTCTACAGCCCAGGGTCGATAGACCTCCCTATACGATTCCAACCGTACCATCGCAGCCAGCACGGCAGCCTGTCACCACATCAGAGCTTCGAAGACGATATACACGAAGGCACCGACACCAAAGGCACAGCCGAAATCCTATCCTCGACTCGCCACAGTACCAAGCGTATCGTGCTCGTCAGGTTCGAGATAATGCATCTGAGAGTGAGCAGAAGTGGCCGGAGGTCCTCGAGATTGCCTTCCTCGACGGTATGCCATCTTATCAACAGTGTATTTCTTTGCTAACATCGTTGCAGCTTTGCTTGACATCCCTCATATGGGCCGCCGCAAATATTCTTTGAGAGGAAAACCTCACGGACGTAATGAGCTAATCAAAGATTATTTGTGGATTGCTTATTGCCAAAGCTTGCCGCCTGGTCAACAACCCGACCCTACAATGAAACGAGGAAGAAAACAAGTGTCAAGTCACATTCAAGTCCTGAAGGGGTTCTTTCGAGACCATCCAGCATGTAAGATACATTGTTGTGAGTTTCGATCCATAGCTAACTAATTCTTACAAGTTGAACGCCTCTTCCCTACGAACAAACCCCCAAAGAACGGACTCGAAGACAACTTCAAAAGTGATCCCACGCTCATAGCTCTTTCTCAGGGACGGTTACCACCTCGACGCCAAGATCAATACATGGAGATCAACCAAATGATAAATGCTAGTCATGTGCCAATGAGGCCTTCTGTCTATTGGCTCTTGATCTCTTCCGGCTCAATCCCGAACGATGTTCACTGGAGGCTTAAGAGCGAGGATGATCTTTTCAACGATGGAGTGGTTGTTCATAAATATACAGGTTTGTCGTCAGTACGACCCCGCGCGAGCCTCGAGTCGATACCAAATTGGCGAGCTCGATGGCCATGTCTTGCACAGCTCCACACCCAAGGTGAAACTGGGTACGACATAATCCATATGGATGTATCACTAGAGTTGATGACAGAGCATGCCCCGGATGGCGCCGAATTACTCTCACGAACAGAGATGATTATCCCAGGCGGAGATTTCTCTGGAAGCCAATGGCGTTCTGTCACAAGTCTCGTCAAACCGAAGGAGCTATATGGTGACAACGAGGAGTTCCCATTGCCCATTACGCATTCTCCTGTGGACATAGCAGGCGTTACCAATACTGAAACACGCATCCGATTACAATTCCCGGCGAATCCTTGGGCTCATGCTCTCACCTGCATGACAAACCTTCAGGTGCAATTCGAAGAGATGAGAAAGGCTCAATCGTACGGTGATAATAGCGTTCGAGGTCCCACTAAATCTGCTCGCGAATATATTGATCAAATATCTATGTACCAAGAACTGCAGTCATCTGCGGATCCTGATAGACTTCCGTACATACGAAGAGCTATTATTATCTGGACGTTCCAGAAGACAAGGTCGGGTTTACATGGCGAAACAACATGGCGATACCTCGACCCAGCCCCTCCACGAAACATGTGCATGTCGCCATCTCTCCCCACCCCAGCCACCATATCTCGGCCTCCATGACTGAGCATTTCAGTAATTGCAGCGGCTGGGACACACCTCTTCAGCTCCAGCCACCAAATATGATCGATGCCTTTGGACCAGCAGGGCTCGTAACACCCCCACAGACAGCAGGCCTCCAATCACCTTTCGCATCAAACTACCTCCATCCAGGCTCACACTATGATTTGCCATCAGAACACTTGAGTTTCGTCTCTGATGCTACTGCAGATAGCGAGTCGACGCTTGTTAATGATACCACGGCGCATATTGACAGTTTTCTCTCCAATGCTGATGCTGCCCTTGGCGACTACGACCACACAACTAATAGCTGGCATCTCCCAGTCACAGAATCCTTCGACACAGATGCAAACTGGGCATCCTACACCGTCCCATCAACCACTCCCCAACTCTGGGGAGAAGACCCATCTCCAAAGATTGAAAGCCAGAACTCCTGGAACAACGATAACTCTCAAGATGCAGTCATCAACACTTCGAAACATCATACACCTTCATGGGTTGACGATGCTTCTACCAAAGAGAAACATGATTGGGGTTCTACTGTCACAAGTCCTAATCGACAAAATCAGGCATATAATACTGATCAAGGCGGTAACCATGATGAGTCTCAATCTGGGAAGGGTTACCGTGTCGAGATCAACAATTGTAGCCTTCCTCCTATGAATGCTGGTACGCCTACTAGTACTGGAGATTTACACAAGAGCTGGGGTGTCAATAGTGACACCTTTGATTACGAAACTCATCTTGCGAATCGTCTTATCAATCATAATAAGTAAAACCAAAACAAATAATGCGAAAGAAGTATACGAACCTTCGTTTGATCTTTTTGTTGTTTTTTAGTTTTCTTTCCTGAATTTACGGCAGCATGTAATTTTGTTGATGAGAAAACCTGACATTCTTATGGAATTTGGAATGTGGAAAAAGTGGAAATGGGATATGGGACATGGGAAAAATGGAGATGCAACGATCTAATTTTTGAGAGACGAGATCAAATCATGGTTATTTGTCATACCTATTGTTTTTACGTGCATTGAGGAGTTTTTTGTTGCTGCTTTGTTTTTGTTCCCCAAGAAATTGAGAAAGAAGAGCCAGCCTATGCTTTGAGACTTTCGTTTTAACATTCTTGATTAAAGAGGATGTTTTGAGATTGTTAATGGATGTTGTTTTTATAGCGAAGTTTTTTATGGTTTTTATTTTGTTTGTAGAAGCAAAGCGTGCGCCTGTGGGTCTTTTTTTATTTTTATTTGATTATTTGTTTTTGATACAAAGAGTATAGGTAATTCGGGACTTTCGTTTATTTATGCCAATGCCGTTCGTTCGTTGTATTGAAAAGATCCTAAAGTTTGTTGTGAATTTATGCATTGTTTAGGTTAAGGGAGAAAGCATTTTGCATGAGATACAAAAAAGACTGAACTAGTAATCTTGATTTTTTATGTCTTATAAGATTGATTTATGTTAGGCTAAAGCAGTGAGTGCTAAAATTGTTTAACTTAGCTGTGCTACGTTGTATATATCTGTTACACACAAGTGCTATCATATATATATATATAAGATCTAAATGCTAAGGTATCAAAATTGCACTAATCAATAATAAACATACAAATCATGGCGGGAAAAAGCTGATGGGCACGTGGGATTCGCTTACAATAACATAATATTTGAGGCTATTCAGACCTCGTCCTATTGGCATGTGTATATATGGCTTCAACATACTTGGATAAGGTAGTTAATTCAAATTTCAGACTAGCGGGCTATGACTCTCTCCTTTACCACATCACTAACAAACCTTTTCAAGACCTATGATTCAGGTCAACAGAAAATTATCACACAAAGCGTAGCTACGTAGGAGGTATCAACCCTAAAGCCTTGTAATGAAAACCGCAGAAAAGTGCCACAGCCCAACCCCAAAGCGAAGTGGGAATCGGGCTGTATAAGCAGTTTTGCAGAATCTCCTTAATTCCCCACAATCTGCTCGCACGAGCCACCCCAGTTACGTAGCGAAGAAGCAGTCCAGGATCAAGGTAAAACGAAATGCAGGTTAAAAGTGTTTAGGAGCTTCCAATTCGTACGATTTCATCGTAATCGAGATCATTTATCAAGATATAATCCATGCAAGACCACGGTCTAGAGGCTAAATCCATAATTTAAACATTTCCAAATTGTCACAAAAGGTGCAGAAGTGGATATCAAGAGACACTTCGAAATGTTTTGCGTAGCCGACGACCTACTAAAGCTCCACAAAACGGGACGAAAAGTGTACAGAACATCGTCGAACTTCCCCTTGATTAAAGCTAGATCAAAGCAAGTGAAAATATGAAAATAAGTATAAGTAAGAACTTCTAGACGTTGCGTTTAATCGGAAGTGTGTCTCATTCCAACAACTTCCAGGATCTTGACCACCAACATGGCGGTGACGAAGCTTGTCGAGGAGTCCTCTCCCATCTTTAAGACACAGTACATTATAATCATTGTGACCTTGTCCTACACCGTGAGTATCTCCAAGCTATTTCAATATTCTAGACATCATTAACACAACACAGTTATATTTCCTCAGTCACCTCATCTACAACATCTACCTCCATCCACTTTCCTCCTACCCCGGACCAAAATTATCAGCAGCAACAGATATACCATTTATCAAAGCCCTACTCAATGGAAACCTGACCTACAAAACCCATGAACTACACAGGAAATATGGAGAAGTGGTTCGAATTGCACCTAATGAGCTTTCATACAATTGTGCTGAGGGATGGAGAGATATCTATGGTCATCGTATAGGTCGTCCTCAGATGGAGAAAAGTAGACCTTTCTATGATACTTTGGCTGGTGGTGCTCCGAATATTGTCACTGCTCCTACGGGTGATCATTCTCGATTCCGTCGGTTGTTGTCTCATGCTTTTTCTGAGAAGGCTATGCGTGAACAGGAGCCGCTTATCAAGGTTTACATCGACTTGTTGATTCAGCGGCTAAGGGAGACAAGTGGAAAGCCTACAGATATTGTTCAGTGGTATAACTGGACAACATTTGATATCTTCGGAGATCTCTGCTTTGGCGAATCTTTCCAGTGTGTCGAGAAAGCTAGCTATCATCCTTGGGTCAGCATGCTGTTCGAAAGCATCAAGTTAGGAGCCATCATGATGGCAGCCAGTCGGCATCCAGTCCTGAACACACTTGCAGAAAAACTCACACCAAGTTCGCTCTTAGCCAAACGAGATGCTCATGACCAGATGGCAGAACAGAAAGTCGCTAAGCGAAGAGAATTCCTAACCGATCGAGCTGACTTTATGAGTTATATTTTGAAGCACAAAGATAAGTCTAGCATGACCGATGCTGAGATCAACAGTAATGCTGCCATCTTAATTATCGCTGGCTCGGAAACAACGGCGACTCTTATGTCTGGAGCTACATATCTCCTTCTCCAAAACCCTGAGGTTCTAAAGAAGCTTGTTAAGGTGATTCGTGAAACTTTCGCTAGCGAAGACGAGATTACAATCCAGAGCGTCAGTAATGTGCCGTATCTATTGGCGGTGCTCGACGAGTCATTACGAATGTATCCGCCAGTACCTGTAGGTCTTCCGCGAACTGTTGGTCCTACTGGTGATATGGTTGCTGGTAAATGGGTTCCTGGAAATGTAAGTCACTGCAGCTAAAATAGTCGTAAGCGAAATTGTCTTCTAATAATTTACTCTAGACAACTGTCTCTGTCAATCAATGGGCAGCTTATCGATCTCCTGAGAACTTCAGAGACCCCGATAGTTTTATCCCTGAGAGATTCATGGGCGAATCACGTTTCACATCCGACAACTTCCAAGCATTTCAACCTTTCTCTACTGGCCCAAGAAATTGCATTGGACGAAAGTGAGTAGTACTGATTTCAAGTATATTTTAAAACGACTCAGTGCAGTAGCTAATCCTATTCATGTACAAGCCTTGCATATGCCGAGATGCGCCTTATCATAACTCGAATACTTTGGAACTTTGATTTGGAGGCTGATGATGGACTTGCAACATGGATAAAGCAGAAAATATACACCTTGTGGGAAAAGGGACCTCTTATGGTCAAGTTGAGACCAAGGAAGGATCAAAACTAGTTACAATACCGATGGCTCAAGAGAGATTGGTGTTAGAAGGGCCGCGGAATAGAGTTGTTAAGAGGGGATAGTTAAGTGCCACACTAATTGGTTTATTGGAGACTCATTTGAATGATCCATTCCAACAGGAGAGATGGATTTGAGTAAGTCACTTACTTGTGTTACTCAATCATTCCCGCACAGAAGTTATACAACAGAGCAGAACAACTAGATTTAGAATAGAAGCAAACCCGAGCCTGGACTGTCCTCACAGGAATATACTTCGTCAAGAATGCGATCCGATATCAAGTCCACAACAAGCATTGCATTTAGGGATATCTATTCATTTGTGTCTCTCTACGACAAAAAATCTTGATGTCATACCCTGATCATCTTCTGGGCCATAGTCATGGATCCAGTCGTTGCTTGTCTGATCTAAGTATTCGATCCATTCTCCATCGTTGCCGGGTACGGAGTTAAACCCAATCTCTTCAATGGTATTATCTCCAGCTAAGTTTGACGAAGCTGGTTCTGTAAAAGAGTCTTCGGATATCTTTAATAGCTCTCTTCGCAAAGAACCAAGACGGTTGCCTAATTTAATTTTCAGGTCCAATACTTCCGAACAAAATCGCTCCTGGAAAAATAAGTACATAGTTTAGCGGTGATTCTCACAGACATTCTTCTATGATGGATATTTTTGGAAACATAAAGAGGAGATGAATTACTCACTATTTCATAGGCAGTCTTCTGCCAGTGCCATCCATGGCCGGTATGGCCGGTACTACCATGTCCCACCCAAAACTTTGTGAGACAACACGAATGATTGACCCCAATGCTTGTTCCGAATAGTCGAAAGAATGCATGAAGCATCTCATGAAGTAAAGTCCCCAAGTATGCAACAAGGACCTGACCAGGTTCCATACTCTTGAGGTGTTCATGCTCGAATAGAATAATAAAACCGAAGGTTGTTCGTTAGGAAACCCATTTTGATTGAATGTTTCACCCTTTATAATCAAACCCAAGTTTTCCGGCTTATTCATATACGTAGTCCATTTCTCTGAAGAACACAATACCCACTGTTTATAGCAGAGTTTAGGCGTCAAAGCATTGTCGAAGAAGATGCTATTGAAGCGATCGAAGTACAGTCGCAACACCTCGTCAGATTCTAGGGGAATGTCTAAGACGTTCAAGAAATTTTCGCCTTGCTTGTCAAGAGCGTGGAGTTCGTGGGTTTTGAAATCTTTAATTGCCTTCAAAAGTTCCGTCGATCGCTGTTGATTCTGTCTTGGCCACAATCTTAAGGTGAGTAATTCTGTGATATTTTCGAAGCTGTGGCTTGCTAGCCTCCATTTTGATGGGGTATTATTCTCCTGAGCAACGGGAATAGTGCTTAACTTTGCCAATGCAGGAGTGATCTTGCTTTCCTCTTTGGTAATTGACTTATCTGCTTCTACGTTCAGCGACAATTTTGAAAATTTAGACTCAACTGCAGAGACCTATTCGTTATCAAAAGTTAGCTCTAGAATTACAGTATAAGATTACTTAGGCTTATGTTGAAACTCTATACGTGAGACACATTCGAAATTGTTGAGCATTGCAATGTCTTGCTTCGGTCTTCGAAATGCGCGCGGTTTGAAAAGAATCACACTTACGTTTCTGATAGTCGAAGTTGCAACACCATTATTTCCCGAGTTCTCACAGCCTTCGCTGTCATCAACTGTAGCCATTTTGAAGTCTTCTGTTGGTTTCTTCTTGTGAAGTTAGTTTCGGCAGAGCAAGGTTGGAGCCTCTTGTAGACAATCTACTGTTCGTTAAAAAAATGGTTTTTTTTTGGGTGAATGTATTGAGATTCGGCAGAAGATACTGCTATGCTACCTTTTTATCTTTCCATGTCTTTGGCAGTTTATATCCCAACTCTTAGCCGAGTCTGAACTAAAATCACGACTGACTCACTATTATCTATCTTACTAGTTGATGTAAGGTGCTTTAAATATTTTCTCTCTTTAGCTTACCGCTACTCAGTTACTAAAGCATTCGCCAACTGAAGTACTTACACTTGTGGGCCATCCGGTAAACTAGCTAAATCTGCTAGAGTGTAGTTCTGTAAGTTCTACTAATTTCTATATTGGTACCCTATTTTGATTGAGACAAGTGAATTACCTAAATCCGCTGAACTACGTAAATCCACTGACTTTTTTAAGTCAATTGAGTTGCCTTAGTGAAGTAAGTTACTTAAGCTAAGTAAACTACTAGAATAATTGATTATACCTATAAAATCTTGAATTAAGTCTAGAATATCCCCCTCTACCATTTGAAGTAGAATTTTAACACTAGCTATGCTATTTCCTAGGATAAGCCTCTAGCATAAGGCCTTCCTTTCAGTTAGCTAGAATTCTACAAGGGATGAAAACCATTGTAAGCGACGGAATCGCATGCGCAATATGTACTACTTGGAGTTATAGTAATATTAAGTGCTGGAATGTATATCCCTGAGGTTTCTATCACTTAGTATATAATAGCTAGTGACACCATAAATGATAAACATCCAATTTTCACTTTTGAGCAGAATAGGGATTGTTTCTACAAATATTAACAAAAATAATTGCGATGTTTATGGAAGATCCTTGATCAAGATTCTTTGACGTCATTGCGCAAATGGGAAATACGTCAGACTGCAACACTGTTTAGAGTAGCAAGTCAAGTAAATAAGACGTCTTATCAAGTGGTTAAAATCTTTCCATTAGTGTTCTATTAACTCTCAAAGAAAAATGCTCTTCTTTATTAATGGACTACTTAGCTTCCTGCTCTGGGTTCAAGCCATCAGAGCAGCTATTGTCTTCCCTCCCCTACGAGGACCTCATGCCGTAGGAACAAGACGTATTGAGGTAGTAGATTATAGCCGACAAGATCCATATGCGACAAGCCCGCAACCTAGAGCACCAATGCTACAACTCTTTTATCCGATCTCATCAACAGAATCACTAACGCCAGCACCATGGCTACCACGCAACAGCTCTTTCTATGCCGCACAAGAATTCGATTTACCACGTGGAATACTCGAATCCATAAGCACTGGAACATTCATTAACGGAACAGCAATTTTCCCATTAGCAAAAAAAGAGAAAGACATGGAATCCTCCACCGTACCCATCCTAGTCTTCAGTCCTGGAGCTGGCGGTCTAGTCGCAGGATATACGCTCTTCCTTTCCTCACTAGCTTCTTCCGGGTATACAATCATAGGAATCGATCATCCATATGATTCCGATGGAATGGAACGACCATCAGGAGAAGTAATATTCCAAAACGAAACAAAATACCACTCGAATTTCTCAATTGCAATAATAACCCGTAGAGACGATGTCCTTTGGCTAGGCACTCAAATAACTCCTACCAACTTAACTAATATGCTCAACCTCCCACAATCAACTCTCGATAACACTACTTTATCTCTTGGTATTTTTGGCCATAGCCTAGGCGGTAACACGGCTAATCTGGCTATGGCAACTAATTCTACGCCTTATAAATCTAGTGTATCCCTCGACGACGGCCCTTTCTTTGCACCCTTGAATAAAACCGGCTGTCACGGCCCCTTCTTCTATATGGGCGGTACCGTCAATCCTTGTTGTCACGAATACCTCGTCCACTCTTGGCCTCTGATCAATGGTTGGAAACTAGCTGTTCAGATACGCGAAACTACCCATTTTTCATTTACGGATCTCGTCTCTATTAGACCGCAGTTGAAGCACTTTAGGAAAAATGTTCCAAAGGTAGGAACGGTGGATCCGGAGAGGATGGTTAAGGTTGTCACGGATTATTTGAAGGCTTTTTGGGGTTGGAGTTTGGAGGGTCAGGGGATGAGTGACTTGTTAAGAGGCGAAGTGGATGAGTTTCCGGAGATTGATTGGGAGGATTTAGAGGGGAATGGAGATGGAGATGGGGATGGGGATGTGTTGTTGGATAGTTGGTGGGGTCTAAGAAAACAGAATTCGGAAGTAACAGTCTAGAGATACCAGGAAGATATCCTGTAGTTTTGGGTAAAGATTCTAAGAGGCAACAAGGCTTTTTTGGTTTCTTATTTTTGGAAGGCTTTCTTTCATTGTAGGCGTAGGGGGTTGAGTGCACAAAGGAGTCAAGGGATTGCAAAGGTAATGTTAATTTGGCAAGGTTTTAATTAGATACTGGACGGATGTAAGTGAGTAAATCTAGCTAAGTTATTTACTCAAACCCAAGTAAGTTAGTTATTGAAGGCAAGCGAGCTACCGAAATTAGTGTATAGTTTCTAGATTACTCAAACACTAATACCTCTACTTGCTAGTATTATGCTACTTTCGATAAACAACCCTTGATTTACAAGTCGAGACATACAGGTAAAAGCATTTTAAGAGTATCCATGTATACTTTCGTGCCGACTCCCCATCCCCCATACTTCTAGAAATACACCACCTCGCTTAAATTAATAAGCGAGCACCCTATTAATAACAAGAACCTAAACCGACACTCCAGTTCATCCTCTGTCATCAGTGAAAGGAAATGTATCTTTTATAAATTACAATGCACTTCAGGGATCTATCAATGTGACCGAAGCCTCTTGATGTCGAACATTCCCCAATTAGTGAGTAATTTCATAGAAACTGGCACTTCCTCTTAACTCGAGAGGCGAGTTGAAGATCAACTTCTATGATGATTCATTGCAAATGAGGTTAGTCACTTTAGCGCTTACCTCATAAATTAGATTGTTGCATGTGATAGTAGACTTAAGCATACAGAAAGAAAGCTAGAGGAAGACCTTCTGGTGAAAGTATTATTAAACTTGTTTGCAGGATTAGGTATGCGACTAAGTTGACTTATCTTGAAGGTCATAGATATGCAAAAGGCTCTTACTCTCATCATAAAATTCGTTGTATCATTCATTAGTCTCCTAATCAAGCACCTGTGCCATAGCTCTTTACACGGCTCCAGAAAAATGCTTTGTCATTGCGGAGGGTGAACTCTGCCCAGTCATCTGTGAGCTTGTTATAATTCCAAAATCCTTTCCAAACAAGCTTGTTGTTCTTTGCTCCCTTTCCAGAGCTTCGAAGTGAGAGTTCCATCCGGTACATATATTTAGGGCCAACACCCTCAGTCTCGATGAAGACTTCTCCTTCAGAATCTTTGAGATCTGCTTCCGGGTTGTCCCCGATAGTGGAAAGACGCCAGCGACCTCTCAAAGCGTTCTGCATGACTATCGAAGGTAGATGCGGAGCTCCACCGTTGCGGTGGGTCTCAGACAATTCTTTTGTAAGATGGTGAACTACATCAACTGGTTCAGTGGTTGTCAAAAGACTTATGACGGTACCATCGCGGAAAAATCTTAGATACCGATAATATGTGACGATATGAACAGGGCTGTTCCAGGTAACCTGTGAAGCGGAAGCTTGACCAGGCCTGATGTAGTTGACAGTGCTAATATAGCAACCATTAAAGCGAATTCTTGGACGCAGCCGAAACATCTGGTGCCATGAAGAGGAATAAGCACTTTTAAGAAGTGATTCAGTGATTTGATTTTTATCAAGGGATATCTCTTGAATTGGGCCCGTAACCTCAGTCGGGTCCTCGTCTTCGATTTCTGGGTAGTCTTCCTCAATTGGGCCACCAAGAACTTCTCGCTGAAATTGATAGTGCATAGCGCCGAACCCAACCTCTGAGCCTTGACATACTCGTTTCCAAATCTGTTCCTCTGTTGCCACCAAGTATGCTAGTCGCTTGCAAACTTGTGCAAGTCGAACAAAAGATGCAACGTCGATCACAGCCAACGTCGTAAGAATATGAATTAGAATCTCATCGGGCAATTCTGCTATTGGACACGGGGGCGCAACAGTCCCTTCGATAACAGCTGGTGCGGGCTCAATAGTCAACCCGGAAAATCCTGCTATAAGTTGGGTTATTGTCTGTGGGGGCCCGTCCAGGGAGTGATGGGCGGTATTGGGTACAGTGACTGCTGCATTCGAGGGGTTTGGGTTGGTAGGTTTCGAGGGAAATGAGGAGGGAGGGAAGTGCTTGTTTTTGTACTTCTGGTCTACACGATGATCCAACTATGCTCATTAGACAGGGGTTCCGTTTCCAAGGCGCAAGTTGCTCACCCGAAAAGCTTTGCGGTAGAGATTAAGACTGTCTCCCAGATTTCCTTGTGCTTCCCTCTCTACCGCTCTCTCGTAATGCTCAAGTGCAGATCGTGGTTCTCGGCTTCCGGTCTTGCTACCTTCTGCAACTTCTCCTGCCTCTGTCGCATCGTGGCTATCGAAATGATGAGCTGAGTGTGATTGTATATAATCATCGTCTTCCTGCTCCGTGGCCTTGATTATCCTGTCCGCAGTTGGACGTGCATTCAGGCCCTTGCGCACTGGCGGTACAACATTTGATTTCCTACGGCCTTTGACAACGTCTTCTTTTGCTTTAGCGGAAACTTCTGCTCGCCATTGTTGTCGGAATGACTCCAGTTCTGGATTTGAATCCTCCATGGTGAGGTATGGTGGTGTTGGTAAATTGAAAAGAGAACGAGTTAGTTTCTTTGTGACAGGTATATATTACCGTAGGTAGGTGAAGCGCAAAGGTCGTGGGGTAGAGGCTATAGGAGTATAAAAGTACTGTAAGTTGACAGCTGCAGGCAGCACGAATCACGATCTCTAATCAACGATAGATTCCTTTATCAGCGCGATCCGAGCCCCGATGACGCCGATAGAGTCACCAGTTAGAACCAGTTAGAAAGCAGTCCAACGCTGTACTCCGGAATATTCCAAATTTCGTTAAGAACAGGGATCTTTCCGCTCCTCGGCGCGCGAAACCATCAGAGCTAAAAAGTTAAGAATTGGAGAGTCGTCATTAAAGCAAGCTACTTCTTTTCCTACGTACAAAGTACTCCTGTACCTCTCAACCACCACCTCCACCACCGCCTCTGCTATGCGATAGAGCATCAGCTTTCCAGCGTAGATTGATAGCTGAGCCCTTTCCATAGCACTGGTCCGACGCACGACACTCTGCTCGATGTCCGGTCCTTGGGATCACTCGCTATCAAAAGACGACCTCGCCACTGACTTCGACACACATCAACGGCATGACAGGATACACGGAGATGGTCTCATTCCTGGAGTTTCAGAAACAATAGCCATGTCTGGCGATTACAGCGGAGATAATGACGATGTCGAAGTTGATATCACCGCTGGCCAGAAGATGCTCTCGGCCATGTCTGGAAGTCTGTTAACGTCGCTCCTAGGTGAGTCCATAGTAATGTAGCTTTACAAACGGAATTCACATGCTAATCTACGAATACAGTGACTCCCCTAGATGTCGTACGAGTACGCCTCCAGTCTCAGCCTTCGCAATCACCTCTCACATCAATACAAAGGCTTGCGGCTTCCGCACCTCAGTCCTTCAACACCTTGCCTCCGAATCTTGGAATTACAGCATGCTGTCGAGAGGTCTTTTTCGTAAACAACAATGCTGAAATGTGTGTAGTTGCACCAAAGGTTGGCTCTATGAATCAGTCAATAGGCGCGGACTGTGCAGTGGAGGAAACGCAAAGACGGACTTTTAATTCGACATTCGATGGGATCAGGAAGATCGCGAGGAATGAAGGATTCACAACATTGTGGCGTGGTCTATCGCCCACCCTGGTCATGACAGTGCCATCCAATATATCATATACTTCACAGGATATGACTGGCTGCGATTCAATCACCAGAGTCCTATTCATCGAGTCGCCTCGGATGATTATGCTCCTCTTGTGGCCGGCGCATCAGCAAGAACATTGGCTGCAGCTGTCGTGAGCCCTATCGAGATGTTTAGAACTAGGATGCAAGCAAGCCAATCGACTGGTGGAGCACATTTTACAGAAACTTTCAAGAGTCTTAAGGATATGGTTTCGAGTTGTGGCTACAGTTCTCTGTGGCGTGGACTTACGTTGACGCTTTGGAGAGATGTTCCATTTTCTGGTATCTACTGGTGGGGCTATGAGACTATCAGAGGCTCTCTGACAGATGCACGAGAGAGACGACGAGGCCGACCACTTGAAGCAGAAGGTTCACGGAGTCGAGCACGGAGTAGATCACAAAGCCGGGAGAATCATACGGACACCTTCGTTGATAGCTTTACGGCCGGAGCAGTTTCTGGAGCAATCGCTTCGATAGTGACAATGCCGTTCGATGTAGGAAAGACGCGGCGGCAAGTGTTCAAAGACCCTAGTTGCTCAAAAGTCCCGGGAGTTGAAAAAGTTCTAGCACCAGAGCAGTTGTCAATGCCAAAGTTTTTGTGGCACATTATCAAGGAAGAAGGTGCGTCTGGCTTATGGAGAGGTTGGGTTGCGAGGACGCTGAAGGTTGCTCCTTCGTGCGCGATAATGATCAGTTGCTACGAGGTTGGGAAGAGGACATTTCGTAGTGTCAACGAAAGGGCGGAAAGAAAACGAATGTCCGAATGAGAAAAAAGCTCACAAACTCCTTTCTGGCGTTGCAATGGTTAAAGATCTAGGAAAAGGCGTTTTGGGGATGGAGCAATTTCAATTGAGTTTGGGATGCCTGTTTTGATATTCAAGCATAGCGAATCGGGGAACTGTACGTGTACTATGAGTGGGATAGAGACAAGCAAAAAGATACCATAATAATTAAAGAATAAACAAATTTCATAAATTACATTGACGAGTCTGACGTGCCTCCAGCTTTCAAGACTTCACGCGTCTCGCGTCCAAACGCGTTAACCTGGTGAGCTACTAGCGTGGCCGTGTATCATCAGCTTCAAGCCTACAAAATTCCCTACAACCATTGAAACGCCCTAACTTCATAAAAATTCTCCGAAACTGTCTCTGCAACTATTCTCACGTCTAGCAATCATGTCTTTAAAACGCAAAGCCTCAGAAGCGGCCCTCAAAAACGCAACGGACAAGAAGCCAAAAGCAAATGGCAGCATCACCTCCTTCTTCGGACCCCCAAAGGCGGTGTCAACGACCACCAAGGTGACCGGCAACACGACTGAGAAGGTTGAGGTCCCCGCTCCCACGTCCAACTTCGACAAGGAGAAATGGGTAGCCAAGCTCACGGAGGAGCAGAAAGACCTGCTGAAGCTGGAAATTGATACGTTGCACGAGAGTTGGCTATCGCAACTCAAAGATGAGATCGTGGGCAAGGATTTCTTAGAGTTGAAGAAGTTTCTCAAGAGGGAGATTGAGACGGGAAAGAAGATCTTTCCTCCTATGGAAGATGTTTACTCTTGGTTTGTCTTGCCCATTCCCTTTCTCTCTTCTCTTGTACGATACAAGTACTTCGAAAGGCTAATTCTGAGGTCAAATATTGAAGGTCGAGGCATACACCTTTCAACACAGTCAAAGCCGTTATTATTGGTCAAGATCCATATCACAACGTCAATCAAGCCCATGGCCTCTCCTTCTCCGTTCGTCCACCCACACCAGCTCCACCGTCCCTAAAGAACATCTACAAAGCCCTCGAAAAAGATTATCCGCCGTCCTCGCCAACACCTTTCAAGCCTCCACCAAACAATGGCGGTTTACTCACCCCATGGGCTGACCGTGGTGTGCTTCTCCTCAACACCTGTCTCACAGTTCGAGCCCACGAAGCCAATTCGCATGCAAATCGAGGTTGGGAGAAATTCACGCAGAAGATCATTGATCTTCTTGATAAGCGGAGGACTAGGGGAGTAGCTTTCTTAGCTTGGGGTGCACCAGCTGGAAAGAGGGTGCAGAAGATTAACAAGAGTAGACACTTGGTGCTCATGAGTGCTCATCCGAGTCCTCTGAGTGCTATGAGGGGATTCTTTGACTGTGGACATTTTAAGAAGACGAACGAGTGGTTGGTTGATGAGGGACGGTATGGGAAGGATGGGGGTATTGATTGGAGTTTGAATGTTAAGGCTGTTGAGGCTGGGATATAAGGAATGGATGGGTACTGGTGGTAAGGGGGGGGCAGAACGAAGCAAATGTTTTGAATGTTTACGAAGATGAATCTCACAAAAGAAAGGTCTTTTATGACTTATGGGCAGGGCCTGATTTCCTATGTATGTCCTGGTACCGGTAGATATATTGTTAGGAGTTTGGATGTGTGGAGTTTGTAGATACAGATATCAAATCCTCAAGCCTTCTGGGCATCGTGGCCCCAGTTTTTGAGACTTTTGTAGCTCTTGCTATTGGTGTCTTGCTTTGCCTTTTCCTCTTGTGCCAGGTGTCTCTTGCAGTATGCAAACAACACGTCTCATGTGATCAATATCCTCTTTTCTCATCAGCGCAAACTCACTTCCCCCTACTCAAACAACTTAGGGCTGAGATTGCTTACCTTCGTCATAATTACCCGCTTCCTTCTTAGGATTCTTCTGTAGTATTGCAACTATCTTCCGCCCACTTTGAATGGATTAGCCTACTGATACCAACGTCATCGCTATAGGCAATACTACCTCTCATGTCCAATAGTCTCTTGACTGCCATCATCTTTCGCCCATCCAGAGCTCGTAGAATCTTCTTCCTTGAGCCAGGCTTCCAGCTCGCCAGCTGTCATGTTTACAAGCTCATTGAACTCCCTTACAACCGGAAATTAATTAGTCTTGATACGGACGTACCATCGAAGCTGAAATAGAGAATGGAATACCCACTCAATAACCGTTTCGTTATCTTTAACCATTGTGAGATTTGCTTCGTACAACGCTTGAAACTTTGATTGATTGATGCTGTACTACCTTTGTACGTACGTACTTTCGTAGCTGCGATGGAATGAAGAGGGATTTGGGATTTGGAATTCTTTGCAGCGAGGGTATTGTTTAATGAACGTCAGCGAGGGAAGGGAGTGAGGGGACTTAGTTAACTCAAGCCCGTACGTTCATGACGGCATCATGCAGCCCTAACGGTTCTAGCTTCCATCATAGAATGCCCTGCGTACGGCACTCTTTTTCCTTCTTGGTACTTACTTTCATTAGCGACGGGACTCAGAGATTGGAAATGCCTCGCCGTTGTCACTCTCAACTTTATCTGTTGTCTGGGCCAGGAACGAACAGGTACGAGGTAACACACGTGCGACTTTTCCGATCTCCTGGGTCTCTCAACGATCCTAGGTCCGGCTCTAAAGGTTCCGCTGGGGACTAATTCCAAGAATAGTCTGTTGAACTGTTTAAATTCTTCTCTCCTGTCGGGTCGGACCTGGGATCCCTCGCTGCGGTACACAACTAAGTGTATCCGATCTGGCTTCCTGCTTGCAAAGAACGTAGAAGCCCGCTGTACAACTCTACCGCATACCCACTCAGAGCTTTTTAAGTTCCAACTACATCTAAGCAGCACGCGTACTTCGCATGTCTTTCGTACAATAGAGAATAGGATGAGAACTGGTGAAAGATGATATCCCGCAAACAGTAGCAGCTTGATGATAGTGGCAGCAAGTGCTCAATCTAGTTGAGCATCACATCCAGCATAACGAGACTATTGCTCTAGCAAGACGCCAAAAAACTTGGCGTGTCTGCAACTCGCAGAAGGCTTGCTTGCGACGTTCAACCATAGGTTCGCGAATCGCGATCTTTGTGGTATTGACTTTATACAAGCTCCATGTCAGCCATGCAACATGTCATTGTGCAAGGACCTTGGCATGGAGATCTGAGACGACGGATTCTGTAAGGACAAGAAAAACAAAGTAGAACAAAGATGGTGGGTAGATTGGACGAAGTCTCACATGTTGGTTCGAGTGGAGCTCCATGATTCAAGAGCCCCCAAGCAAGGCCTTTTGGTGTACCTAAAAGCAGCTCTCGAGGATTATTAGGTAGGTAGGTAGGTACGTGTTAGGTATTCAGGAACCGGAGAACAGCCTGCGTGTAGTTTAGTGAGGCGTTCTCCCGTCGTGGACCTCTGTGATTGATTGGGTGCGGAAAACCCAAGCTTCTGGTGCAGCTGCAAGGCTGGATTCAGGACAGAACACCCACCAGTACAGTTAGTGACACCACACCACTCACTCACTGTAACCAACTACCAACACCTCCTCCCTCAGCTTTCTTGTGCCTGAAGGCTGAATCATAAAATAAAATGGTCGCCGCCACACAAAGCAACGCCTCGGAGAATTAACCTTTTGCTGTCCCCTTTCTCAAATATAAGCTACTGGTGCTGATGAAGCACGACAGAGACGAGTGATGGGCGGCGAGGGCTACCTAGGACTCAATGCATCATGCATAGGCGCATAGGGTGCATAGGGTGCATAGGAACCTTCACCTACCGGCTCTCCGACATGAGAGAGAGGGAGAGTCTGAGAGAGGTCTATGCGCGAAATGATCTGCTCGGTAAATATAACTTCGTACAGAGCAGTGCCCGGTAATATTAAATGATGGAATGAGGTTCATTCTGCACGAAAGACCGAAGGTTGGAAAAAGACTGGAGCATCCAGCGCTGAAGATATGTGGACGTAGGCGCAGGACATCCTTAATTGCAACTCATCCCATCTTGAGCGCGCCATTGGGTGGGAGCCGGGTCGCCTTTGACGGACGTGCCAACACATAAATCTCGTGGCAAGCGGCCTATAATTGGTCAAACGTCCTTTTTCCACGATGTAATTACTCACTTTAAGCTTGTTCCTGGCCTATACTCGTCCGCTTTTAATGAAAGGACTCTCGTCTATCCGTCTCACATCTGGAATCTCAACGACAACTCAAGTCTCGTACGCAGGAAATATCCATTTTCACCTTCGAAAAGCGACTCGACTTGACCTAACAACATCACCACCAACGCTCAACTGAGCTTCCTACGTTCGCACCACAGCACCGCACGCCGATCGCCCACTATCTTAGTCTCGTCAATCCCAATTGAGTCTGCTGGATCTCACCGCCCAAGCCTTGATTGGACGTGCGCCAAAAGAGAACTAGAACGGAGCCCCTTAAACGATAAACTTTCCAGTCGCGATTGTTGACTATCTCGTCTCCTATTTTTTTTTACAAGAGCACCCACGTCTCCTCTGCAAACGCGACGAGCTGGTCGCCAGGTTGAATGCATCACGGCTACCGGTAGTCCAGTCCATCATTTGCATTATGGGCTTGTTTTCAAGGAAGAAGAAAGATGGACCCTCGAAAGTCAAGAAAGGCGCGCAGGAACCTGTAACTCCAGAGCCCACGAAGCCGCAATGGGAGGATGCATGGACACGGACAAGCGTTGAGCCAGAGGAGATCCAAGAATTATGTCGTGGTTGTACACTGGAAATCAAGTCGAGAGGTATGGAGAGGACATTAATATATCAATCTGCTATCATCAGATATGCAACGACCCACTCCCTACCGTTGCACAAACTAATAAGCGTCTTCTTGCAGCATTGGATATGCCTTTTCTCCTTCTACCTTTCAGACCGACCTCAGACCCGAGTGCGGCACGAACCTTTATTCGACACTTCTTTGATAGGGGACAACCACTATATGGCGAGGAATTGGCGCAAGAACTACGATTAACGGAGCCTATGGTGAGCTTCATTAAGCGACGATGAACCAATTGATGATGACTGACGCGGGGCAGGTTTTGTGCGGCGTAGTAAAATGGTGCTGGAGCAGATTAGCGGGGGGAGTGGTAGGGTGGGAAGCCTACGAGTTGTTCAAAGTTGGCGAGCAAGGTGATTAATTGTAAACGTCTCTTCCGGATTGATATGGTAATAACTGGTGTCCAGACTCGAATATGGCCCGGGACTCTTTTGCGACGTTTATACCCCTCAGCGTTGACTCGGATGCACGCACAAAGATAATTTTCGACTTTTTCGACTTACTTTCAGCAATAGCGGCACATGCCAAATCTAATGGATTGGGTGGACGCAAGTTATCAAGGATGGCAGGATGGTGGGCTTTTGAGCATGTAGATGCAGGAAATGGTTTTGATGGTGGTTATAAGGGCTGGTCAAAGTATGCCTCATTTATTTCTCATGCTGAAGCACCTACTAATGATATCTCAGAGCTGCGGACGCAACTAGCCACTTATTCTTTGCATACCTAAGGTCGCTTTCGAGAGAGTCTGTGAAGGGAGTGAACGGCATCTCCAATCTTCCCATGTCTCTACAACAGCTGCTTCAGCAGAGCGAGTATCCCCCTGAACGACCCTCGCTAATGCAGTCATCAACGTCAAAGGTGGTTATGATTGTCAATTCAGTATCACCAACACCGTTTGCACTACTACGTCGAGCAAATCACTTTCAATACCGCGATGATGATCGTGCTTTGCAAGAATTTTCAGAGTATGAAGATCCTGTGAAGGCTCTGACCGATGAGTGCCGCCGGGTTCTGAGGTCCATCTCATCTGCAAATCAATCACAAGCCTCGAGCTCGAAACAATCAACTGGCTTACGCGATGCATCATGGTCGAGGTTTGAGGATATCGGATTTTCAGGAGGATTTGATGAGAATGAGGAAGATGAAGATGTCGAAAGTAATTTCATGAAGCAGCGCAAGCCGCAAGGACTCAGAACTACCCCACATGCAAGGACCGTGGCAGGAGGAAGACCGACAACACCATCTTGGGCTGATTTTCTTTCATCTGGCTTTGTTGACGAGGCAACTAATGGACCAGCTCCGCTATTGCTACCCCCGGACAAGATACTACCTCCCATTGACACTAGCCGAGGACGCAGTTCTCAGTCACACAGACCCAGACTAGAACAAACGCAAAATCTTGAACCCGGTGAGCTCGCTAGTATTACCAGATTCGACCTGGATGATGCTTTCTGGTGGGTTTGGATTAGTAGTTTGGCAGGCGAGGAACCATCTGAGAGGAAGGCGGCTTTTGGTCGTTGTGCGCTTGTGGAGACTGTAATTAAGGGTGGAAGGTGGCTAGTGATGGAGGAAATAATCCAGGGAGCTGCTCCCACTCCCGAACCAGGAGCGTACATCGCGGAAAAGAAGAGTCTGTTTGGTTGGACTAAGCGCAACAAGGGTGTGAGTAGGTCAAAGTCGACTTCGACTGGGAAACAAAATGGACAAGCGAATGGAGCTAATCAGCAATCATTTGGAACGAGCCAAAGTGTAGGAGGAAGCAAGACAACTATAGGCCCTGACCAGCATGCTCGAATTCAGGCGGCCGCCATTCAACTCCAACAGAAACAAAGAATGCAAGAAATGGAACGGGAGCAGGGTATGCGACGAGGCCGTAATCAAGGAGAAAGTATGAACCAGCAGAAGACAGCAAGTGTATTTACACTGCAACCTGTCATCATGAGCGAAGCCTCGCCAGCTATGAAATGGGCCAACAAATACGACAAGGATGCCATTAGAGAGGCATATCTTGCTAATAATACCACTGGGCGTGGGCTAGGAGAGGCCACAATGCAGACTAATGGTCACCCAAGTCAGGATACTCTACGGCCTCTTCCAGGTGATCGGAGCCGGTCTCGCGAGAGAGATCTTCCAACGATACCATCTTCATCCGCATCAAATGAAGGGGCAAGCGGATCAAGAACACCAGAGCCAGCGCCTTTCCCACCAACGCCAGCTGCTGATGTCGAGCGCGAGCAGCAATTCGCATTGTCAGAGAAGGCTGCTGATATGCCTTTGCCTCGCGACCACCCTATAGAACGGAAAGCCGTCGGCTCTCCTTTAGCATCTCCAATGTCTCGCGCTGAAGCAAGTTCAGAACAGTCAAGAGGCCCATCGACAGACGTTACTTCTAGCCCTGAGACCAAGAAGCCGCACAAGCTTAAGAAGGAGATTAAGAAGGAGAAGCAACCAGGGGGGTTCAGGAAGATGTTTGGGAGGAAGAAGATTCGTCCCGCTCCAGAGAAGGTTGCAGAGCCAGAGAACAACGGACAGCTCCAAGCTGGAGGTGCTACAATTGGACGACGCTTTTCTGGTTTTAAGAAGAAGACCCCGGTCAATTCACCTACGACCGAGCAGCACCCAGAGTCCGCGGCTCATACTGAGGACGGTGATGCCACTCCGACAGCATCTCAACATCAGAATTACGAACGTTCATATGACCCATCTGTGCGCGATAGCTTGTCCCGTGTCGACACTCATGATGCCCACGAAGCTCGCGAAGAATTTTCAAGATTTGACCAAGGGCCCATGGACGATGTGCCTGCTTTTGTTCCAGAAGATTCTCCAAGACAAAGTGAAGATGCAATGCCACCACCAATCTCGAGAGCCCCTGTAGATGAGGAAGGGAATGGTGCTGAACTCACAAAGGAGGCCTCACCTGTTCAAGATAGATGGGCTCAAATTCGAAAGAATGCTGCAGAGAGAGCTGCCCAAAGACAGAGCGAGGAACAATCGAGAGGTGGATACAGTCAGAAGACTGATGGAGAGGACGGAGAGACCTCCGGAGAAGAGAGTAAGTTCACCCTTCTATTGTATCACTAAACTTACATACTAACTACGAATAGCGATCGAATCCCGAGTGGCTAGAATCAAAGCCCGTGTCGCTGAATTGACCGGCAACATGGAGCAAGGTGCGCCTGCACCAGGTTCCCGCAGTCCCCCCGTCCGTCGATAAAGGCCATCGATGAGTCTAATTCTTACCTCTGGCAAAACAAACCTTGCCTCACATACGTAAATTCCATTCACGCACATACTCTTTCACAAAATCGACAATTAGGCAATTTGGCCATTCTATTCTTCAAATGTCTCCGTCCGACTTCTGGCTTCTGGGGCGTTATTTAGCACAGTATAGCGTGCGTGCCGGTACTTTCGCCAATACTTTATTCATTCTTCTTGAGATACCAAAATCGCTAGTCGATCTTCTACTTCTCCGGCTGCTTTTCCACAACACGATCGCGTTGGTTTCTATTCAGTGGAAAGGCAAAACTTTTAATCTTTCTTCTTCTGGTTCGACTTCTTTTTTTGCAAAACGTATTAGGGGTTGATAATTCACGAGGGGAAACGAAAGAGCGATTTTATTTAGAGCGTGTTGTATGTCCAGGGAGGGCTTGGTAGAATGGACCTTTGAATGATGGAAGTTTGAGATGGGAGATGATGGATTATGCGGATTTTGATTGTAGCGATTACAGGACACATATATGCCTGGTGAGCAGGAATAAGGGTAGATACCACTGGCAATCGAGAGTAATATTGTGTCTTCCTGCATATTCAATCTTGCTACGTTCTTGTTCCACGTATTTTGTGTGTTGAGAAGACCTATGGAAAGTGTGGGGCATATATGGCATGTCCAGCCAACACGATCTTCCTTTGAATAAACTGTTTTAGCTAAGGTCGGATGCAGGTACTTAAATTATCTTTCAAGTCACCTACTTGTGTACTACAAGATACAGTAATGCAAGTAAGTATCCAGAGAGCCTACCACCTACACATCATTTACAGGCTACTAGTTATCCTACTGAATTAATAAACACTTTGGCAATAGGCTCATTATACCTTCAGGATTAAGCCACAAAAGAACACAACACATAGGCAACTAAACACACAATGAAGCAAATAGGTCTCGCTTTTTTCATAATCTGTTTAGAATTGGAGGTTTATGTTCCAGCAGACAGAACACCAAACGCCACCCACCATCTTCATAAAAAAAGTCAAGCCAATTATGTTAACTTTTTTCGTTTTGCTTTTATTCCGCTCTCATCTACCCTACCTAAGGTATCACTTACACCTCTTATCTACCACGTTAGCGCCAAACTCCTCATACTCTTTCTTGCTTATCCACATCTGATGGAACGTGCCCAAACTTCCCAAGATACTGCCTCCGATCCAGCTTCCAAAGCGGCGTTCGCTTGTTAAACCTGCTGCTTGGATCTTGATTCGTGCTCCGGGGTACATTGCTGTTAGTTCGCTATTGAGTCGGTCTGTGAAGCCGTTGACTAGCGTGGTACCGCCTGTGACTACGACGTTCTGGAGAAGATTTGCACGTAGATCCATATCCACGGCTCCGACGGAAGCCTTAATCATCTCAGGAAGCGTCTGGGTCTTGTTGACTGCTGGTTCTCCTGGTACTGGTAGAGCAGCTTTCTCGTCCCACATACCCTCTGCAACCTTAAACCGGTCTGCACCCCACATCTGGTTTGAGCCATTTGGAAATTCAAAAACGCGACCTGGCGATGATTTGGCGTAATCCTCGTTTGATCCTCCGATGCCATTACCAGAGCTTAGTCTCCCTGGGCCAGGCCATACTTGAACCACTGATTCCTTGAATTCTGTCAATACTCGATCTTCCTCTAAAGCCCTGAAACTATCCGTAGGGGGGACTTTAAAAGTGCGATAGGTCGCTTGTGCTGGGGCTCCTGCATCAACAGGCGTCTTTGCTGAGATCATGAAATGTGGAATCAAGTCGACTTTCGGTTCAGTCGTGTGTTAAAGAGCGATCGTAATTGCGAAGATAACCAGTTGCCAGCCAATGGCGACCTTTGTATGCTCTTCTTTAGAATAAGGCCATCGTGTATCGCGATCACTGATGCATTCGATGCTCCAATGTCAATAACAAGCGCAGTAGCTTTTCCAGCTCCAAAAGCTGCTAGCACGCTATTGCGCGCAAGCCAGAAGGCTGGACATCCCCACTGTTCCATGGCAACCTCGATAGCCTTCTCCCTCGACTTCGTCGTAGTCCACGCTGTCTCTGTCATCAATAAAGGATGTTCCTCCAATACTTTCTCTTCGCCCTCCACAGCTTCCACAGCCTCCATATCAACATCCTCGCCCTTAACCTCTTCGCGGTTCGCCCTGGAACCTCCCTGGGGAAACCTCGTTAGGCGCGAGGTAATCGCATATTCGAAAAGCGCAGTCGCAACATCCCAATCCTCAACTATACCATCTTTGCCAATAGGATTCCGAATTTCCATTCCGGGTAAAGGTGTATGTATAGAGTTGTCGCCGAAGATACGTTTGCCTTCGACATCGCCATAATGCGAACTCACAAATGACTTTGGTACTTCTTCGCCTGCGAATCCAGCGCGCACGCTAGTATATCCCGGGTCAAGAACGATTGCTGATACTTCATCTGTTGATCATGTTGTTAGAAGATGTACCTAGTGTTGAGTGAGGTGGCTGGGTTTAGGGACTTGCCTCCTCCATAGACATCTGTAGGCGCCATTGACGAATTCAATGGCTGTGAAGCCATTTTGAATGGGCTTACTGGCGCGTCGAGGGAAATGTAGTTGTTGATGGATAGAGTTAGAGGGATGTTCGCGTTGAAGGATAGAATGGAAGCTGTTTGGTTTGACGCGCCCGCTGCTGCTGCTGCTGCCCTTCCAGGTTTGCGATTTGCAGCAAGCGAGCAGAAGGCTGAAGTCTTGGCCGACAAACCCCTGAACTAGCTAGCTACTGTACCCCTCATTCTGATTCTGATCACTCCACAGTCATCTCCAGGGCTCGCATTTATATCTTCATTTTCATTCATGGCCTATTTGCTATCTCTCTCCTCTGTGCTTCCATTCGCTTAGGAACAGCCCTTTTTTGTCAGTATCCATGGTTTCCATTGTTGGTCACGTGTTCTATTCTGGTCTACAACAGCTCCAGAACTGTACATTCTTCTCACTGACTTCTGTACAACTTTCTTCATTCATACGTTTTATTGGAACGAGCATTCTTTGGGGGCTTTCTCTTCGAAGAGCCTCCAAGATGAAAATCTACTCTCCCTTTCTCTCTCTCTCCTATAATCTATATTTAGCATGGTGGAGAACGTGCTAAGATAAGTGGTTGCGTTCTTTTCTTATCGTTCCTCCTCGTCGTCAGCTGGGCAAGAAGTAAGGGAGACCTTAAGATATTGATTGACCTTCTCCTCCTTCTACATTCCAAAGTCCCCTTGAACTACTCACACCGCTTCCAGATATAACGTGTATAGGATATACTCGAGTACATTGAGGAGTCAGCCTCAAGGTAAGTACTCAATTCCTAAAATCAACTTTGCATTGTTCC
This sequence comes from Pezicula neosporulosa, assembly GCA_009805495.1. Classification (NCBI taxonomy): domain Eukaryota; kingdom Fungi; phylum Ascomycota; class Leotiomycetes; order Helotiales; family Dermateaceae; genus Pezicula; species Pezicula neosporulosa. The sequence continues at coordinate 676,563 of SELE01000002.1, forward strand.
TTAAAGTTCAACTCCTAGCTAACACATTGATCAGATTCTAAAGTCTCTCGATCAGGAACAAGGTCAAAGACTCAAACATCATGCAATCCCTTCAAGGTCTACAGTCCGGAGAGTACAAAGGCACCAAACGGCTCAAGCTGTCATGTGGACTCACCACATTTCCTCATGAAATACTCCAACTCTCAGACTCCCTCGAAATACTTGACCTCTCAGGAAACCTCCTCTCAGACCTGCCAGACTCAATCAGTCAACTCCAGAACCTCAAAGTGGCATTTTTCTCAGACTGTAACTTCACGACCTTCCCAAAGGCATTAGCACAATGTCCCTCACTCGAAATGATAGCTTTCAAATCCAACAGGATGACCACTATCCCCGAGGATTCGTTCCCGCCCAAACTCCGTTGGCTCATCCTAACCAACAACGTAATTGCTAATCTCCCATCAAGCATCGGAAAATGCCACCGTTTACAAAAATGCATGTTAGCCGGTAACCAATTGACATCTCTCCCAGAAGAAATGGCCAATTGCAAAAAGCTAGGACTCCTACGACTATCTTGCAACAAAATAACCACTCTACCACCCTGGCTATTCACCCTCCCGGAACTAGCATTCCTAGCCTTCGCAGGAAATCCCTGTGCGCCCTCATTCGCAGAAAACCCAACTTTAGTCGATATATCGTGGGAGGAACTAGAAGTTCAATATCTCCTCGGCGAAGGCGCATCCGGAATCATCTCCAAAGGACTTTGGAATCCCATCATACCTGGAGAAGAAGTAGAAGGAAACGAGAAAGCAAAAGATGTAGCAGTCAAATTATTCAAAGGGGAAGTAACTAGTGACGGCTCACCTACCGACGAAATGAACGCATGTATAACAGCAGGTCAAACACACAAACCTGATCTCCCCACTAGGAAAAATCAAAAGCCACCCCTCCTCATCCCAAGGTCTAGTACTCCAACTAATACCACCACACTACACCAATCTCGGACTCCCACCAAACCTGCAAACCTGTACGCGGGACAATTTCCTCGAAGGAACAACCTTCACACTCGACACATGCAAATCCATCCTCTTAGGAATTGCAGAAGCAGCTGCACATATTCATGCTAAAGGAATTGCACATGGAGATTTATACGCGCATAATATTTTGATCGATAGGATGGGTGGGCATGCTCTACTTGGAGATTTCGGCGCTGCTACTATTTACGGAAGTGAGCATGAGTACTCCGAGGAGTTTGAACGGTTAGAGGTTTTGGCCTTTGGATTTTTGATGGAGGATTTGTTGGGGTTGGTTGAGAGGCGTGTTGGTGATGGTGGTGGTAGGAATGGTAACGAGGGAGTATTTGATGATGAGAAAGACGGCTTTTTGATGGTTACGTTGACTGAGTTATGCGAGTCTTGTACGAGTAATGTTGTCGAGGAACGACCTGATTTCGAAGAGTTATGTGATGTTCTCAGAGGTTTGTAAGGGGAAAGGAAGGAAATGAATAGGTTTAGATCCGATTGGATACGGTTTCTTCTGTCTTCCCTTTTGCTACGAAAAGACAAAGAAAGGTAAAAAAGACTAAAGAGGTAGATGGTTCAGAGATAGATTTTTGTTTTTGAGTTTTCCGGGGAAAGAGTTTTGCTTAGAAATATGTAGAATGTAGGAATCTAGATATACAATTTACAGTTATTAAACCAATCCACTTCGACGCCTAAATGCAAGCAAGAGTAAGAACAAGACACGTAATGTGTTATTAGGAGTGAAACAGTAGCCTTGTAACTTAACTAAGGCTACCTAGTCTTAAAAGAATACATAGAAGTAAACACGTTCACGAGACTCGGACTCGATACGAGTACAGAGTAGTGTACAAATCATAAACCTATTCATTCCTAGATTCTGGCTCTAAGTCAAGCTCTACCTCTACCTCTACCTCTACCTCGGCGTCTAACTCTACTTTCTATCCATCCATCCCTCTACCTCTATCTCTACCATGTCCTGTATAACCCAAATCTAAACCACCCATCTACCATCTACCATCTACCATCCACCTCTACCTCTATACCGTGGCCATCAATCTAATCCGATCCAATCAATCAAATCGCAAACCGAATCCCATAACCCTCAAACTAAGAACCAAAAGAAAAGAAACACCTTCAATGAAAATTTGAAGAAAAAGGAAAAGAAAACAAAGACTTTTTTTTGATTTGCCAAAAAAAGGGATCCAATTGATATTCCTACACAATGACCTTCTCATCTCCACACACACACACACATAACACCGACACGGAAAATCCAGCCGGAGACCAGCTCAATCCCATCCCTCCCTTCCCATCAGCTAATCTCACAAGCTCAAAGTCCTTCAAAAAGAGACCAACCAACCAACCAACCACCAAAACTCTTTTGCCATGATTTCTCTCTTCCACAGACAAACCAACCAACAGAACGAAAACGAACAAAAAACGCTTGACTTTTTGAGTACGGTACCAAACAAATCGTCAATCAATCCATCTACTCAAAACGTCTCAACATTCTAAGTCTAGACTCATCGTCACCCCTTGCCTGGTGGCTATGAACCGAAGAGGCACTTCCCTTCCGACTTCCACTTCCACTGCCACTTGAGCTTACACTCCTGGAGCTCTCAGTTCTGGAAAGCTTGTGACGGTGTCTGGACTCGGTTCTCTTATGTGCGTTCTTCTCACCACTAAACCCAGCAAGCGCCTCGTTCAACTCTCGAATAGCAGCGTTGAATTGATCGAGTTCAACATTGCTTCGGCCAGGAAGAGCGGGAGTCAGGGAGAGAGGAGCACTGATGAAGTAGGATAGGTAGTCTACTTCGCGGTTTAGAGTGTCGATGTCTTCGATGTGAGTGCTTGTTGTTTGGGGGTCGCTGGAGAGGGAGGCGGTTAGGTTTTTGATTTGTGTGAGTAGAGAATGCACCGAGGGGCCTGTGCTGTAGGAGATTGAGGAGGAGCGGCTGGAGGATCCGGAGGAGGTGCCTGAGGTGGAGGGTGCTGTATAGGGAGCAGATTCCTCTGGGAGGAGAGGGAGGAAGTGGATCATTGGCATTTTGGGGTTTGAGTTTGGTAGTTGAGAAGTGTGGGGTAGTTTGTTGATAGAGATGGAAGCGAGAGTTATGGTATTATTGTATTAGGGTGATGTTGCTGACGGACGGTACTGCCTGAGTACTTTGGAGATGAGATGAGATGAGAGAGATGGTTGTGGATGTGGATGTTCTTCAAACTGGCAGAACTGGCAGCTGTTTATATGCTGATGCCCAGGAATCAATCTTACCTGCCACCAAGACGCCAATCTAGGACAATCGCTTCAAATAATACTTGGCTGCTCAACATGAGGCTCTGGCACAGCGAACTCTATGGCCCTGCCACTCCTACGAGGGTTGGCTGAGGTTGGCCAGACACGACAAGAAGGGTTAGAGTTACAGGCTGGTGGATCTTGGCCTTGGGAGATAAGAGGATCGTCAACAGGAATCCCCATCAGACGAATGCCCACGCTGGAGAATCATCTCAGTTGATTGGCACTGGGCGCCTGTTTCGTGCTTAGAATAGCCATCAAGTGCCGAGATGATCAACGGTTCGGCGCGCGGGAGACGCAGGTGCACGAAGCCAAGATGCCGCCAAGGAACCACAGATGGCTGGGCGTGCGAGCACAGCTCTTGAGCGTTGCAGCTATTGAAACTACCAAGTCAACATCTGTACGATGCGAAGCCAACCACAGGCTCAACTGCGCAATGGAACAATGAATGAACGCGTCTGCATTGCTCTAGACTCCCCCACAAGCGAGCATCCTGAGCAAACATATCTGGCCGCTTGGACTTCCAGGACTTGCTTCAAGTGCACCCGTAATCCAATTTTTGGCAACAAATGGGTGAGACTCCAAGAAATGTCGTTACCTAATTCGGAATGAGGGGGGAAATCGCTGTGGAATAAAATGAGAACGAGATCTTCATCAATAGACTGCTCCAAGGCTGGCCAGGTAAGACAAATCAGCTCGCAGTCAGTCATGAGACAACTAGCCAAGCATAAGCAGGCTTCCATAGTCACTTAGAGAAGGAACAGTTCTCTTTTTGATACGTGGCATAAGAGATAACGGAACAGCGCATTTGTTGGTGTCGCTGGAAGATGGCCAAAGACTGGCCAGCGGATAATTGTGATTGTCCGCTGATCGCTACGACTACAATAATACACTGCCCAGAACATTGACGGGAGAAGCATTGGCACAGTGGAGCGTGGCTCAAAAGAAACGCTCACTGTGTTGAACAAGACTCTTGTGTTGTTGCACATCGTGATGCAATTTTGGGGAGCTTCGCAACTCCAATGTAACAGCATCAAGAACCTGTTGCAGGTTCCCAAAAAAAAAAACAAATTTCTTTATGGCAAGTAGGAAGTCTCCCAGGCGTTCGAGATAAGCCGTGGCGCACAAGCGAGGCGTAATTCATAATTGAATCATTTGCTCGCGAGATTCGATATCATTTTAGGACAGATCCACCGTGCATAGGCTCTCGATATTGCCCTAGTACAATTAGTGTGCCTCCAGTGCGTAATGAAAGTTGTTCCTACAACTTGGTATCTTGGATAGATAATCAAAGGTGTCTTGTGGGGGGCAATTGGCTCATCTTGTGACAATAGTAGTATCAAATCTTCACGACGATATGGAAGCGAGAATGTGTTCGTCGTCTGAGAAGTCATCTTCATCAAATCCAAGCGAGGTCGATACTCTGATATGCTCGTCGTCTGAGAAGTCGTCTTCATTGTACTCAACAAATGTAGAGGTCGCTGCATGGCACGTAAGCTTATGAAATGAATGATATCCTGTATACCTTACCATGAGATCCTGCAGATGCATTTTTGTGGTAGTCGGGCTTCTCTTGGTCTGGGGTGAGGTTGAGCTCTTTTGCGATATCATCGCACATCTTCTCTATCTTCTGCCTAATAGCCCAATATGTTGCAGCAATTAGGACCTGCTCCTTGAAACCCGTCCCGCTGAAAACAAGAGTACTACTCTTTGTATGATAGAAGCTGTTTGAGTCAGAGTCCGAATCGTAATCGGAGTCGAAGTCTACGTCATCTTCGATCCAAATAGATTCATGGAGTCTGAGGTACATGCCATCGCTAGATTCATGGGGCTCTGTTATCACGTAAGTGAGTCCATAACGATCAACAGTTCGCTGAATGCGATCCTGCCAGATTCTTAAGTCATAATTGTGCGTCCAGCCATGAAAGGGAACTTTGTCCAGCACCACAACGGCACCACTGTTGGGCATCGCAAACTTCCAAATCATGGCTCTGATCTCAGGCGGCAGTTTTTTGAACAAAGAGAATTTCTGACCCTTCGATGACCTTACATGCCTCTTGCCATCTATTTCTATCCCTAATTTTTCTTTGATAACTTTCGAGGGATCTCTGGCAATCCTCTCCTCAGGGCTGAGAGCTGACCATAATTTTGCTCTCTCAGCATCATTACAACGCACCCAGTCTCTACACTTCTGTTGCCCTAACCTTTCAATTGTAGTCTCTCTGGTAGGCTTAACGTTGTGTAGTTTTTGAAATTCTGCAAGTTGCCAATCGCCTGGCTTTTGGAGTCGGACCTTGAGTTCTTCAATTGTTCCAGAGGGGTCGAGGTCTCTGAGTGCACACTGTGCCTGCCACCAGTTTAGTGGTCTGCCGCCGAATTGATCGCTCAGGTATGGGCGTATGTCAGTCGCACGAGAGATGTCTTTATAGCGCAGTTGCGGGCCGTACTCGTCAAAATGGTAGCAGCCCGAAATGGAACATCCACAAGTGTAAGTCCGGCCCTTGTATTTGAACTCGGTTGAAGGGATGTATGGAGCGATTCTCGCAGAGCAATAGGACCGGTATATTGTGCTAGGAGGTCGGCAATGGGGCTCGGATAGCGGACCGCAGCTGCTGCAATTAAAGCCAGCTGTATTGTTTGTCATGCTGCAAGAGGCCTTGCGAAGCTAATGGCGCGTAGCCAAGGATTGGATGTAAGTAATTATAAGGTAGGGAGGTTGCAAAGATGAGAGTTCAGATGGTGAAGCTTGAGCATCTCGGCGCGTCAAGTCACTCGACGCGTTCATTGGCCACTTCTAAATGTAAGCTTAATTTTGTGACACGCCCAACGCGAGAACCACGTGCCACAAAACGATTCAAGCGTGAGGTAATATATGCCCAAGAAAACTAAGGTAACTAACTTAAGTAAGTTCTACATAGGCTGGGTCAGTAGGTAATTACTTAGAGGTAGGTGAAGGTTAATTATACATATAGAGCAGCTAACTGGGACCTGAGCCTCAAGGATCTGTAAGAAGGTTGCTTATGATTGTACACAATTATCTCATTTGTCATCCAGGACATATCTGGAATTATCTATTTACTCTTACATATGATGTGGTATCTGTGCCAAAGAACTCCTCGCTCCCATCGCTTGAAAGATTGAAAAGTAGTAAAGGAAAAACTAAGCCCATATGCAAAACGCGTAGTAGAAAAGGGTATCTTTGTACAAGAAGGGCGGAAAACAAATGAACCATCTATGACGCAAAAGCTTCCCCTGAGTCGAGGCTTGCCCATTCTCTCTTAGCGTACTCGCCGTCCGTCCACAAATCGGACTTCTTCTTCTCTTCCTCCCCTGCGAGCTCCATATGCTCGGTAACGTCGTCGTTCCTCTTCTTCTCCTTGCCTTCGCTTCTCTTCAAAAGCGGCCCTTTCTTCCTCGCTAAGGCTGAAAGCCTTCTTAAACCATCCGAATGGACTCCTCTTCTTCTTGACTTTCTTTCCGTCCTCCATCGTTACGGTAGTCATCTCAGACATCATGCTCATTCCCATCCTACTGGGCTGTCTTGGTTGGTGTGAAGGATTGAACGACTTTTGATGGTGGAGAGGAGGATGTGACTGCAAAGGACCCTGTCCGGCTGTGCCAGCGGTCCATGGACGTTGGAGGGGAGAATGAGGAGATGCATTGACAGGGCGGAAGAACTGCTGGCCTTGGTCCGAGCGAGGTGATGGCATTGGATGGTCTCTTGTGAAAGGTGGTGCATACGTTGACTGCGAGTGAGATGAAGATGGTGGTTTTGGAAAACTTTGTATTGAATGTGAAGAGAGAGGCTGTGGCGGAGTTGGAAACCGTTGATGTGAGCCGGCTGATCCAGGCGGATGTTGCGAATTTTGTGGTGGAGTTGGAAATCGTTGATATGAACCTGCTGATCCAGGGGGGTGTTGGGAATTTTGTACGGCATGTGAGGAAAGAGGTTGCGGTGGAGTTGGAAACCGACGATGTGAGCCTGGTGAGGATGGTGCAACCTGGGGGGAAGGAAATGATCTTTGTGGAGAGGATTCACGTGGTGGTGGTGCTCGTGGTGGCTGGGGAGGTGAGAAGGGCTTCTCAAAGTCTGAGCAATATGCTGAGTCCAAACCTCGAGAAGGTGGTGTATTAGCTGAGTTTACATGTTGCTTTTCTTGCGGGTAATCGGTTATTAGAGGTGGTGGTCGTAGAGTGATTTCCAAAGGCGTGTCTTTACGCTTCAGAGAAAAGCGTTGTCGTAGAGAAGACTTGCGTTTTATCTCTGGCGCTGGTTCCAATGGTTCTCCTTCGCGGCGCCGAGGGCCTGGAGCAGGACTAGGGCTGTATGTGCGAGGCTTGAGAATGAATTCGGGCTCCGGTTCAGCCACTGGTTCTGGCTCTGGTTCTGGTTCTGGTTCTGGCGATGGAGACCGTTGTCTAGCTTGTGGCACCGGAGTCCTGTCGCGATCCTGGACCATTTGGAAGGCTGGTAGAGCTGATCTGATTGCTGGAGTGATTAGGTTCGGGTCAGACGGTAGATCCTTGGTCATAGATAAGCGCATCTGCTTTGAATGCTGTGGTGGTGAGTTTGGAGGTGATATGGAGGGCTGTGTGCTGTTGATGTGTGAGAGTTTATGCTAAACTAGGACTTGTTAGTAGCAGTCCTCGGTTTCGTGCTTTGATTCTTACTCTTGTCTGCTTGCTGATATCTGCAGCCCTCCTGTCCATTTCGGCCACGATAGTACCCAATTGGACCAACGAGGCGGCAAGGTGGTTTCCTTTTGTTTGCAAGGTGACATATGCTTTATACCAACCCTCGACATTACCCCTCATAGCTTCATAAACCTTCTCCATATCAGGTCTCTCTTTCCTCCATGGCCCTGAGTCTTGCTCTTCCGCTAAGTAAATCGTAAATTCTTTGCAAGAGTCCAAACCCTGTGACACATCCTTGAGTGCATCGTTCATTGCCGCGGCTGTCCTCTGTATGACATGTTCGATGCGCTCGTTTCCACTGACAATCTGCGCCCGAAAGGCCCGGTCTTCCAGCATAGCATCAAATATGGTGATATTCTCGAGTGGCAATTTGAGAAACTTTAAGCGCTCCTCAATATCTTCTTGTGCCAGATCAAAGTCGTCCAAGGTTGTTTCAAGAAACCCATCTATCTCGTCCACATGTCCCTGCAATATATTCATCACCTGTTCATCATCTTTAGCGATCCCATTTAGCAAAAGATATATTCCGAATGATATCTGTGCCATCAGCTTCCATAATTCATGCCATTTCTGGCCAGGTTTCTGTCTCCATCGCGAAGCGTGTGTTGGTTCCGACGTATCTTGGTCAAGTAAGATTTTTCGACGAGCTGCAGAAGTAGAAGCTGGTGGCTTTGGAATTGGCACTGGGTTTTCTGCAGCTTCTTGCATAGACTCGGCAAAGGCCAGTTGCATGGAAGGAATTGGATGGGTAGGGACCTGAACCTGCTGGTCATCCATCTTGTCGTTGAGCTCGTCGGCTTCGTCAACCTCGTTGAGAGAGGAATTGGACGTGTTGGCACTGGCATTCAGTTGGTAGAGACCATCGGAAGATTCGAGCTGGAAAGTGATAGGGAAATCGGCGTGGACATCGTCGTCGCTATCGGAAAAGTTTATGAAGTCGTAATTGGAAGAGGCGGTGGCCATGGTAACCTCTGCATCAAAGTTCAAGCTACTCGCCCTACTTTGACCAAGTCATCTGCATATGCTACTCGGAGCAAACTGCAGCGCGATTGAGGGGAATCTGCAGACTTTGAGCGAACCACACGGCGCCAATAGATCTCCAGTGCGGCAGGAAACCGTGGGCAAGCAACAGCTAGTCAGGAACTCAGGAACCAGGTGCTTAGGTAGGCGGGAAGAAAGAGGATCCAAAAATGGAACCGCACGAGGAGCAAACCTTGTGGCTCTCCGAACCTCTCCCAGGGGTGTCTGTGCGGGTTGTGGTGGTGGTGTGAGATGGGAATCCTCGGGTCTCGTTTGGTTTCGGCGTGGTGGATGTTGATGGATGGAGAGTATTACGATTGTTTTGGTGGTCGTCGTGGTTGTCGAAGATGAGAAGGACAAGGGCAAGGAGGAGCAGGAGGGATTTAAGGAGGGATAGTTGGCGGTAATATTATTGGAGAAAGAGGTGTGCCCAGCAGGCATGCAATTCTTCTCGTTTAGGGACATTTCATTTTCATATTCAGTTTATTGATTTTTCTAGACGGTGGTAAGCGGGGTGCTATTGCGCCCAGGCTGATTGAGGATGGAGAGCTTATTGGCTTGGAAGAAAAGAAAATGGCAGCCACATGGTCACTTTGATTACAGCGAGAGCCTATTTACCAGTCTAACGCACCTCTACAGAATCTTAGGGACCTACCTAAGTATGGAGTTGCAATGATAGCGTAGTTACTACGGTTGCAATACCGGTAGGTACCTTAATCACAACAATAAGGTAGGTAGGGCAGGGTAACGTTTGCAAAACCCCCTTTTCCACCGCCGTCAAACGTTTCCCAACTTTTTGCTGCTGTCAACAGATCACAATGTTCTAGCTCTCCCGAATGGACCTGCACAGACCATGTTCGTCCAAAGATGAACTAGTTCATTAGAGTTGACGAATAACAAGTCAAGCGCCATCTATACAGCACGACATTATAGTCAAGGGTGGCTGGCATCGCGATCTCGGTAAAGCTACGCTACAGAACGGAGCACCAGCTGTGCTTCTGATTCGTAAAGACTCAAAGGACTCCCTTAAAACCAAACTGCTTTGCCCTGAAAGCGTCCCTGACTGCTCCCCACACCATCAAGACAAACTCCAAACACGGCACACCCACTCCCACTCACACTCGCAATTGAGCCTCATGTGAGCGACCTTCACAAGGAAAAAACGAAACATGCCCGAGAGTGCGAAGGACGGCCCGGAGAGCTTGACATTTCTCTTTTCGTCCAAACAAAGCGGGGAGCTTTGTTTCAAGATTTGGATTTGGCAGCCTCGACCACGCTCAGACGCTCTTTCGCCAACACTGGTTACCCAGAAGAGGGTTGATCAACGGCCGTTGAAAACTCAGTTCACCCATCTACGGTAGTGATGTTCGCAGAGCAACCACAAAAGGACGAGCACGCACAATGCGCAAGGCAAGATTTCCGTGATAACGTACAACGTACAGCACGGGATATAATAGTGTGGGAGGAACATGGCGAAGTTGCCATTCCCTCTCTCTGACACTTCCCACACCAATTAATATTCAACGAAAGCACTCTGCCCAGCTTTTACCATTTGCAGTCTTCGTCTTTAAGCAAAGAGAAAGTGTTGCCGAGCAACTCAGGGACCCCGGAGAATCAGTCCGAAACTACATCGCCACCAAAATGGAGACCTCCTTGCAATCGGGCTTTCGTATATGTACAGTCCAAACACAGCACGTTCTCTCGTATGTTTGTTTCCTAGTGGGAGACAATGCTGAGGTTTACGATCCTAGGGCCTGCCAGAGATTATTGAGCTAGTTCCAGAGAGAGGTTACCACCTACGAATGTGGCTTGGAAGAGTTATTTCCAAATCTTTCTGGCATGAGTATAATATCTAGTTTGGAAGGCTGCTTATCATTAAAAATCTATTCACACTCAGAAATTTGGGAGACGGTAGACCTGACTATCCACGCAAGTGAAAACCTCCAAGGTCCGTCGTGTGGAGAAGCCGCCTCCTAGTCCTCGTCTTAGTGATTACATAGCTGTATCACTTCCTCGCTGAGTCACTCACTCTAACTCCAGTCGACTAGCTAGTCGTCAGCATGAGATGTACTATCTCCAAATTAGGCTATGGGGTGCCCTTTGACTATTTATCTGCTTGGCCCTACCCGCGTTCCTCCTGTCATCAGGGTCGGTTAACTGGATGACTTCGAGACGTTGACAGTCACCGGAGATAATGCAGTAACCGTAATGGCTGTATAGCAATTCTCATCATCAGCGAAGAAGAGGAGAACTACTCTGGGGTGACCGAGGAACTTAGGTTCTATTGGGAAATTCAGCCGACGATAAATTCTGGCTACGAAGGCATTGACTTTTGATCAAGCCCGCAATTACACCACACAGTCTCTGCTAAGTACCCTTCAACTAATGCACCACAGCGAGCGACTCCAAAGATTGGATTCACGATAGACAGACTTCTGTCTATGGTTCAAAAGGTGCTTCTATAGTAGTCTTCCGGAAGATACGAAGGAAAGTGAGGGGATTAACGGCCACGTTTAGCTCAGTTGAAATATTGCAACTGCCGAGTAGTGATAGTTTCTACCTAGTCTACACGAAGTAGTCACTACACTGCAAGGATACAAAAATGGTTGAAACGTTGAAACTGGAAACTGTCGAAACGGAATGCCCAGTTGATTGCAGAAGGTCTTGCGACAGATTCTACGCAAAGGAGAATATGTTGCCTTGGACAGGGACAGTTATCCACGCCACGGCCCTTGGCTATTTTGTGGTCTGGCGGACCTGGCGGCTGTTCCCAAAGCTTAGGTAGAGCCCAACATATAAGGAGAGACCCACGAGCACAAAGCACACCCTGATAAGGCTCTTTCTTGCTTAGTTCCAGTGTCACAGTTGGGTATTGTCTTTGGACTGTGTTGTACCAGTCCCAGTCTTCTCTCCCCCTCTCTCATGGTGCCTCACTTCATTATTGAGGGACAGGCACACTTATCGCGTTCCAGATTCAGAGGTCTGCAGTGGAGAGGCCAACTATGCGATTCGACTAGTTGCGCTTTTCCAGAATAGTCCCATAGGAAAGTATAATTGTAGGAGATGACGAATTTGCGATATTATTGATTGGCATTGAAGCATAAGAGGTGCTTCAAAAGTACCGGTAGATGATGATGGCAGACTCTGGAAAACTTGCAAAAGATCAAGATATTGAAGATTGAGGGTACGAAAATAGTTACTCACAGAAGCCCCTGCAATGCCACAGTGGACGCCATTGGAGAAATAGTGCATGGTAGCCCAAAGGCCAGGCCGATTATTGGGCCACAAGCGCTAGTTGAGGTCACCTTGCATCGCGCCATGGGCTTCCACCCCCCCCCCAAGCCTTGCGCAAAGCAGAGCGTGGAGATATGTTGATGTGTTGATGTGCTGTTGTGCTGTTGATGACACGACAATCATGATCTGCTCTCTCCATCTTCTAGAGAAGCTTCTCTTGTATCATTAACAAGCATTCGCTCTTCCAACTCTCGTTATTCTTCACGAGCATTAATCGTTAATCAAAATCTGAAAGCTTACGAGTCCCAATTCGGACAATCGACAGGGCCTTGAAGCAGTGGACGGGCCCCAGTTTGACAGGGCTAACGTGGTCCAGCGACTCTAGAAGCGACGACTGGAGACACAACGGACGGCGACGACGACTGTGAAAGTTTTCGCCCGTTGAACTTTGCTTATCGTCCAGAAAGCAACACAGAAACAAAGAGTAATGACAATAAAAAAGGACTTGAAGGCTGTCTGAAATCAAAGCACAATCGTTTAATCCCTATCCCAGTTCGCGCTGGATCGCGTCGTTCAGCTCAGCCTTCAGTCCTCCCCTCGAATAATCGCAGTTCAAGATGCCCAAACCAAGCGCCTTCGCTTTTGGAACTGATCTGTGGGATCCAAGTCACCGATTCGAGACCTCATGGCTGCTTCCACCTTGGGTCCTCTTTGGAATTAGAGCAATGATTGTATGTGTCCCTCTCGCAACCAGCCCTTATCTAGAGCATATCTCTAATGCGATTTCTGATGCAGGCCTTCTACGCTTTTTTTGTCCTCTTTTTCATTCTTGGTTGGACACATTCAAAACCAGAATTTGGAGGTCCCGCAGGTGTCAGGCTGTCCTTCTCATACTTCACAGGTACTTCTACCAGTTGTGGTTGACGCAATAAAACTAACATGTGCCAGTTCTCTGCTACTGGGGCCTTGCCTTTTATTTCCTCACAGCAGCAATTCACACGTTCTCGTACGCATTAAATGGCGGAACTCCAATACTCAATCGACTGTACCGTCCTCTCCAGGCACTCCATTCCCTCTACTACACGACAATCGCTTGTTATCCATTCCTTGTCACGATCGTGTATTGGGGAGTAATTTTTGCCGGTCCATGGTTTCCTAAGGAGTTTAACGCATGGTCTAATGTCTCGGAGCATGCCATGAACTCAGGATTTGCTCTTTTCGAGATATCTTTGACGAGGACCAACCCGCCGCCTTGGATTCACCTGCTATGGCTAATTATTATTCTGGCTTGCTACCTCGGTTTAGCATATCTGACACACTATACAAAGGGTGTCTACGTTTACAGCTTTCTGGATCCAACGAAACAGAAGGGTCTAGTTGCAGGATATGTCTTTGGTATTGCTGCGGCCATTATCATTATCTTTTCACTCGTCAAAGGCTTGATCACCTTCCGCAAATGGGTCACTGAAAAGAAGATGGGAAAGACTGGGAAATTTTACGCTGGCCGCGCGCTCGGGCAAGGAGAGGTGGAATTGGAGACCCAAAGAGTGTGGGAGAAATGAGCTCGGGATGGAAGTGATTGAACTTGTGTTTTGGTTAGAAGCACGGTGCTTTTGGAGTGTGTTTTTGGATGGCGACCGTAACGAAGTTATGACTGACTCCAGATACGTCTTCTCCATATCGGCTCAAATTCACAAATCCCACATACCGCAAAGTCCTCTTTCAAGCGTCCATCTTGTGCTTCCCAGACTAGAGGGAATGTGTTAGAAAAGAGCATTGTCATCGTCAGCCCATATCAACCTGTCAACTGAAAGTCAAATCCCAGCCCTAAAATGGAACACCTGTTTGGGGCTGAGATATTGAACCACAAGCTCACAATGTAAGTTTTTCGTTTAGTTCTTGTCTCGATCCAATCGAGTGTGGATTCTCAAGAGCAAGCATTTGGCAATATCAGGACCAACCCGGCAAACAGATGGACCCAGTAACATATTCCAAACATTAGGAACCCATTGCTTTTACATCGCGCCATCAGGATGCTCTCCAGAAGATGGGTGATCCAGGAAAAAAGAGTCACGTGTGGATACGACATAAATTCTCTCGTGTTTCAAGACTCGGTCCCGCATCCTTCTCGAAGCTGGGACGACTCCTTCAAACATCACCTTTCTGTACGCGCACGCGAATACCGCTTTTTCTCAATTGCGGTGCCTCTGTACCGTAAATCAGCTCACGATTTTTATTCTATGTCTCGCATGTTAATTAATTGTTATTGTTTCGTTTCTTCTCCACATCGTAACCAGGAATGCGAAAAGCTGGCAAGCTGCACCATCGTGGGGCTTTAGTTCTCTACCAACATATACAGTATATATACAGCCCCACTCTTGCTGCGCAGCACCTTTCACAGACTCGCCTCGAGGTTGTAGCACGTCTTATTCCCTGCTGCTAAGAGCTGTTGGGCATTGTTTTCTGATAAGGAACCCGCCCCGTCACGACCGAGTGGCCTTATCGGGCGAAGATAGTGAAATGCAATCCATAGGTATCTATCTACGTTCCCTCCATCTTCTATAATTCTTTTCGTATGTTTTTCTAGTACTGCTATGAAGAGTTTTGTAAATTGGCCTTCTGCCGTCAAAGCAAAACTTGACCAAGTACTTAATTAATGATGACCGTGTTTGCGACTTGAAGTCTAGAAGCAATGGTCTCTATCACCGAATCTCCAATAATGACGGAGAGCCGAAAACGTCTCGCACAAGGGAGTGAAGGAGAAACACTACGAAGCAGCAGCATGTCGTCCAGTAGACGCCATGCAATACCTGAAAATGGAGCACAGAAAGGCGAACAAACGGACAATCCGAGACCTACTAAAAGAGCTCGAGTTGCAGTCGCTTGCACACGGTGCAAGACTCGAAAACAAAAGGTCGGTTCCTTTACTTCAAGACAGAAACCTTGTGAGGAACATTCTCACGTGTACCAAAGTGCGATGGCATTACCAGTGGATGCGCCAACTGTAAAAGCGTTGCAGCACCATGTGAATATATCGTCCCCTCGAAAACTATGCCCTATGGAAAATATCAATATGTGAAGGCTTTAGAGACTAGAGTCGCCGAGCTAGAAACAGTTCTGGCGGATGCAGGCCTTACGGATAGTGATAAAGACCACTGGCAAAGTCTGCACAACAACCAAACGCTGACCTGACCGACCCACCAAATAATTCAATAACAAGCTCACCAGGAGCAACCAGAACAGAGATAGCGGATACCACGTCCTCGCCAAATCGCTTGAACACTGAGAATGGCTCAGTTGCAACAATCGATCCGAATACCTTACCCATGGAAACTGGTGGAGGATACGTTGGAGATGAATCGCCAAATATCACTCCAGGCAACCTTTTCCGGTCGGTAGTTCGAGGAAAGGAGGCAACATTGCTTTCCCCTAGAATCCGCTCATCTTCCCGTTCCGACCCTAAGCCAACGTCCCAATTTAGCGAGTATAGCGATGCCACATTTGAAATTGAACGTACACCTACAGATATAGCGGAAACTCTATTAAAAGCATACAAGAAACATATCTCAACCCGATGGCCAGCACTATATCCACTTTATATGCGCAAACTCTACGAGAGAAGAGCAGATCTACAAGACCCATTTGACATCAGCACACTCAACCTAGTGTACGCAATAGCAGGGCGTTTCCTCGAAACGACAGGCGAAGTCGGCAATTTCTTCCCAGAAAGACACTATGCTGCTGCTGTAAGCCGTCTGGACGAGATATTGCAGGCTCATGATGTGAGATCTGTGCAAACGCTCCTTTTACATGCGGTGTATTGCCTTAGAGCTCCAAGAGGACTTAGTGCTTGGACACATGTTGGACTTGCAATCCGTATTTGTATTGAGCTGGGCATGCACCGAAAGAGTCAAGCTACTCAACCTAGTTTAGCAATCGAGATGCAAAAGAGGATATTTTGGAGCTGTTATTGCTTAGATAGACAAGTGTCTATCATACTCGGAAGACCATTTGCAATATCTGACAGAGACATTGACGTGGAGGTATGTGTCTCTTGCCATACTAGACAGACTTAGTCGCTAAGTCGACAGTTACCCATGGACATAGATGACAGTATCGACGAAGCCAGTCTCTGCAACCACACGACCAAACCAACGCATCCAAAACAATCTACCTCTCTCTCCTGCTTCATACATACCGTTCGTCTCCGAAAAATTGAATCCGCCATCCAGAAATCCGTCTACCGCATCGATAAACCTACTACCCTTCCCCTAGCCGTAATCGACCGTTTTCTTAAAACTCTCTCCCACTGGAAAGATAACATTCCTAGCCCTATTTCCGACACGGACTCCGATCCATCAACTATCTCTTTTGAAGGTTACGATTACTACATGACATACTACAACAAAACACTCCGTCTCCTCCCTCTACCCACATCTAACCACCCCTTCACCCTCCCTATCAAACACTAACCAAACCTCGATAAACCCCCAAACCAACCCCTTCATCCTCACAAGATGCGCTCAAGCATGTAGCGGAGTCTGTCAAGCCTACAAAAGACTGCACCACCAAACCACGGTAGGATTCTCCCTAATAGCCCTCTACTCAGTCTTCATATCAGGCCTAACACTCCTCTACTGCTGTTGGCTCTCCCCATCCCAAATCTACAATATCCAAACCTCTAATGATCTAAACGCCTGCTCTATTGTTCTTTACATAATTACTGAAAGATGGCCTGGAGCGAGGAAATATAGAGATGCTTTTGAAGGCATCAAAGGTTGTGTTGTGGATTTAATCACGTCTGGTTGTGAAGGGGAGAATGAGGGTAAACTAGCTCTGGCTGAACCGAGGAAGAGGTTGGTTTTGGATGGGGTGGAGGAGGGTGTTAGGAGGTTGGTCTTTGAGGTTATGGGGTTGCATCCTGAGGGACGGGCTGAGTGTAGACAGATGATGAGGGATATGATTGGTGAGGTGGATGAAGATGTACAGGGAGGGGATTATGTGATGAGGATTGAACAAGCTTCTTCTTACAGGATATCCGATGAGGCTCCTACGCATCAACAACAACGGCCGAGAACTCTGTCGAGGCCAACTCCTCCTCCTCCTACTACTACTGCTACTAGATCTCGAAACAAAAAGAACAGAACTTCTAGGGAAAATGTCCAAAATGGTGGTTCACAGCAGATGCCAACGAGTTTTGAGGGTGCCGGTACTGGAACTGTATCGTTTGGTGAGGAAGCTGTTTCTGGTGAAGGAGAAATGTTATCACTTGACGCAATGGATTTATTGGATCATTTTGATATGGAGGCCTTTCTTGGGAATCCGAATCCGGATTTTGGTTTAGGCTTTGGTTTTGGTTTTGGTGGGGATGGTGATGGATATGGATATGGGCATTGAATATGGATTGGTGTTTTGTTGAAATGATTTTGCTAGTTGGGGTCTTTGAGAGAATGGGAAGATAGGTTTTTGAAAGAAATATTGTAGATTGTTGATTTATTTTATTTCACTCCTTTTCTAATGCATGCTTGTCTAGTAAGACGGGAAATTACAACTGTGTACTCGAGTCGTAAGTAGTAATTAGCTTAATATGACTTCCTACTAGTACCACATATACAACACGGCTTAAAATCTATAAAGATGCAAGGCATAGTAGATTTATCGCCTTGTACTCTGTACAGCACTCTAAATCCTACCACGATCCAGAAATCTCTTCGGAAGGCCCACCGGGATACAACGTATATACTCCGACAAAAACTTCCCCAAGATGTCATATGTAACATTAGCATTAACACCCCTATCTAAATGATCATGCTATATATCACACACACACGCAAAATCAGCCATTACTTCGTTCTCGGCGCCACTTTATATCTCGCAATCAAAGCAAAAATAATGAGCAAAAAGAAAGGGAAAGGATGGAAGAACATACCAACAAAAAGTGCACAGCCCAAAGATTACAAAACTCCATCCTATCAATCTTCTGACCAACATAATCATCACCCAACAATTCAATAAGTTTCTCCGTAGTAAAGAAACTCCTCAACCAATCCCACTCATCTTCATAACGAACGAAGAATCCAACATTACAATTTGATCCTTTGTCACCTGCTCTTCCATGTACTATATATCCCAAAGGTGCCTTTATGGTTTCTCCGAATGTTGTCAGAGGAATGGGGTTTGTGGGACCGTAGGACGGTTGTTGTGGTGGGAGAGTACTTGTTTTGGTTGGTGCTTGGATGGGGAGACTTGGTTTTGAGGGGGTTGAGAAGTGGATGTTTTGAGTGAGGAGGTTTTGGGGAATAAGTGTCACGAAGTATTCTTGATACTGGGGGGTTGAGGGTTGGTTTTAGTATGGTGAGGTTTGGTGGATAGGTAGGTAGGTAGGGTAGGTATGACTTACTGGTTGAGGAGCTGCTGTTCTTAAGTCCCTAGCATATGTACAACCTGGGTAGCCTTGCCTAAAGGTCTACGTAAGCCAACAAATAGAATAATCGTCAGAAGACGGATAAGAACTTACATGACAATATCTAGCGCCGGACGAGTAAAGTTCTTCGTAGATAAAGATTCAGGATCTGGAGCTTGAGCAACAAGTCTCGCATCAACAATACAAGAGGCTTGATTTCTCGGATTGAGAGGTACGGAACCATTAAGTGTAAAAGCCCAAGTACTTAGTTTCGCCAACCTTTCAGCACCAAAACTCTTCTTCATTTGCATCTCCAACATTTTTCCCTTCTCCTCAATATCAAGACCAACTAAACAATACCTTAACTCGGCTCTATAGCCCCCATGAGCTGTGATTCCTACTTTCGTATACGATGGAGGTGGTAATCCCGTGATACCTGATAATCTTACCCTGTCTTTGGAGATCTGTGTTAGGCTTGCCTTGTCAATTACGGCTATTACATCGCTGTTGTAGTAATAGGGTCCTTGTATCTCATATAGTAATTGCTCTTTACAGGTTTCCGGTGTTACTTTCCCCCCTGTGTTTTTTTGTTTGCTGATTATTACGTCGCCGTCGTGTGATATCTCGGCGAAGGGGAAACCGAGGTCGGTTATGGTGGTCCAATCTAGGGATTTGAAGCCGCTGAAGTTTCCTTCATGTTGATAATATAAGTTAGTAACAG
Source organism: Pezicula neosporulosa (assembly GCA_009805495.1). Classification (NCBI taxonomy): domain Eukaryota; kingdom Fungi; phylum Ascomycota; class Leotiomycetes; order Helotiales; family Dermateaceae; genus Pezicula; species Pezicula neosporulosa. The sequence continues at coordinate 695,930 of SELE01000002.1, forward strand.
AGTAGAGTTTCTGGATTCTGGAATAGAAATTTCTTTTCATGTTTAGACTTACCGCCGGTACAATATGTAGAACACTCAATCAAATGACCAGCAATTAATGCCCTAGCCAACTCATCATAATTCTCCGCCTAGACGTTTTCAGAGTTAGCTATCAATTTTTCTTTCAGATAGGTTAAACAGAAGAGTAGAAGACATGATCTGCAAGCTTTAATGCATGTTCTAATCTCTATCGTCATGCCTGAAAGTTCTAGAAACAGCCTGGATAAGTAATGAAATGCGGGGTTCAGAGAATGAATTTCCTTACAGTCCATCCATGCCACCACGCAGCAGCACCAAGAATAGGAGAAGCATCAGCGACACGTCCACATATTACAATATCGGCACCTTCTTCAAAAGCCTTAGCGATTCCTAAACCACCAAGATAACATTGGGCAAACAATGGCTTGTAAGGCCAATCTTTCAAATTTTGCTTGGTTATGAAATTGGTGAAATCATGGGTTCCTTCTTGAAGTGCTGTTTGTACTTGTGAGAGTACTACGTCTCCTTCTATCCATGCTATTGTGAGATTTAAGTTTTTAGATTTGGCCATGTTGACGACTAGGTCGTATAATTGTTTGGTAGCTACTGTTCCTGCGTTTGCAGCGAGTTTTATTCCTTTCTTGGCTATGTTTTCTATTGCTGGTTCGAGGGAGTCGAGGAAACTTTGCTCGTAACCTGTGTTTTTTATTGAAGTTAGATTCATTCAAGCTGAGTCTTTAAACTCTTCGTTTGAAGTTCTTAGGTACACCTACCTTCTGATAAGCCTTCGGAAATTGCATAGGCTTTGCTAGGCATGTTCAACTCGCTCATCCAGTCACCTACAAGTACATCGACAGGCTCGTCAGATGCCCTAAAACATGAATATTTAGTGTCGAAATCATGATGATGAAAAGTCCTCGGATTTCCATTTCTTATCACAACTTACGCTGCATTGGCCATTGCATCTCTGCGATCTGCTGGTGCTCCAGAAATATTCAGAATTCTGACATTCAGAATTCTGACAGGCCTTTTCACTGAGGAAACAGTTGAAGACTCCATGGTTGATAATTTCAACGGCTTTAAGTCTTGAGATGTAGAAATACAACCACAATACACAAGGACAAGACAAATTGAGAAGTGAGCAAAAGTCTTGACAGTATCTGCTTTTACCAGAATCTAAAACGGGTTGTTGACCCGAACCAGAAACCTTTCTTCCGAACTTATGGAGAAAGGATTTGCTGTATGATATCGAGCGTGAACTACTACTCTGCCTATCAGTTGCAATCAATCAATCACTTGAAGTGCAACGACACATCCGCTATGCCGCTGCAGAGAGCGGGAGAAACGGCCCTACCAATACCATCTCCCCAAAGCAGAGAAACACCACTCACGGGCACGAAGACACACAGTACCATAGATAAACGAGAGGTCATTTCTTGAACCAGATTGACTGAATTATCGGAACAGTTGCCGATGCACATAGCCTTCATCTTTATATCGTCGTTGGTCCATATGACTAAGCACTTCCTCATGCCTTGCCTTTGCTCCACTGTCGGGTTCAGCACTTGATCGGAAAGCCGACAGCGAGACACTTACAGCATTAACTAATCCAACACCCCCATTTCAAGAATGGGGGGGGGGGGGGGGGGGGGTTTCTTAGAAAGCACATCAGCACGATAGCGATTGCGACATTCTTGCACAGGATTCGGCATCCCGCCGGTGCCACCTTTGTCCTAGTTCCTACTATCTGATTGAGTGATTACACAAAATATCGGATTTAGCATCCCTCTCTACGGCTGACCGAAGCGCTGTTTTTTAAATAATTTGTAAATGTCAAGAGTTAACTAATGACGATGTGCAAGTCCATCTTTCATCTTTCACCATTTTTCTTCTTTCCCTTTTGATATAACAAGGCTTTCTTCCTGTCTTTCCCTCTCTCTCTCTTTATTTTGTGTGGTTATTGTTCTGATGTGATGTGATGTAATCTGATCCTATCTTGTGCTGTTCAAAATGTCAATTGTATCCCCTTACCCCGAATCGAAATCCGGTCACCGGAAATCAAGGATGTCTTCTTTTAGTTCCTTCTTGCTTGCCTTTCGAGAGGACTCCTGGAGACCGGCTTTCCGGAACTATGGTCGAAAAGTACTAAGGAGGGGCAAGAATGGCAAGGTCGAGGTCGAGGTGGAGGAGCAGGAAGAGGAAGAGGTTGTTGAGACAAGTGAAGGGAAAAGTTCTGAGGATGGGAAGGGAGATTCGGGAGTTGTGTTTACGACGACAACGGATTCCTTGACTAAGTCTGAAGATCCTACTTTATTGCAGGATTTTGTCACTCATCGAGCACTCCGTGTTGTTGAGAAGGGAACATATGCCCTACACGAGGATTGTCCAATTCCTCAGTTTCAAGGCGAAGAGGAAATCATGATTCGCAATTACGCGACTGGACTGACTCAATCCTATTGACTGGAAGAGCGTCAGCTATAACTTCTGCTTGCCCGATTTCCCCTGGGTAAGTCCTTCTCTGCTATACTTACAAAGTTTTGATAACTAATTACCAAAGGTCACTGGTCGAGAAATGGCTGGTATCGTCCACAAAGTAGCACCAGGTGTTACTAAATTTAAGCCGGGAGATCGTGTTTGGACCAGTACTTATTATAGAGATGTCAGAGCAGGCTGCTTTCAAGAACTTGTTGTCGTTCCTGAACATACCGTTCTTCCAATACCAGGTGATCTGGACTTCGAGGCTGCAGCTTGTCTAGGTGTTGCTGCACTCACTGCAGCTATGACTCTTTGGAAATGGCTACAGGTTCCTCGAATTATAAATTCTCCAATACAAGAGGACTTGATCCCGGATGAGGAAAAGGAAGGTTTACTCATTTGGGGCGGATCAACTGTTACTGGCCAATTTGCTATTCAGATTGCGGTTCAAAGTGGATTGGAAGTAATCGCTGTCACATCTTCGAAAACCGAGGCACTGGCTCAGAGTTTGGGAGCTCATACAGTTGTAGTCCGCGATGGAAAGACGAATGAGGAAATCGTAGAAGAGATACGTGCTGTTGGAGATGACCGCATTACTCGCGCTTTGGACCTCGTCGGCAATTCGACAGCTCCCTTTAGTCTCCAGGCACTTTCGAAAACCAAACCATGTCTGTTTGCACCACTTGCCATGATGAAATCACAGGAGGTTCCGGCCAATGTGGAGGTCTTAAATGTCGAGATGAAGAAATTTGTCCTTGACAAGAGTTCAACGGTGTATGCCGAGGATCTGAATTATCTCCTAGAGCATGGACGTTTGACACTTCCGGAATTGGATGTCTTGGAAGGAGGATTATCTGCTGTAGTGGATGGACTTGAACGCTTAAAGAAGGGTGATATGGGAGGTAAAAAGATGGTTGTTTCTTTTAGGACATAATAGATCGGCATGCTTAGGCACGAAAAATAGATTGGAATTTTGGGAGGAAGCTGCGCCACTGGCTTTCTGTTTGGAGTTTGGGCAAGTTTATTTAGCATATAAAACAGGCGTTGAGGAATAGATGCAAAACGCCGGCCATATACTCATGGACCTCCAAATCCAACCAAGTACATATACTTATAGACCAGCTCAAACATAACTGCACATAACGTTTTTGATATTGTACTACAGAGAATTTAAATCGTCTTTGAGAAACAGAAATAATGGTTAACAAATTCCAATCAAACCTGATTGTAAAAATCATCCAGCACCTTTGTCACACCCTCAACATCCAGATCAACAGTAAAATTCGCTCCCTTGACCACCTCAGCCCTCACATCACTTCTCAACTCCGTAACATGATGAAAGAACTCAAAAAGCACATCATCCTTTGCACACAAAACCACAATAGGACAGTTGATCTTCATATAAAGCTCCTTCCCATCCTGTTCCCACACCGCGCCATAAATCTGCGTTCTCCCCTTCCACGCCCTCGCATGATCTAGAAACTCACGCTGTAGCAACACAACATTGTTATCTGCACCCATACGGCGAAGATAATCCCACGTTTTCATGAGATGAGATCCGTCAAGTACAGGAACGTTGAAAGGCTTGAAATATAACTCTTTCATCGTTGCTCGCTCTTCGGCTGTCATGATAGTTGGTCCTATGAGTGAGATACTCTGGACTTCCTTCTCATATAACACGGCCATTTCTAGAGCGAGTACAGCACCAGAATGATGACCAACAACATGATACTTCTCCAATCCCAGCTTTTGGAATGCGGAGACTAAGATATGGACGTACCATGCTGTTGTTAGGGGTTTATCATCAGGTACAATGGGATCGAAAGATTGGCCGAAACCTGGGAAATCTGGGGCGTATGTGTCATGACCAAGTGAGGAATAGTAGTGCATAAGCTGGGTATAGCATATTGAGGACGATGCGGACTTGTGGAGGAAAATGATGGGAGTCTTTAAAGCGGCTTGAGGTGATGCTTGGAGTGTGCGGTAATGAATTTGGCCCTTTGGAAGGTCGATGTAACCTTTCTTGATTGAATTTGCCATGATAGTAATGCACTATAAAAGAGTTGCGTTTTATAAGTACCCGTAAATAAAGAAAAAGAGTGACCGCCGGATTGAAGCTTGACAGACGATGAACCTCCCACTTCAGGACTAGCCTAACAACAACTCACTACATGAGGCTCACAGTCATAGATATCCCTTTGTCACTTAGTATCGGGATTCAAAACCAGTCAAAGCTTGCAGATTGATGGGCTGGATTTGTTGGTTGGGCAATGTTGTAGCGGCAATGAAGCCGTCAATCTTTCGGAAGGTGAAGTGAAGTCTTTCGGAAGCTCTTCCGACGACACTTCATCCGCATTTGTCGACCTTCAACCTATTCATAACCTATCTACATACACATACATCGTTTTCCCACCGTATCGTGTGCTCATTGATTGACAGATATGTTATCACTGCACATGTGAGTGTTTCATGTAGTTAAGATTGGTCTATCTAGGACAGTATCCGAAAAGTCTGGGGTAGTAGAGCTCCCAGGCTAAGGGGATGATGCCATTGCACGTCGATAGTAGCTTAAAGGTACGAACGCGTTGTAGAGATTCAATGATCTATGTCAATACCTGCCTATTTACTTACTCCTGGATTTATTGTCTATATTCTGTCGAGGGCACTGGCCGTGGTTTTCCTATTCTTTTGCATTCGTACTTCCTTTAATATTTTTATCTTTTGGGTACTTACCACAGTGGAAACAATGACAACAATGGACTCGACAAGTGGGAAGAAGAGGATATACCTGAATTTCTTTGACTTCTGTTGTGCTGGAAACCACATGTCACCAGGACAATGGATGTAAGTATACAAGCCCTATCCATTCAATCACATCTCTAACCAGTGTCCCAGGGATCCCGAAGACAAATGCCATACCAAAGACCGTCTACCCTACTGGATTAACCTCGCAAAGTTGGCCGAAGAAGGGAAAATCAGCTTCATATTTTTTGCAGACACATATTCGGGCCATGAAGTCTATGGAGGAACTCTTGAACCACAACTGCAGTCAAGTGCACAATCAGCAGTGATGGATCCATTTCTGGTAATCCCAGCTATGGCAGCGGTCACAAAGACAGTCGGATTTGGTGTAACAGGCAGTACATCCTACCTCAACCCATATATTCTAGCTCGTCAATTCAGCACTTTGGATCATTTGACCGAAGGACGAATAGCTTGGAATGTGGTGACGTCGTGGTCTAAATCTACAGCAGATGCTCTAGGAGCAGAGGAAGTAGTACCACACGATGAACGCTATGATATTGCGCACGAGTATATGGATTTATGTTACAAGTTATGGGAGTCATCCTGGGCAGACGATGCAATGGTACGAGATCGCGAGACTAGGACTGCCATCGATTTCCACAAGATAAATCGAATTGAGCATAAAGGGAAATATTTGAGAACGTCGGCTCCACATCAAACACATCCCTCACCTCAACGAACACCCGTTATATTTCAAGCGGGAACAAGTAAAGCTGGGAGAGCCTTTGCAAGTAAACATGCAGAAGCAATCTATATCGGTGGTCTAGTCCCATCAGCTTCAGCAAAAGACGTTGCAGCCATTCGTGCAGATGCAGCAGCACAAGACCGTGATCCAAACTCCATCAAGTTCTTCGTAGGCATCTCTCCTATCATCGGTAAGACGCTAGAAGAAGCTGAAGCCAAGTACGAACAAGCTCGCAAAAATGCAAACTATATAGGCGGTCTAGCTCAATTTTCAGGCTATACAGGTATCGATTTATCAGTATACCCCATCGATGAGGTCTTTGATCTAAAAGATGCTCCTAGAGATATGGCTGTACATGGAATTCTGAACGCGTTTAACAAAGCTAGCGGGGAGGATAAGAAATGGACACCAAGGATGCTGGGTGAGAAAATGGCATTAGGTGGATTACACCCTGCGCCTGTAGGAACACCGGAGATGGTAGCGGATGTTTTTGAACAATGGATTGATGAGTGTGATGTTGATGGTTTTAATATCTCCTACGTCACTTCGCCTGGTTCATTCGAAGATGTAGTATATCTTCTTCGCCCGGAACTTGTAAAGAGAGGTTTGATGTGGGAGGATTATGATGCTCCTGGTGGTACCTTGAGAGAAAATTTGATTGGGAAAGGTAGGAAGAGACTTCCTGATGATCATTATGGTAGTAGGTTTAAATGGGGGAAGGGAGGTGAGGTCATGAAGATGAATGATGTGGATCAGGAGGTTTTGAGGCAGGATGGAAAAGTAAATGGTAGAGATATTGATGTGAGTGCTGGGCTGGAGCAAGGTACTATCAAGAAGGAGCAGCTCTTGATTGAGACTCCTGTTGTTAGCGTCATATCTGGTCAGAAGCAGGAGATTGTAGCTTAGATACATCTTTGATGAGAATAACTTTCTAGCTTATTGGACCTTTGTTTCATAAAGTAGATCTTCAATGCAGGAGCACCTCCAATGCTTAATCGCGTAGCGAGGTCACCTAGGTAAGTGGGGCAATGAGTAACTCATCTGACTACTTCAGCCACTGGATAGTATTATGTGGAATGCACGCGATAAAGGTTTATACCTAAGGTTATTGAGGTATAGGAACCTTATTGTTGAATGCTTGTCGCAATGAACTCTACCTTGCTTCGGCAGTTGAAGTGGTAGTCTCCAATTGAACGCCAATATCCCAGTAAGTATATAACGCAGCTAGATCGTGGGAACATCTACCAGCCTCTCCATCTAGGCCAGACATCAATAACCTCATCCTCTCTCCCCGCCAAACTTCCATCCACAACTAAATACCAGCTGAAACCCACACCAGCAATACAAGCATGGTTAGGCCAGATCCTCACCTTTTGCCCGACCTCCAAAGTCTCGATCTTTTTCTCATCTCCAGCCCAAACCAAGATCCCATGTTCCTGGCTCAGCCTTCCGAGTTGCCAGCCCGCATGCTTCTCTGGACCTACAGTTGGCAGAGAAGAGTCAGGTCGGTTCCATGGCGATAGAATACCCCAGCCTGGGTATGCTTTGCATGGCTCGCGACCCATTGCGATACCACCGGCTCCAACCAATGCTTCGGAGTTGCCCGAGGCGCCTCGACCGGGGTATAGGGAAGCGACTTCGGCGAGAATTGTGAATGCCAGGTCATTCCAGGTGAGCATTGCGTGAGGCCCCGAGGTTGGCAGTGCGTGTGTGGCCATTTGTTGGACGTCCAATGTTGGATACACACCCGCATGGATCTCGAGACTGCAGCCTACATTTCTGATGGCCTCAAGAGTGGCCTTTAGCGCTGAGATGGCTTTTCCTTCTTCTTCTGGCGTGTCGATGTTTTCAATTAGAAGGTTGCGGATTGAGGTGGTGGTAGGTGTTGCGCCCACTGATAGCACGAGAGGCTTCTTGGGTGAGGCAGAATGGATCATTTCAGCTGTTACAAGGAGGGCCTCAAATTCTTGGCGTAGAAAATCGAGGGCTTGGCTTCTGTTGGATGAAGAATAGGATTGCCCAGCGTGCGAGTAAAGGCCGTGGAGAATGCATTCGGATTGTGCATCTAGACTGAGAAGTTTGGAGATAATATCGGAGGCTGCGAGACTCTGGGGGGCAACTCCTGCTCGATGACCTCCCATATCAATCTTTAGGAAGACAAGAGGAGCAAAGCCGGACTCCTTTTTGATGGCTGCTACTGAGGGAAGCTGCTGTGGATGGTCAACCATTAAGCAGAGTGCTCCGGCTCCCAGAACTTTGCTGATTGCTGATAGACGCCCTACTGCTTCTGGAGTTACAGGAAAGCTATAGAGAAGCTGTTTATAGCTATTAGAGAGCACTTAGAAAGCCTAGTGGAAGATGCATACATTGACAGCTCTTCCTTTATTCTTGTACTCGAGTAGAAGGGGTACGATTTCCTCTCCCTCTATTAATGTCGACACAATGATGTTGGCCGGTCCTGAGCCTTCTCCGACTTGAAGTCTAGTGAGCTCTGTTGTCTTGGTATTGATACCAGTTAGATGCATTATTTAGATTCTGTATGTAAAAAGCAGTTTAAACAGCACATTGGCACGCAAGTAACTAATACATTAAGCCTTTGAAGAGCCTCTTATAGATACACCAACTTAGATGCTCCACAGAAATGCTAAGGATATTTTAGAACAAAAGTACCTTATGAGTCTTGATATGTGCTCTCCATCCAATCTGGAGGGTGTCAACTGCCTCCAGCATACGATTACAGTTGGCCTTTAGTTTGTTGATGTCAAAGACAGCAGCGGGAGTCTGAACATCTTTCAAGGATTTCCCGAGAAATTGCTTCAATAGCTCTTCTTTCGTGGCGTGAGGATATAGCGCCCGTGTTGCCATGATGAAGGTTTAGGATAGCAGTGGGTAGGTATGTAGCTTGAGGCTCCCTTTGAGTTGAAGGTAGGATTTGGAGTCTGGAAAGGAGAAAGATGCGCCCAGCTATGAAATGTGAATAAAGTGTGAGATCTTGTAAGGTTTTGTGTTTTTTGAGCCTTCCACTTTCGAGGGCTGCAAGTGTGTCAAGCTTCTGATTCCACTTGGCCGGTCGTCAAAATGTCGCGCGCGGGCTATTGGAGCACAGCGAATCAAAGCATTACTCGTAGGGCCTTTAATAGGGATAGAGAACTGGTGGCAAATGTTTACAGGGAAGACATAGTATGTACAGTTACCTCCTATCGTGGTGGTAGCAACACCTGAGATCAACGAGGAGAGGAACACAACGTAGAGAGTGTTTATTTGCAAAAGACATAAATCTGGAGAGAGGCTTTCTTTCATGTCAATGTCGTTGTTCTCAGCCTTGTATGAAAGTACTGTACAGTATGTACCGAGCGCGCCAAGTCTAACCTGATTTGGCTAGAACGAGCGGCATTTCGGCGCGCGACACCTGTGAATCCCATCTTGCCCATCAAGCTTTTGAAATATCTCTTGAGTGCCCCCCTTCTCCCCCGACTTTGTCACGACACTGCAAGCTCGACATCGCATCGCACCCAGCTCAGTATCCTGGTTCGCAAAAAAACTCTCGCGAATCCATTCCTATCTGCCTCTTCATGGTGACAGCACTCTTCGAACAGGCGTCCGGCCCTGGGAAAGCCAACTCGAACCGCAAAGATGCCTGGCCCAACATCGCCCGACCTTGCTTCCTTCATGGACGTAGACCAGCAGACACTGCAGCAGGAGGCTGTTGAATATCAGGATGCGCTCCGCAGGCTTAATGAAGACGACACGAATTTCATCGCCGAAGTGCTCGCAGAACGCGGCGAGAAGGCTGATGATGCAGAGGATTTTGGGGATATTAGTGACGACGATCTGCCAGAGGAGGAGGATGCTGTTGAAATGAATGAAGGAGATCCACCGGGGCTCACAGATGACACTGGCACAACTAATGATATTGACATCGATGACCTATTTGAAGGACCAGGATCACCGATTCCTGAGGAACATGGCGAACATGACGCCCAGGACCTAGTATCTCAAGATCTGCTTATCAATGGACATCAGAATGTAGACTCCAGCGAGGAGACTCTAGAGCAGCTTCGTGAGCGCAACTTTCCAACTCTATACGAGGCTACGAATCAAGACCCCTCCATACCAGCGCCTGCGGAGAACCAGGCAGAATTCGTCAAGGTTCTGTTTCCAGCATTCAAGGAAGGGGCAATTCTTAACTGGAACGATTTGCTTCCTCCAAAGAATGCATATTTCAATCTCAAAGTACCCCAGAAAGAACCAAAGCCGGTTCATCCCACAAAGGTCAGCTTGGAGATCGCCCCTGACCAGGAGAAATCCTTTCGAACCGCAGGACCTGCTACTTCGGACAAGCGCAAGAGGATACAGGAGGCAGAGGCTAAAGGATTAATCGCGATTGTTGAGGAGTCTTCCGATGAGGGGGGAAAACAAGGAGGATTTCGACTGGGAACCACCGTCACGGACAGAGCTCATTGGTAACAAGTTTACATGGACTGACCTTGAGATTCTTTGCGACGATTGGGATGCTCGACTCAATGCTCCTGTCAAAGAAATACATACTTTGGAGGTGGACGATGAGAATATGGATGAATGGGAGAGGGAAATCCTTGGACCATCGGCAAAGCGGAGGAAGGTCACTCATGATGATGAGATGGATTTCATGAGCAAGCCGCGATACAAAGTCCCATCATTTGATGATTTTGAACGAACTGTAAAGTTGGCAGGAAAGAATCCGATTCTGGACCCTAATGATCCCGATCTTCTGCTTGACTATATCGACTGCAATGCAGCGCCAAAACGCAACAACCTCGGCGGGAACTTCAAGCGCTCAGGTAATGGCAGCATGGCAAAGAAATTCAGTCAGCGCTTCAATATTTCAAATGACGAGGCCTACGATGCTTTGAAAGAGAATCACCAGAGCAAGGTTCGGGCTGCCCTTAACAACTTGACCGTTGAACACAGCTTGCCTGCTATCAAACTGGTACACCCATACTATAAATTCAAGCTTGACATAGCTGGAGCTCGATCGTTCCATCGCCCTGGATTCAAAACCAAAGCCGTTGGCGCTAATATAACCTTCTCCAGACCTGGAACGAGAAAGAGAAAGGATGTCAAAGGCATGCCAACACAAGAGGTTTTTGCTGAGTCTAAGGATCTCACGCTTGGTGACCATTATGCCACTGCTACCTTACTTGAATATTCAGAAGAGCATCCCACAGTGCTTTCGAATTTTGGCATGGGCAATCGTATTATCAATTACTATAGAAAGAAGAATGCCGATGACAATTATCGACCGCCCGCGAAGGACTATATTGGCGATTCCGCAATCCTCCTTCCTGAGGACAAATCGCCATTTTCCAATTTTGGAAGCGTTGATCCTGGCGAAACTGTTCCTACCCTTCATAACTCCATGTACAGAGCACCAATCTTTAAGCATGAAACTAAGCCAACGGACTTCTTGGTCATCAGAGCTACAACTGGCATAGGGGGTTCTAATTGGCACATCCGGAACATCGACAATCTCTTTGCCGTTGGACAGCAATTCCCCATGCTCGAAGTTCCTGGACCTCATGCGCGAAAGGTTACTAATGCTGCAAAATGTCGCATGAAGATGATATCTTTCAGAAAGATGCGTCATCATCCTAAGCAAGAAATGAAGATATCAGAGATCACAGCTCATATTGCAGACTCCAATGACATGCAAAACAGACAGAAGATGAAAGAGTTTGCTTCTTATGACAAGAACGACAAAGTCTGGAAGATGAAGCCCGGTGAACAAATTCCCGATGAAACCGTCATTCGAGCAATGGTCTCACCGGAAGATGTTTGCCTTATTGATGCCATGCAAGTTGGACAGCAGCACCTTAGAGATGCTGGATATGCCCAAGACGAAATTGATGACGAAGATGATACCGACAATCTTGAACAAAATCTAGCCCCATGGAAGACAACTAAAGCATTCATTGACGCCGCGGCTGACAAGGCTATGCTGCGGCTACATGGTGAAGGCGATCCGTCAGGATGCGGGTTAGCATTCAGTTTTATCAAGACGTCTATGAAGGGTGGTTACATGGGCGCGATACAAGGACCATCTGCTACTTCGGCGGATGCAATCGCTCGGGAACGTAAAGCAAATGGAGGCCACACTTACAATGTCAGAAAGCAGCAGGCCGCCTATAATGATGCCATTCGCGATATTTGGGAAAAGCAGAAGGCTAACCTTTCTGATCCCACCGAACATGTTGAGAATGATCTCGAGCGAGAGCAAGCTGACGAGGATGAGCGACTTGGGGTCCAAACAAACGGGAACGCCGTAGCTGGCCATACAGGCTTCGATGATTCTGCAAGTCAGATAAGCCGCTTCAGCAACAATAGTCATTCACAAGGCAGGATTATGCGTATTATCAGACGTGTCAGGAACAAAGTTGGTCACATCGAAGAGATTCCCGAGATTGTCAAAGATGCTCGTGTCATGCGGGAATATCAGAAACGACGTGCAGCAATCGTCGCCTCTTCAATGAAGTGGGTTCACAGCACATTCATTGCTGATATACGTGCTGACTTATTTCTAGTGTCTACGAGGCTAAGCCCACTGGCGATGCCGAATTCGACAAGAAGCAAGCTGAAGAGTATTTGGTCTTCTCAATCCTGGTTTCAATTCGATGCTGATATTTTATAGGGCGAGGAAGGAACTGATTCGCGCTCTCGTCATGGGTAGAAGAAAGATTGAGATCAAGGCTATCAAGGATGATAGGAACCGTTCTGTGTATGTTTTCTTTTGGCCCCCATGGCCGGGAAAGGGGATGTTTGGCTAATGATCTCCTCATAGGACTTTCCTCAAGCGCAAAGGCGGTCTCTTCAAGAAGGCGCATGAGCTCTCCGTCCTCTGTTCCGTCGATGTCGCCGTCATAATATTTGGGAATAACAAGAAGCTGTACGAATACTCAAGTTCTGATCTAGGGGAGATTTTGCAAAGACACTCATATGTAGGTTTGGAACCTGTAACGCGACAATGCGAGGGAGCTGACAAGTCAATTAGTACGGAGGTGCCAACGAACACAAAGGTCCAGCGGATTTCAATGGAAAGGGGGACGACGATGACGATGATGAGGTCGGATCTGACCATGGTCCATCACATCATGGATCAGTCGAACCGCAGATGATGCCTCCTCATTTCCAAACCCAGAACCCTGCTTTTAACCACATTCGACATCATACCCCCTCAGCATCACCTCCCATTCCAAATGGCGTCTTCCCTCACCATCCACAACATCCCCAGCAACGGCAGCACACTCCTCAACCACCCCAAATCGGTTCACGACCTTCATCTCGAAATGATCCCAGAAGACCGGGCCTCGGTCAGCATATGGGACCACAGGGACCACACCCACCGCCTCAGAATGGATTCGCATATATGCCAAATCCTGCTATTTACCAACCCCAAAATGGACCAGGGATGCCACCGCATCCACATAGTATTCCACAGCATATGCAAGGCCCGCCGCATGGCATGCCTCACCAAGGCCCTCCTCCACCTCAGTACCAGTACCCCGCACCACCTCCACAGCAGCATCCGCAATATCAACAACAAGTGCAGCAAATTCAGATTGAGGAGCAGCGGAGATCTTCAGCTCCCCCAGGCTTCATCAAGCAAGAGAGACCGCCATCCCGCCAAACAGCTTCTCCTCCACAACCGCAGCAGCTTCAGCAACCGCAGCAGCCCGAGCCAGAACAGCGTCAACAGCCTTCACCACAACAAAACCTGGTTGCAGAGCCTGTGAAGCGTATGTCCATCAAATCTAGAAGTATCTTCACGCCTATAGACGAGACCCGGTCAATATTATCACAACATTGGGTACCATCAACATCGAATACAGAGGCGTCAAATGCGGAACTTGCAACATCAAATCGGTCACAGTCAGTGGATGTCGGAGCTGTATCGCGAAATAAACCCCCGTCTCCTCCGCCACCGCGCCCACAAACTCATATTAAGAATCGTGTCTCAATGTCGTCTATATCATCAGTGCCAGAGAGTGGCTTCACTCCGCCATCCAGAACGAATAGCGCGCAATTGAGTGCCGCTGGAGGGAAACGGCCAGTATTGAAGGTCCAAATTCCAGATGAGCCCTCCGACGGCGGCTCCGCAACAGCAGACTCGGCCTCGCCTCATGATTCCACTGGTCAGACCGGCTCGCTTCCTACTCATCGCAAGAATTCAGGGTCTCACTCGTCAGGCGTTGTCCTACCGCCACCCTCACCATCAGCTGGCGGAACTCTCTTGTCGGCCGGCGCTTCGGGCCCACCGAATCCTTTCGCACGTCCACATCCTGTATCTCAACCATCTCAGACATCTCAGGGCTCCAACTCAAACTCGAATAACATGAATATAGATACACCCGTCTCAGCTCTACCAAGTCGATTCATGACAGATCAATTTTTGCCATCTCCAAGTTCCTTTTTCAATGGATCAGGTTGGGACTTTAATCGAAATGGAGACAGCAATACCCTTGCTAGTCCCCTAAATTTCGCCACGCCAGTGGTAGGGAGTGGCCCAAGTTTCCTACGAGAAGACAGTGGGGAACGAGGGCCTCCGGCAGAGAAGAGGAAGAGTCCTGAAGGTGAAGGTGGGGATGCGAAGAGGGCTAAGATTGATACGTAATGTATTTGTTTGTTGAAAATTTGGGTCGTAGGATAAGTTATGTGCTATATTATTGCATGGAAGCGGCGTTCTTAGCGTGTTCAGGCGTTTTACTGGTTTGATTTTTAACTTGGGTTTGATACTATTATATTGAGGCATTTTGCAGTGATACTCCGGAATGAGATTACTTTTGTTTTTCAACCTTGTTGGCAGGTTTCCCTACCCTGTGAGTTCATTTCAGCAAAGAGTGCAAAATGAAGATACAACTTAGTAAGTGACTTGGGGACCTTTGTACCAAACAAACCTCAAGGAGAAGGAGACAGGGGATCTGTACTGTATATGGAGGCAAAAAAACGGTTAGAGGCTGATAGCCCTTGGCAAAGGTACTCGTAGTAAAAGTGACACTGACCAAAAAGGACCGAATAAACTAAATAGGCAACTCGATTTTTAAGCACAGCTGAATAAGCTTTACCTAAACCTTAGGATAACCTTGTTCTCAGGGTCCAGTGCTAAATTTCGAGTAACAGGGACTTCCTTGTTCTAAGGCGCGTACCTTTTAACTTTACTTGAGGACAGTACAAAATCGTGAATATTTTCTATCTGATAGTAGAGTAAGTTTTCTAATTCAAGTTGAGTATTCGAAATAAGTTAGTTATTTAGATTACCTAGGAGAATTGGATTTTTTTTTTTGAAGTTTTCATTTTACGCTTATTTTGGGTACTTACTTGGTCATTGTGTTTGCTGTTGTGCGTCGCTTAGCTTGGGGATAAGCGAGCAACACGAGTGAGTATTGTGCTATGTTGTGTTGTGTTGTGTTTTTGTGAAGGTGTTACTTGGCTTTTGGTGGAATACATATTTTAGATACTATGTTTTATGTTGGGGGTTGTTATAAGAGTGATTTTTGTTAGAGGGTCTAGGGTAGGTAGCTAGGTGCATTCTTATGGTTGTTTTGTTTTTGAGGTTTAGAAGCAAGAAGTCTTTGAATTCCCGGGCACGAGAAATCTTTAAGTGATGGTCTATTTAGGGTTCGTCTTTATTACGATTAGTTGTTGATTGTGGGTAGAGTATAGAATATGCTTGGTTTTCATAAAGTGCGAGTACTTTACCTGAAAAACTGAACGTGAAGATCTTGTCTCGGATCTTGGGAGGAAATCGTCTTAGGCTTGATATCTTGATCAATGATGGAGGGTCCGTTGAGCCTTTGGAGATGGTGTGGTGTGGTATTAGAGGCTTTAGTGATTGAGAAGTGGTTGATGAAGAGGGCGTGAGTGAGACTCGTTTAAGCTTGCGAAGAAGGCTTTCGTGTGGAAGCGAAGAAGAAGAAATTCACCCTTACCTACCAAATTATATACTCATTCCAGATCGCCAACCTAGACCCCGCGTCTCTCAACCTCCATAAATTCAAAGACTTGGAATATTGGTTTCAAAAATAGAATTACTTGATGTTTCGTATGGCCGAGACAGTGACTCTAGAGTGATTTTTAAAATACACAGCGGGCTCTCGGATTACGGAATGGATATATGCCTTCCTGTTGTTTTCCAATTTGACGATATTAGTAAATTACTAAATATTCATTGTATATTACTTAGAACATCTTATAAGTTTAAATAGTAATTCAATATGTTCTGCACAAGACAAATCTGTTCTCAGCTATTGTCTATAGAGAACATGAATGTATACTTTTCAAAGGAAAATCACCACAGGTTAGCAATTTTACACCTGTGGGAATAAGAGTAATATTGCCACGGGAGAATTACACTAGCGGAACAATGTAGAGAGCTGCAGTTCTCGTAGTTAGTACTCTAGGAACGAAGCGCTCAAAACATCAAGGAGAGTTGTTGGCACTGGAAATCATCGTTGTATATCATCATTTTTAGAGCATGCGTACCTCGAAATGATATTACTAAGAATTTTTTAGAAATCGAGCCTCGATGTACTCATCTCCTAGGTTACTTGTAACGAAGTCCCTGAGCTACCTAGCAAACTGCTTGTGTAGGTAGACTCGGTACAACGAAATAACAGATCATCCAGCCTATTTTGATTGATTTCAGGTCGCGTGGTAGTATAGTCTTGATGCAGTTATCATCTAAACCTAGAGTAGACGAGCCAAATAATACGTAGAGGTTTGGGGAGAGGTCTCTCTGGTCGTATCTATCTCAGCATCTCGCGGGTAGGTACCTACTTTGTATTATGTACCTCAGGCTCAAACGAAGAGGTTGCAGTGGACAAGTCTAAGTTAAAGAGTCTCTGTAATTGAAGGTTTGATATATGAAACAATGTGTAGTATAACTCGATTGTAAGAATATTCGATCATTTCCTATAAGTTGAGAGTGAAGTTTGGAGTGAAGAAGAGAAGGGATGAAGTCAATCGAATTGTGGGACGGAAGCTGACCCCTGTGCCGAGTCTAGATGCTAGCGTAATTTTGACAAGGCTGACAAGGGACACGAATCGGACGGGACGGCGACGGGGAAGGAGACATGCAAACCATAATGCCATCTGCGAAGTAATCCCAGTGTCATAGCCTACCTACCTACCTGCTTTCCTACACGTATCCTTTGTTCGAGTCGCCATCTCTACTACTACTACTGCCAACAGTCTGCACACTGTATTTCCTTCTCTTCATTAATCCCATTAAACCAGCATGACCAGCACCTTGGAAACCCCTTCTTCCCTGGATGCAGGTAAGCAGCTCCATGGCTATCACCGCGATCGATTATACAGCCATGCTAATCTTCCTATCTTACAAGCCGATTATAACCCAATTGATCATCTCAATGCTATATTTTCCCACCCGTCCACCCTTACCTCGATAAATCAGACCGCAACCGCCCTCGAAGTTCACCAGAATGATCTCTCGAATTCCATATCCACTCTTGTGGCTGCCCAGGCCTACAACGATGACTCGAGCCTCCAGCGAATGCAATCCGCAAAAGAGGAGCTCGCGCGCAGCTCTTCCGAAAGATCGAGTCAGTCCGCACTCGTGCGATTGAGACCGAGCAGACCATCACCTCCATGACGGCCGATATTAAAAGGCTGGATGGCACCAAACGAAATCTGACTCTCAGCATGACAGCCTTGAAACGCTTGCAGATGCTGACGACAGCGTATGAACAATTGAGAGGGCTTGCAAAGAGTAGGCAATATAGAGAATGCGCCAGTCTGCTACAGGCAGTGTTACAGCTTATGAAGCACTTCAACAGCTATCGGAGCATTGATCAAATTGCAACTTTGAGCCGGAATGTGGCGGAACTTCAGCGAGAGTTACTGGAACAGGTTTGCGAAGATTTTGAGATCGCTTTCGCAAAAGGGGAGGTAGCAAGCAAGAAGGCTATCTTAGGAGAGGCATGCCTAGTTATGGATGCGTTGGGGGAGAACGCAAGGGCGAGATTGGTGACTTGGTATGTCAATACGCAACTGCGAGAATATCGGCAGGTATTTAGAGGAAATGATGAAGCCGGGAGCTTGGATAATATTGGGAGGCGTTACAGCTGGTTCCGACGAATGCTGAAGACCTTCGAGGACGAACATGCCGGACTTTTTCCCTTTGCGTGGAGAGTCAACGAAGTGCTTGCGAATGCCTTCTGTGAAGGAACGAGAGACGACTTCAAAGGCATTTTAGAACGGAGTATGAGGAGACCCGATGGTGCGAAGATTGACGTGAACTTATTATTGAGTTGTCTGCAAGAAACGATGGATTTTGAGCATAGCTTGGAAAGGAGGTTTGCAAGTGAGCCAAGGGCAAGTATTGATACGCTCAGTTCTATCGAAGAGAGGCCTCAAACTTTCGATCGATCGATATCCGAGGCATTTGAGCCATATCTCAGTCTATGGGTCGAGTCCCAAGATAAACAACTGGCTACCATGATACCCAAATACCGTAATGGTCCACTCATTCCTACCGACGAGGAGTTTTCGTCACAAGCCGTAATCCCCTCATCTATCGAGTTGTTTCATTTCTACAAACTTACGCTGGCTCAATGCGCGAAATTGTCTACAAGCGAACGACTACTGGATTTGTCAAAAACTCTTGCGAAATATCTGGATGAATATGCTCAGCAGGTCCTTTTGCATTTCCTTCAGACTCCAGGAGGCCCAAGCCTCCAAAATATCATCCTCGTTCTTAATACAGCTGATTATTGGCATACGAATACACAGCAGTTAGAAGATAATATCAAAAAGCGAATAGACAACGACTTAGTATCGAAGGTTGACCTGTCGTCACAATCAGACACTTTCATGGGCGTTGCAAGCGCATCCGTGTTAGCTTTGGTCCACAGGGTCGAGGTGGATTGCGAATCTTCTTGGAGAGAAATGAGGAACACGAATTGGAGCAAAATGGAGAGTGTTGGGGATCAGAGCTCTTACGTTGCAGAATTGCTGCGGCATGTCAACAGCCAAGCCGAAGAGATATTGCCTTTGGTAGGTAAGCAACAGTACGCTCGAGCCTTTTGCGACAACCTTGTTGAGCATCTTGCAACCACTTACATTTCAAACATCGTTCAATGCCGGCCTGTTTCTGAAGTCGGCGCTGAGCAGGTATGTTCCAAATCCCCCGCAGTCTCATGGGGCTATGCTAACATTTGCAGATGCTACTCGATAAGTACGTTCTAACAAAAGGATTTGAAACCCTTCTATCCCATTCGCCATCCTTATCTTCCGGAAATGTTCCTGCAAGCTTCATCAAACGAGTCAATCACAGTATGACCCGTCTTGATCCCCTTCTGAAAACATTACAAGTCCGGCCATCGCCACCTGAAGGTCTTGTACAAGCCTATCTCATTCATATTGGTGATCGCAGTGACACCAATTTCAGAAAGATTCTGGAGTTAAAGGGTATCAGAAAAGGGGAACACCCTGCTCTTGTTGAGATGTTTGGGATGCATAGAGATGGGAAATCAAATGAACATCTTGTGCAGATGTCCCCTCTTCTAACACCTTTGATGCAAACTGGCGGCCTTGGAAGTACGGGACTCGGAATCGTGAGTGCGGCGGGACCAACAGCCACCACGCCAAATATTCAAACGAGATTTGACCCTGCTGGCTTTGGGGAGAAGCTTTTCAGTGCTGCGAGGGATGGTGTTGAACGGATGGGAACCGGGACTGTTGGGGAAAGAGTGGGAAGCCCCTTGAGCGCGGAAGATGCAAAGGCAACAGTTGCGGGTAACTTACAAAATATTGGGAAGTTCTTCCGTCGTGATATGAGTGGCTTCGGAGGAATTGGAGGCAGATTTGCGAAAAGCCAAGGGAGCACTGATGATATTATTAGATGATTGAATGAATAACCCCATAGAGGCAGACTACATATAATCTTGATGAAATTATAAATCTGATCTGAATATATTGACATGTGATAAGAGCTTAGAGCCTAGAGATCCTCTGCGATACAGAGAGTCCGTTAATATAAGATATGAGCTTCACTCGGTCACTCAATCCAAAAGATATTCTTACCTATTTCAACAGCAAAATTCATTTAAGTTTTAGAGACAATCGCGATACCTACAAATCTAATCGACTTGATCTCTAAATCTCTTTCCATCAAGCAAGCTACTGTTATTTGTACAGCGAACAGCGGAAGCTAAATAAATCGACATAATAGATAAGCAAGTCAACAGGACCAGGTGCATGATTAGATAAATACTAATAGGGGGTTCGTATTTAACTATAGGGGTACTCCCAAGATTTCTTTGCTTGGCATTGCTCGCTTCCGTCGCTTCTTTTTAATGTTCAACTACCTTATAGTATCTTTAAGCGCAAACGTCACTCACTGTTAATATTTGGATTATATGATTTTACTATCTTCGTAAGCTTTGCTGTAATCCGAAGTCTTGTGAAATGCTTACGATCCTTAGTCCCCATTTATTACTGCATCGCATGCAACTCCAACAACTACCTCGTTGGCGGCTTTATATAACTGAACCAATCTGGTGAACAGCCAGTTACCCATGGTGTGGACAGGTCGCTTGATTTAAGGAAAGACGAGTCAGCTGCTCGCTACCGGGGAGAAGCCGCGAGTTTATTCTTTCTTTCTTTTTCAAGTAGGCAACTCTCCCTTCACGTTGAACCAGCATTTGCAGGAGGGTACAGATACAGCTACAGAAGTAAGGGATAGTCTTTGAAGTTGCGCATCTAGAGGGCTACCTTTGAGATAAGAAAGAAGACCAATGGTAATAATACTTTGTATCTGCCCACCAAGGAGCATATCACCCGGAATAGGTAGGTTGATACGCTGACTTGATTGTAGGATGGAGAAATTCAATCACGAAGGAGGCTGTACTTGGTTGGTGGCAATTGCTAATTGTCCCGCCTGAGGGATAATATCAGAGTAGAATGTATAAAGTTCTGCCTATTTCTACCTTAATTTAATTATTGAGCACACATCAACACAACAAAATCAAAGAAGACATCATCCCTTACCCCTACTTAAAGCTGCCCAAACATTCCACAATTCTTGCTGCATGGAGACCCGCGCTACTTTTTGCAGCGTTTACAATAGTCAACGGCGCCCCTGTTGCACAATGTAAGTAATTCCCTGACCTCGAGGGATTCGGCGACTGATAATTTGTGCTCAGTGGAAGTGGGACTGGTATTTAGTAACGTACTGTGACGATGTTAAAGCTTGATGCATATAGAGGCTAACTCTATAATAGTTTACCACAGTCCCAACCCACCCCAAGTACACCCAGAGCATAACTTCTTATACAGAGAATGGGGCTGAGCACGGCGCTTAAACTGTCAGTAACGCATGACGTACTTTAAGCATGGAATTTTTTTGCTTGTTTGCTTGAGTCGGATCATGGGACCACTTGCGTAGAAACAAATCGCCATACCGATTCGAAGACTTGTTTTCGTTTCCATCACTCTCTATTCCCCTCGTATGCTGTCTTCTTTTGCCGGCTTGCTGTCGTGCCACGTGCATTTCGCTCTTGGCTTACACTCGTTCTGTTTACTTGTTTATGTGGGATATTGTGACGGTTTTATGAGATGTTTATACTTTTCCTGGCTGCTAGATAGGAGTGCATTTTGCGATTGAAGCCAATTGCAACCCATTGTATTTCCTCACTCTAAGAAACGAAACTCTGCTATCTTTTCTGTGCCGCCAATTGCTCTGTGTCGTCTTCAGTACTGTTTCAACGAGGATGATCCAGTATCTATTGTGTCTTTGTGCTCCAGTCACGTCCTGCCAGTGCTCGTCGATAAAGATGCCGAAATGCACGACGCGTGCAAAAGTGCCAAGGGAATCACCTACACTGGCATGAATTATAGACAGGTTAGCCTTCAGCCAGTTCTAGAGAGCTTCTTTTCCTGCCCTGTGAGTTGTCAATGACGAGATGATCTTTTCAGTTTGACAGTGGGCGATCATTTCGGGACTTATAGCAAAATCGAGTGTCCGTGATATAAGAGCTGGCTCTTTTGCACAGCCAAGCGCTGTGAGGCATGCATCGCGTTTATCCATGCTCCCTTTGCTCTTTAAGGCTTTCAAGATCGCATCGTACTAGTAAATCCTTAGTAATACGAGAGATGGCGAAGCAGGAGGTGAATCTCACTACTTTTGTACTCCCATGCCTCAGAGCAATCGCAAACACTGCGTTCTGAATATTGATATTGATAGCATTGTCTTTACCTGCGATAAAACCATTGAACATATCTGTGGCTGCTTTTTGCACTTCTGGATCATCACCAGAAGCGGAAAACATGTCAGCTTTAAACAATAACTCGATGGTGTTATCATCAGCCTTGAAATCCCATCCTTTCTTCTTCCGGCATTTCTGCAAGAGACGGCTTTTGAAAAACTTCAATGATTCGTACGTTGAAGTATCTTCGAAACTCCATGCCTGCATGATATCTCTCAAGGCTTTCAGTATTTGTTTCCAAACGAAGTAACTCGTTTCTTCATCGAAGTCTTCGAGTAGACTTAGGACGGTAGATGTTTTCGACTTCATATAGCCACTAGATGCCATCGCCATAGCATCTGATATAATTCCAATTCTATCTTCAGCCGAGAGTAAGCCATGTTTTACACTTTTGCCAAGTATCTTTAGTCGTTGGGGAGTATATGCTACTCGAAAAAAACCTGTTTGATCAGCGTTTAGTTTGAAAGAGTCTAATGATGTTTTGATTGTACTGCTGCGACCATGGAGCGTATACTTGTCCTCGGTGCCATCCTTGGTTCGTAATCCAAGTAAAAGTGGATACAAGGTCTTGTCTTCTTCAAAGCTAAAACTTCCATTTTGGAAAAATCGGTGCTGTGTGATAGTGATTGTGCCCTCTGACTCGTTTTCATCAACACTAACAACTGGATACCCAACAGTCTTCGTCCACACTTCCATGAACTCTCCCACATTGCGTCCAGTAACGTGGTGCAATGCAGCCCACAACCCTCTTGCATTAATGTTCCCATAAGCAGCATGCTTCTTTAGATACCAACGCACGCCATGTATAAATGCGTCCTCCCCTAAAACCCTTGAGATCATCCTAATAACAGCACATCCTTTACTATACGAGATCTCATCGAAAATTTGGTTGATCTCGCTCGTCTTGTTAACAGGGACCTCAATAGGGTGACTAGCTCTATTAGAATCCAGCTGCAGCCCTAGCCGATATCCACCAGTTATAAAGTCCTGCCACATGTCCCAGCCAGGCTCCAGTGTCTCCCAAGCATGCAATTGAGCCCAGTCAGCAAATCCTTCATTCAACCACAATCCTTCCCAAAAATCCATCGTGACCAGATTTCCAAACCATTGGTGCGAGATTTTTCATGCACAAGAATTGATGCCGCTGACCGGAGGGCTTGAGCGCTCGTCCCTTTCTCATCCACTAATAGACAACTTGCATCAGATGTGATTAGTCCCCAACTCTCCATTGCACCATGTGTTCCGAGGACTGCAATCAAGTCTAGCTTAGGGAGTGGAAAATCGATGTCGAAGATCTTCTCGAAAGTCTTCAGTGTACGTGCAGCGAGCTCTACCGCAAATTTGCCTTGCTTGATGTCCATATCTATGTCTATTGGCGCATATACTCGCACTGGAACTCTGAAATTGTCCGTCTCAATCATCTGAAGGTCTCCAACAGCAAATGCAAGAATATATGTCGACATAAGTGGCGTTTTGTTGAATGTGACGACTCTTTTCTCCTTGCCATTTGATATAATTATCGCTTCAGAAGCAATGTTCATGTTACTAAGGCAAGTCTTGGACTTGTCTGCAACCAGTGTGACGGTAAAGGTCGCTTTCAATGCTGGTTCGTCGAAGCAAGGGAATACGGTTCTCGCGGCATTTGGTGCCATGTATGTAGCTCCCATCCACCTCGTCTTCCCATCAAGGCCTTTAATGGGACATCTATGAAAACCGGACGCGTGATGAAGCATAGACCCTTTAAAAGATTGCTTTAAAACTACCTTTGATCCTTCAAGCAGCTCTTTCCTCAGCATTATCGACATTTGCTCCGTTGACTTGTCAAAGTACAGCCCTGAAATTTCTATGGTCCCTCCGTCGCTAGTGCCTACCTGTGTCTCAAGGATCTTGAGATCTAGGGCATTTAGCGTTATTGTTGACGTGTTTTCGATGACACCTAGCTCAATGGAAACAGTACCTTCAAACTCGACTGCTTCTTCTAAGTGAGGTGTAAAGCATAGGCCATAATGTAAGGGTTTGAGATTCTTTGGAAGGACTTCTCTTGCTGGGGTAACAGCTGTGTTTGGAGTTATATCGCTCATGGTATAACTTTCCTACTGAAGAATAACAAGAAGGCCTGAGATGATTTTAAGAAACTGAGATAATAGATAAAGAGATTATTAGATCTGGAGCTTGGAGAAAGGAATTGGATGAATATGTATCACTTATTGTCTTATCGTTGGAGCTAGCTGCCTTATATAGTCTAGCGTGCTTCTTGGTTGGTTGGATTGGATGAATGGTACATATCTTAATTATAACTCAACTTGTAACTGAACTCCGTACAATTTAGTGGTTGGGTCAGCCAATTAGCCATCTGGGCGAAGCACCCTTGTTGTGTATTTGAGTGGTAGGTAGCAGTGCTTGATCAGCACTGCCAATACGGGTACTCATCAGTGTGGATCACAGCAACTGTCTAACTGCCATCTAAATAAACATGATAGGTTTTTTATACTACTTCTGTGCCTTCAATCTTACCTGGACCTTATGTCCTTTGTCAGATTCATAGATCCACATTAACTTATAAGTGAAATGGGGTTTCTGACTTTCCATCCCATTAGTTCCCAAAACTATCCTTTGATGATTAGGTAGACTGTTTATTCGTTCTTGCACCACTCCTTCTCCTTTATCTAGAGGAAACGTGGTATCGAATGAGTAGTATCGAGCTGGATTATCGTGTAGCAAAGCTTCAATGAACTTTTTATCGTTCGGATGGCCCCAGGTTGGGAGATGAATTCGAGAATGGTTGACGTGAATACTTTTTGGTTTGAGGAAGGGACCTTTCGGTTTTGGATGTTATTTTTGTCAGGTGATGCTTAATCATTATCTGAAGCATTTGGTGTTGACTGTTTTGCAAAATACATAAAGTGTGAGGTGAACACTTTACTTAGGCTGATGCCGCATGTGGATCACTGCGTCCTTCCGAATTTGATTCGTCATTCACTACTGTAGGTAAGCTGCTTCTCAGAACCATACCATATATGCTCATACATACGTATTGTGGGGCTGCATAGCTACGATTGTTCAAGGTTTCGATGTCGCCAGTCTGTAGCAACTTGCGATTATCGGAGAGCTTTCATGCAGGCTTATAAAGCCCTTGTGAGGAAAATGGAGACAGAAATGTTGATCATGTTCTATGACAGCAATGTATGCATTTCTTGGTGTGTATACATATATCTGTGTATCAACGTTTACTTCTAGTTAGTTATCTTGATTTAGGAAGAATCAGTAATGCTTCAATCTGGTCTTCTTTTCAGCATACTTGCTCGCTAAGCTCGGTAGAGGTACTATAGCTGTCTATTCCTGTTATTCCACAATCGAAACAAGATTTGTTTTCTGAACACCATCTTTCAATCGGAGCTCTTCTTCTATGATGCGTATATTGAGCGAAGTATCCTCTCGAAATATTTGCCCTTGTGAAATCGGGCAATTTTTCAAATGGGACATTCGGTTCCGACGAGTTAGGGTGACTCGGTGAATGTTCACTGCTGGGCGCTGATTTCTCAGTAACTCTCTGGAGTGATACAGAATAGCAAGGGCATACATAGCCTTTGGGTAGGTGGATCTCAGATTCAACGTGTAATTTGATAGGGCCTAAAAATCACGACAGTGAGATTATAATGTTTTAATGGCATACCTTGATGGAATCTGGATACTTGAGTTCTTCACGATAAGCTGGCGTATCTACTCAGTTCGTAATTGTGCTCCGCCTCTCGGCGTGGTGGCGATCCACAGTGTGACGTGAAGATATACTATTGGTGTTGCTAAACCCACACCTCGCCGCATAAAGTATCCACCCCTGTAAGTTTGTCATCATGAGGCTGGACTCGTCCAGGCACATTTTCTTTCCAATCAACCCCTCGGTCTCGAATTTCATGACGGTAATCAAAACAATCTTTCTAATACTTTGCCCCTACAAATACCTACCTACAGTACTTCACACCACTACCTCCTTTTAATCATTATCACTACAATCAGTCAAAACGTTTTCCTCAACTTTGAAACGTACGCTACGGTCTGGTGCGACGGGTATTTCAATTGCAGCAGCAGCCAGTGTTCAACAAAAAACGCCCGTGAATAAGAATAGTTCGCTGTTGGTTAGAAGCGCAGAGAAGAGAATGACGCACAGCAAGGTTGTTAGTGAGTATATCGTCTTAGCCCTCCCGGCCTATATTGAGGGGTGAAGCGAGGTCGCTGCAAGATAGTTAAGTGCTGACACGAGGAAATAGTCATTGGCTCCGGCCCTGCAGCCCACACAGCTGCTGTTTACCTCGCAAGAGCAGAACTGAAGCGTAGGTGACCCAGAAGAAGAATGAGGAGGTCGAAGCTCACATTACCACAGCGGTTTTATATGAGGGTTTCCTCGCAAATGGCATCGCAGCTGGCGGACAACTCACAACGACCACCGATGTGGAGAACTTCCCAGGTTTCCCCAAGGGGATTGGCGGACAGGAGTTGATGGAAAATATGCGCGCGCAGTCGGAGAGATTTGGCACACAGATTATCACCGAGACTATCGCGAAAGTCGACCTCACACAACGTCCCTTCAAATACTGGGCCGAGTACGAAGAAGACAAGGATCCTCACACCCGCAGATGCAATCATTATTGCTACCGGTGCCTCTGCACGAAGATTAGGTCTTCCAGGAGAAGAGAGAAGTACTGGCAGAATGGTATCTCAGCCTGCGCAGTATGTGATGGCGCAGTTCCCATTTTCAGAAACAAGCCTTTGGTTGTCATCGGTGGAGGAGATTCAGCTGCTGAGGAAGCTATGTTCTTGACAAAGTACGGGTCGCATGTTACTGTTCTCGTCCGAAAAGACAAGCTCCGAGCTTCGAAAACAATGGCCAAGCGATTATTAGCCAACAAGAAAGTAACAGTCCGGTTCAACAGTGTTGGAGGAGAAATCACTGGTGATGACAAGGGATTGATGAGCCATATGGTCGTCAAAGACACTGCTTCTGGGAAGGAAGAGAAGATCGAGGCAAATGGTCTCTTCTATGCCATTGGTCATGATCCTGCTACCTCTTTGGTTAAGGGTGTGATCGACACAGACGAGGAGGGTTACATTGTTACGAAAGCCGGTACAAGTTACACGAATATTGAGGGTGTGTTCGCTGCGGGTGATGTGCAGGACAAGAGATATAGACAGGCAATCACCAGTGCTGGTACGTTCCCATGACTTCCTTTTAATTACTCGAGGCTAACGGACGTTTCACAGGTTCTGGATGCATAGCAGCGCTGGAAGCTGAGAAGTACCTTGCTGAGAAGGAAGATGACGAAGCTGATTTAGAGAAGGGTGCTGAGAAGGGTAGCAGTGTTGTTGTTCCTGAATACAGGTCAAACCCATTGTTGTAGATGACTGTGTTCTTTTTATCACCTTTGCATACCCAATAGAACAGAGCAGACTCTGAAGGCAAATAGATACCCCATAGAACGGGAAATAGAAATGTCATCTTCCATGCAGGCTTTAATTTTATTTATGTTTTATTGATAACTATTTCCATGAATATATCTCTACCTATTCCATGTAGGGATTGCGTTATTGTTAAGCTACATCCTCCACCCAGACGTACTGTACTGGTAGATTCTGTAGGCGTTTATCATTATTAATGGGACTGAGAGGCTAACTAGAGGTATGAAGCCTTGACGTAAGAAGTATAGCTGAAATTATCATAATACAAGAAGCTGGCGGAGTACCCAAAGACCACTACTTGAAAGTCAAGTTTGATGCTAATAAAGGAAAGCAAACACTCTCTTGGCTCAAAGATTTCTACTTGACCTCGTACATTCACTTTCTCATCCACTTTCTCATTCTCTTCCCCAGCTTACTACTCATAGCTCATATACCCACACAGGTGCGGTACATGGTTCTTAACAGAGAAGAGGTTCACGTGTGCTCTCCAAGACACAAACTCTCCAAGCCACCACCGATCTCGGGAATAATTACCATGCAGCAGTAATCGCATCTCGTCATGAGTTAAAGGGAAACGCAATAACCACTATGTGATCATAGCTCCAGTCGATGTGCAACAAAAGTTGAAGAGAGAAAAAAGAGTTTCATGTGACCTTGCATGAGTTGCATGCTTATTATTCGGAGAGTCCCGTGAAGGTTGTGCCCGTGGATGAATATGTCCGTTGGTATGGTATGGTCTTGTAGCTCAAGACCACGATAATGAGCAAGGCTAGTAATGTAGCTTTAGCAATGTGAAGACATCAGCTTACAGAGAGAATTTTAGTAAAATACCCTAGTGAAACTGCCATCTTGATATCATTTAACAAGGAAGAAGGAAAGGAGAATAGTAGTGACAGCTAAGATACGTATGGTTGCAGTTTGACGTAACTATATGATGGTACGGAGTACCTATCAAGCCTTTAGCCCTGGTCAACATGGATAATACTGTACAAAGCCATATAAGCTCTTCCTTTATTAGCAGATGAGGTGCCGTTGGTATAAAGACTGTGGAATATGTAAAATTGCCAATTCATTTCGTCGTGAAGAAGATGGACTTTCAGTTGAGCCGTGTACCTCCTCTCACGTCACAGAGATTACGAAGTCCTCCAGTCGAAACCTCGGCTGGTGATGTTCTAGCGAATGGACCCCTAACTGCAAAGGTCGCGCTAAAAATATCGCGTCCAGCGGAGCTCGTATGCAACATTTCCAGAACACCATAAAGGGGCATATTTCGTATTGAAGGAAGTACCTCTCACGCTCCTTTACCCATTGAGGTCTTCAGCCGGCATTAATATAGAACCCCAAGAGCCTGCGAGCTCTCCAGTGTCGCTCTCTGCACAACCATTCCTTCAAAAATCCTACTCGATGACCCCACAATGAGTCTCTTCTCCTACATACGGAGTATATACTCCCTCGATACTATTGATACTCGCTTCACAAGTTCCTCCGCAACTCCATATAAGACGGTTGTAGATGCGCGATTAGATCCCGTGGCTGCCGCAAGAGCCGCCAAACGAGATGATTCCGTACCTGGTGTAGGCGTGAGGACAGACAGCAGTGGCAGGCCAATAGCTCAACCTTCAAGATGGAATACTCTGGAATTCTACCTGTACTACCTCGTGTTTATTGTCGTTGTACCATATATGTTTTGGATTGCATATGATGTCTCTAGACGTGAGTACGAAACCACGACCTGGTGGACCAGTAATTGACTTGCTGCATAGCTTCTGATCCGAATTATCATAAGTTCGAGCACCTCTTGTCAGACGGCTGGGTTCCAGGGCGGAAGATTGTATGACAGCTCCAAAGACTTTTGGTTGGCAAATGCTAAAGTATAACAGGATATTTCGGATGCTCAGTACCACACCTTTAGATCCAATATTCCATATCTTGCCATTCTCCTCACATTTCATCCGATCTTGCGACGAGTATACGAAACCTTGCGCCCAATTCCCTCTCGAAATGGCTCTCCTAGGCCCTCCGGACCTTCAACATATATTTCTGTGGCAGATGGAGAGGCACGGTTGCAGCAGAGAGGCTCATTCGATTTTGGCTTTGCATTTATATTCCTAGCTGCTCTACATGGGTTTTCTGCGATCAAGGTTCTTCTCATTCTATATACGAATTTTTGGATGACAACAAATCTACCAAGAAAATACATTCCAGTGGTGACATGGGTTTTCAATATTTCTACCCTATTTGCGAACGAGCTATCTAGTGGTTATAAATTCTCTATAATGGCAGCTTATGTGTCTCCTCTGGAAGGATCTCAGGGAAGTCTCCTACATAGCTGGGCTAGATGGCTTGATAGCTACGGAGGAATAATGTCAAGATGGGAAATTTTGTTCAACTTGACAGTTTTGAGGATGATCAGTTTCAACTTGGACTACTACTGGAGCCTCGAACGGAGAAGTGGAAGCCCAATTGAGGTACGTTTTCCAGATAATTTAATGGGAGCCATACTAATGGTCACAAGAAGAAACAACTCGACCCTGCAAATCTTTCTGAGAGAGATCGCGTAAGCACCCCAGCAAATGCAAGAGACTACAACTTCCGCAACTTCGTTGGCTACACAATTTACGCCCCCCTTTACCTCGCGGGGCCTATCATCACATTCAATGACTACATTTCCCAATCGAAATATCCACCAGCCAGCATAGAGAGACCTAGAACTCTTAAATACGGCATCCGTTTCCTGCTCTGTCTTCTCGCAATCGAGCTCCTCTTGCACTTCGACTATTGTATCGCAATCTCCAAAGGTAACCCAGTTTGGACCGATTACACCCCAGCCCAACTAAGTTTGTTATCCTACTTCAATCTGCACGTCCTCTGGTTGAAGCTCCTCCTTCCCTGGCGGTTCTTCCGACTCTGGTCTCTAATCGATGGCATTGATCCTCCAGAGAATATGCTTCGCTGCCTCTCAGATAATCCTTCAACCATAGCCTTCTGGCGAGGATGGCATCGAAGTTTCAATCGCTGGCTGGTTCGTTACATATACGTACCACTTGGCGGCGCCAGTTCTAAATCTTGGTCAGCTAAAGTCAAAAGTGCCTTTAATTACGCATTGGTCTTTACTTTTGTTGCCTTATGGCACGATATTAGTCTCAACCTCTTGGTGTGGGGCTGGCTGATTGTTCTCTTCATGATGCCTGAAGTCATTGCTGGTTATCTATTCCCAAGGAAGAGGTGGCTCAATAATCTGACAGCGCATAGAGTGATTTGCGGCATTGGAGCTGTAGGGAACCTGATGATGATGATGATGGCAAATTTGGTGGGCTTCGCAGTAGGTGTTGATGGTCTCAAGGCTATCATTTATGGAATTTTCAGAGATTTTTCAGGTACGTTCGGTTCTCAAGCGAAGAGTATTGTGGCTAACACACAACAGGAATTGCTTTCCTCCTCACAGCATCATCTGCACTTTTTGTAGGCATACAGGTCATGTTCGAAGTGCGGGAAGCCGAGATGAGGAAAGGAATATTTATGAAATGCTAGCAAAATCCTAAATGTGTTCTAAATAAATATAACAGCCAACCAAAACCACTTTTGATCCCATGTCTACAAACATCAAGACAGTTGAATTGTCTGTTTCTGTCAGTGACAACATGACTTGTTGAGAAGTCATTTCATGCTAACAAGTAGCATAACCCTATTACTACAGACATTAAGACGGTTGAAATGTCCTTTTCTTGTCTGTGTCCATACGACTTGTTGAGAAGTCGTTCCCTCGAAGCTTTCCAGCTACACCAAAAGACAAAACGCCGTGCCTAGACAAAGTAGAAACAAACGTCATGCAGCAAACACAGAACGTTTAAGGAAATTATGAGCATGAGCAAGTCGATAAAGGAAGTCCTTCAATGTATACCAAAAAAGTGCCGGATGTTGGCTTGATTCCGCACTAGAAATATCGAGACAGTCAATGCTTTGAGATAGTACTAGTGCTGACAATGGCCAAGTTGTCTTGATGTTGCTGGAAACGAGTGTCCACGCGCCAGAGATGCTTGCAAAGCCAGGTGTGAAGTTGTGACTAGTTAGTATTGCTGCCTCCTCCCCTTATGTGCTGTGGAACGACTCAGAGAGAGATTTTGGGAGCAGAGCTTCGTTGAGCTCCAAATACAATTTCTCCAATTTGTTCCTCCCATATCCATTCTTAAGGCCTCTCTCCAGGAAAGGTCCGATTAATTTCAAAAGCTCCTCTAAATGCTGATGAACTTTGTCTCTTAAATGAGACTCGAAGACGTGATCTATGAACCCATCATAAGTCCAAAAGTATTTATCCTCAAACTTTTTGTTACACACGGGACAAGTAACAGTACCTATGTCTAACTTATCAGGATGCCCCATAAATATTTCAATTTCCCCGGAGAACCTAATACGGTCTGCAAGTTCATGCCCTTCTATGTGTTTTTGCATGTTCCAATCATGCGGCGAAAGTTGAAAATCGCAACCCAAACATGGTTCAAGGGGACAAGAATCTTTGCCTTCGAATCGTGCTTTGGCTAAAGTCTGCAAAGCCGCCACCTTAATATCTTTCAAGGTAAGAAAAGGATCAAGAGATCTCTGAAAATTGGCAAACAAACACCATTTCGGTGTTAGAATCACCATGATAGACGTAACTGAGATGGTCTTTGAGATCGGTTGGACTCAAAGGTACAAGGTCACATTGATCCAGTAGACATATAAACTTGTCTGGATTGCTGTGTGTTTTGCAATGTCCACTTAACTTGTCGATCCTGGCAAAGGGCTTTGTAGTACGGTTGCAGCCATAGACTGGACAGTAGAAGTCGGTACGATTATGTATACTAGACATGTGACGTTCAACGTCGTATGGTCGAGCGAACGTGGCTTCACACCCTTCTTGCTCGCAGGGAAATCTCTTCTCGATGAGTTTTGATGTAAGTCTAAAGGTGGTTAGCATTAATTCAATGTTACATCAATACTTGATTAGGACACACCTTTTTTGTATCTCCTGCGAATTACTGGCGCTTTCTGCATCGTATTCTAAGAATGCAGACTGTGTAGTAATTTGATTTGGGGAAGCAACCATGCCCGAAGTGGTGGCAACAATATCATGAACTCCCAGCTTTAGTCCCAGAGCAGTGTTGGGCACACCATGCACGCCATTTAGGTTGGAATTCATATACTGGGGATTTTGTCCACCAGTATAGAAACCTGTGCCCAACGGCTCGGTATATGGCTCAGAGAATTGTTGTACGGGGTCAAAGAGTCCCGGAAAGCCGCAGCTCTCTGATGTGCGATTTGAAGGTACTGTGAAGTCTTCTGTCTGACATGGGGGTTGAGGTTCAACTCCAAAGTCTCCAAAGGTATGAGGACCCGTATAATTGGATTTGGGCGGCAAAGTGGACAATGAGACATCGAGTGAAGGAAATTCTACGGTGTCTGCATTGAACGGCTCAGTAACTAGACAGTGGTGGCTTGGAAAGCTTTTGCCCCAAAATTAGCGTCTCTTTTTTTTTTAGGCTCACCTTTGGTCTTGACTTTCCGACTGGCTGAAGTCTACCCAATCCTGCATCCACGCGTCAGAGTCCTGCGTGTCGTCCTTGTTGTAGTAGGCCATCTTATTGGCTGGCGAAGAAAGAGGGCAACACGCTTCTGAAAGTGAGGCAAATAAGCGAGCGTGTGGCTTTTGCCCTGATTGCAGTCCAGTGAGGCAGGCTCCCAAAAGTGTTGGCGAGAAGGCCAAAATTATTGTCCAAGATAGCGGCTCTGTGAAAGAGAAGATTGAAGATGCGGTAGATGATGATTAAAGTATGCCGTGCCTGCGTTTCTTTGGAGGAGGATCTAATGGACGCCTTGGATGTTGGAGAGTGGACACACGGCACGAGAGCTTCGTCGAGCAGTGCAGAACTTCTCGAAGAACCGAGTCTCTCTAGATTCTTTTGAGTGAACTTTGACTTGCGGCGGTCGACCAGAACTTCAGGAATAATGGAGAAGCATCTGCATATCTCTTATTAGCTACGGGACAGAAAAGTGCCTTTGAAAGTGATACATACCAGTTTCGACAGAGGTAGATTTTGTAGCAGTTCCAAGGAGAAGCAAAGATAATTATGAAGACGCAAAGTCTTCTTCTGGATGTAAGTTGTAAGGAGATGGAGGTGAGGGCAAGAAGATGGAAGGCTAGGTATGAAGGTACTCGAAAGCAGTCTGGCCATGTGTGCCTAGCAAGGTTCTTGCCCTGTCCAAATAGGGTAAGATCAGGGCAACGAAGTCTACTCACGTGGTTGCGGGCGTGGTGTCCAATGAACTCTGCCTTAGCTATGTTCTCGGACAACAAGCAGCTGAGTTTAAGACTCTAGATAACGGAATTTTAATACTGTATTATTGTAACCTGTCCATGTTATATCATAGAGTAAGTTATATTATTAATAGGCACCTCTTGGAACATAATTTGGCACAGGGGCCATCTGAGGAAGACCGAGACTCGTCCGAACAGGAAATCCAGCCTCGAGTGTGAAGCTCCCCAGCTTGGCACCTCCTTCTTGCTGAGCCCACAACTCTACTGCGACCCAATTCGTACCATGATAATTTAGAATACCTATAATCTGATCAGTACTTTGAATACAAAAATTAAACATTCAAAGAAACACGAACCTTGAGGAACAGGAAATTCCGTTTGCGGCCCTATATGATTGATGTACTTCCCATACTGGTACCCATTAACCCAGATCCAAGCACGAAACTTATCTAATGTCCCATTCGTGACCGAAGGACCGATCTTAAAAGACAAAGGTATATCATATTCGTATGGCAAATCCAAATCGAAACCAATGGTCCAAAATCCTACACCAGCTTTTTCAATTCCTTGCGTCGGTGAACCAACTTCCCAGTCCTCAACGGGCGGAAATGGCTGAGTCCAACCTTGGCGTTCGGCAAAAAGCCCTCCTTCATTCAAAGGCCCACGAGCCTTATCTAGATACTGCTCTCCTCCAAAATTTCCAGTAAGTTTCCAACTTATAGCGTCTTTGTCTCGGCCTGAGAGTTCGTAATCTAAAATTCCTCGTGGTTCTTTCATTTGATCTCCTGCTGGATCGGGATTCATTTCAAACCCATTATTCAACACGAGAATCGTGAATATGTAGACTTGATTAGGAAGTGTAGTGAAGTTGTATGTACTGTTTACCTGGCTGAGAGTAGCTCCATCTTCAAGAGATCCGAGATAAGTGCTATTCAACCAAACGGAGCTTCCATATGCAGCGCCGCCTTGAGTGGAAAGGAATATGGACGTCTCATTGCCCGCTGATGTAAAGTGACCACGGTAAATCAAAACACCGCCGCTTATGTAGCTGTAGTCTGCACTGAAGAGGCATGTCGGTGTAAGTAGTGATCGACGAGTATTATTCGTCGTGGTATGATCTGCTAAAGTCCAAAGAGAATCGTCATAACTCTCTAATATCTCCGGTAGATTATCGATATACTTCCAATCCAGAGTATCTAAATTTGGAAGTGCGACAGTAGGTTCGATAAATTCTAGAGTTGAAAACCATTCTCCTGTAGTTGAATTCTCTTTGAATGACAACTCTTCACCATTGAAGAATAATCTTTTAGCATCTGTCGGAACGCCGAATATGTTTAGCGGCACCGTACTATTGATATCTCCCTCTATAAAGAGAGATCCCTGATGTACCGCAGCATTTCGAATGAGATACCCTGCCTCGATTATCACAGAAGTGGTATTTCCAATATTAGCGCTGTAGTTTCCCCAAAGACCTTCTTGCTCGAAATCCATAACCCAGAAATTGTAGGCCGAGTTACGATTAATAATATAGATGAGTAAATCGCCAGTTTTCACAACTCGCCGAATGGTTGAAGTATCCCAATTCAAGACCAGCGTGCTGTTACGAGATGCAATCTGAAGATTAGGACCTTCTAGTAATGTACCATTCGAAGTATTAGAGATTGCAAGCTCATGCGTTTCTCCTGGTCCTCCATATACCACCAAAATAGTTTGGGATGCGCATTCTTTCCAAGTGAATATCTCGGCTGTAGAATACAGCAGATTCTTTGATCCAACTTGATAATCTGTTACATGCCATTTCGAATCACGGCCATTAAGTGTTAAACTACCACCTAATTGTGGAATAGTGAACACCCCGCTGCTAGTATTAGCCAAAAAGTTATAAGATATGGAACTTTGCTGTGAGTAATTGGCATGTCGTAGTATGTAGAGATTTGTTGAAGTACCATTCCCAATCAAAGGGGTGACAGCTACGGCCGGGTTATCAGTATACAATTCCGTAGTCAGATTATGAACACTTGAATTCGAATACGCTGGCGTTACTCGGATGAAGTTTGCTTCGAGTTTCAATTCAGAGTATTGTTCTCTGTTCAGACCTCTGCTCTCGTCAATTGGTGATGCGTAATCGTATGAAGTGTAGGCTTGTGGAAATGCAATGCTACCCCAGTTTGTGCCTCCCTATACAAACAGAATTAGTAAATCAAGTGGAAACAGTTACGGATACGTACAAATGTCATGTAAATATTAATAAGACCCGGAGCTGATGCGAAATTATTCTTCATAAAGACTCTTTCAAAATCCGCACCAAACATTTCTAGGCATTGTGCATACCCAGTTCCCTAAAATAGTCAGAGTAGTCTTAAACTAGAACACGAATTCTACTTACACCCCATTCATCAAAAGTCCCGCCTTGAAACTCTGTTATTGCTTCAAACCTAGAAGGACTTAAAGTCTGCTGTCTAGCATAACCTATAGTGGAAAGATCACCATCAGCCCAGACCGAAGGTTCCGAACAGTTAAAACCAAGTGGATATGAATCATGACCCCAAATATCCACATCACCCTTCGAAGAACCATCGATCCTCCATTCAGGCGCAAAGATGCCCCCTTTTGGTGGAGCGCTAGAATCATTATCGATAAATGGAAGAATAATCCCCGTAGCTCTATACATGTCTAGAAGCCCTTGCATATAGTCTGCATCACAGGCTGTGTATGGTCTATCATACGAGGTATAATTTGTACAAGTATCAGCATCGACATTAGCATTATAGTACTCGTTCTCAGCTTGAAATAGAATCACGGGACCTCCATTTGTTATTTGTGCTTTTGCAATCGCTTCACCGACTTTTTTGATGTAAAGTGCTGTCGCTTCTGTATAGCTTGGAGCTACAGTCCGTAATAATCCAGGTACTCGTTGTAACCATCCAGGGTATCTATCAAGAAGGTCAGACATGTATCTTCTAATTTCTCAAAAAGCACACATACCCTCCTCCGGAACTCTCGGCATTGATATAAGGTCCCGGTCGAGCAATCAAATACATACCAGCTTTACTAGCAGCTTCAAACAGAGGTTCCAAATCAAAGATCCCATCAGCTCTATAGACACCTTGCTCTCCTTCTAGTAATGACCAATTGATATAGAAGGAGACAGTATTAAAGCCCATGGCTTTTATCTTCTGAAGAATATCAAGCCATAGATCTGGAACTGGTAATCTGAATGGGTGGAATTCTCCACTGAAAATGAAGATTCTTTGTCCATGGACTAATAAGGAGTGTTCATCGTAAGTGACCTGTAAGAATTAGCACTCGTAACCAGGTAAATTTGCCTGTTATTTACTTACTATATCTTGAAGAAGTACTGATTCTCGTCTGATCTTCCAATTCTGACACAGCGCTACTTGTACCGCTAGAGTCCACACCAGAAAGGTTCTGGATAGCCACATACCTAGCTGCATGTGTAACATAAATCGGATGACAATAGAAGTGGAAGTATCAGAAGAGAGAGAGAGAAAACATGGGATGTTCCTTACTTAATACTTTGCATCGAGAAGATCAATGATTGATTGGATGGGTCCTTGATAAGCAGCGAATTACAGTGCAGATAGGTAACGTTGAGTTTGGAAGCGAGCAGCGGGGATAAAAGTAAGTTCAGGACAAAGATGGGGTGGACGGACAGAACTACAAATACCGTTTAGTTTTTGCCAAGGCGGTGATGTTATTACTAGATGGTTCTCATCTGATGGTTACCTAGCTTAACCCACTTTTGAGTAGATTAATAGCTAGAGTTCGTATCCAAATTGGCAGTTATCCATCTTCAATTCTCTGTTTCGCTTATCATCAATATATGAAGGGCGCGTAACGTTACGAAACCTTGTTTGCCTTGATACAATTGCTTACCTAGGCTTGCTCCATTATGTTAATTTGAATCTTGAAAATTTATGTATCTTTATATTTCCTCTTTTTCTTCTAGGTTCTTTGTTAAGATCACTCCAACGATTGTAGAGCGAGTAAATACCAACTCTTACTCTGCTCTACCGGCTCTAGAAACGAAATAGGGGCTTCGCTACTCATAAGCGAGGGTACCGTCTTTTTCTCCCCGTATAGCTAAAGTTGTGCAGTACTTTGAATTACTTGCAGAGCACGTCAAAGATTCATCAAATCAATAATATAAATCTGAATTTCGCTGTATAAGTCTCTTGTGAGATGAAAGTTTGTTCCGAGTTGGAAGGTAGTACAGCCATGAGCGAAAGGTTGACAGGGGGGTTAGTGCTAAAACTAGCGAGGCGCTAGTTATTTGAGGCTTAGCTCCTCTTCAGGCTAAGGTATTGATTTCGAAATCATCTTCATCAACTTCCTTTCACATCAAACTCCTCAATACTAGACTATGCTGTTTTCATTTGCACACATTTCCATAATTTAGCTATCACCTATAATGCGAAGTCTATAGCACTTTAAGCCAAGCTCGCTTTTACATCACGTTTGGACATCCATATTCCGAACCTTCGACCTTTCCTTCTTTTGAGTGGTCTATTATCAATATCATCTACACCATTACGCTCATTGGCCACCTCTGGATTTCTCCATCACGAGTATCGGCAGGTATCAATGGATGTGATAATGACTTCAGTCTGTCATTCAGTCTCAACAGCATCTGGTGCGTGGACCGTAGAACTGGCACGGTCATTCCAAGCTGGTCTGCTTGCCGAACGATACTTTCTAATAAGTATATTAGAGCCATTGCTGAATAATGGGAGGATATCAATAGCGTACGTACCACATAGTGCCTCGACCTCTAACTGTCTTCCTGCCCGGACATCCTGGAGCATGGATAGAGTGATGGGTGGTTGATCACGAGCACAGTTCGTCGTCTGATATGGAGTTCTGGGTGGCAGGTTGATCCCAATTGCTTGTGCTACAGCATAGATCTCATCTGCAAGGGCTTGAACATGTTGCAAAACCTGGGGATTACTATATACTTCTTCTGTTGTCATGCGATAGATAGCCGCAACGGGGTTCCAAGAACCATTGAAGATGAGCTTGGTCCAGCGCTCCGAAGCTATGTTGGCTATGGCCTTGAAACGAGGATCTAGTTCAACGAGTCGCTCCAGAGAATCTGGAGAACTCGGCGAGTACGAGCCTATGTGAAATGCAGAGGGCCGGATTGCGGCAACTTGATGAACATATCCGGGCTCCTTTTGCACGCAGCTGACATAACAAACTGCAGATAAAATGGTGTTGTCCGGAAAGGCTTGGTTGAGCAATGGTTCGACACAAAATCCGTTTTGTGCCGTTACGAGACTGGTTTGAGGGCGGACGACGGACCTCAACCCTTCCACGAAGGAGTGATCTCGAGAGTGGACGATTTTATTAGCACAGACTATGTAGTCAAACGCCACGTTTCGGACAGCATCGACATCACTAACGACCCGATGAGGCTTAAAGATACCACTTCCCCACATACGACTCTGCATCCGAAACCCATCGTGGAAGACTGCTTCGTAGTTTGAGCGACATATGGTTGTTACTCGGACGTGGGAGTTCTGAGCTAATCGCCAGCCAAATGTTGCACCGACAGCTGAGTGAAAGCGTAAGACATTTACTTTAACAACAATACCATAGGATGACACTTACCTCCGGCACCATATATGAGCACATTTAGTGGTTTTGTGGTCATTTCGTATGGTGGTTCTTAAGTGAGATCTCTATTGAAAAGATGGGCGTACTGGGAGGTTCAAGAATGAGGATGATTGAGATCTTATCCAACAGAAGAGCTTCTCGAACTTGAGCAGTAGAACGACGTGCTCGCGCCACGGTGCCATAAGACACTCCAGCTTACGCACACTCCAGCTTACGCACACAAACAGGATGGGACGTTCTTCTCCTTTGGCAGCTGCTTCGTTACTCAGCTCTTACGTCTATTGTTTCCCTTTTCTCTCTATCGACTCAAAGCAGTTACGTTGCTCACACATTAAGCGAAAAATAAGATCCTATGTCTATAGGAATCATATTCGTAGCTTTATCACACCTACATGAAGATGCTTGAGGAAACTCTGCCGACAGAAGTTCAGTCCGCATTCGTCGTGCATCTTCATCTTCCACAATTCACTTTTCCTGGTTATCATTTTATTCAAAGATTTAATCTAACTTTGATTGAGGAGCTATTTCTAGGATCCATTCGCCTTTTTCCCGCTTCTCATCTGATTTCTTGTGGATCACAACCAAACCTTGACGATTGCTACTCGGTGTAGCAATCGAAGTAATAGGTCATGTTGGATTGACCATGCTTATAAGGTCTTAGATCAAGATAGCTGAGCCGTTCTTGCAAAGTCAGCCGCTGTTACTAGTAAAAGCTCAGCTTGAGGCAATTAAAACTTGTCATGAATTGAAAGGAAGATGTTGTTTATAGAACTTCTGCCAATTATTGGATTACTCAGTCCAGACCAGCTGTGGGAGCACAATGGCTCTCGATTTGGAATATCTATTTTGTGATCAAGTGATACAAGAACCCGCCTTTTAGCCACGTTGTCATTTGGTTCCAAAAGATGCTTAGGTGCTGGGATAATGTGCTACAGTGCTGAAGAGTGTGTCATACAGCCACTTTACCTCATAGCCCTAACTGGTCGTTACCTAGTAGCATTCATATAAGCACGTGAGAAAATCTGCCGACTTATTTAAGGTTAAGCAGTAATGGGTAGCGGCTCGTATCGAACCTCCCTAGTAACTAAGGTAGTGGCCCAAGAGCTTTTATGGAATGTGTCCGATTGGCATCTTCAGAAAGCTTGATGGCACACCCTCGTTGGGGCGCTATGGCCGTCAGATTCTTCATGAAGCAGTGGTACTGGCTTCCTCTTTTTTCAGCCCCACAGAATATTACGAGGTGTGAGAGAATCTATGCACAGAAACAAGCACAATGAATTTTTATGAATAAAAGATTAACTCTGTTCAACCAAGCCATACAGCGTTTCTCCTGCCCGTCAGGAACGGGCCGAATGATCTCGTTCAAGTCCCGAACGTCTATCAATTAGCTGAATTCATTCCAAACCTACAGCTTAAGACCCCAAAGTCAATATTCGCGTTATTCACGGAATAGTACCCGAGCCTGAAAGCCTCCAGAACGCTATTTAAACACTACAGATGAGCATCTAAGGCGGGAGCAGCCGCTTTGAGTTCCCGTCCTGCATTCGCTCGAGTCAGCCGTCATAGCGAATATGACTATAATTTGCAAGCGCGTTGGGCTCTGTCCAATGAGAATACCAGGTTAACGAGACCTCCTTCGTGTT
This sequence comes from Pezicula neosporulosa, assembly GCA_009805495.1. Taxonomy (NCBI): domain Eukaryota; kingdom Fungi; phylum Ascomycota; class Leotiomycetes; order Helotiales; family Dermateaceae; genus Pezicula; species Pezicula neosporulosa. The sequence goes on from SELE01000002.1 coordinate 737,195, forward strand.
ATGTCTTCTCTCTTCTGCTCACTTTTGCCGATCCAGAAAGTATATGATTAGGTTATAGATAAAAATCGTCCTAAGACCTAGACTGCAGAGAATGTCCACCGGTTCTCTTTTGTGGTGCTACTTAGTGATGGTAAGGTAGTAGTGGCTTTCTTTACCAAATGTTGCACACAGTGCTTATGATAGTAGGTCTGTAGGAGAAAGTGTCTTCTGAGACAAGTGGAACTTCGGAGTACGAAGCCGCGTATACTCATGTTTGTCACATAACCACAGATATAGTGGATCATGCTGCTGTGGTACTCGCCCAGTATTCGCATAGCCCAATGCGTAATGAAAGCTTCATCTACGTCAAAACTTAGCATTCATTCGCTTGCTTTTTCCCTTCGCAATCCTACGGTTGCGTCTGACCCACAGTGGCACGAAGTACAGTAAGAGGCTGATCATGAGAGTGTCATCTCGAACATGGTTTTCCTGGATGTTTTGATTACATATAGGGAGAACAGCAGGCCTGCACTTATATTATACGTAAGACCCAATCGCTGCTGTTTAATCACCTTTTATCAATCCAGCTTCTTCTTACCACTAATTGCAACTAGTCTCAATCATCAACATGACAGAACCAAGTACTCTTTGGGAACTTCTTAGTCAAGCTGCCAAAAACTACCCGCAGAAAGGAATTGTAGTGCATGATGATGCCAATGGACCCGCGAAGAAGCTTACTTATTCTCAGCTGTATCGAGAGGCTATGGCATGTAATCTGTGTGATGTAAATCCAGACAAGTTACGAGTCTAACGTATTCATAGTCAAAAGGCAATGTTCTTCTTAGCGACGGTATAATATCAGGCGACAACATAGTTGTCCTCTATTTCGAGTCTCACAGCGAGAACATCGTCTGGAGCTGGGCAGTCATTGCAGCCGGTGGTATTCCAGCGATCCTAAGCCCTCTATCCTCCGAAACTACAACATTACAAGGCCAGCTTCAGAATGTCTGCGAAATATTCCGAGGCCCAGACGTCGTCACAACTTCTATCCTTGCTCCGAACTTTCAAAAGATCCCCGGATTTCGAGTACATTCCACACGCCAACTGGAACAGATTAGGGTACGGCAGAATGGTACTTTGCAAAAAGAATCTCGAGTAGGTGCTGTTTCTCTTCCGTTGTGATATATCATCTTTCATATATAGTGTAACTAAGTAGAAGGTAATTAGGTCTCGAACAAGAATCCAGATGGTTTGGCACTCTTACTATTTACTTCTGGAAGCACTGGTCATGCTAAAGCGGTCGAGTTTACACACTCTCAGCTTATGTGCTCAATCCGAACAAAGATCATCTTTCATAAACACAGTGCAGAGACAAGATTCTTCAATTGGATATGTAAGTCTTAGTTTTACCCTCCTGACGCCTATTAGTGAGTCACTGACAACAATTTAGCTTTTGATCATTCTGCGAACTTCTGCGAAATGCATCTTGTATCTATGTACGTTGGATCAGATCAATATCATGCAGCCACCAGTGATCTCGTAAACGCGCCGGCAAATTTCTTCACTATCATCGGGACACAGAAAATAGGATATGCTTTCGCCCCCAGTTTCTTCCTCGCTCTTGCCGCAAAGGCATTCCTGTCTCAAAAGCCTGTTCCGTTTCTCGATTTCAGCAATCTCACTGGACTTATGTGCGGAGGAGAAGCAAATAAGACAGCAAATATTCAGATAGCCGACAGCATACTCACAAAATATGGTGCTAAACCAAACACGATAAAGATTGCATACGGTCTCAGTGAGGTAAGTCAACAGTCTCTGAGCGAAGGGTCATTACTTATTTTCATAGACTTGTTCCGCTGCATTTTACAATACTAGTGCCCCAGAGTACGATTTAAAGCAGGGTAACTCCTTCGCTTCAGTTGGGACACACATGCCCGACTGCATCCAAATACGCCTAGTTGATACCGATGGAACTGAAGTACCGCCTAACACCCCAGGCGCTATACAGCTCCGAGGAGAAATCGTATTCCAACGATACTACAATAACGTGGAAGCAACTTCGGGATGCAAGACAAAGGATGGTTGGTTCAACACAGGTGATCTCGGCATAGTAGATAATGCTGGTAGCCTCAGTATTGTTGGACGAAGCAAAGAAGTCATCATCATAAACGGCAACAATTACTCCTCCTTCGAATTGGAACACTGTATCGAGTCTGATCAGGTCCAAGGCGTTATTCCAACATACACAGCCTCTTTTGGAGTGTTTGATGAAAATAGCAACACAGAAGGGATTGTTATCTTGTTCGTGCCAAACAAAACTGTCGATACACCAGAGAAGCTTAGAGATACTCTCTTAGGAATTGAGAAGTCAGTGATCAGATTTTGTCGGAAAGCACCATTGGATGTCCTGCCACTGAAAGTAGAACTACTGCCTAAATCAACTTTGGGTAAACTATCAAGGGCGAAGCTAAAGCAACGGTATGAATCTGGTGCTTTCGATGAATACAGGATCTCCTTCCACAATCAGCAACTCAATGGCACTTACAATATAGCGCCTAAAGCTACCAATGGTGTTAATGGTGTTAATGGCCATTCCAATGGTATCAATGGACACACTGAGAATGGGAATGGAAAAAAAGAGTCAAAAGACCATACCCGACTGGCAACTGAAATGCAGAAGACAATCGCAAGCATCATATCCGAAGAGACTGAAGTCCCTCTGTCATCGCTAAAGTCCGACTCAGCGATCTCCCGACTAGGTATCGACAGTCTCGGGTATATGCGCATCAAGAAATGTCTTGAGACAGCATTCAAGATGGAAGATGTTATCCCCATGTCCATCTTACTACAAGGAACCTCGATCAAAGAATTAGAGGATAAGCTTCTCTCAGTTGGAACTGTCCCTCCTGTCTATGAACCTATTGTCCCATTATCTACTTCAGGTTCAAAGATGCCTCTGTTCCTTCTTCATCCTGGGTCTGGAGAGGTCCTTTGCTGGTTGACTATACTGAAGTATCTCCCCGATCGGCCTATATACGCTGTTCGTGCAAAAGGTCTTCACAAGGATGATGGCTGGTTTGAAGACCTGGATGAGATGATCAGGTACGCTTTTTTACAACCTCGTTATCCTCATCTTACCAGATTACTAACAATAAATAGCTGCTACATAAACGGAATTCGGGAGTACCAACCCCACGGTCCCTATGCGTTACTAGGTTTCTGCCTCGGCGGAACCATTGCCTTCGAAATAGCGAAAAGATTCGAGGCCGACGGCGAAGTAGTATCATTCCTCGCTGGGATCGATAATCCGCCCGACCTTCGAAACTTACGAGTACTTGAGGATTTCCGTAAGATTCTTAATGATGTGCTACCTCAACTCGGTGTCATTACAGAGGAGCAAATGAAAGAATTCAATGACGAGCATGATGAAAATGTAAGATCTACCTTCCATACACATCTTATAATACAAATCTAACAAGTGAAATACAAAAGACCCATTTCGAAGATCTCTACCGCGCTCTCGTCGACAAATTCGGCGAGCAAATCCTAGTCCCCTTCGACCTAACCCTCCCAGGTCTAATTCAAAGAGCCCGTGTTGATTGGAGCATGCGAGCCATATTCCGAGACTACATCCCCGATGGTAGCGTTTCCAAAATCGACATATTCTGGGTTCCACCCATGGAAGCCCTGAACTGCACTGAAGACGAATGGCGCAATAAGTTCATTGGTGAATGGGAACGGTTCAGTAAGAGTAAACCGAACTATTTCAAGTGTATTGGAAATCATTTGAATATTATGCAGGGAGAGGAGAATGTACAGTGCTTTCAGAAGGCGTTGAATGAAGCGTTGGTTTTGAGGGGTGTTTAGGATGGATTAGGCAGGTAGATTATGGATGGGTTGTGTTGAGTTAATAAAATAGCGGAAAATTTGACTTTAATTTTCTTACACCAAGGAAATCTATTCTTCTTGGTTTTCGACTGCAGTTGAGAGTTTTTAGAGTGGCTTTTAGTAGATATCAAATTGTTGTGCTTGTAGTGAAAATGTTATTGCAGCTACCTTTGTATAGGCCAATCTAACCAAGTTGTGGTTCATACCAGTGATCTTCCGTGCTAAACAGTGAGGCACGAGACACAGATCTATTCAAATTGTGGCGAATGAAGTGGTTATGTTTCACAACGAAGGAGAATGCTATTTATTCTTGGCACAAGTGGAGAGGAAAGCAAGATCGCTGGCTAGACTTCCGTTGTGCTTAGTATTGACAATGAAGCAAGAGAAAAAATGCGATAATAGTAAAGGATGGAGAGCGCTTTGTAGCTAAACTTCTACTCAAACTGGTATTGTCAATGAGAGAATGTAAGGAATGCGACAAGAGTGGACAAGGTGGTAGTTTTGCTCGCTAGACTTCCTGTGTTGGATTGATATCAACAGGGTCTAAGCGACGACTAAGCGACGAGGGTTAGGAAGAACCTGGTTCTACCTTAAAATATAATTTCACAACGATTTTCCTCTAATTTTAATATATGCCACACAAATGCATCCTTAATTTAAACAGCAGTTCTCTGATTACTGTTTAGATATATACTCTAGCTCTTGAATATAGCTAGCTTGTAAGCATCAAGATAAGGTTAGTAACATAAACAGAGTTATTTATCTATAGGTACTGGTATTATATACTACTGATATATAATATACATTACATAGTTGCAGTTAGGATTCCGCTATTGCTTATAAAGCAGAAGTGTTCCTCCCTGGCAGAAAGAAACGCTTAGCGAGCGCTTACTGTAAGCAAAAAACATGAAAGATGACCCTATTTCAATATCCCTGTATTAACATATCATAGCGCATTATGGCTTTGATATGATATTTGTTTTTAAAGGCGTAAATTATATTCATAAATAAAATAGCTGTAAGTTACCATGTAGATGGCAACTCCGGCGTTGTGTTTGTATTCTGTAAAGTGCTAACCGCATTAGGTAATTTGAATAAAAGGGGGACTAGATTACAATAATAGAAAATCTCTAGTAATAGATTTATCAAGGCGTAATATCATACGTCTATTCTAGAACATAGTAAACTTTACCACTATTTTATAAATATTCATTAAGATAAGATAATAGTACTGCATAGCATCTCTTAAATCAATATAATATCAAAGCAACAAATAAGGCACAGAGATTCTATGACGTATAGCCTAATATATCCCACCCACAAGCTATATAATACTTTTTTTTTCTTTCATTTAAGCCTATCTATCCTATAAGACAGACAGTGCTTCTTTTTTTTTTAAAACACCACCACTAGTACTAGTACTAGTACTAGTGACCCCTGAAAAAACATTAGTCACTCAAACTGTAAAAGGCTATCTATCTTACAAGTAAGTAGCCTTTGAACAGATAAAACTATGTGTAAAATGTAGAGATAATCACAACGTTAAAGAGAAAGTTGGTGTGTTTCTAGTAATGGCCAAATCGACGATGAGGATTACACAGCAGCTTAGTGTTATTCGCGTAGCAGTAGTAGGTAATAGCTAGCTAGCTTACTGTACATTTGAAGAAATCCACACACGCAATAGTGGAGCCTCTCGGTTATCACCATGTACCAATGCACTCACTGCACAGTAAAAAAAAAATGGGGAAAGTAGGGTAGGGAAGTAGGTATGGTGAACAGATAGGATAGTTTGACCTACCTACTGTATTAGGAAAATAACCAGTTTAAAGGGGGCCAGCCCATACATAGAACAGGTAATTCACAAATGGTAATAAAGTCTATTACATGCTGGAAACCGGTTGTAAATTGCTTACTCAAGCAAAATTAGGGAGTGACTAAGCTTTAACTTTTATACCGCATACCTTATACCTGCCTACCTGAAGGTGGTAGAAGAGTTAAGTCTTTCTTTTGGGGTGGTCTATGTATAATCGAGTAAAGCACGTGTAAAGCAAGATCGAGTAGCGTAAGAACTGGGTATAACGTTATCAGATTGATTGTGAAGCAGCGAGTAAAGCCCCGAGTAAATGTGCAAACCGAACCCTGTACATGCATCAAAAGCAGTGTGATGTAAGACTGCCAAGGCTCATAGTGACAATAAGTACAAAATCGGACTCTCACGTGGGCCTAGTAATGCACACGCGAAGGCTAATCCCGAAACCGAAGTTTGCGAAGTCCTGTTCTGAGAAGTGGGGGATATATATCTCTCTGGTACCTAATATTGAATCGGCGGTAATGCTAGCTTTAGCGATCTCGCCCAACATCAAGGACTCCTCCTTCTTACATGCAAGCCTCTTCTGTACTCTACTGTATGCAGCAGATTTAGCTTGCAGGTATTCGGAGGGTGCCCACTGGTTTCGAGTTCCATTGACGTAACTGAAAACCCCGGACCGGCACTTCGTGAAGAAAATCAAGAAGAGCCGAGCAGGGAGTACGCCGTGGGCCAACTGCTGTGTCACACACACTTCATGTACGCTTTATCATTCTGCATTGTCTATAAGACATTGATTGTCAGGATTAAAACTTAATTCGACGTCTTGCTTGAACACACTCATGTAACACAGAAATCATATTGAACTTGCTGAATTCCAAATGACCGCCCTCCCAAACCATTTTGAGCCCCCGATATCGAAATGCCATGCTATGCCCATATCCTCGCTATGCCCAATAGACGACTCTTAGAATCTTATTGTACAAGAGCTTCATGAAAGTCGGGGATAAGCACTTAAGAGTGCAGAGCCTTAAAGCCTGTCTTGACCAGACTCCGTTGACCCGGTGGTGCATCGGCTGTTCCTGTCCAGTAGAAGAGGCCCTATGATCGTTAGAACTTCAAATGCATACAATTGTCGGGACCAAGTAACTTACACCTAGACGGTTCTCCTTACAATAGCGTGCCTTCAGTCTCACCGTGTCTGGATTATCATAGGACACAAAACCCCCATCACCCCCTACACAGGACGCAGCCACAGCTCTTGTATCAACAACTTCCTGGGCACCGCTCCTTGGAAGATCTTTGTACTCAAATGTGCCTTCTTCATCACCCCCGGTTCCAGCGTAGCTTTGGCCTGGCCCACCGGCATGCATGAAACTCCTGCCATAAACCGGAATACCGAGCAATATTTTCGAGGCGGGGAAACCCGTTGAAACGACATAAGCGACAGCAGCCGACCCAGAAGGTTCATCACTACTAGTTGCATAGAGCTGAGCATGATGTCCTGAGTTCTGCGACCAAGAACCTGTAAAGTCATAAGCCATGAGGTTGATGTGATCGAGGTAATCTTGTGCTTGGTAGAGATTGATGTTCTGGAGGGCCCATTGACCGGCTGGTAACGCTGCAGTGAGAAGATAATGCTCGTCTGGGAGATGTAATCGGATGGTTGCGAGAAGTGCTAGAAAATCTCGGCCTTGTTCGGGTGTAGAGGGATGTTCCCAGTCAACTGGCAAATGCCCACAAGTTAGCCACAGCTCTTTTGGAACGGAAAGTATCATCCGCTGTATGCAACTCACTATCAATGCCATCGAAGCCTGATGCCTCAACAAGCCCTCTAGCGGACCTTCCAAAGTTATCCCGCGTCACCGCGCTACTGGCAACAGAAGCAAAGTTTTGACTGCCAGCGCCTCCACCTATGGAAAGAATGACTTTTAGATGCTGATGCTGCCTCTTGAGACGCATGAGAGAGCCCAAGCACCCTGTCGATCCATCAACCGGCATTTGAAGGTCTGCCCAGTCGTCGCTCAACTAATTTGCTGGTTAGTCGTGAATATAAGGTCGTTAGCGACGTAACACTCACCACCACACCACGCCGCCATCAGGTGTAACATTGGCAAACGCGTAGAAGACGTGACTGATGCAGCTGTAGTTCAGACCCGCGGGAGTCTCGCCACGATAGACTTTATAGTTGGGATAGTAGACAGCATTGATGAACATGACATTGGCAGCACTTGATGCGACCTCAGCATTTGAAGGACGCCGATCTTGGCGCGACGGTCGAGAGCCGTAAGGGATTGCAGGAGGGGGTGGCCATGTCCCAGAGTAGTGAGACATAGTGTGTGATTTCGTTCGTTGTTTCTGCTATTAATGATCCGGCTTGTCTCCCAACTGAACTACATTCCGGGAGGTCGAATGGATGAAAGGACAAGCCTCCGTCGAGGACCCACCAAGTGTTCTTTAGCTTTGCGAACGTGTTCTTGAGTCTTGCAGACACTTCCTTTTTGGCCAAAGGACTCAGATCTTGGTCGCAAGTATCTTCAGTGCTCCCACACTGAACTCGCTAGTTGGATGTAGTAGACGAACTCCTGCAATGTTTGGAGGGTGGCTACGGCAGCAGCCGAAGTACTGTACCCTTATATGAAGTGCAACGGTATTGGGAGCGGACACTAGGTCGTAGATCCTTTTCAGGGTTTCGACGTGTGACAGCGTTCACTGGTAAGGAAATTTGGGACTTGAGTGGAGGTGTGAGTGGAGATGCTGAGTTATTTGGTAACCCAATGGTTTAATGGTTGGTGTTGCCAACGAGGAAAGCAAGAATACAAGGAAAGCCTAGCCTGATTAATATAGATCCACTGCTGCAATCGTTCCTGAACCAGGGAACAGCTCTGTTCTACCGTAGGTTTCCACATCTATAAGTGTTACGGAATTTGGTGGCGTACTGTGATGACCTTGGTTGAGCGGCAGGAGGAAGAGGAGAGATGGAGGAGCTCTGGCGATGGCGATGGCGATGGAGATGGCGTTGGGCTCGAACAAACTCATGGTTATGTCAGAACAAGGCTGTGGCGCAAGTAATCAAGTCTGCGCGCGGCTTTTGAGGGGATGCGAAAATCGACGGACAACCATGCGATGTTTGACGGGCGATGAGATGCCCTTAAGAACTGGATCGATACTGTCTGGAAGATGTTGGTCTGACTCGCTCGTGGGGTTCATCATGCCCAGGACGAGCGATCGGTTTGGCGATACAGCCATGTGCCGTAGAGTTACACAGTAGTGCTTGCTACAAATTGCCTAAAGTTGCAAGGTGATAGCTTTCATATTGGGCCGTAAAGGTGGGTTAATACTGCACAGCGTCCCGCTGGCACTGAAGGAGTGAAGGAGCAGTGAAGAACGGCACTATCAATGCATCATCGATCCACTGGGGAGAAGGGGGGGTTCGAGTCTACCGCTTACAGTGCTACATGTACTACATGTACTACTACTGTACCTCTGTACATGTAGCTAAAGATATTTAGTGATGGCTGTCCCATAGGCTCCCTGTAATTCTATAGTCCTTCGACTAACTATAGCTGGTTCTCCGGCGTCGGCTCCTTGATCTTCAAGCGCATACACGATCGTAAGTGACTTGCAGTAGCGCCAGTCATGTGAGCAATAGCCGTTAAGTACTTACAGAGCAAGTATATATATGGGCAGGCTTTAGATAGTGCATCGGCAAAGTCCTCGTTCTTACGTGGGGGCGCAATACCCTGAGTCGCGGCAGCTAAAGACACATTATGGCAGAGGTTGCATTTTCTGCTGATGAGCTGACTGGTGTAACGTCGAGATGGGGTTCTGAAATTAGATTTCGGTGACGGGTGAAGCGTCCGCCGAAGAGATGCCAATGTGTACTTTTTCGACTCTCCACTCGCAGGCTGGACTGGAGAAAGATTGAAAGTGTCTCTCCAAAAGTGCGTGCGTTCTTCTCTCCGGCAAAGCACATGCAAGCAAGCGTGTCATTGGGCGATCGGTTCATGACATCGCTCGAGGGCCATCGTATTGGCGGTCAATCCCAGAAGATTCATGGCTATTTGCTGAAGACGTGTGCTAGTGTGCGCCCCATACGGAGTAGGTATTATTGTTAAGTCGGTTTGGTGGTGACAGGAACAACCTCGGTAGATTATACAAGTCGCCAAGGCTTACAACGCCAACAAGTTCACGACAATAATAGGCACTTACCTATCACCACCTACATACTTCATCTCTCGATGCTCTAGCTTTCTCCCCCTTATCATTCCTACCTCATCGCACCCTGGGTTTCCTGCCTTCATACCGGAATCCTTTTCCCTAACGGCGCCGAAGTTTCCCAAGCGTCCCAAGTACGAGTATCCCGTGCTTCAGAGATAATTCCAATTCTCAAAACCCCAAAACCCCTTACTCCAGACAACTCTCCATTTGCAGCTCGTTATGTTTGCGTCAACCGTTTCTGTGGCTGGACTCCTGCATGCATGTCTTTCTAGCAGTATAAGGTGCCTTATTGCCGGGACGCCTACTCGATGAGAGTAATAGAACGCCAGGTGACCTTGCGTTCTAGTTAACCAGGAAGGCTCACCGCTTCAACATGCAAGTGTATGTGGCATGTATGTGGCACAGAAGTTGTTTCCCCTCATAATTGCTGAAATGTGGTATCGCATGCAGGTCAACCGTCTGCATTGCATGAAGCTCTGAATGGAACATTAGCAAAAGCAAAGGCAAGGAGTGGTCGTGCTTTGCATGTGTGTATGCGGACCAGCCTTGAGCTCTTGATTTGAGCGATTGGACACCCTTGTTGTGGAGAAAAGAGCTTCGGATAGACAGAGAAGTCCCCAACCTGCTGTCTCCTAAATGAGCTACCTATTCCAAAAGAAATAGTAGTTATTCTTCTTTAGTCCCCTCTCCTAACAAGGTAGGAAGTCATGAGATAAATAGTCAAGGCTGAAACTCAGCCTTGGAAAGCGGTAAGACAAATTTAGACTAGCGTATCTACTCGCAATACCTACAGCTACTGTATGTGATAACTACCTAGGTATTGTAAGCTTTGACAATTCAATATCACCCAGCCCGCGCAACTCCTCGTCAACAAAGCAATGGCGCAAATAGTTTCCAAAGGTCCCTCAGCGACCGACTTGTCACGACAGATATTAGATCACAATGCGCCCCAATACACCTTCTCATTCACACCCTTCCTCTCCACAACCTATCGCCACGGCCTCTCACCCTCACGCCCAACATGCAAAGCGTACCTACAAGGCCACTGCCCTCTGGGCTCTGCCTGTCCGGACAAGCATACATCAGCTTCGTCCTCCTCAAACTTCAACAATCTAGTCTGCAAGCATTGGCTGAGAGGGTTATGCAAGAAAGGCGAGAGCTGCGAGTTCTTACACGAGTTTAACCTGAGAAAGATGCCGGAATGCAACTTTTTTGTACGGAATGGTTACTGCTCGAATGGGGGTATGCTCCCCCAGTCCTTCTCTTACTTTACTTTAATATGCTAACAAAACGTAGATGAGTGTTTATACCTGCATACTGACCCCTCAACACGCCTCCCACCATGTCCACACTACGATCGCGGTTTCTGTCCCTTGGGGCCTAATTGCTCAAAAAAGCACACTCCACGCGTCATATGCCCTTTATACCTGGCTGGGTTTTGCCCCGATGGAACTAAGAACTGTAAGAAAGCACACCCACGCTGGAAAACGGATCTAGAGCGGCCAACGGTGGTGAAAGTGGAAAAGACAGAAGAGGAGAAAGAGGAAGAGGCTAGGGAGCTGCGCGAGAGGATGGAGGATGGAGGCGGACGAGGAGATTCAGAGAGAGAAATGGAGGGAGAGTGGTGGAGGTCGCGGTGGTAGGTGGGAGTACAGGGGTGGTGGCGGTGGACGTGGAAGAGGGCAGAGAGGAAGAGGCCGTTATTGAAGTTGAAGCATGAAGGAACACATATTTTACAATCCTATGTGGCTGCTTATGGCTAAAGATTTTGAAGGGCTCGAAAGGCACCCAAACCCCAAGGGCGTATGTGGAACCCGAATTTGGGAGGAGGCAAAGGCTACGAGGACATGCTTGGAGCGCTTGGAGAAAGGATCTCTCGGCGAGTTGCTTTGAAATCATCATATCAAAGATATCTTCTCTTGAGATGACAGTTGTGGGTTGTATTAGGTCGCACGCCCACTGCGAGATATGGAATGGTTCGATGGACGACTCAAGATAATGAATTATCAGAACTTTACCAGAGACAGGAACAGATTAAACATCTAAAATAAAACAAATACCTCAATGAATGGAGTAATCCGGGTCAAATGCATCTCCACTGAACGTTCAGCGAAATATACAGCACCGTTTCGAATAGCAGAATATAAGCCACAGGTTCTATCAAGGAAAAGTCAACCACAGATCTACCAGTACCTTTATTAGCAGTCATTTCCTTTCCTAAGTGAGACATACGTTATGAAGTACATTAGCTTCTCTGCACCATCAACTTTTCCGCTGTGCGTGCTGCATGAACTTGAAAAGGGGTTTTTCGGCAGTGAAGCGAGTGTGGGTCTGATTATAAGGGGTATATGTAAGTGCCTGGAAACCTGCTTAACATTATTAACTTCAAACAACCCTTCAATTCCCACCAAATGCTCAATTATTGGTGATAATATGTACTAATTTAATTTGATAGAAGACTACATGAGAGTGTATGGTCGAGAGATGTGTTGGTTCGGTGGTTGCTGAATTTCTGATCTCTGGATGACTCGCAGGACCTGAATCGATTTATAGTTACCTTATTTTAGTCACTTTTTACATCTACAAACCTCGTGGTTATCTTCTTCTTAAATATCATCATAAGTTGAGAATTATTGCTCAAAGTGAATGGAGATTCTCTCCCAAGTGGCTAGTATCTGTCCCGGTACTTATCCATCCATCATACTAACTAGCCATGCCAAATCCTAGCGCCATGCAAACGATCACTCGACTCTCCAGGGTCTCTTTACAAGCCCCCCTCGTCAAATCGCTCTCCATGTACTGATATATACTCACTGTCCCCTAGCTCCGCATTGCCACCCGGACTTTCAGCCCTAGATGCACCCTCACTTCTAATAATGCCTTTCCCAGAAGTCTTCATATCACTATTGCGCCTGACACCCATCATCCAACCAACAAGCCCTCTAGGCACCCAAGCACCAACGAATCCATAAAGTTGGCTTCCTTGCCCTACTCTCACAATCCCACCCCTTTTCCCAACAATGGAATCAAATACTGCATTGTTCAACTCTCGCAAGCTGCTTCCCTTCCCAAGACTTCCTCCTACCCCACCACCACTACTTAAAGCTACAAAGTTCCTACCATAGGCTTGGCGGGCTCCTTCAGGCCATTGCAATGTCTCCAGACGCTGCGACTGGAGGGATTGGAGCTGATTTTTAGGAGCCATGGAGCTCAGGTCGAATGTTCCTAATTGGAGATGTGTAACAGGGATTGACAGAGGTGACAATTCTGCAGATAGCACACGACTGAAAGATGTAAGAGCCGAAACAACTGCGGACTCAGGAGCATGGAAGGCTGGAGATAGCGAGGGAATAATGGAAGGTGTTAGAAGGAGGACAGAAGGTTTGGCCGCAGGCGGTGCAGATGCTGAGTTGTGGTGTGGATGTGATAGGGGCAGCGAGGTGAGGAGTGGTGGTAGAAAGCTTTGTAGAGTGAGAATCGGATTAAAGAGTCGGGTGTTGAGGATATCAGATAGAGTGTTCGGGGAAAGCGTCGCTATTGGCGCAGAGGGGTAAGTGATAGATGGGATGAGGATTAAAGAGGCAAAGGATAAATGGTGTGCTCGAGCACCTTGAAAAGCAGCGTGTGGTGTCTGGAGGTGGTTTGTAAAGCGATCGATTGAGGCTCTAGCGCTCGAGGGCTGAATTCTATCAGTATATATTATATAGGTGAAAGCGGGAGGACGCCTTACATCAACGATATCAACCATTAGCGGCTTGATATCTGGCCTTGACTCATTCTGCACCATCAACTCTTCCTCGATTGTGTTGCAAACAACATATACAATGAAACCTCTGCGCTCGAGGTCCAGTGAAATTGATCGGGTAAGTGGTTCAGATGGAGATCCAGCCACAACCACCACCTCAAGCCTTGCACCATTTCCTGCCCGCTTCGCCCTTCGCTTCTTGCTCTTAGTCTTCCTCTTAATTACATGATATGTAACTCCGCCGATAACCAAAACAATAACGGTGGTCCATATCTTGTGCTTCGATATCCAATCATGTATGCGGGCATACGCTGAGCTAGGAAGTGTCGATGGCACCATGGATCTTGGTGTAGGCGGTGGTCTAGGGCGCGCAGACTCGGGGATCCATTGTGATGATGAAAGAGTCTCTCTTAAAGTACCAGCTGCTCTGTCGACCTGCTTATTTACATAGTCCGCGACTTCATTTGAATACCTTCTCACATCATTTGGAACGGAGGAAAGCTACGACGGAAAACATCAGCACACGATTGCGCGCATTGACTCAGGCAGAGACTTACAATGTCAAGAAATGCTTGGTCGTCTGCCGACATGGTGAGTGACGGTAGGAAGAAAGAAGGAGGGTTGCTATGATGGTAAAAGTGGTATAGTACAACAATACTTCCGGAGCACTATACAGTACGTCTTGCGCTGGGCTGCTTTCAAATGCGGGGGGGCATCTTTTCACGGGCCGTTGCTCCGAAATCTGGCAACTCCAGCTTTCTAGGAGTCGAAACGACAACGCCCTTACACCCTTCGCTCTTCATCGCTTTTCATCACATACACTGGGCATTTAAGGTAGCTAGAATTGCTACTTACTTGCAGAGAATTTGGTTCGTAAAGTAGTATTGATAGTATTAGTATTTTAGGCAAGTCTCTATCTAGGTACTGTACTTTATCATCTATAGGCCGCAATTGCACTGTATTCATATATGACTAACAAGTAATTATCAGCGTCCAAATATCTAGCCACAAAAGTCCATTAGTGCCATACCTTGCGAGAAAAGTCTCCGTTCTGTGTTGAAGGAATTAGCTTCACCATGTCGGTCACATCGCTCGTTTCGCTGTTTATACAATGGATGTTCCTCATCCACCTGAATACATTTCCCCATTCCGGCTTGCCAAAACCATTCTGGCATTTTCTGATCTCCTGATTTAGGAGTCTTTTGAATAATAGCCAAATCAACTGTGGCCAACTTTGCAGGCACCCTGAGAAGTTCGTTAAGCATCACTATCAGTCGACCTCCATGGATCTCCGAGTTAGTATTTTTCTGATTCCCAACTTTTTCACACCATGCCACCTCAAGGTCTATCCTTTCCAACCCTTTGAGACCCGCTATAAAATTCCCGAGGGCCGTAGCCATATTTCTGGAGAGAAAATCTTTGCGTTGGTCATCGATGTAGCAGTCCATCCACGGATCTGTGCATTTGATGGTAAGGATACGGACGTTGACAGGGTCGGGGTTGGGCATATTTGTATAATCAAACCAACAGCCTTCGATGCAGGTGCAGATAACTCGGTCTCGTCTGCTTTAAGTCAGCTAAAAGCATAAAAGAAAACCGCTCGCTATGGGAGGTATCTTACAGAGTATCAAGTTCAAGCCTTTGCAGTCTTAAGATAGTCTTGTTCGATAAACCCTCGACGCTGCGTCCTCTGAACCAGAAATAATTCATTTCATGCAAGACAAAAGCATTGTCTCTGCAAAGCAAATGCAGAGCTTCTTCATAAAGCGTAGGGTCCGGTCTCAATGCAGCAATCAGTGCAGTTTTATTTCTGTAATACTTAAGCTTCTTTCTACTTAGGTCATAGACCCATCCAATGTAGAGCTTGTAGATGTGCTCGCGAACCTCCGGAGGCAAAGTATAGAGAGTGCTCGGCTTGGACTTTTCTGATCGCTACGAGATGTCAGTTTTAGTAGATAAATCTAATAGATGCGAAGAAGCTTACCTATTCATCGCTGGGTTTTGAACTGCGATCTTGGTATCCTTGGATTCGTTGATCTCAAATCTGGAGACAGCATTTGGTTGTCTGGATAATGTGCCACATAAATATACCAGTTTCTAAAAGCCAGTATGAGCTAGAGATGACGACACTCACTTAGCTGGGAGCTAAGTCAGTCTTAATTGGTACCCAGAAGTTAAAACTTAGCTATTAGCTGTTCTACTGAAAGAAAGTTAATGTACATGTACTCACGTATGCCTGCTAAAATAACTAGTCTCACATAATTATTGTTTGCTTGTTGGAGAGGTTCACTTAGGAAACTTGGCTTGACAGATTATTACACAGCTCGCTTAATAGGTATGTTATGATAAAAAGTATACTTGAATGCCTATCTATGAGTGAACCACTAATAATGCTTAAACTTAGAGTAATCTAGCACAGCTTGTTTTAGCCCTTATAGTTAGCTTGGTCTAAGACTAGTTAGGCCGTGCCCTATAAGTCTTTATAATTGGGCCGGCGAGTAATAGGGATCTTTAAGATACTCATTATCTCTAGCGAAGTAAGTAGAACAGACTTCCATCTATAAATCTCTAACTCTCATCAACTGCCAGCACCTTGCTGTCTCAAAGCTCCTTGGCTAATAATCTATGGTTGTAGTTCCAACCTCTCCACCCCTCTGAATGATGACTTGCATTTTCGCATCGAAGTCATCCACACACCTCCAAAGATACGAGTAATTAATGATCTGGTCACCATCCACTAGTCCGGCTTTCTGTGCTCTGCTTCCATCTTTCAAGCCAGTAACCACACCCTTTTCAAAACTCTGTCGGTCCATACCAATACCCAAAATCTCTTGTGGTTTCTCAACCATTTTGTGCGTACCAGCACCAAATGCCTTTTCAGGAAATATAAAGAGCTTCCATTTCTCAATCTTCTCAAAGATCTCTACTGCCCCATTTCCCATCAATGGTTCAAGAAGCTTGAACCACTCTTGCAACCCATAAGGTTCGCCGTTCTCTCGTTTCCTAGCCATAATCTTGATAGCTTTTTCTTCGATGGGTCGCTGTACCACTCCTTCCACTTTCCCACCTGCCATATCTCTGGCTCTGAAGTCTGTAGATACGACAAAGGCCCAGGCTCGTACTGAGAGCTGTTCCCGGGCATAATCATCTGTCTTAGCTTGTTCCGAGAGTTCGACAAGACTGGGATTCATCAAGGCGGAAGTGTAATATCTCATTGCGGGCATGTTAAGCGTAGCTTGGAAGTATTTACCATCTCGAAATTGAACGGGAGGTCGAAACAGAAAGTAGATAGACAATGCGTTAGCCAAACCCTCGTGAAGCCAACCTTCGATTTGGTGGGGACCATTTGGAATAGGCGCGAGGAAGTTGTGGACCAATTCATGTGCCATAC
Organism: Pezicula neosporulosa; assembly: GCA_009805495.1. Classification (NCBI taxonomy): domain Eukaryota; kingdom Fungi; phylum Ascomycota; class Leotiomycetes; order Helotiales; family Dermateaceae; genus Pezicula; species Pezicula neosporulosa. Next base: position 754,226 of record SELE01000002.1, read on the forward strand.
ATCGTACCAGATCATAATCCTGAGGAGAGCCGGTTCGAGCGTCATAGGAGAAAATACTGCTACGAGGAAATGAAGTGTTCCCAAATTCTTTTGCCGGTTCTACATCTCGAACAAATATCCAATATAGTTTAGAAAAAGTTGTAGGATCAGAAAACTGAGCGGCAGCCTTCTTTTGTGCATAATGTATATCTTTGATTAGTTCAATATTTCGTGGTAAGGTCCCAAACCAGTAATAGCCGTACCCATCCCCTACTTCGTCAGAATGGCTAGCTGGAGAGCTCTGAATAGGGCCAACCATATACACTGCATTCTGCCGCGTTTCAATATCTCCAGTAATTTCTTGCGGATCTGGACCTTCGCCGAATGTCGATACAGCTCGAGTATTTGTAGGACTATTGGTAATATCCCAAGAAATAATATGACGGTAAATAGCACGAGGTGAAGACCGTCTGCATTGGTTTGATCCTGGGAGTGGAGAGTTGAGTATGAAGGAGCGTCCCCATCGATATATCCTCTACCTTGCTCAGCTTGAAGGGTGATATGGTATCGTACCCTTACAGATCCTGAACTGTCTCTAGGTGTGAATCCCACATGGTCTGGCTTTGGAGAAACAAAGAGTGCCCATAAATCTCCCTGGGGTCCCCACTCCACGTTTAATGGTCCTTGCTCGTCCACAACTTGACAATCTTCATAGTCTGGTGAACAATTACACAGCAAAAGATATGACTTTTTCAGCTTGATCAATATTCTCGAAGATGGGAGTAATTAGAAGTTTGAATGTAGGGAGAGTCGCCATGGCGGTTGACGCACACCTCGGGTACAGACGAGACAACAGGATCACTTCTCAATATAATTGAATATACTGGATATTGAAACTGAATGGTAGATGAACAGAAGGGTGAGGGGATATTGAGTAGATGTAGGTAAGAGGGAAAGGATATATGCTTGAAATATAATGTGTCAGTAGGGGGCACTGTAGACAAAGACAGCAGACCATTGACTTTATTAGACATGGAGGGTATTGAGACTACTTGTCTGCTCTACTCCTCCCTCGGTACAAGAGATATGAGACTATAGCTCTAAAAGATTCATGGACTACGCACTAGAAATAAGTGCTTCCATCACGACTAGCGAGATGTTAAAAGTACGGTACATGTACCTTGAGTCGGAGCAGCTGGCGTTGCGCCGATATAGATAGAGTTCTAACGCATCAGGATGGTGGGGTCGCATTATCAATAAATTTATAATTCTTCAGCCTTGCCAACGCGTACTTACATAGTTACCTACCTTATCTGTCTATGGTGTCTCCAGGGAAAGGCGACAAACCCAGGTGGACGCGGGCGTTCCAGAGGATTCCAGATCACCAATACATTTCTCAACGCTGTTGATTCTTTTGACATTTTCAAGTCGTCCTTCTGACAATAACACAAACCTTCCTCAGCCTCTCCCCGCAATCCGTTACTACAGTACAAAGTCGGCGAGCCTTTTACAAGATGCCAGAACACGATGCGCTGGTGCTCGAGTATTCCCATCTCAAAAGACTTCCCCGCGAGAAGGAGGCGTTGCACAGTCTGAGAAAGATCGCTTCTCTCGTGAAGCCTATTATGAGAGCTCGCAGCTGGAAGGTGGGGACTTTGGCAGAGTTCTATCCAGATCAAAAGAACTTACTAGGTAAATACGGTGCTGCTAGTGAGAAGACCTGGCTGACTGGATGAAGGTATCAATCAGAACAGAGGAGAGAAAATATGTCTACGGCTTCGATACCCTGGAGATCAGAACCAGTTTCTTCCTCTTGAACAAGTTGTCGATACGATGCTCCACGAATTGGCCCACAATGTACATGGCCCTCACAATGCAGAGTTTCATGCGTTATGGGATCAACAACGGAGAGAGTACGAAGCTTTGGTTTCGAAAGGCTATACGGGAGAAGGATTCTTATCAGACGGACACAAGTTGGGTGGAAGACGAATTCCGAGGCACGAAGCTAGGCGGATTGCAACAGCAGCAGCGGAGAAGAGGCGAACACTCAACTCTGGATCTGGTCAGAGACTTGGTGGTGCACCTGTGCGCGCGCTGGAACAGATATCCGAAAGGTTATCGTGGAAGCTATTGAGCGAAGAAATACGGTATTGAAAGGTTGTGGGTCCGGAAACAAAAACGATAAGGAGATCAACGATCTCGCTGACAGTGCTACACGCAACGGCTTCAAGACCAAGGCCGAAGAAGACGAAGCAAATGAGCGAGCTATTTCGCAAGCTTTGTGGGAACTTGTGCAAGAAGACCAGAAGAAAGAATATGGAGATTCTTATATTCCGACAACTGCTGCAAACCCTATTGGAAATGGTGGCGGTCAGATTGGTGGTGAACCTCGATCGTCATCAAAGGATCCGGAGTCAGCTCATTCAAGCTCATCTGCCCCGTCGAGATCAGGCTCATCGAAGCCATTACAATTTCCGTCTACGCGAGCTCCGCCTCGACATATGAGCCGCCTGGTTTCTGAGCTATCCCCAGAAAAGCGTACGCAAACCTCAAAGAAAGCCAGAACTGAATCGTCAGTATATACTCCGTCAGAGTCGGTAAATCCACCACCAGTCTCAGCAAGTGGGTGGACGTGCCCTATCTGCACACTTCATAATCCTGCTAATTTTTCTCTCTTGCGATGCTTGCACTGCTGAACGGCCAGAAGACATCACTCGCCAGATTGCTGCCGCCGCTGGCCAAACTGCTACTCCTGGATTGGGATTGAAAGCACCAGGAAACAAAAGGACATGGCAGTGCGGCAATTGTACAACAGTTATGGAAGATCAATGGTGGACTTGTTCAGCATGTGGCAAGATGAAAGAGAGTAGCTGAATCAAACCTCTATGAGGCCACAAGACTCGATATTACGGGCGTAAACGCGGGAGACAAACAATGAAACGGCGTATTTTTGGTATTGGCGATTGCTTTTTAAAGGGGCGACAGGCAATGCATGGTATTTAGAAGTACGGAGGTATGGAGTATGTATTTCTAGACACGGGGCTATCTGAAGTCGCATTCGCTAAAGAGCCTGTGTACCTGAATAAACTAATGCCCCGAAAATGGGGTCATCATAGATACTCACTCTAGTTTAGAAAATGGGTCAGCACGGTCAATCGGGGTAGCTAGCATCGGGGTAATCTAATTCACCCCAATATTTTGGTTCGGCCGTAAGTCGATATCCACCCAAGAACATCACCATAGTAGACACAATCACACCGAAGGAGGCATACTTTATCATGCCGTCGGGACTATTTCTTTCTTTTGTTAGATTGCAGTAGGCTTCTCTCAATTTCATCTTGCGTATCATGATACTTCTTCCAAGAGTAGACCTCTATATAAAAGTTCATCTCCCTTTTCAGAACACTTCAAATCATTTCCATCATCAGTCCTCCACAAGTCAATTACTCACAAGAACACTCAAAAATCCTTCTTGATCTATATCCATCTTCATTACGGGTAATCATCAAATATACCTATCAGAATGTCCACCACAGAAGCCACCGCTTTAAGGCGAGATAGAACATCAGATTGCCCACCACAAACCAAATCTATTTCCAAGCACGTCTCAGCACCTCAGCGATGGGCAGGCTTCCAAAAGCAGTCAAATTTCATACTATTTCTTATGACCGCCGGGATATTTGCATTATTCTGTATTGCACGCATAGATTCTCTGAACTACACAAGATGGGTGCAAACCGCTTTCATGGGACATAGATTCTGGTTCTCAGATGGCACCATGGCTTTTCTCATGAAGATTCATTTACGAAGTGTAATTCGTAAGTTTTTTATAGTTTACGGACGTATAGTAATTTGCTAATGCGTTCTAGCCGCGGGGATCATTCTCCCAATTCAATTCATTCCATCAATCCGGCTGCGGTATCCTTCCTTTCATCGTCTCGCAGGAAGACTTTCGTTCATCCTTCTCTTGGTGGGCAATATCAGTAAGTATAGCTTACCTTGTACTACGCACGCTGAAATTAACATCAAATTAGCAGGAATTGGCGTTGCACCTCACTCATTTGGAGGCACGATCACAACACAAGCCGCAATCATATGTCTCGCTTCCTTAACAACCTTTACAACATTCAAGTCATGGACTTCTATTCGTGTACTTCACATTGACCAGCACCGCGAATGGGTTCTACGTACCTGGTCCTATGCCTGCTCAATCCTTACTCTCCGCATCTTTCTCGCACTCTTCGCCATAATATTCTCACTAATAAGTCCTCGAGCATACCGAACCGCGACTCCGTGTGAAGAGATGCTTTTCCTTTACACTATGCATAACTCGTCTCTTACCGACCCTTATTCACGTTACCCAGAATGTATTGGTAATATGAACAGTACTGCGTCTGCTTATGCCGTGGTAACACCAGCAATGAACAGGGAAAGGCCAGAGGAAGTAGTTGCCATGATGAACATGTGTTTTGGTCTTGCGGGGTGGGCTGCTATACTTGTCCATGTATTGGGAGTGGAGATTTATTTGAATGCTACAAAGGATGAGGATGAGAGATTGAGGAAAGTGAGCGCTCTGAAGAGAAAGGCTGCTGGTTTGGTGTAATAGATTCTGGGGGTTTAGCGTGTAAAAGTAGATAGATGTATTTAATAGATAATTTTAATGTGAGAATTCATTAGCAAGTCTCTAGTAACGTTCTACGTGAAGGTATTCGATATCAATTTCGTAGTAAAGTATACCTTTTAAGAGCTTCGAAACTATAAATTATTGGTTGGGATTGAGAATCCGTTGAAGAGAAATCTGGAGCGATAATGTAGTTGTTTTGATATACCAAGATAAGGAAATGTATCTTCAACAAACATCAAAAGGACAGGTGGCCGAGTGGTTATGGCGCGTGACTCAAGATATTATATCTTACAGCTTCAAAAGCTGAGCATTCTCGTAGGGAAACCTGCAGGGGTTCGAATCCCCTCCTGTTCATACAAATTCTATTTTGCTCTTTATTTCTTTCATGAGAGAGTTGGATTTTTCTTCTTTTTTGGGCTGCTGAAGTAAAAGGTTTGCGAATCTAGGTGGGGTTGGAATTTCAAGCGGTATCGGGGCTACAAGCTAAAGGTGAACTTAGGAATTAAGAGGACAAGCTAGAATTAATAGCTTGGATTTCTTAAGCTGTAATAGTAATAAATGATTGAGAAATTGTTAATCTTTTAGCTTTAAGAATAATATTTAAACAAATAAAAGTTCATGTCATGTTATATTGCAGTTACGAGGACTAGAAAAGTTTATGGTGGGATTAGTACGAAGTATCTTGAAAGGTATATATATTTAAATACTCACTTAACAGCTCGAAATACTCATACTTCGAAGCATTTCAATTAAACGAACTCAATGATTCAGAGACCTCCTGTTGAAAACGATACTAGGTAAGTATGATATGCAGCAGATTGTCAAATAATCTTTGTCTTCAAAAAGTACTTTAAGTGCTGCAATTGCCCATCGGCAAAACTGGAGCCGAACCCAGCACGCCCAGCACGTGATACTAATGCCTTTGGTGCCTGGCGGCAACCCGCTGTGATGACGCCGCGAACGAAGCTTGTACCCTGTCCTATCTCTTGTGTTGTATGGAGGCTTCTCCCAGTCTCCTCGCCCATCTTCCGACCTCAACTCCATACCTAGATTCTGCCGACCCTTCAATGCAGCTGTAAACTCCAGCTAGGCACCTTGACCAGACATTCTTCCTCTACATTCCCCACAGCAACGAACTCCGAGGCCGTCGCAATCAGCTTCCCCTCTGCCCCGCGCAACCACCTAGCTTAGATGGAGCACAACGACTTTGCCAACGTTGCTTGGGAGGGCCCAGGCCGCCAGAACGAAGAACATTTATCCCGAGACCATAGCGATGGCGAGGATCCTGAGGATGGCGCGACCAATACGAAGGGTCGTGAAGGTTTCGGCAGGGCTTTGGATGTAGCTGGCACCAAAAATGGAACTTTAGAATGCACAGTGACTGCGCCGATCAAGGAAAACGATGGCACAAAAGACGCTTTTGTGTCATATCTGGTTACTACAAATGTTGGATTGCCTATACAATTATCAGCTCATAGACTAATTGTTGCTATAGACTACGTTCCCCTCCTTTGCGAAGCCAACTACCACAGTCCGTAGACGCTTTACGGACTTCGTTTTTCTCTATAAGACATTATGTAAAGAATATCCACAATGTGCTGTTCCGCCACTCCCTGATAAACATAAGATGGAGTATGTCCGAGGTGATCGCTTTGGAACAGACTTCACGCAGCGTCGTGCCAACTCCCTGCACCGTTTTCTTCGTCGCCTTACGCTACATTCCGTGCTCCGACGAGCTGCTCTGCTGATTCTGTTCCTCGAAAGCACGGACTGGAACGCAACTATGCGATCTCGCCCTGGACGAAAGTCCTCAGCGTCCGATCAGGGCGCACAAAGTGTCTTTGACACCTTTTCAGACACTTTCATAAACGCTTTCACCAAGGTACACAAACCTGACAAACGGTTTATTGAAGTCCGGGAGAAGTCAGACAAGCTCGATGAGGATCTTGGCCATGTTGAAAAGATTGTAGCAAGAGTCGCGCGTAGGGAAGGAGATTTGGAGACGGATTACAAAGACCTTGCTGAGCAGTTCCAGAAATTGATTAATCTTGAGCCCGGGGTCCAAACTCCAGTTCATGCATTTGCAGCAAGTATCAATGACACTTCCGCGGGGCTAAAAACCCTGAAAGAGCACACAGATCAAGATTACTTGGGTAGCCTACGAGATATGCAAGCCTACAGCACTGCGGTAAAGAATCTACTCAAGGCTCGGGAACAGAAACAGCTTGATTTTGAACAACTCACCGAATATCTTACTAAATCAACTACGGACCGAGATACACTAGCATCTACTCATGGAGCAGGAGGATTGACAGGTCCTGGGGGGTTCATTCGCAGTAAGATCGAAGATGTCCGAGGTGTAGACCATGAACAATCTCGAAGAGAGCGTTTGCGACGGTTGGAGATCCGGATAGATGAACTGACTCGTGAAGTTGAGGAGGCGAAAAAGACAACTGAGGCATTTGACGAGGAGGTTGTCATGGAAGTCGGCGATTTTGAGAGAATCAAAAGGATCGAGTTTAAGTCTCAGTTTGGAGCATTAGCTGATGCTCATGTAGATTTTTACACAGAAACCATTTCTACATGGGAGAAATATGTAATGGATATGGAGAAGGAAGGTGGACCTGTCACCACGTCGTAGATGATATGTGGTTAAGGCAAACTATTGTATTTGCAATTTGGAGCTTTTGCGTTGGATGGAGGCGTGGATTATTGGAATGGCGTTTGGGGGCCTAGACACAATGGACATAATTCAAAGTACTGGATTTCAAATAGGCAATAGAATCCCTGGTCAACGGTGGTTTTTGTGTTCTTGAACCCCCTGGTGGTACACGGGAATAAGGTTCTACAACTACATATTGGTATGGGCAAGGGATTTGAATATATCTAGAATCTTAGTATGAAGAGGTTCAAGAAAATCTAATCACAAAATTCTTTTCATTCATATAGTGTGTGGGAAAGTGTCAGGAAGACCCGACAATTGGTGGCCATTAGATATGTAAGCGAGGTGAATAGGGGTTAAAGGTTTACTAAGTAAATGGGTGTCAATGTGAGTTTCACTGGAACACGTCCTCATAAATCGCAGTAGATAAATCTTTTCTGATCGAGTATTATCATGGAGAACGTTTTCCAAATTCCAATTCCAGAAATACGCCGGACGCTAAAAGTACTGTACTGTACAAAAGTACAAAATGTCTCCTAACCCTATCCGCCCAAACCAGCCAAAAAGAAGTCATAAAAGCAAGGCCTAACGCTCTGCAAAACGCCTTGCGAACTCGCTCCAAAGCTTGGGAGTGATCTCATCCGAACTGTTGCCCTGGACTTCCCATAGTACGCCTTTCTTTGCGTAATGCTCTAGTAAAGGTTCACTAGTTTCCTCAAATTTCCTCAGACGCGCAGTCCATGTTGCCTCATCGTCATCAGCACGCTTAGACAATGGCTCTCCAGTGATATCATCTTTCCCAGGGACCTTGGGGGCGTTAAAAGTGGTATTATACACTCGGCCAGAAGGCTGATGTACCCATCTTCCTTGTATTCTTTCCATGATTACCGAGAACGGAGTCTTTAGGGACACAACGAGGTTTATTGGAATGAGGGCGTCCAGAGCGGATGCTTGACTTGCAGTCCGAGGAAAGCCATCGAGGATGAAAGACGCAGTAGGCTCATCTGAAGTTTTTGGCGGTGGCCAGGTTTGAGCTAGGGAGGGCTGCTCAACGTATAGATCCGTGTCGAAATCTTGCATCGAGGTAGCAGCATCCGCAGACACGGAGTTTAGTGTGAGAGTGTCCGAACCACTCGGGGGGAATAGCCAACCACGGGTCTTAAGCTCGTGAAGAATAAGCCGGAGAATCATTGCGTCAGGCACGAGCGCACCGGATTTCATCGTGCTTTCGGCTTTAATGCCTGTGCCAATTGTTAATGATTGCAAGTCTGTAATTCAGAGGGGAAAATACCCAGGGGCGTCTGGTTCTTGACATTGTCTCGAAGCAAGTCTCCGGAGCTTATAGTCGCTAAGTCCGGGAATCTTTTGAGGAGTCGTTCTGCTTGAGTGCCCTTTCCAACTCCTGGTGCGCCAACTAAGATAACTCGTGCTGCCTTTCGGAGTCGCATGTTGCGCAAATGCTCCTGTATAATTCTTTGTTTTCTTGCAAATGATGATGCCAACTGTGCCAGTCGATCCTGTCCGGAGGGCCGAATGTCACTCCGTCGTTCTAAGTCGCGGTCGCGGTCGTCGCAGAAAGAGTGCGCCTACGCCTAGCAGATAAACCAAGTTGTATAATACAGGTTTCGCAGGACTCCCAAGAAGTCGTGAGAACTAAGAAACATCCATGGCGATTTATATATACAAAGAGAGTAGTGATACAAAAGGAGGTGGTAGGGAGAAGGTGGGTGATGGGAGAAAAAAAGAGGAAGAGGAGGACTAGTAGTGTTGGTCGTGGTGCGTCGTGGTGTGAGATACGGAATTGCACTGTTCAGAAATGGAAAAGCGGGGGAAGCTCAAAGCAAAAGCAACGATAAAGATCGGGGCACCGAAGCGTTGAGAGCCTTGGCACCTCGTTGAGGATCGCCCCCGAGCACACCGAGAGGGAGGAAGCAAGCTTTTCTTCTTTATGTGCTGTACCTATCTACCTACCTGTAGTATATCTTCAATTCTACGAACAGATTAATAGAATGTACAAGCATTACTGAGACTCCCCGTAATAAATAACCGTAAAGTCAAAGAATTGACATGATCTTTCAACACCTTGTTCCCGTCCTTTGCACGGTTCCTTCCCATCATCACGTAATGACGTTTCAATCACGTGTAGATGAGCTACGCTAGGAGAAACGAGAAGCTTCAACATGTGTTGACCGCAGCCTCTGCCACCCCTCCACCACTCGTCCATCGTATCCATACCATACCATTTCATTCAACTGATACATTCCTTCATTCTCAACGTAGTAGTCTGCATTACAGAGCATTGTGCTGGTCGTCTTTCCTTCCTTTTGTAGCCCCCCCGCGAGCTACTCGCCTTCCAACCATGAGTGCCTCCTCGAGAGTCGTCCGCAATGCGGCGCAATCATCCTTCTTGAACGCTCGTCAGTATCATCTGCCTCTCCTGGAGTCCATCGTCACAAGCCAACCATGTGAATACTAACCTTATAACAGCGCGCGCGTTGCCTCGGTCGTCACTCGGTCCATCCTCTGCATACACCGCATTCCTTCGTCGCAACACCCGAAATCTTCCGTCTCAGATGCCAGCGTTGGCAATTCTGGTTCCTCGCAGAAGTGCGTCTACAGATACACGCACTTCAGGTAATCTTCCGGCTGGCCCCCCTCCAGGATTCAATGTGGACCAAGCTAAGAAACCTCTGTCCCAAGGCAAACCCATTGCAGCAAATGCAACTTCGAAAGAAGCTGCTGCAAAGGCCTTGGAGCATGAGGTAGAGAGCGTCCCTGTTGACAAGCCCACAGCTGTGCCAAAGACTGACGCAACTGAGGCACTTTCACTTTCCGAATTAGCAGGAGCGAAGGATGTTTCCATTTCCAAGGATGGCAAGAAGGAGGAGAAGAAGTTGACGCTTGCGCAAAAGGTCAAAAAGGAGGTTCAGCATTACTGGGATGGAACGAAGTTGCTGGCAACAGAAGTGAGGATCAGTACACGCCTGGCTGTGAAAATGGCGGCTGGATACGAGTTGAGTCGACGAGAGCACCGACAACTACAACGAACAGTACAGGACCTTGGCCGGCTAGTACCTTTCTCGGTATTCGTTATTGTTCCATTTGCGGAGCTATTACTTCCGGTTGCTCTTAAACTATTTCCTAACTTACTGCCAAGCACCTACGAAGGCCAGAAGTCTAAGGACACGAAAGCCACCAATCTGAGAGCGACACGAAAGGAGGTCAGCAACTTTCTCCGCAATACGCTTAAGGAGACAGGTCTTCCCCTGAGCCCGTCAACAGCACAAAAGGATGAGTTCACAAACTTCTTCCGCAAAGTCCGGGCAACCGGAGAAGCGCCTACTGCCGAGGATGTCATCAAAGTCTGCAAGATCTTTAAGGATGATTTGACATTGGACAATCTCTCTCGTCCACAGCTCGTCGGAATGTGCAGATACATGAACCTTAACACGTTCGGTACTGACATGATGTTGCGGTACCAAATCCGTCATCGTATGAGACAGATCAAGCGTGACGATCGAGCCATCAGTTTCGAAGGTGTTGATAGCCTGTCTGTCCCTGAACTACAGGTTGCCTGTCAGAGCCGTGGTCTCCGAACCCAAGGCATGTCTCCAGCCCGTCTGCGTGAGGATTTACAGTCATGGTTGGACCTCCGTCTCAAGTATGGCGTTCCTTCCACGCTCTTGGTTTTGAGCAATGCATTCATGTATGCTCAAGGCAAAGAATCCGAATTCTCGACACAGATTGATGCCCTTACCGGTGTCTTATCTTCCATTCCTGAAGAGTTATTCCACGAGATTGAGCTCGAGGTTCACAACGCCGAAGGAGCTGCAACTAACAAGCAACGTCTTGAGGTGTTGAAGGAGCAACAGGATCTCATTGAGGAAGAGAACGAGCAAGATGAGGAGAACAAAGAGTCTGGAAGAGCAACTCCACGTGACGATGAAGATATCGATGAAAAAGAAGAACGAAGAATGGAGGCCGCGAGTGAAGCTGAGAAGGCACAAGATAATGAGAAGAAGGAGACGGAGAAAGCTGAGTCTGATGCCCAGAAGCAGGAGGAGGCGATCAAGAAGTAAAACACTTTTTCATGGCGGTAGATCTGCTAAATCGAGTAGGCGTTCATAACCCTTACCTTTTCTTTGTTGTTGTTGTATAGCATCGGTTTGGGGTCTTGTCTGCATGGAAATTTGGATGGCTAGGAGAAAGAAAGCCCCAGTGTTAGCGAAAAGCGAAAAACTTATAGAAGAAACGCCTCTTAGAATTAAGCCTGAATGATAGTCAATTCAGCATTGTAACTTTTGAATAGAAACTAGCAAATGTAATGAAAAACCATATTTCGTATGTGATGAAAAGCTGTGCCGAGTAATCTGAAAGCGGCAAGACAAATCATACAACTAGTAACCACTGAAGAGCACTACACCGCACCAGTAAGCACAGAACCCCGAGCTGCAGAACATCGTCTTCAACGACGATACGTCTTACGACCGAGTCCGGGGTCCGGAATCCGAAATCCGGAATCCGTAAAGTCAGCCCCAAACGAAGTTCTACCGCCGCTTCACACTTCGGGTATTTTAAAATATGTACAAAGGTACCTACGAAGTACTTCCGTAATCCATACCTTGCTTTGCGTACCAAAATCTTTATTTCATAACCTCCTTCCCACGGCCATCGCAAAAAGACGAGGTACCATAGGTGGAGAAAAAAAAAAGGTAAATCATATCAAAAGAAGCGTGCTCACTACCAGGGTCGAACTGGCGACCTTGGCGTATATAACATCCTATAAGGGGATTGCTTATTAGCACCACGCTCTAACCAACTGAGCTAAGCGAGCTTTGTAGTTTAATTTGGTTTGATTTGATTTCGTTTTATTTGATTTTGTTCAATGAGTATGAAGAAGAGGTTGTGAAGGAATTGAATGGGTGGAGCTTTTTTTTTTTTTTTTTTTTTGGTGGGGGACTTATTTAATGCTTGGGATTGTAGAGGTAACTTGGTGGAGGTACATAGATGATTCTGTGACTGTGAATGAGTACATGGTGATAAGATAAAAGAGGAGACTGAATAACTGCAGAAATTTCACATACTCGCAGTGGAAATATATAAGACGTTAAATCTATTCAATAGGTCATGTATTATTAGGAAAGTTTCAAGTGGTCTGTTAGATATATCGATAGGCAGAGTCCATGGACCAAGTCAGAAATTCATGGGCACAAGATAGATAGACACACAAAATATAAAATATCAAAACTCCGTTGTTCTATCTGGGTATTGGGTATAGTCTCCCTACTGACTGAATGAAGTCTGTCAAAAAACTCCATTGGGTATAGTCTCCCTCTGAAAAAATGCTCATCAAAGGAACGCCGAAACCATGCCAAATTGAAACCCATTTCTTCTTTTCTCATAATCTCATTCCATCATGGTTGTCTTGAATGCCTACTTACGAGGGAACTCGACGTTTCGCTCCTGGCAGTACTTCTCGACTTCCTTGGTCAAAGAGTCTCTCTGCAAAGTAGCGGCATCCATGATATCCTGACAGCCAGGCAACTTCCGATCACCAGCCTCCCAGGCGTCAACCATGGCGTCCAGAACAGCGAAGAGCTGGTTGGGTAGCCATGTGACAATGGGACTTCCTCCTGTAGCGACAGGGTGACTGGTCTTCTTGAGAATGTACTCACGAGTAAAGCACCAATGGCGCCAGCGGAAGTCGCGGACTTGGTTGAGTGCGTGTAGGTACAAGGCTGCAGAGGATGGCTCCTGTCGTGCATACCACTTCAGGTTGATATCTGTTGAGCGGTACTTGACGTATTCGAGAAACTCTCGGTGGTTTCCTGGGCGGTAAGATCGGAAGTCTTGAAGGATGGAGGTCAGGGGTGTGTCTGGCATGGTGATGTTCAAGAGGTTGTCGCAAAGCGGGATCTATGCTCTGTTAGATATTATACGACGGTAGAAAATAGGTTATGAGAACTTACCATGCTGTCATTAGCGCCCGACTCGCCACGGAAAGACAGAGGTTCCTCAGAAACACCTTCGTACACAACGCCATGGGGGAACATGGATTGACTTGTGATGCCAAAGATAAAAGTGCGGAAAGAAGTGTAATCTCCTGGCTTACTCTTGCCCCACATAGCTATCAACGTGTCAGTTCTATTGCCTTCACATTCAAGGCCAAGGAAAGGATGAGTGAAGGTGACGACATACTTTCCATGACCTTGTTGACCTTGATCATGCTCTGGACAACTTTGCTCATGCCGACGTCAAATGCTTCACGATCATTGTTGGCGCACGAATCAAGAGCTGAGACAACACCATCGACAAGAGGTCCAGAGTTCTGAACCATATCAACATGGACGAGAACAAATCCGGCTTCAGAAGACTTTGGATCAAGACCATGCTCAAAGGCACGAATCAGACGAAGGTTGTCATACTCAAGACCACGGTGCGGATCTGCAAGCCGATAGTTGAAGAGGGCATAAGAGCCAGCATACTCCATGAAAGGCTTGAAGCCAGCACTACGAGTCATTAGCAATGTGGTCTAGTGAAATGTCTTTGTAGCCAACCTACATCTGAGCACATCTAGAGATGGGCAATGAGATTACAGATGGTAATGTTTGACGTCCAAGTCCATATCCCTCACCCTTCAGGAAGCGTTCGTGGCATGGCTCCAATAGGTAGGCCGAGGCCAAGAACGCGTAGTCACGGTAGAGAGCGTTCTGGAGAGGAAGGTTATCCTTGTACTTGTCGATAGCGGCCGTGAGGTCGGGAAGCTCCTTCAGTACAGTCTCGCCAAGGGTTGCTGTAGCTAGAAGGCCAGGTGTACCATCTGCTTTCTTGATAGGCATACGCGTGAGGATTGACTCCAGAACATCGAACTCAGGTGGGAGCGAAACGACAGGATCTTGACGTGGGAGGAAGCCTCGGGTTGTTGATACCATGAAGGCAGGAAGCGTTGTATCATCTGGCTTCGTGTCATGAAGGACCTCGAAGGTACGAGGGGGAGCGGAACCCATGATGAAGAGATATGAAAAGAGATGGAGGAGGGTGAGAAAAGATGAGAAAAGATGAGAAAGTAGGCTATGAAGCTCTAGAAAGTGCGGGTGTGTTTTGAAGGTGAAGTTGTGGGATTTGCGATGAAAGAGAGAGGAAAAGAAATTTGAGGTTCTGCGCAACTTCGTGTTTATATTGTGCGTGGCCGGAATAGAATCCGGCCTCTCCAGGAAGGGATGACTAGAAAGGGCTTACTCTGGTTGACCACTCGTCAAAAGCCATTGATAAGAGAAAACTCTGTATGGCTTGAAACACCACTTGTTACGAGAAAGCTGGCCATGTGTCCCCAAACTCGCAGCGTTATGGTGTTGTGGTCCAGAAAGCGTCAACAGCAGCACCAAGGCATGAGACTATCATCCGAAAGCAGAAGTACGTAGAAATACACTTGGCACTATATGGAGGATGTGGCTGCGTTCAGGAACTAAGGAACGCTGGTTCCCGGCCAGAAACTTTCTCCGATACAAGATAGATAAATACAAAGGAGACCGAGTAGTCTTCAATGTTCTTTGTTCTGCAGTGATGATGTTTGGACGTTGCAGTATGATGTTATTCAGAGCAGCAGCAGCAGCAGCAGCAGCAACAACAGGGATGCCCCAACAGCAATAGGAGCTCTGTGATTCGCCTGGCCGGAACAATCACCGCTGTGGGGGAATGCGCCTGTAAAAGGCTGCGATAGGGGCACCCGAACAAAACACGCGGCGGTGTATCGGGCTCTCCGCCCACTTTTGGCTGGACGAAGTAGCCCTTTGGCCTTCTAGTTGCATCGCTTGTTGCATATTGAGTAGAAATTTATACAATGCTCCATGTTGCCTTGGGAATCCAATAACACCTATCTAAGTACTAGAAGGAGCAGGAAGTGTAACCTTAAAGACAAGCGCCTGGTTATCTAAGTTATAGCCACTGTCATCCGCATATTGGAAAGCGCCTCCTTCCAAATATCCATCCTGAGTGATAAAGTCGTCATCGCTCAAACTGAACACGAACCACTCGTTATCATCGCCGCTCAGTCCATCAACAGGCACCATTCCAATACTCTCCCATTTCTCATTCAGGAGGCCTGAATCTTGATCTCCACCATTGTGAACTGAGAAACGATTGAGCTGCGTGTTAACGTTAAAGTCTAGGAAAGCACAGTATGTAGCCGGTGTGATACCACTCTTGAGGACGCCGTCTGAGGAAGCAATCGAGCAATTAGTACAATCGTAGGTGTCATCCTTGATGTCAGTCGCATTTGCAACATCAAATACATCAATGTGGCGATATATCGAAGTACTAGATGATTGTCCATGACCAGCGCCAGAATCTCGCGATAGGACAAAGAACTGGCTGTCTTGAATATGAAATATTTCTGACTGTGCCGCCACTTTAGGGTTCTTGGATGCTTTGGCTGTTGGATCGGTATAGAATGGGAGTGGAACGACAAATTCCTTCGAGTATTGTGGTGCTGTACTGTTAGATATGTCGTACTCTAGCAAGCGGGCATATCGTTCGGTTTGGCTGGCAAGACCGCCTTCTTGGTTGGCTGCAGCTTGAAGCAGTGTATAAAGCGTGTTTCCATCGCTTGTAATGGTAAGTCCCTCGAAACCGTGGTTGTTGTCTCGGCCAGTTGGGTTATCAGCTGGGTATACATCATCACCCTTCCCCTTACTATCGTAGAATGTTGGGGAGTCTGCAGAGAATGACTCTGTACCATTTCTCATTGGAATATAGGCATCAGGTGGGCGAATAGCAGCAATCATGATGCCCTCTGCATTAAAATGATACACGTACGGCCCGTATTCATCGGAAACTATTAATATGAGTTGTTAGTAGTAGTTGATTTAAAGTGATCCTAAGAACAACGTACTCCAGAAAGTGCCATCAGCATTCAAAATGATGCCCTCTGAGTCAACAGGTATACGACTTCCTCCAGTGCCGTTGTGGCCAAACCCATCGCCAGTATAAGTCGCAACTGGTAGGTCTGGAAAACCAGGGTATGATAGATAACCAGTTCCGTCGGCATCAAGGCCAGTACATGGCGTGCTATCTGGGCCGTAAAAAAGAATGGTCTCGTTGTATACAAAGAGCAGATTATTGCCGGAAGGATTGTCGACTGTGGCATTTGGTTGCGGAGTGAATAATATATTAAATTTGTGAACTCGTGGCTGGAAATTCAGAGTTCCCTCTGTATTCCTACAGAATAAAATTAGAATGATAATGTTGAAGGGGTAATTTTATCTTATACTGACCAACCTCTATCTGGCAATGCCCAAAGCACGCCACTATAGGTCCCATTATCTAGCTTCTTCCACTGCGTCCTATCCAGAGCAATGGCACTTCCAATGCCGCCAATTGTATCGCCAAACTTGTCTCTTGCATTGCCAGGAATCAATCCGAAACCAGCAAGTTCTTGATAAGTATAAGTCCTATCGTTGCAAGTAGTCTGATTAACATAAGAAGTAGAATTATTCTCTGCCACAACAGACACAGCAAGCACAGCAAGAGTAGCCGTCAATTTGGACAAGAACATGACTACAAATTAACCAAAAAAAAAAGAGACAAAAATTTAGACGTGAAGAGAGAATAAAGGAGGGCTACGAAAATATATAAAAGAAGAAGACCCGCCATCACCAGAGAAGGGAATGTCGTTTCAATACAATAGCCGTCGCCCAGGTACTGTACAACAGCAGAACCACTCACAGCTCGCAGGAGGCACCTATGGCGATCTGCCGTCTTGACTACTTTCCTTTGCGTGTGTCTTGCAAGCAAGGTGACAAAGTTGGTGCTCTAAATTGGGAATGATACTACACCAGCGACATCAGATATCCAATACTCTCCAATGGCTGAGCACGGTGTCCCTGTGCCTGGACGTTAGTCGAAGCTAGTTCCCTGACAGCGGCCTCTTTCTGTAGCGCTACCATGACCACCTTCCCTAAAGCTTCTAGAAGGCGGGGCTGCAAAGAAGCGGCGTACATCTTTCTGCTGCTCATCAAGTGAGGTGCAGGATGAGATGAACTCAAGAGACTGGATTGTTGTGATTTGTTTAAAAGCACGTTGTGGTGTTGTCGAAAATCATTTGCTCCTGTGTCTTCGTGCATCTGGAGCTGGGACCAGCACTCGGCAAGTCGGCTTCGAGGTGCATCATAAGGACGACGACCCCTGAGAGCTTGGCTGAGGTGCACTACAATAACGGGGAAACAGAGCACGCGGGCAACAAACACACATACAGTACCCAGACCGATATGCTGACATTAGGATCCATTTTGGGGTGGCACAGCACCACAGATTCTATCTAGATGATCATAGTCTGATCTACTTCACCTTACCTGCTCAGGTACTGTACATTATTGACATCCTTTACTATCAAGTATATCGAAGTGAGGCCTGAAGGTCTAAGTGCAACTCTCCTACAACGTATCTTAGGCTGTGTGTACGGTATTACATGTCAGCTAAACCCTTTATCCAATTGATTATAACTACTTTATCACCGATTATATTGTGAAATGTCCATACGATACATTCTAGCTATCCACTATACCATTTGCTATAAAAAATGCATTCCCAAGCGTCGCTTACATATGGACTGTAGCTCTTTGTCCGTGGTCTTAAGAAAATATCAATTCTACGTCAAAGACAAGTTTACTTATTCATATTCCTCTGTATTAAGAACCTACAGGTACAATCAATATTGCTTTGATCAATCTCACGCCTGCATCTGATTTCATCCTAAGAGCTAAGGACTGCCGAAATCATGTTTGGATAAATTCCGTGTGCTACATAGCACACACAGCATAGCACACACAGCTTACCACAAAGAGGAAATGTGCGTAATGCAGCACACCAAGGACAGCCTTGTGTAATCGGATGCTATAGTGTCCATTGCTTAGAAATTGGCTATACTGGTATCCGTGCAACCTTGTTGCAGTCGCCTGCTAAGCTGCCTTTGGGGAAACAGATTCTTGGGTGTTTAAAAAAGAAAACATTGTGGCTAGCTGAAAGATCCTAAACTACCTATGAGATGTATATTCTACAACTCCCTGGTGAGATGAGAGATGATAATGAGAATCTCTCAGGCAACCACGGCTTAGGTTGTCAAGCAAGCCAGCTCAGTTAGTCTAAAAGGGCACGTTTCATTGAAGAATCTTATTGGAAGTTGTCTGTGTTGCTTTCCCAGCTACATCCAAATTCCAATTCCCCTTTCGTTTCTCATAACCCATGCTTGCATCTCCATCGCACCCATCCACGCCATAATCCGAATGAGAGGTATCAAGAAAGCTGCATCCATTTGCAAATGCATGTGCGTCAGGTGATTGGAAAACTTACTCTAAACAGAAATCAACTTTTTTAGACAGATATTCAACCTCTCCCAGCAAGAAGAACGCCCCGGCTCAGTGACTGTTTCCCTGCAATGTGATATCATCGAGCAAAGGAGAAGAAATTCCCACTATCTGCAGGGCGAGTGCAGTGGCCACTGCATAGGTAGATGAGAGATTATACGCCGTACACGTCCCAGCCATCGAACGTATTGCTGGCATTGGGACCCTTACTCGCCGCCGGGACACTCTGCGAGTCTGCCGCGGCATAGTCGATCCTCAGCTCTTCCTCAAGTCATAGCTCATCATCATCTTCTGCTAGCTCAGACGGTTTCAAAAGGCCGGAGATCTTGGACAAACGTTCACGCTCTGCTGCCTTCGCGTCCTTCTCCTGCTGCTCCTTTTCTTCGGCATACAGCTCTGTGTTGTCGCCTGAAAACTCCTTCAACTGGATAAGGAAATCGCGAAGATTGAGCTTGAATCGGTCGGTCGGTAGAAGCGTTGTGCTCGAATAATCCCTGCACAAACAACTTGATTTGGGCCCTGGATTATGTCAGAAAGGGAAGTTAGGATTACAGTTTGTTGGGTACTCACGGCTGAAGATTAGGGAAAGCGTTCTGTAACAGGTTTGCAACAAATCCTCCCAAGAATTCCTGGTTGCTTGTGCCGGCAGGTGCCTGATCTGGTGTATAAATCGGACCTTGGATCTTTGGTGTTGTGCCGTCTGCAGGATGAACAAAATAGAATAGACGAGACAATAGCGTTGCCTGGGACTTGAAGCCGGCTTTGTGGTCTGTGTCGGTGAGCACAAAGAAGACATCCTGGAGAATAGGCACAAAGAACTGTTGAAAGAATGCGTTCGAGGTATTAGCGTCAGTTTCTGCAATGTTAGAAACCAACTCAATACACATATTGAGACCGGCATATTCAACTTCGCGGTTATCGTGCTTGCTGGCCCACATGCAGGAATCGATGACAAACTTGAATTGTCTGTTATCAAGCTTGAGGAGAGCTTCAAATGGTTAGTATTTGCCGAGAAAAAGTGGAAGAGTAGCACATACCTGGGAAGCACTGTAAATTAATGGCTCGAAGAAGGGAAAAGAATTCAACTCGGTGCTCCGGGAACTCAGAAAAGTCTTTGTTGATCATTTCTAGTGTGCATTCGAAAACGTTTTGCATGATGATAGGAACTTGATCCTCCATGAGGGACTGTTATCCTGGAGTCAGTAACATCTCCTTAAAGACGAAACAGCAGACAGCAGCAGTAGTATTGCAAAGGAAAGGGGTTGTATCACAGAATATTTTGAGCGATGAGGGGTCCAACGTACAGAGAGCTTGGTTATGATCGTTGACATGACCTTCAGGACCTCAGCGTCACGGGCATTTGGTACGTTACGGTTGTAATCAATAAGGACAGCGTCGAGTAATGCAGGGACGATGTTTGTTCGAACCATCTCAAGATCATCAGCTCTTTCGACGTAAGTCTCAATAAGCTTCAAAATTTCTTTCTTGATCGTTCTTAGTCCTCGTACCCGGGGCATCTTGGTTGCGATTTCGCCTGCAACTGTTAGTGCATTGTCCAAATCCACTTACGTCGAGAATAACTTACCATCCCGCTGCACTGCTTCAGATATCATCTGGCTGGTTGCTCGGTACATAGATAACATGTCCAGGTATATACGGCCAATTTGAGGGTAGAAGTAGCTTCCCACAGAAGTACAAGTCGAAACGTTTGTTTTCATGACATTTCCAATGATCTTAATGGTTTCCGCATCTTGCAAGCTGGCAGGATTCTGGTTGGCTTGAGCAATGATAGCGTCCCAAGCAGCATTTGGGTAAGACATCAACTCGGAGATCAACCTCTCCTGGGCATTCTTTTGGGGCTGAGCAGCGATCATATAACCGCAGGCTTCGTAGAAAGTGTGCACTTGCTGTGGCGATAAATCGCAAGTAATCTTTCGCATAGTTCTGACGATCTCCTCAATGAATGGCTCAGTTTCCCCAGGCTGTAGAGCAACAAAGTGTCGCTTACACTGTCTAGCAATCTTAATGAATGTATCACAAGCCATATCCTGAACACCCTCGTGGGACTCGTGCATGAACTCGAACAGCTTGTTGACGACGGTCTTCAAGAACTTCCAGTGCGCCTTCAAGAATCGGGGATATTGACCGACAATATACATGATATTACTGGCAACCACTGCTTTGTTGTCCTTACCTCGCTTCATCTCTGTGAGGCCGAGAAGGTCCTTGATTACGGTCACAAGGAAGCGCTTTTCGGTCTCTTCGTTCATAGCAAGAGAGATGGAGCCAATAGCCCAGCAGAGGGTGTTGCAGTTTGCCCATGACCATTCAGTATTGTCAACTTGTCGTGCCAACTTATCTGTCATGATTTGCTCGGTATCCACAACATCCAGATGGGTAAGGTAAACCAAGCACTCTCTAGTAGTCTTGTACAACTGAATAGTGTCGCTCTCCTTTACGAATTCTCTCACAATCTCTCCTTCATCATTCTCAACGATCAAAACTTCTTCTGGTCGCACCATCTTTTCAATCATAACGACACGGAGGTTAGAGAGAACTTCGTTGTACTTGTGTTTCCGGAGAGGATAATTGGCCAAAAGGCTTGGGTTGGGTGCACCACCACTGGAGAGACCGCCAACTCCCATACCGATCAATGGATTACTATCAGTAATTGGAAGGGATTGCATTTCCTCATACAGTTCCTGGACAAGCTTGGTCCAGTATTCAAGACAGATCTTGAAGATCTCCCGATCATCAATTTGGGAGATGCGGATAAGGTAAAAATGGGCGTGTGTCAGGAAATCACGGTTGGGCAAGTTTTCTATGAGCTGTTGATCAAATTAGTATATACCGCATATCATAGATTCAGGGTGACACTTACAGCAAGATGAACGCCGAAAAAATTGCAAAGGAAAAGTGCCAAGTTCTGTATAAATTCCTGGTCTTTTGAGTTACTTGAGCTGTACGTAGTTTTCAGGTCTAGGGAGAGGGGAATGATAGTTGAGATCGTTGTCAGGACTTCTGTGAACATCTTCACAAGCTTCTCATCATATGCATTAGCGTTGTTGGTTTGGAGTCCACCAATTTCAGTCAAGCACTTCAATGTGACATTTCTGAACTCGGGCATTTCGAGGAATCGTGTCCGGAGTGTGTGTCAATTATTGGTGTCTCGAAGATATATCCGAGAGGGATCCAGTTGAAGAAGCGCAGCAATGTCTCAAGTGTAGCTTTGATTAGACTTGATTGCGTGGCGCTGTTCAAAACTTCATTGCACAGCTGGAAGATGGCAGAGAACTCTAAGCAGCACATCGTACTCTTCAAGCTCTTCGTCTTGGCCGAGGTCATTTGATCCGCCGAGTAATCGAAGACCTCTTCGGATAGCAGCCGCAGGATCGACATGTTGTTTCTCACATATCGACAGACTCGTATGGCAGGATGAAATGATTTCGTTGATGAAAGTGATGAAAGTGGGCCAGTTGTGTGGCCACTCTTGCTTGAGAATCGAAACCAGGACTAGGTTAAGCTTGTTCAGGAGAGTTCGTTGGGTCTTGAGGGATTCTTCAGAGCTTGAACACTGGATGATGAAGTTGACCACGAAGTTTCTGATACCTGTGTTCTGTCAGCTCAAAAATTCCCCAAGTAGGAGCTATTAGTACCAACCTTGACACTGCTCCTTTGGCAGGACCTTCCATCTTGTCATGATAACATTATCGAGAACCTGCAGGCCCAAGTCTACCATTTGTCAGCGCTGTTCGCAGTATATCAAGGTGAGACTAACACTTTGTCTGCGGATATGTCGCATCTTGCAGGATCTTGTCAACTAGAAGCCAGGCATCGGGATCTTCCTTGAACTGTTCCCTTGTGTCAGTTTGTGTTTAAGGCGGGGGATCATCGTCGGCGCAAAGAGACTGGTCGTACCTGATTCAAAGTTGCCTGCGCAGCTTTTTGCTATAGTCGAACGCGTCAGCATATCCATTCAACTTTTTGATCTACGCTTTGCAGAGAATGTACTCACCACCTCTCCTCGCCCTTCGTAAAACTGGCGAACCGTCGCGTCAAGCTCTTCTATGGTTGGAGCCATCTTCGCGGGTCTGATCTCAATAGTCGTCCCTCTTTGGCAATGATAGATATTTCCAAGATCTAGTTTTGCTTTTGTGCAGCTTACGCTGGTAAGGCGGGTCGATTTGGCTCAGTTGTGGGGTTGGTAAAGAAGTGGTGAAGTTGATGATAGAGGCAAGGCAAGGCAGCGTTGATGAGGCTCTCTTGGAGGGGCAGGAAATTGCCCGCAGGTTCGATTCACGTGACGCCACGCCACCTCCAATAAAATTCACTAAGCCGGGATTCGTTCGGAAACATCAGACGATACAACTTTCTCGAAATACTCTCCACGCCCTCCAACATCACTTTCAGAGACGCCTTCACAATTTGGCTCAGCAACAACTGCCATTAATTACATCAGACCAATGGTTTCTTGAGTCCCCTCGTCCTCTACATGCCATTCATCTTATCACTTCTGCCTTTCCTTATGATCACAACGGTCGCCGGCACCAAGCTCTTCCTGTCATGTCAGTTCTTCCTATAAAAAAAAAGAAGCATTTGAAGAGTAGTCTCAAGTGAGATGCCACAAAGATCGTCAATGGAAAAGACTATCCTTACAAGCAAGGCAGAAAAAGCAGTAGTATTCTATTCAAAATTTCTTGGAAGCTACATAGAGAGCGCCATAAAAGATCTCTCCCAAGAATTGAAGCCCCCAAAATTATCTATTATCATCCTCCACCTCGGATTCACAAAAAGTACTCTCTCAAACAAATTCAAATGACACATTCACCCCTCTTGTTTCCCCTCATCTTCTCACTCTCAGCTCTCCTCTCACTCCATCATCTACAAGAACAAGGCGAACACGCCCGATAAGACAGCAACCCCAACAACATATTTGCCCTTCTCAAAAGCGTTGCTTGCTCCGTTGGCAGTGAAATATGGGGTCTGAGTAGGAACAGAAGGAACTGTTGCGTTGCCGCCACTCTGGGGGGTGACTGAAGGCACTGTTGCGTTGCCAGCCTTAGGGGTAGGTGTAGATCCAGGAGCGGTTGCGCCTCTAGAGCCAGCTGGTTTGGTTGGATTGGGAGTACCAGCTGGCTTAGCGCTGCTTGCCTTAGTAGCGCCAGCTGACTTCACACTGCTTGCCTTAGTAGCGCCAGCCGACTTCTTCACACTGCTTGCTTTGGTAGCATCAGCTGATTTGGCACTGCTTGCCTTGCTACTGCGAGCTGACTTGACACTGCTTGCTTTAGGAGAGACAACGGGGACGAGACTGGTTGCCACTGAATAAGTAGTAGCTGGCACATAAACCGAGGTAGGCGAGACCTGCGGGATTGTTAGAAAGGATCTGAAACAGATGATGAAGTTATGTGTATTTTAACACCAAGCGGAAGACAATGGTTTAGAGGCGAATAGTAGAGAAGGATTAACACTTACAGTAATGCTGCTTTGTGCAAGTGCATTAGATGCAGCGAGAACGAGGAGGATAGATGAGGCACGCATTTTGAAGATTGGTCGAGTAGCTAGGAAAGATATAAGGGAGTGCTATAGTTCGAATGACAGGAATTTTGTCTTGAAAGTTCTTGAAAAGCTGGGAAGGAGATATAAGGAGTATTGTTTGAAAGACTGTGTGTTCTACTGCTACTGTTCTTGTTGTTCTTGTCGTTGCTGTTGAAGATAATGACCAGACAAGTGCTGTATGAAGTCTTTATATACTTGCCATCTCAAGCAGAGCCAGCGTAATGACCTCCCGTGTCAATACGCAATCTCCAACATCCTGTCTCTTAATTTAGCTTTACATTCCTGGTGTTTTCAAAGAAGAATTGAAATTCTACGGATTGGCTCTAGTAATTCCCATTCAGACGCCTTTTCTTTCCCATCTAGCTCGCTGGAGTCTAGAGAACAGGTCAAGCTAACTGACTGTTCGCGAACCTAAACTGTTCGCATACTGAAAATTTTGGCTACGGCAAGCTAAACCGATTCGGCAGCAGAGCCTAATAAACTGTTCAGAAATCTAAACTGCTCGCATATTCCTTTTGGTTGCTATTGCGACCTAGGACACCAATCCGGAGAAAAGAGGTTGGCACGGTCGCGAAAATATGGTTTGTACCTAGGTACCTGATCAGGTACTGCTCGTGTCGCTCATGGCTGCTCGTGCTGGTTCAAAACGACTGCGGACTACCTAAATTACTCAGTGCGGAGCCTCGCTCGCTAAGGAGTGCAGGACAGGACAGGATGCAGCCCACAGGCCAGGAATCACACACAAGATCCACACAGGGGTTTCACCTTCACGACTGACCCAAGACTCAAAGCGTTGAAGCCGGTCAGCCAGGCCTGAAAGTGTGCTGTAAGTCCGTAGAAAATCAGAGAAATCAGAGAAATCAGCCTGCCGTCGTTCAGCGATATCATGGCCAACAAACCACCAACAACTCACGTAAGAGAGTCGGTCACTAATCGTTAGAGTAAGGGAATTCTCCGGACGACTTTCTCCAGAGTGTCATGCTGGCCTATGGTTTGTCGTTACTCCACGCGACCGACATGGCCAACAGGCTCGCGAAAGCAAGGCGAGCAAGGGCTACAGGCCGCCAAGTCGGCTAGGCAACATTCCAGGGAAGGAAGTACGCCTAGCCGGGCTGAATGTCAGCACCGCCTCTGTCTGCGCCGCCAACACCCAGCAGCGTCCAGCAGTCATCATCACACAAGTTGGCGGAGTGAGCAATGAGCAATGAGCAATGAGCATGCAGCACAACTGTTGCATCTCACTAATTTCGGTGGGGCGTCAGCATGTAGGGCGCACCTGGTGCACACCGTCAGAATATATCATAAGCCCTTCGAAGCTCCCAATCCTTCTGTGAAGGCCTTCCGTTTTATGTCACTCGCTTTTCTTCTATTCTCAGTTACTTACCAAGGGCAAGACCTAGCAAGTCCGCATAATTATACTCATCTTACTACCATCATAACCATAACCATAACCATGTTCTCACCACAGAAGAAACTTGTGAACGCTCCTACCAGCTGCTTACAGGTCTCTCACATCGAGGTTCCTCCGCCTCGGAAACCCCGCACCCAATCACAGTACTCGACCTTCTCAGACTTGTCGGAAAAAGAGCTGGAGGTCTCCTACATCGACCTACCACCGCCCAAACAATCACGAATCTGCTCACTACCATACCCCCCATCAGACACCTCCTACGACGAGAAATACTTTGAAGAGAACCCATATGCCTCGTCAATTTCGCGACGAACGTCAAATGCTTCTACTGCATCATGGTCGACCTTCTCTTCAGGATATGGAACCTACAGCCACTACGATGACTACGAAGATGATCACATAGAAGAGTTCCCACAGTTTTACGGGGCTGAGTACGATGAGAGGATTTCACCATCCTGGGCACACAATTTCTACAATTCGTTGAATCAGCAGCCACTTTCTCGTGCGCCCCAACAGCAGCACCAGCAGCAACAACAGAATTATGCGCAATTCAATGGGTACTACGGTAGACAGAATGATCAGAAGCATTTTCCACAACAAGGTGCCCAGCAGTGCAGGACGACGGGGAAGATCTCGAGTGGGAATTTGGTCTGGAATGAGGCGAAGCAGTGCTGGTTATTATGAGTGCGAGATGGAAACGACTTGATGGGGTAGGCGAGGACGAGTCAAGGAAAGGACTTGGGAAGGATTAGCGAGGATGGTGGGAGGCACGAGATAATGAGCTGGATTTTATGAAGCATTTAAAGGAGTTTGGGAAAAGGAGTTTTGGCATATACCCTCGGAGTTTGAGATGGGAAAACCTCAGACACTAAAACGATAGACGGCCTACCTGCCGATATTCCCCTTTAATATATATCTATCTATACAACAGAGACTACTCTACATCATTATTACTATACACTCGCAGTTCCACTGACCCCAGAACTCCGACTACAAAACCATAGCAGCAAAAGTAAATGCCCCAAGCCCAGCCAAAGCACTTTCCCCAACCCTTTGAGAAGACCTAATACGCTTAATCGGCGAAGTCGGCCTCGTAGCCGTCATATTGCCTATCTCCGTCATATCATCCATTGTATCATTCCCATTATAATTCACATTACTATCCCCGTTACTAACCCCATTACTACTCCCATTACCAACAATCTCCACATCGCCAGCAAAACTCTCACCAACCAAGCCCCCCTGCACAATCGCAGCATCAGTATCATGCGCGCCACCAGTAAGCACAGTTGCTCTAACGGCAGCAACACTGGTAACACAAGCTACATTTATAAAATTCACCATCCCAGCTCTACCATCACCAATTGACGCTACCACCTACCTACCACCATTCCACCATAATCGACTCCCGCAGAATTTCCCGCTGTAGCGATGACAAGGTGTTGTAGGTTATAGGTTTCATTGTATATTCCGCATAGGGGATTAGAGTAGATGAGATGGGTCCCGGTGATATTATGGAAATCTGTGAGGTCTGTGATGTTTGGAAATGAGTTGATACGAGTTGTTCTTGGGTTATTATTTGGCCTTGGGGTGATTTTTGGTTAGTTTTAGAGAGACTCGAGATATATAGTATAGAACATTAAAGGTACAATAAAGAGATTTGATAATATTTATTTACCCTATCAATATAGCCTCTCCATTATTTAAACCACTCCAAGTCAGACTCTTGAATGAAGTGATGATATTAACGATCGATGTTGTGGGATAAGACAGTGTAAGTTGTTGGTATGAATCGGTGGTGGCTTCATAGCTAGTCGAGAAAACTGTTGATATCGTAAGACTTGTTCCCAGGAGAAAACATGTTAAGAGGATGAAATTCATGATAAAGAGTGACATAGCGTGTGAAGAAGAAGAAAAACATAAGGGAAAAGATCGTGTTTGAGCAATGTAAACAACAGTCGTCTACTTACACTTATAGTTCAAGTAAAGCTGTACGATACTTGTACCGTTGTGGAATCAAGCTCTATTGAAATATGCGGACTTGCTTCTTACAGGAAATTCCAATGAAGGAACTTGAAAGTCTATGTCGTGGAAATCAACACAAGCTTTACGTTGAAGAAGCAACCGAAGGCTTGTTCTTGCTACGAAGGTCTAGATATGTAAGATAAAGGGCCATATCTGGATGAATCTAGACTGCTGAGACGCGAGACCTAGCAATTGATGGTACGAACTTCTTCATTGCGTCTAACTACATTCCTACAAGCAATCTTTATAATCATCTATTCTAAACCTCTATAGATTCTAATATCTTGTCGTAATAACTATACACTGTTTACATAAATCATGAATCTGCAGCCGTTACTCACAACTTACTCTTATATCTGGCCGTCTCATCCTTCTTAACAAGTACGTCGCTGTCAGGATATGGGTCAATAGTCAACCCGTTCAAAGGATTCAACTCGCTCGCCCTGTAGAACATATCTTCGTAGACCTTACCATCTTCCCTTCCAAGACTGCTATCCAGTTGCCAATCTGGGAAGTTCCACGCGTCGACCAGTCGGAGTGCATGTGGTCGGATTTCTTCCAGCAATTTCATCACACTTTTTGTTCTTGCTAGTTGAATCTGCCGCACAGTGACTGCTGCAGAAGAGTAGAACTCCGACGCTTCTTTTTCGAGTGTATTCAGTGCGTAAAGGCGGAACAATTTGTGTAGAACCGATACTGTCCCAGAGTCAAGTGAGCGGTGCAAAGACTCATCTTGAAGAGCGTCATAGAAGTTCTTGACAACAAGGTACTGAGAGTGAGCAGTGCTGAGACGCCAGAAATCTACGAGGAGGGAATTCCAAGAATTTTTTTTCGGCATCACGGTGCTTGAGAGCCTCGAAGGTCAGGAACGAGGTTCGCCAAGCAAAAGCCGCAACGAGATCGCTATCTGAACCAAGGACGTCGAAAGCAGCTCCCATATCTTGCTTCTCTAAGAATGTAGAGAAGATCTTGGTGGTGTCGTTATTAGGTGCCTCGCCCTTTAGAACAGACCGAGCCGACTTAAGGAGCTATAAATCTATTAGTATTATACATCATGATGAAGAACGGCTTCAAACTCACATATCTAGCAACTTGTTGAGTCAACATGTAGTTATCGCCTTCCCACGTAGTCGTTGGAAGGTAATCCGCATACCACGCACCAATACCACCGAAGCTGCTGTATCCGTGGCCACCACAGGCTCTCCGACAGACTTCAAGTCCTTCCGCTGCAGTAGTCGAACCAAGTGCTTTGAGACCGCAGGATGTAGCATGCAGATCAGCTAACAGATCACTACCTGAATGAGTCTCTTCCGGGCCAGCTCCTCTGTTGGCATCTGCCTTCCCAGCAGCCACTCTCTGCATATTCTTTTGGTTTTCTTGGTACAATCCCATCATTGCTTTCCCAGTGAAATGCAAGGCAAAACTTGATGCAAGGAGAGGCAGAAGTCGGAACTGAACCATGGTATAATTCAGAACTTGATTCTCCCCGCCGCTATTATCAGTCGAGTCACGATCTTGAAATTGACGTCTGACTGCAGCATATCTTGTGGCGATAGTGACACCCCGAGCGAGGACACCACCAGATTGAAGAACAATAGTTGATCGGACCCAAGTAAGGGTGCCGTAGATCAAGGATGGCGATGATGGTTTTAGGTACTTGTTCGTCTCAGGATCGACACTCGAGTACCTCGCGAGCATATTCACATGAGGGATCTTGACGTGATTGAGCAGCAAAAAACCGTTATCCATAGTATTGTAACCAAACTTTGGTCCAATATCTCCAACATGAATACCTTCTAACGGCTCGTGTGTCTTTAAATCTCGAATCTGGCAGACAAATGGATGAGGACCATAAGGCCGGCCTTGAATAATCAACTGTGCCATAAC
Source organism: Pezicula neosporulosa (assembly GCA_009805495.1). Taxonomy (NCBI): domain Eukaryota; kingdom Fungi; phylum Ascomycota; class Leotiomycetes; order Helotiales; family Dermateaceae; genus Pezicula; species Pezicula neosporulosa. The sequence continues at coordinate 783,733 of SELE01000002.1, forward strand.
TACCGCATGATTTGCTGTCCGTCCTAGGGATCCAATCCACCACTTTGAGGCCGTGAGGTGTGGCGAATGGAGGATAAAGGTCTTGTCTTCTGGGTTCCATGTAGCTGTCGTCTCGAGACCGCGTACGTTAGAACCGTGACCCAATTCAGTCTGGGCATAACATCCAATATATTTGTAGTTTTCGGCTGGTTCTAGGAAAAGTTTGTGCTGTTCGGGTGTTCCTTGATCTCGAAGAGTGGTCTGCAGATGTCAATTAAGTACTTAGTTGTAACCAGGGTTCTAACATACCAAGAACATGCTCGCATGAAGTCCATAAGGACCTGGCTCGCTGACCAAAGAATCGGCCATTTGAAATTCATCTCGACTCCAATTGTGCTTGACCTGCAGCTGTCTCATGCGCTTTGCTCTGGCCAAGGCCGTCTTAAACTTCTCGACTCTGCCATCGAAATAATTCTGGGACTTGTCGAATACCTTTTCGGCTGTCAAGATGTTGAGAATACGCTGTTGTCGTTCGAGGATCTCCTTGGTGAAGAGAAACTCTGATAACTTCTCCACAGAGATGTTGGACTTGTCTCGTTCGGCTTTGAGGAGGTCAACACCCTGAGGTGCACTTGGCTTCAAGTCTCTGACCCATTGTGGTGGAGGTGCCATCTTTGGATGAAGGGAGATGATGAAGAATGGGAGAACTGGAACTGAAGAACTGGAAAATTAGAATTGTAGAAGAAAGATCTACAGGGCCAGCATTGTTTGATTATGTACTCGGTAGGTCGCGTACGGAGACTATTAGGTATCGATAATGCTCACGATGTCGGCCCTCGGTCCAGCAGCAGTGCCCCAGAAAGATGCGATTGAGATCCACTTCATCATCGTCACTCACTCCTCCGGTCAGACCTCCCATTGGCGCCTGGACACTTGCCTCGGCATCTCGACAACTCTATTGGTTATCTAGGGCCATTATTACTTACGGGACTTTGTGTGAAGCCGTCATGCAAAATGTCAGCTGAGTCTTTATTCCCGTGAACCTGGAATCTCTGATGCAACTTTGGCATCTGAAAATGAATACTCTAGAGTGTATATATATGCATTTGGAATTCTTGGGCGGCTGAATGCGCCTTTACCGGTTGTCTGGATAATCGCCGTTTTCTGCATGGGTGCTATAATAAGCCATGGGGCTTGCTTAATTTAATCAATTTCACCAGACAGAGCTCTCTCTAGTCTCGTCGCATGTGACAGAAGTATCGACCACACCTCAACATCGACCACAAAGAGAGATATACACAGTAAAGAGACCCTGTCGAGATTGTACAAGGTGCTGCTGACGACCACATATAGCCTCAAGTACTGACTGAAGTGTCTCCATGAAAGGTAGACCTAGTGCTCTCCAATTTGAAGAAACATGGAGCACCATGATCCCAAACTACACAGCACATGTATGCCCAAATATCGCTTGTTTTCTTTTCCCAGTCCTCCTATTCTCAAAGTCGAATGTAGTTCTTAGTTCGAGGCACGCATGGCTCCTTCCTCTTTCATTAGCAGAGATCTACATCTTGAGGATGCTTTACACCAACCTCTCAAGTGTCTCAACCCTCAGAACGACAGTTACACATACATCCTATTATTCTTACTGCATGGCTGTCCATAGACCTATATTCCCTTCTCATGCTGTACTTCATGTTTTGATGGTATTAGCTATCTTCTTCCGTATTTCAATTCTCTGCTTCCCAAATGCCACTTCAACCACCGCAACAGTCTCCTCTCCCTGTACAAACGGACTCCCGTCGTTTTTCATCTAATTCTCGAACTTCCTCCTTCAGACTCTCTGCCATGAAACCCCGAATCTGTCTGATTACCACCGCATTGGTACTGGTAGCAGGAATAATCGTTGGGATCATTTTTGCAGCCCAGGCCAATTATTCAGCCATGGGTGGACAAGGGTGGCTGTTCAATTCCTGGACTGAGACGCCCGAGTCGTATCTGCCACTACGAAAGGTAGAAGAATACCAGGAACATGTAAGAGACTCCTATCAGCCCCTGTGTGCTCATTTGTTTTGGATGGCTTTTGGGGCAAACCATTTTGAAACATCAGATATATGGCATGTACTGTGCGTTCTGCTTGGTGCTAGATGATTGCTATATCAAAATACCCTCTCGTGTCTTGTCTCGAGGTGACTAACCAGAGACCGAAACAGTTCTCTCGTCGTTGAAGCCTTGGCTTGGATGGATGAGGAGAGTTGCCTACCACCACCCTCCCTTCTATGTCTGCGGGGATCAGCAAAATAGTTGCGAGGCACAAGGTCAACCCGTGAGTCCTAACCCCTCCGCAATTTCTAGCAAAAACTGACACGTAGGTAGAACGTGTGCTGTCCTGTTACCTTCGTCTGCCGCCCGACATCCCTAACACCATCCGGCATCTTCTGTTGCAATTCTACCAAATCTGTGAAAGACTGTCACATTTCAACAAAGCGACCTCCCAAGTGTCTCCCTTCTACAATTGAATGTTCAGTCGACGTTGGTGGGGGATGTTGTCCTAATACTACTCGATGTAGTTCTAACGGGTGCATCGGAAACTTGGATTCCAATTCTCTCACAACATCTAGCTCATTGTCATCCGCTATTGCAACAACAACGAGTAATCTCCTGCCTTCTGTCTATGTATCGTCGATCTTTGGGAGCATGACAGGAGCCTCGCTGACAACTTTGACGGGCAGTGCAACAACAGAAAGCATAGCTGCAACATCTACAGGCCCCAAAGAAGGGGAAGTACCACAGAGCGGAGGCAGGATGAAGAAGCCTGTAGTGGGAACTGTATATTTGCCCTACTCTGCCGTGTGGGGTTTTCTTGTGGTAACTGCACTTATGGCAACGCTGTGATTCCGCGCCAAGGAGTGGTGGAAATTCGGAGATGGGTATGACGAAAACAATAAGCTGGCTCATGACCTGCTTATGTTGTGGCATTAACGCTTAAGTCTCCATAAGAGCAGAAGAAAGATGATCTTGTTTAGGTATAAATTGACCTCTTCAACCTCATTGGCTCTGTGAGCGGCCAAACAATTCAACACTCAACTTCACACTATTGCTAATTCATCTCCCTACCGGAACTTCATTGATGTGGGCCTTCTCTCCAGCATCGAAGAAACGAGTCCAAATTGACACAGACGAACTCGGGGCTACGAGTGAGATAACCAAACAAACCAGAGGGATCGAAACAAAGACAGAGAGAAAGACTAGAATATAATCATGTGTTGTTCTGATTATTTACGAGGTTGTCCTCTGGATATTCTTCGCCTCGCTTAAGAGTAGGTAGTAGCCTACCAAAGCTGCGCGACACACTTATATTCTAGAGCATATTTTTGTAGCCAATGCTGATCGCAACTAGAATCTAGTCTAAAATAGATTCTTACGAGTTCTATCGTCCTAGTGTACCGCTAGATAAGACGAATTTTCATTTTATTGTCCTACTTCGACGCTTAGCTTCTTTCGTTGGTCTCCTCCCAGTATTAGTCTCCTTCCTTTCTTCCGTAAGTAAGTTGTTCAAATTAAGTAAATTACTTGGATTAAAATAATATCTTATAAAATAAGTTATACGGCATCAAAGAAACAACCACCATTATCATAGAGGGCATAAAAGCGACCACAATTCATTTATCTCAAGTCGTTCTGTTTCAATATACGCATCCTCAAAGTAGCTGAGGCCAAAGCAAGCCGCACGTACGAGAAGGGACTGGAAATGCTCACAGAAGTCTTAGATATGTACTGAGTTCCAACGAGATAGGCTACGCTTTTGATTTTCGTTTGGGATTAAGTCTCCGTCGATCAGGTATAAAATGACCTCTTTCATCCCACGCAAGCACAACAGAAATGCAACAGCCTCTACTGTAGCAAAAAGAAATACAAAAGCCCGCTATCTCCTTCCTACTTTGAACGGCGGGGAAGCCCACACGTGATATCCCCGCGGACTTTGACGTTACACTGTACCAAGGTCAAGGTATTTTCCGGCCAAGGCAACTTGTCTTGTCACCATTCGTGCACCGAAAGGTAGGTAGGTATGCCAGCGAAGTTCTAGTTGCCTCATGACACTAACCCTCATACACGCCACTTCAATCCAGCCAGCAAGAAAGCAGCAATCAGCTACTATACATTGCAAAGAGACCCCACCCCCCACTTTTGCTGCTGTACCTGTCGGCGGATGCGCCGTTCGCGCCCTCTGTAGCGCGGCGGCATCTAGAGTAAGACCCGTCATCTTATCTAGAGGGGTCTAAAGTTCTGTCTGTCCCTCTGTTTAACTTCTCACTCTTCATTTACCTTCTTACTCGAGTACTATTGTCCAATTTCTTCTTTCTTCTTCCAAAGTAGCAAAGCTACTGGTGCACTACTCCCATCTCCATATCTCTTTCCTGCAAATAACATGGCTCCATCAGCAACTGATGCGCCGGTGACTCTCACCCAGAACATCAAGTCGGACGTTGTGAAGAGCACTTCGGAGACACATGTTCATGGTGCTGAGGATAAGACTCCTCTCGAGGCTATTAGCCACGGAGGTTTGGTTGCTCCAGGTAAATTTGAAGTTTTACTTTTCCTTCCTTGCACTTCCTCCTTTTCCTAAAGTACCATTAAATGAAGTTTGAAGAAGAACTTGGAAATTTGTGTGGCGAAAGCACTGTACCTTGCCAGCCTATGTAGTCCTTAGCGAGCTCGTCGCCAGTCCTCTAGTTATCTCTTGGGTATATGCAACACTATGTTAGATTTACTAACAATAACCTAGGAATTCCAACATTTGCAACTCACCAAGAACACCGTGAACATATCCTCATTCACACTGCTGCAGTGTTCCGTGACTTCTCCAGAAAAGGCTTTACTGAAGGCGTACGTACCGAATCTCTCAGAGTATAATTGCTATTAAAGTCTATTACTCTTTACCCCTAAATTAGAATTAAGTTACTCCTAAGACATTAAGAATGAGAAAACTAACCCCGACCTTTTAACCATGTAGATGTCCGGACACATCTCAGTCCGCGACCCAGAATTCGAACACTACATTTGGATGAACCCCCTCGGCAAACACTTCGGACTTATGAAAGCCTCAGATCTCCTCTGCCTCGATATTCGCACTGGAAAGATCGTAGGTGGCAACAGAAGCAGACCAGCAAATGCTGCTGGTTTCCTCATCCACAGTGAGATTCACAAGGCTAGACCTGATGTTCATGCCGTCTGTCACGCACATACCATGGCCGGACGGGCATGGTCGAGTTTCGCTACTGGATTGGATATGTTGAATCAGGATATCTGCTACCTGTACGGTGCACTAGCTGTCTACAGCTCCTATGGAGGAATCGTCTTTGCTGAGGAAGAAGGTCGCAATATTGCTAAGGCGTTGGGACCTAAGAACAAAGCTGCTATCCTACTCAACCATGGCTTGTTGAGTGTTGGTAATACTGTTGATGAAGCTGGGTTCTTGTTTGGATTGGTAGATAGAGGTTGCCAGATCCAGTTGGCTGTTGAGGCTGCAAGAGCTGGTAACCCGGCGCTTAAGAAACATGTTGTCAGTGATGAGGAGGCTGAGTATAACTTCCGGATGGCAAGCGAGAAGAACGCATTGTACGCTGAAGCACAGCCTGATTTGGATTATGAAATTGAGATGGCTGGTGGTATTGAAGTTATTGGAAAGGGTGTTGAGAATATGAAGATTGATCATGGTTTGTAAAGACTTACTTAGCGAGGGTAGGAAGATGTCAAAATGAGAATACATTGAGACAATTTTCTATTTCAAGGATTGCTCTGCTCAGGTTTTCATGAACATATCCGGACGGATTAAACAGGTCGCTCTCTCCCTCTATCTACATATGCATGGAGGCCTCTACGAAGCAAACTTTGTCATAGAGATCTCCGCTACTTCGTCACACTCCGGAGTGTGGTTAACTTCTGGGATAGGTGTAGTAGAGGCTTCGACAGGACGAGCTCCGTCCAAGCCACATTCCTCGCCTGAGCTAGAGTCCAACCTGGATTTCTCTGAGCCGTGTCGACTATAGTCTGTCTCGTGTGGAGAAACCTTGAACAGGTAGTTAGCTCTACCAATCCTTATAAACTTGAGAATGATGGGTGTGTACTTACATCTAGTGTATTGCTTCCGATATCTACATAGTCGATACGGGACCCGTCTGAGAACATACTGAAGCTTCGTAATAGTAGCGGGGAATCAATTGTCGGTAGGAATTCAATGCTGGAACCATCAGAGAAAATACTGAAACGGTGTGTAGTCTCTTGATTAGGAATTTCTTGTCTTTCTGATGCTCTCCCCGATGTCCCCGTTAGAGAGCTAGAGCCGCTGATCTCTTGACTGTGTGTTCCAAAACTCTTTGTGCTCTTCAGCCACAAGCTCTCTTTTTTGGAGTTTATTTTTTTCTCCAAGGGATTCCACCAGTCACACACATCTGCAGATGGCGGGTTTCGTTCACCGAAGAATCACCTAGATGCCCTCCATTTGGGTACGAAAAGCGAGTACGCGTGGAGGACGGAGGGAGAGGGATATGGTTGTATCGAAAGTCGAGAATTGAAGCGTAAGATGACCGGAAAGCGAGGGTGCCAAGGATAATACCCATGAGCATACCAAATATGATGTCGTGAGCATGGTGTTGCTACATTGAATCAGCACGATTCAAAGATAAGCAGACTGTGGATTTCTTACATGGGAGATAAACATGGAACCTCCTATCAATGAGGAGCAGAGTAATGGTAAGACAGTAGCCATATAAGCAGAGAACTTTGCTCCATAGTCCGCAAAGGGCTTTAATTTTGCATTCATGTATAGAGCAAGGAATATCGCAACTGCAAAGGAGTTAGCAGTATGACCGCTCGGAAAGCTCTGCAGACTGTGCGTAGTCAGTAACTTCAAGTCTAGTAGATATCAATTAATGGCCAAAGTACGAAGGCTTACGCTGTATTAATTTCCCTTTCTTTTCCGGTACAAGCAGTGATATCAAAGAAAAGCTGCGCATCAGCTACCCTTTTCCTGAGCAGATCCAAATCCGGTTTGCAGACTTCAATGAGGTATGGTCGGGCTCCGCCCATAAACTGCTTCAGTAAACATTGGACGAATGTGCTATTTCCCCAAGTTAAATCAGTAAGTGTTCATGGAAGCCCATCCTTTTGCAACCAAGCAACAGATAGTAGCTTACGTTGCTACCACAGCTTTAAGAATCCCAATCGTCCCAGCATGCCAGTCCCAAACACTTTTGAGTTTAATCTGGAATAACGAGATGACGGCAACAGGACTTAATACTACGATGTAACCGCAGACCCATGTGGACAGCAGTTCTGGCTTTCTGGGAAAGCTCAACTCAGGAGGGAGACCGAAGTCTATAAGGTTGCTCAAATCGAAGTCGGCAGAAGGACTAACTGGTGGCCGCATTGGGACCAGTCGCTGTCCAGGAAAGAAGATTGGCATGTAAAGGACTGGTGGTATGCAGGCGGCCACCATGGCAATACAGATGAAATCGAGCCAGATGGTGCGAACATAGAAAATGCCATATTCTACAATGGTTCCACGGGATTTGCGAACTCTGCTGGTATCACATAGATAACAGTTTCTTAGAAGTTCTGTGGTGCTTGAAGGAGCCTCAGCTGAGGGGATCCTCGAGGGACTTTTTAACGAAGACATATACAAGGATGATGATATTGTGTGACTTTTGGATGCATAGGATTGTAGGTATAGAGGCCGAGAAGTTGATAATAATGGAATAGGAAGATTTGTAGGAGATAGTTAAGATACAGATCCTTATAGACGCAAAATCGGGAAAGAGCTCTGGGAGTAACTGCTCTCATTTTGAGGTACTCTGGGTGCTGAAGTAAGAGCGAAGAACCGTTTCCATCAACAACACTCTCGAATATATAAGCGACGAATTTGTAGTGTGGCTAACCAGAGATACCTACTAACATAACCGGGTCGAATGCTATACCACACCATGCCATATCGAAGTTGGGATACTTGATACGTTGAGAACGTAAATTCTGACAGGTATTGGAAAAGTCCATTCTCATTTGATTGAGGGAGGCTCAGTCTCAATAGCAATTAAAGAATTGTCTGCAGACTCTAAGTTGCCAATGTGGCAACGCTCGAGTAAGTATCCGGGTCTGCGAAAAGTCGTGGATAGGCCTTGAGAGCTGAAGAGCATGGAGGTACAGCTTACCGGTATTGTCATGATTACAGCACCGATCTGACAACTACATCTCGACTTTTGTACACCATAAGCAAGGTAATAAGCAGCTTGCAACTTTTTGCGAGATGTGATGATGACAATATCAATGCATGCGGTACTTTCAGGTACAGAAGGTAGAGATAGTTGATTGCTGATAATGGAAGTAATCTAACTGATTTATATGTGCGGTTCTCAAGGCGTTCCTTATTACTGAGTCCTGGCTGAAATAAGGCATTGTGATAGTGAGCGAAGACATGTCGTTGACGTCAAGTAGTCTGTAGGCCCACTCCGCAAATTACAATAGACACACCCAGCACACCGAGAGTTCGGGGGTGCTTCGGACATTCCGCCTTTTTGGAGTCATTTGGAGTCTGCCCATTAAAAAAAGCAATTCACCGATCAATTGCTCTGATCAGCTCTGTTTACGCCTCCAAGGGATTTCATATCCAAATCCAGACGAATTCTGCAAGTCAATCTACCCCAGAATATCCCCTGTGCTGTCCAATCGGACGCAAACGGCCTCAAGCATCAACCGTGGCTCTCCTACGAAGTCTCGGTCATTACCCCACCAAACTGGCTTCCCCATCTAGTCCAGCGAGGAGACTCTCCCTCATCGCTCGACACCTAGATCCACGGACGACTCTTCCCATCAACACCCCATATTCAATCGAAAGATTAACATCCGATCAATCTATTTCACCTGAATTCAGAAGACGATTCAGCGCGTCAGAGAAACCACCCAAGATGTCGAGCCAACCAGATCACCCCGCATTGCTCATCCCAGGCCCTATTGAATTCGATGATGAAGTCCTCAAGTCCATGAGCCATTACAGGTGTGTAGGACCACTAAGAATCTACCATCAAGCACCCTGTTCCCTCTCTGGTTCTCAAATACTAATTACTGTAAACTTCGTAGCGAGAGTCATGTTGGCGGGCCCTTTGTCAACACCTTCGGCGAGACCCTGACGATGCTGAGAAAGCTCTTCCAATCCACCGATCCTGCTGCACAGCCCTTGGTAATTTCAGGTTCCGGTACGCTAGGATGGGACTTGGTCGCTGCAAATCTAGCAGAACCCGGTGATGATGTCCTGGTTCTGCATACAGGTTACTTTGCAGACTCCTTCGCCGACTGTTTCGAAATATATGGTGTTAAGGCTACGCAGTTGAAGGCCCCCATTGGATCGAGACCCCAACTTCCAGAAATCGAAGCAGCATTAAAGGAGAAGAAATACAAGTTGCTAACCGTGACCCACGTGGACACATCTACCGGGGTTCTAAGTGAGCTCAAGGCACTCTCTGAATTAGTTCACCGTGTATCTCCAGAGACTTTGTTGATTGTCGATGGTGTATGTAGTGTCGGTTGTGAGGAGATTGAGTTTGACAAGTGGAATCTTGATGCGGTTATTACGGCCAGTCAGAAGGCAATTGGTTGCCCTGCTGGTCTCTCAATCTCCATGTACAGCGGCCGGGCTATTGAAACATTCAAGAACCGTAAATCGCCGCCAGGATCTTACTTTGCCTCGTTCAAAAATTGGCTACCAAGTAAGTCTATATGCTTGATTTGAACATATACGTAATTGACAATATCCATTTAGTCATGCAAAATTACGAAGCCAAAAAGCCTTCCTATTTTGCAACACCATCACCCCAATTAATCCATGCCCTCCACACTTCTCTGTCACAGATTCTGTCTAAGCCACTTTCTGAACGCTTTGCAGCACACAAAGCAATGTCTCAGAGAATCAAGAAAGCCGTTGGTGAACTTGGCTTGAAACAGCTTGCTGCTGATCCTGCCGACCAGGCAAACGGAATGACAGCTATCTACCTACCAGAGAATGTAAAGGTTCCAGAACTCATGCCAGCTCTGATGAAGAAGGGCGTGGTCTTTGCTGGAGGTCTCCACAAGGAGATTGCTACGAAGTATTTCCGTTTTGGACATATGGGAGTCAGCGTAGTAAGTTCACTCCCCAAATGTCTCTGGAGTGCCATACTGAATATCTGGTAGACTGATCCCAAGCGTGATGATATTGACCGCGCCTTGAAAGCATTGGAGACTAGCCTCTCGGATCTTGGTTACCAAAAGGTATAGAGAAAACTGCATTTCAAGCACTATTGGATGAGGTATATAGAAAAAAGTAAGAGAAATATTGGGCTCACCATTGAGTCCACACTATGTACATATGCAGACACTTTGATGCCAAAATATTGGCGCCATCAGACTGTGCCTCTTTTATGTCACAATGAAGCTGCCCGAGTATGCATTTACACCCATGTAGGTAACTCCTTTGAGACTGCTAAGTTGTAATCTTGAATTTCACGCCACTTGACTAAGTCTTCTGTAGCTATCAAACTCAGCAAACAAAGAAGTTATTTCAGTACTTATACCACATATTTTTAAAGTTTATGAAAGCTTCCTCTCTCTATGATGAGGACCTCCTCAAACCTCCTGCGTCAGTGCACCCCTCCAGATTTAATACCTAGATAGGTTTAGCGAAATGCTACTAAAAGTCCACTTGATGACTAATATTCTAAACAATGACCTACGCAGGAGGAATAAACGACGAAGATGTGGAACAGGTGCCGGACCACTACTCACTTGCACAGGTCCCACGCTGTCTCAAGTACCATACCTCCGTACTTAACCACCAGATGTAGGGAAGTGAGGAAGGTTTTGTTCTCTTATGGCGTGAAAAACAGCAATCCATAAGGTGTATAATACTGCGGATTACTACGGCTTCAGAAAGCATACCTAGCACTAGAAGACATGGCCGACTCCGCAGAGGAACCGTTGATGCGACCTCGTAACGACGACGACGACGCTGATGATGACCTCAGAGATGTTTCTCTGCTGCTTGAAAAGAATCTGCGGCATCCGGGCGTATATGTCTGGCTGTTGACCTTTTCTGCTGGAATTAGTGGTTTGCTATTTGGATGTGCGTGGATGCTCTGCTTCCCCTTCTTGAATACAACATTGACTGACATGAGAAAAACAGATGACACTGGTGTAATATCAGCAACTCTCGTGTCTATAAACTCGTCCCTCGGACATCCTCTCACGACTCTTGATAAATCACTCATTACTTCCTGCACCTCTCTCTTCGCCCTCCTCCTTCTACCTTTCTCCTCGATTCTCGCCGATAGTCTGGGCCGCAAGAGTGTTGTATTGTTTGCAGACTTCGCCTTCATTCTCGGTGCCGTAATTCAAGCGGTTACTCACTCCGTATGGGGCATGATTGTAGGCCGTTCGATAGTTGGTCTGGCAGTTGGTGCTGGGAGCTTCGTCGTTCCCTTATATATTTCCGAGGTTGCTCCCTCGCCATTCAGAGGACGGCTCGTCACGCTGAACGTATTGTTCGTCACACTTGGACAGGTCGTTGCATACATTGTCGGCTGGGCTTTCGTTCAGTGGGGAGATGCGTTGACTGGCTGGAGATGGATGGTTGGACTTGGCGCTGTCCCTGCTGGTGTCCAGCTAGTAGCAATGGTTGTGATGCCGGAGACTCCGAGATGGCTCGTTCAAGTCGGAAGGAAAGATGAAGCGAGGGGTGTCTTGAACAAAATTTTTGGAAAAGGCATGGATGTTCAGAAGATGGTCGACGGAGTCCTTAGGAGGATCGAGCTTGAGGTTCGTGAGGAAGAAGAGGCCAAAGTAGATCGGCAAAGGAATAATCCAACGAAAGGAGAAGCCTCGTGGCTTGCAGGTGCTAAGGATAATTGGACCGAACTGTTTCGAGTTGGAGGCAATAGGAGAGCTCTGGCTATTTCTTGCTTGCTGCAGGGACTCCAGCAACTTTGTGGTTTTGTAAGACCCCTGACTTTACCCTTTGGAATACTTCTGACCTTCTTTTTTAACCACGCAGAATGCCCTAATGTACTTCTCTGCTACCATTTTCAATATATTGGGCTTCGAAAACCCTACTTTAGCATCCCTCTCAGTGGCATTAACCAACTATTTCATGACATGCGTGGCTTTCGCTCTGATCGATCGGATTGGAAAACGACGCATTCTGCTCTGGTCAGTGCCGATAATGGCATTCGGTCTCATTCTTTGCAGTGGTGGCTTCTACTTTATCACCCTACCTGCCGATCTCACCAAGATAGACAACCCGTCTTCCACGGCGGAAGCATATGAAATGGTGCCGCTGTCACAACGCTACGCTCCACTTCTTGTTCTTACTAGTGTTATGATTTACGTTGGTGCTTATGCGCTGGGATTGGGAAATGTCCCTTGGATGCAGTCGGAGCTGTTCCCACTCAACGTCCGTTCAATTGGTAAGTCAACACATGTTTGTTCTCGTCCCCCTCGCAATACTATTCTGTGAATTCAAGAGCATGAATCATCGTCTTATTCTTATCCTTGGGAAAGAACAGCCTATTAATTTGTCAATAGGATCCGGCATCTCGACGGGCACAAATTGGGGAGCGAATTTTGTTGTGGGATTGACCTTTCTGCCGATGATGGAATTCTTTACACCTAGTTGGACCTTTGTTATTTATGCTGGTGTCTGCGTCATAGGATGGGTCTGTATATGGCGTATATACCCGGAGACAACAGGCATGAGCTTAGAGGAAACCGGGGCTTTGCTCGCGCAAGGATGGGGTGTCAAGGAGAGTCTGAGAAGGATGGAGCAAGCTTGACAGATAGAATTTAGATCTCTTAGGAGGCATAAACCAACAAGTTGTGTTACCGGAATTGTAAACATTGGAATAGTGACGTAAATTTCAGTATCTTTGTTCGTCGCTGAAGTCAAGACTGTATCAACGCAAGGTCTTAATACCATTAGATCTTATCCGTGTGTTTGGTTCGTTCTTTTGGGATTTATGTTCCTCAACCCTTTTCCTCGTTCTGCTGTTGCTACCTACGTCAGGTAAGTTACCTAAAGTGAAGCGACTCCAGCGAGTAACTCGGGTCTGATTTACCAGAGCTCGGGAACTCAGGAACGATTCGTGAAATAATTTAAGCGATTCATGAGCTTGTCGGTACGATATACTGTGAGCTATCAGTTGAGACCCCAGTCCCAGTGTAAAGCCAAGGCTCGCGTGAACAACCTAGAAGGAGATAAGAAAATGGAAGGTTCTCTCGGCCGTCGCAGACTTCTGGAGAAACTTTTGCGGAGTTAAATCTGCCTCCGTGATACTTGTGCCCACTTCTGGGGAGGATTTTATAATTAGAGCTTTGCTGCCAAAGAAGAGAAAGCCACCGGTTGAAAATCATTGATAGCCCCGTTATACTCCGTACGGTTTAGACGGCCGGGACGGATATATGTGGATAAGCAGTCAAGGGGGAGAGGGGAGGGGCGTCGTCACTTCTGGCTTCGCACAAAGTAAATGGCACCATAGCCGGATTGAAAAAGTATTGGCATTATTATTGGCATAAAAGAGGCAAAGAGAAAGAAAAGGTTCTAGATTATTATCAAGCAGAGAAAGAATTGCTTGGTCAACGGACGGAAGTCGGCTCCTTGGGCGTTGGGAGGCGAGAGCTTGTTAGGTAGCAAGGAACCCCTTTCATCAAAGTGTCTGCAGAGATCTGTGTCGCGTACTGTAATAACTTTGCCAATTGAGTGCTGGGAGCCGCTGGCGTCATACGGTCGGCACCCACTATGCTGGACTGTGCTGGACTGTACTCTTCATAATTGCAAGCCGAGGCCACTTCGGCTTTAAAACAGAGAGTTGAGGGCCGAACACGAATGGAAAATTCTGTCGGCGCTGGAGATACGAAAGTAATGGCGGAAAGAGAGGGAGAGGGAGAGAGGGATGATCAACAGGGTCCTGAAGGGTCAAGCATCTCACTCAGCCCTGGGGAGTCAATCTTGACGGATTACATGGATATGCCAATGGGACGGCGTTGCTGAAGCCAGAGCCATGCTTTGTCATTATTCAGCGACTTTGCATGGGTTAGCGTCCCTCGGTGTCCAAGCTTCTACCGTAGCTGTTTTTTTCTAGAGGATGTGGTTAAGCCGACCGCTGCACCACTGGTGGGGACCATATAATATCCCCAATTCCACCATTGCCCTTCTGTTGTTTCCCGATGTTTTCTTCCCTGTCTTCTTCTTCTTCTTCTTCTGTACCTTCGTGAAAACCCTCGATATCATTGAATTTCCACGTCAATTGCCAAGATGAATATCGCCGACCTGGAGATGGAGAGAAACGAGCGCGATGCGTCGCCTGAGCGATTCGTCAATACTCCACCTGGACGCCCTTCTCACGAAATCGAGCGCATCCCCACAGCCTCGTCCTCGTCAACCTCTTCCTCTGAAGGCTCAATTGCCCGCAGGAACAATACCATGAGCCGCGTCTCTACACAGCGCGATCTCGAGAGACACCCAACAGAACTTAGCAGAATAGAGACGGGTCGTCTGACGCATACGGGAACCGTTGGGCGCAGCATAAAAAGTCGCGAAAGCAGGAAACCTCTCCCCAATTTTGGAGCTGGGAAGCCTTATCCTCCATTATTGCCAGACCAGGAGGACTACGTTGTCGAGTTTGATGGACCCGACGACCCTTTGCATGCGCAGAATTGGCCGATGAAGAAGAAGTCAGTTAATTGCTCATACATTCCTGATCTGGGGCTAATTTGAGATACTAGGTTATTTACAGCTCTTATGCTAGGATACACAACTTTGACCTCCGCCTTCACTTCGAGCATATTTTCTACAGCCACTAGAACAGTAGCAGCACAGTATCACGTTTCAACAGAAGTTGGTCTCCTGGGTCTAAGTCTTTATGTATTGGGTTTCGCTGTCGGCCCTCTTTTCTGGGCGCCACTTAGCGAGCTTCGTGGTCGCCGACTACCATTGGTGGTTGCCATGTTTGGATTTTCCATCTTTCAAGTTGGAGTCGCAGCAGCTAAGGATCTGCAAACGATTATCCTATGCCGGTTTTGGGGTGGTGTTTTTCGGTGCATGCCCGCTTGCTGTTGTTGCGGCAGTCTTCTCAGATATGTTTGACAATCGGACTCGTGGGATGGCTATTACGGTTTTCTCTATGACTGTATTCACTGGTCCGCTCTTGGCTCCGTTCATTGGTGGATTTATTGTTGAAAGTTACCTTGGTTGGCGGTGGACAGAGTGGCTTGTTGCTATCATGGGCTTCAGCTGCTTTTTCCTCAACCTCTTTTTCCTCGAAGAGACGTATCCGCCAGTCATTTTGGTCTCGAAGGCAGCGGAACTTCGCCGACGCACCAAGAACTGGGGTATCCATGCCAAGCAAGACGAGATTGAGATTGACTTTAGAGAACTGGTCACCAAGAACTTTAGTCGTCCTATGCGTCTCCTTGTAACAGAACGTAAGTATCATACATACTCAGAGACATTATCTCTCACTGACTTATTATGCCTCATTAGCCATTGTTCTCTTACTTTCGATTTATATGGCCTTCATTTACGGATTATTATATCTCTTCCTCACCGCCTACCCAATTGTCTTTCAGCAGATTCATGGCATGAGTGGCGGAATTGGCGGGCTTCCTTACTTAGGAATGGTCATTGGTATGCTGTTAGCCGGGCTTTATATCATCCTGACACAGCCTGCATACAACCGAAGGCTAGCCGCCAACAACAATGTGCCTGTGCCAGAGTGGCGATTGGTTCCAGTCATACTAGGAGGTCTTTCCTTTGCTATCGGTCTGTTCTTTTTCGGTTGGTCAGGATACAAGAAGTCCATCCCGTGGATCGTTCCCACGATATCTGGTCTATTCACTGGTTTTGGACTTCTTGCCATTTTCCTGCAGTCTCTCAACTACTTGGTTGATGCATATCTTATGTTTGCAGCTTCTGCAATTGCCGCGAACACCTTCCTTCGATCGCTCGCCGGAGCTGGATTCCCAATGTTTTCTCAATACATGTTCAAGTCTTTAGGTGTGAACTGGGCGGGTACATTACTAGGATGTGTGGCACTGGCTCTTGTTCCTATCCCGGTGGCTTTCCTTGTCTATGGAGAGAGAATTAGACAACGAAGTGCCTTTGCACCAACAAAACCCATTGCTCCACCGAGTGATGGCGAGGAGCCCCCGACGGTTGGAGATCCGGAAAAGGTGGAGTCACGTACAAATGGCAACGGTGTTGTCAGAGGTGATAATGCTGTTTGAGTACAGCTGCTTTCTTGTACAGCCATGATGGAAAAGACTTACGAATTATAATACTTGCTTTGGTCTGTTTGTAGCTAGGGAGAGGCTTGATCTCATGGCGTTTTTGTGTTTTATTGATACCACACGATCATGTAATAGGATATGTAAGGAGTTGCAATACAAGTTGGATAAAAGAGTTAGAAGTTAGTGTTAGTGTTAGTGTTAGTTACCTGCCCTATGTGCATAGGTACCATAGTTGTATGAATCTCAAAAGTATGACACAGTTCCTGTAATATCTCATTGCCTCATCTCTATGAGTTTAAATCACACTACTAGACTGTTTACTAATTTTTCTAGCACCTTCCTAGTTCTCCTGAATGAAAGCCGACCTCCCTTCGCCATGCTCGCTTAAAATAAACGAACCCACAATGTTCAGAGCCTCTTCTCTTCCCTAAAAGAGCAAAAGACCAAAAGACCAGAACAAAACAGAACAACAAGACAAAACAAAATAAAATAAGACCAAAAAGACATTAAAAGTAATAGAATACTCCCTCTGGTGGGCTTGAACCACCAACCTCTCGATAGCTATATTTAACAGTCGAACGCGCTAGCCAATTGCGCCAAGAGGGATATACACCAGATGTGTTTGTATTGGTTGTGATCGCACTTTTCGTTATTAGACGATCTACGTTACCTAACAATAAGGCCTCAACAAAAAAAAAAAAAAAAACCTACAGTAAAGCTTAATCATGATACACAAGCTTTCTGGAAGAAGAAGTGCAATAGTTACATCATAGAATTTGGATTCACAGGTGCATTCCAAGTTACAGAGACAAGTAAAGTAGATTCCAATGTTACATATCTACAGAGTAGAATTGAGAGCGTCCCAAGGAGGCCCTCATATTTTAGGGAGAAAAGAAGGTGGAAGTAGTAGTAAAGCGTAATATGAACAACACTTGAAGACAGACTCCTAAACCGCAGAACGCCACGCTGAAGGCCGCATGTAAAGAAGCCCGTCCATCCTTCCCCGACCTTCATAATATCAAATAATTCGCAAGTTGACAGAAAATGCCCTAGTGAAACAAGTAACACGGAAATACAAGAGCCAAAGTCCATGGCCGTTGTTTTATTCGTTAATTCCACCATGATGTCGCAGTCCGTTGTACACATTAAATGTCTTTCACCTCATCCACCACTGTCTCCTCTGCTTCCACCTCAACGTCTGCTTCTTCGGTAGGCGGGGTGTCATCCTCGGCAGCAGCCATGGCATCGGCTGAGGCCATCCCATTCTGTCTTTCCCACACCTCCTTCCTGATCTTATCATCCTTAGCCTTTCTGGCTCTCTCCACCTCTTCAAAGCCGCCAGACTTCTTCAGCTTCCCCTCCTCGACAAACTTGACAACCTCCCGTTGGAGCTCATCTCCGCCACGCCTGCTCTCAAGCTCTTTCTGCCGGAGCTTTTCAGCCCGCTCTATGGCTTCCAGTCGATTCTCGTGGTTGGGCTGTAGAGCGCGGACTTCGCCTAGAACGCCCTCTTTGGCAACTGTGGGATCCCCGCCTCCAATATGGTTTAGGCCTCTTGAGAGAGCACGGGCAGCAGTACTACTACCATTCGGAGTGTTCGGTGCGTCCTTCAGCTGCTCCTTGGTAGCTTGCTCCACGAGAGCAAAGGTCTGGGCCGCTTTCTCAAGATCATCTTTGAGATCGGCAGCAAGGTCTTCTTGCATAGTCATCTCTTCACGATCATTACAGACGGTCTCCAACTCTTTCTCCCAAATTTTCTTCCAAATGGGTTGCTCGCGCTTCAGGAAGTCTTCCATCTTCTTCAGTTCCATCGTAGCCTGAGAAATATCTTTCGCAACATTCTCTAGTTGACGAGGAAGAGGGCGAACGCCACGGAGTACGACATCTTTACGAAGATCTTCCACGATATCTTGAAGATCGTCAACCTGTCCCACAAGCTTATCAGAATCTTCGTTAAGCGTCTTCTTTCCAGCATTAACGTAGGAGCGGCCAGATTCGCCCGTGATATCAGGAATAGCTGTCTTGACAGCCACACTCTTGACGGAGCTAGCTTTGCTTCGAATGATTGACATTGAGCTCTGTATGTCGGCTTCGAAGCCAGAGTATGTTTGTCGAAGGACGGCCAAGTCTCGCCGAAGACTCTGGATCTCACTTAACTGAGCTTGACTATCGACTTTGGATGGGCTGACCAGTACTCCATTTGGGCGTTGGCTTTCTACCTGTGTTAATTTTGTTGCCGAGGTTGGTGCAGCAGCTAGGCGTGCCATCTCCTTGGCAGCATCTTGTTGGCGATCTGATACTCTCTGAATAGTAACTTGTTGATCATCGACTGCTGTCTTTACACCCTCGACGATGCGTTTCAGCCCTCCTAATCCTTCATCAATGTGCCGCTTAACCTCATCTAAAACCTCAACATTGAGGACCAGTACCGAACGGTCCTTAATATCGTTTAGGTCTTCAAGTTCATGTCGAACTCCTGAGACCGGATCTTGGATATATATTTCTGGCAAGTCAACTCCGTTATTGTGCGTGTTCCACGCAAATTTTTCGATGAATGCAAGTTGAAGTCTTGCAACAGTCAAGTCTTTATATCCATCTGTGAGAACAAACTTCTTGACCTTAGTTTTGTATTGTAGAAAAATGGTTAGCTCTTTGCCTAACGGAGGTGACCGTTCAGGTGTAAACTGGCCATCTCGTACTGTAGTTGTTGGCTCTTGATGCTTTGGAGTTTCTGGAAACGGAGGTGCAAGTTTCTCTTCAGGTAAGTCATTCGATTGTACTGGGAGAGCGTCTATCGGTGGTCCTTGCAATGTTGCGCTTGGAGCATCAGGATCAGTAAGTGTGACTGGCGAAGTTTGTCCTCCGGGGTCTTCACAACTGGACTGCCATCTGGATCCGCTTCTTGAGTTGGGGGGATTATCGAGGGTGCTCCAGCCTCTTCTGATATGAGACTTGGTACTCTTGCTGTATTGACTTCAGTTGGCACGCGATTGTTAGAGTTCTGCCGCGTGTGCCGTTCCCTCTCTCGGATCTGTACGGCTCTCATAGACTCACGGGCATCATCATTTCTTCCTCTATTCGGTATCGGAGAGTTTTGCGCGGGCGGTAGCATCGGTACTCCATTCGGAGATGCTCCCAGGTGCTTCGAAATTTGGTATGCCGAGTATCGCCTCGAAGCCCTTCGCTCTAATTCTCCACCTCTCTGTAATGCTGCAAGAGCGTTCTGTTGCTTGGGCGGTGGCGGAGGTGGTGGGAAATTATCCACGCTGAGCTCCCCTTGTGACGGGCCAGGTGCCATCGCACTCTCATCCCCGTACCCTGGCGGCAGGACTGGTATGTTTTGCATAGTATTACTGGATAGTGATGACTGCTCAGACGAGAGTGAGCCTCGTGTTTCATCCCGTGCTGGTAGCCCTCTGCGATGCCCTACAGAAGCCCCGCGCGGAGGAATGCTACCATCATTCACATTATTCTGGTCTCCTCTAGTACTATCCCTGAAATTGTCCGTTAAGCCTTGGTCGAGTAGCGTCGTAAGACCGGTATTTCCACTTGCAATGCTACTGGCACTGCTATTTCTTGGTACAGCTGCCTCACCGTTTGGTACCGTGCCATCCCGTGCTTGTTTCTGTCTCAGTTTTTGCTGCTTCCGCTTCAGACCATGCAGCAGATTTATGATTATATCTCTAATGCGAGGCAAATATTTCTCAAGACTTTCGACGCTAGCTTCCTGGCTGAGTGTGGATTCGAGGATATGGCGCAAGAGCTCTGGAACATTTCCTAAGTCGGAGGTATCGACATTGATTGCTGTAAAGGCTCTGCAAGCAATATTGAACTCGTAACCTAATCGTACATAAACGTCGGAAACTTGTGCGTCTGTTGCTTGGTGGCGCGACCATTGTGTAAGGGTTTCGAGCAGCTGTTTTGTGGCTACTAAAAGATGGGTAACGCTCTTTTCAATCTGAGATAGCGGAGGGGTCGGTTGGCCATTTTGAGGTGTTGGCGGGGGCTGAAGTCCATAGATGTCAGCTATGTGAGCTATATCAAAAGCTTGAGGCCAACCTCGGTTTGAGGCTCCTAAAAGACGTTCCAACTCACATTCTGTCCTCTTCCTGACCTGCTGCCTTGTACTGATTTCGCAGAAGCAGACGACGTCCGCGGTTGAGGTACGTTTCCAGGCGACATTGATCGAGCAGGAACGTTGGGGGGAGGTCCTGGGTCAGCGATTGGACTCCGGCGCTGTATTGATCTTTGGGCTTGCATTACGGGTCGTTCGTCACCAGTGTTTAGGTCGATACAAGTGAATTAGCAGACAAGTATCGTATTGATTAGAGGTTTAGCACGTCGGAGGAGGTCACAGTCGTCAGGGACACTTGAGGTTTGAGATGGACTTGGACTGCTGATGTCTCCGGCCTGGGTTTAGACTTCGGCTCTACCCTACCTTAACCCGGCCAAGAAAACAGTTAAGCGAATGTTTCGAAATGCAGGAGAAGATGCAGTGGGGAAGAAACAATACTCGTCGTGTGCGTCCAAGCAGAAAGTGCCCATTCACCTATTTAAAGTCAATTGGCCAACATCGCGTTGAAACATTACAGATGATGTTTTGAACGAGAGACACCCCTAATTGAAATGATTATTTTTTCCCTCTCGAAGTCAACACTGAGCTTGATTTTGGTCCCCATGGTCCCGTATTTACGAGTAACGTTGAAATACAGCCTCGCACTAGTAAGGTTCTGGATGGGGCGTTTGCCTCTGATCTCTGATACGACCTTGTACGAAAGAACTACGAACTTAGTCTAAGAGAATTGTCTTTTGCATGTGCCTATGATGTACGCCCACAAGATGTACAAGAGTATGGCGTCCAGGTCCGCAGAGCACATGTGCAGCCCATGAGGGGTCTGTCTACCTAAGAAATCATTCAGTCTATGTTGCAGTAGGTGCTTTGGGTAGACAGCCTTTCCTTCTCAGGTACTTTTTTTTCTTTCATTAGACTCAATTCCATCATTGAGCAAACAGTTTTAATTACAATCTCATAAACATATACTCTTTGTTCTTTACAGTGTACTTATCGGGTTTAAGGTGATTCTGAATGCCGCTTTTGTCTTACATAAGGTAAGGCAAGGACTTAGCACGACTGACTACCGGGCCAAATTGATATCTCTGGTAGGTGGTTGCTCAATTGTAGCGTGGACACCTCGCACAAGTGTACTCATTGAATGCCGAACTTGAAGTTTCTACTTACTAACAGCGAATTGCTTTAGACCACCTATGAAAAGAAGAGGGCGTTGCTGCAACACCAATGGGGTTAGCCAAACTTTGCGCGCATTTCCTGAACTGTTCAAAGACCGGTTCTAAGTGACATACTGTGTACGTTGCGTGAGAGGACGTGCAGAAAAACAGTTGTCGTCTCATATTCCTAGATATGTGGGTAATAAAGGACATTGACAAAGAACCAACAGAGCCTTCTGGGATGTGGCTCTTTTAAATTCATGTCTAGAAAGTGGCTGAGCAAAGACAGAAAAATTTGATTCGAGGGAGGGAGTCAAAGATCAATACAGTATCCCTTGCTGCTACAGTAACTCGTAACTTCTTCGTAAAGGCCTTATCGCCGTAACCCCCCCCCCCCCCCAATGCGCTGAACTTTCTCCAGCCTGATCTCAAGAACGGGTGTCGAAGAGACAAATCTTCGTTGAAAGATCTTCTAACTACCCTATAGTGCTTCATTGATATGGGAGATCTACAATTGTGCATACCTACAAAATAGTACCATACTGGTGGTGCCCGT
This sequence comes from Pezicula neosporulosa, assembly GCA_009805495.1. Lineage (NCBI taxonomy): Eukaryota > Fungi > Ascomycota > Leotiomycetes > Helotiales > Dermateaceae > Pezicula > Pezicula neosporulosa. Next base: position 805,796 of record SELE01000002.1, read on the forward strand.
TCGACTTCCAGCTTGCTTTGCGCTCCATAATAGCTCGACCAGATTTGTTGTGCGAAACGGGTCTAGCCCGCTTTGCCGGAAGGGACGCTTGGACTTCGGCTCCGCCATAGACAGTGCGACTTGACAATTCGTCGAACGACATCAACCTCCTTCTACACCTCATCAACTTCCATTATTCTCCCTCTCTCATACCTCCGGAGGTTGATGGCCAGAGTGTGTGTATTCAGCGGCGTCCAGTCCTTCGTGTAGTCTTTCATTCCGGCACCACCGCCTTCTCTTCTGTTGTAATCTAGGGTCTGTTTGAGCTCAACGCACGAAGCTTGTTGTCATTTCGAACAGCCCAGGAACCTCCCTCTTCCGTCAATCGCACACATCCTCATCGTGTTCATCCGACCGTGGCAGACCAGTTGGAGGTCACATAATAGAGCTGGAGCAACTCTAATAGTTTCATTATTTTTTTCTCTGAGGTGAGTGAGATACTCCACGCCCGTCCCGCTCCGTTTTGACACTTGTGGGTTGGAGCTTGGAGCTTCAAATCTTCAACGTCGTCACATCGACGCAACCTTCTTGCACCTATTCATTCATATCGCGCACGAGCTAATATGATTCGATTGCTGCAGCCAGCCTTCTCCATCACGGAAGCTTGATCTCGAAAGCTTGTCACGGCCACAAATACGAATTACTCGTTGGCGCGATTTGGAGCATTCAATCGCGCTCCCATACATTCTTCAATTTGAAGGTGAGCAATATGTATATTTTCAATTGGAAGAGGATAAGGCTCTTGACCTCACCCTCGGCCACGTTTACCACATCTGTTCCTCAGTATGCGGCTACCTGACAGCCTGGTCACTGATCATCCTGACCGCTTTGCTCGCCCTTATTAGCAACTTTTGCAATCACAATGACCTTACACTAACACTTCATTCGTAGATACATACAGCCCGTTGTATTAGGTCTGTGTGTTGTAGTGGTACAGAGTTTGCACACCCACTGGACTGCGTGTCCTGAACATGGTGCAGTCGAAGAAATTTAACGACATGTCAAAAGCCAACGGTACGAACAAGTACAATAATCAACAGTCCAACATGTCATTCCAAAGAGGAGGTAATAGGAACGATGGTCGAGCGCCAAATGGTGAGTCAGGCTCCTTCCAACGGGCTGTACTATATGACTAACCTAGCAGGCAATTCACCTTCTTTCCGAACGGACAGTGCAATCTCAGCCAACCGAGGCCAGGGTGAGCGCGTACTTCAAAAATGGGTTCCTGACGCTCCGGAAGAAGTAGACAACTCTCTTGAGTCCAGTCACAATTCAAGTGGAGGTGGATGGGACCAATTTGCGGAGAATGAACGCCGTTTCGGATTGAAGACGGACTATGATGAGAACATCTACACTACCACGATTGACAAAAGCCATCCATTGTACAGGCAGAGACTTGCCGAAGCAGACAGAAAGGCCAAGGAGATTGAGCGTAGTGCAACCACTAACTCTCATGTTGCAGAGGAGCGCATTGCAGACAACTTGAAGCCTGGCAGTAACAGTAATGATGAAGAAGCCAAGTAAGTGGTCTTGAACACCTTGCGCCCTCAATTCTGACTCCTTTCAGATACAGCAGTGTCGCCCGAAATGATTTCCCCCCTCTGGGTTCGTCCAACAACAGTAACAAGTACACTCCACCAGCGCGAAGGCCTCCAACTGGACAACCAACTGTTAGTGGAGCCCCTGTTGATCCTGCAATCATATCATCACAATTAGCCCGCCCAGACAAGCCAGCTGCAGATAAACCAAAGCCTGCCCCAAAGGTATCGAAGCCAGAGGCTGCAGCATCGGCCGCCGCAGCACCAGCAGCACCAGTGGCACCTGCTGCTAAACTTCCAACTGAGACCAAGCCTGCCGCCAAGGCAACGCCCGAGGTTAAGGCTGTTCCTTCCAAGACAATTGCAGCCAACGCATCTACCTCCGCCACTCGCACTGGTTCTCCCAGTGTTCAACCTGATGGGGCCCGAAATGCGACTGCAACAGTCGAGCGCGATGTTACAAATGCTTTCAAGAAATTTGCAGGTGAACAGAGGCGAAATTTTGAGCAAGCCCGCCACACCAAGGCTAAGAATGACAAGGAGGTTAAGTTGAACGATCTCAAGAAGTTCGCTGATACCTTCAAGCTGCACACTCCAGTGCCGACCGACCTCATTGGAATCATTGCGAAGGATCCAACCAAGCAGAAAGAGATCCAGGAGAAGGCGAAGCGCAACGCAGAGGAAGCTAAAAGTAATTCAGCCGAATCTGTCAAACCCGTCCCTTCGCAGCCAGATACAAGATCTACTTCCCGTCCCACAGCTGCGAACGCTGGCTCCTCTCCTGCGGGAATGCCTAGTCGTCAGAATCAAGGTCGTGGTAATGGAGCTCCTCATCAAGGGCAATACAGCTCAAACTCTTATCGTGGTGATCGTTCGGCCCAAGGCCAACCAATGCCACAGCAGGGACATGCTACCGGCAACCTAGCCTCAAGGTTGAGGAACGGTGCTCAGCAAAAGCATGGACAACCTCTGAACCCCATTCCCCAGCCACAGTTTGTTCCCACAGGTCCCTCTATGGGCACTGACCCAAACGCTTCTCGTCGTTCCAGTGGTGTCAACAGCGCTCAGGGCGCTAGGTTGAATCCCAACAGTAATGAATTCCGCCCAAATGCCTTCGCGCCTAGTTTTACTCCCACTGGGCTCCCAAGTGCTACATCAAGTCCACTTTCGAATGGTAACACTGTCGTTGAGCAACAACCTAGAACTGATCGATCACTGCTCAAACGTAAGCCCGTGCCCAAATCCGAGAGACCAGACATCAAAGGCAAATTCAATATTTTGGAGAATGTCAAGACGATCAAACCAGCCGCAGGACAGACTTGGGATAAGAAGTTCGGTGGCCTGAGGCCGCCTTACAACACACCTCCTGTATGGAAACAGCCTACCTCGGAAGAGGACCCCAAGGCCCCGATTTTGAAGACTTATGTTACCCTTTTTGAAGAGACACCCTTCCCAGCCCAGCAGCCTATGTCGCCAATCAACCCAACCCATGCAATGCATCAAGGGCCACCGCACCAGCACCAACTGCCCGTTCACTTACAACAGCCTATCTCCCATATGCCTAGACAGTCACCGCGCCAACCACCAACTCATCCTCACCATAGTCATGGCCCTAACCCGTCCTTTAATGGGGCAGATGATCACCATCGTATGATGCCGTCACTTTCTACACAGTCTCAACAGACATATGCCTCTCCGCGACTTCAAAACGTTCCGATGGGTGCGCCATTCCCCTCGCCCATGGGTCAGCCTGCACAGATGTTCAATGGACAACAAATGATGTATCCCCCACAAATGGCCCGGCAATTCTCTCAAGGTCAGCAATTCATGCCTCAAGGAGCACATATGGCGGGACCTGGCATGATGATGCCTGGTCCTGCAAATGGTTTCATGGGACCTCAAGGTATGGCTCCAGGGCCACAGATGATGTTTTCCTCCTGGACAACAAGGCCATTTTATCCCCCCTGGTGGTGGTCCTCCTGGAATGCCAATGAATGGCTTTCCTAGTCCTGGCAGGGGCGCTCCCATGATGATGAGCCAAGGATCGCAGCAAGGTCACGGTGGCCAGCCTGTATATGGCATGAGTCCAAGCCAACAATTCGGTCAGATGGCTCCAATGTATGCAGGACAGCAGCCTGGCCAAAGTAAGTACTGCTCTCCACACTTCCAAGTTAATCGCCTGATTTGAACTTAGTGCCCATGCGTGGTTATGGTGGCCAGCAACAATTTGGAACCAGCCCTCAACAAATGCATCAATATGGGGGCCAACACCGCAATCACCAGAATGGCAACTACAACAACAAACAAAACTTTCAGCAGCATAATGGACCGCATGCTAATAATACCTCACCAAACAACCAAGTTCCGAATGGTCCCCAGGCTCGGCCGTCCGAAACTGTCGACGAAGCTAAATGAGCTACTTAGCTCTGGCATCGTAACATGACGCCGCGCCGATGTATTAGCAACATGGTATCTTCAGTTGACACACATGATATCATTTCGCCTCATCAGATATGCTTCTTACATGTCTAGAGCGCACATCAATAGCTCAATATACTTCAATCGCTAGGACTACCATCAATGGGGCTCGTGCTAGAGGTTGTCGACACCTCCTGGCTTGGCTTATTATTTGCTCAGAGGACTCTGAACGTCGGCTGACCAAGCAAGGGACCTTGATCGTTTACAAGGACGGTCTGTCATCAATGGGATTAGGCATTCGCATTCCAACTGCACCAGGCCTGGGAGGGTGGGAGGGAACCATGGCTGCTTCTCGGGTTTCGCATATTGAGACGAGGAATAATCCAAAATGGTTAAGCTGATCAGACTGGCGGACGAGACGAAGAGCAGTGATAGGATTACGGAAGAACTGGAAATAGAGAGGCAGGGTGTTCAGAAGACGCATTTTCGTCACTGTGCGTCCTGTGACATGTGGTAGCTTTTAGGTCAATAGTCATCCACCAATAACTTGTCTTTTGTCATTGCTTAAAAAGATGTGAAAAGGCATATTTTATTCTGTATTTGAAATTCATCCTTCGTCCTCAGAAAACGGTTCTAGGCCAGCAGCAGCATCTGAGGGCACTAAAAAAATTATTAAGCCAAGTGTTTTGCAACTCCAGATACTTGTCCAGGGATACGCACACTGCCTTGGAAACCACCCAAATTCTGCTAAATCAATGACCAATTCCCCGAGGTTTCCCGTGGTAACAGTAACCCCTTCTGCGCGTAACGCTTGAGCTTGGTGCGCTGCTCCGGACGGGTGGCCTCTATATGAAGCCCAGGTTTAGAGAATATCAAAAGACTGGAGCGGTACACGTACCGAGGAGAAATGATCCCCTTTGAATTGATAACCCTTTGCCAAGGCACATTGCCCTCATGATGCAGGGCTGAGCTGTCTGAAGGCAAATGCTTTAGGCACACTCCGACTTGGCGCGGTCTTTGTGCTACTCATTGTGTCAGTTAACTTTTCCTCCGCTATTCCCTTTGACGAGAGAAATAATAGTCACTCTCAAAGCACACTCAGCTTTGAGTCAAGTCTAGCTTAATGATTCGGGACAATAAATAGACCACATAGTTGGAACTTCTAAAGAGTAGTCTCATAGGCGAAGCTCTTGAAGTCGTCCACAAATATGATTATTCATCATCCATTAGGTTTTGCTAACCCAAAGCTTTGAGAAGCCACAAAATCGCGAGCAGGTCTGGGGGCTGTGATAGAAAGGGTGGCCTAACGCGTTCCAATCAGCTATTCGGGATTTCAGTGTCAGTATTGATCCTCATAAAACGTATCAGGCCACTGAGAACATGATACTCTTAGGGAGTAGCGAGCTGTGGGGAAACATTCTTGAAATGACTGATACCCTTCAAAGCAGAAAGAAAATAAAGCAAACCTTCGCAATATGACCGTACGAAGTTACTTTTCCCGGTGGAATCTCTTGTACGGCGCTGTAAACAGCGTGGAAGAATGCTTCTGCTTCATCAGTGCGTGGCATAGTTGATGGATGTGAATATTTAGGTTGACATTGACGTCGCGAACTCTCGACTTGAGGGATGATTCGCGTGGTCACGTTTCAACTATCGACGTTAAGCACACACCACTTTGGATAATCACGCCCAATGCCTAGCCTGGGAAGTACTTCGTACACGAGCCTTTCTTCGGCGCTCTTAATCAACAAACTACAGGTTTTCTTACTGCACCGTGGTTCAACAAAGCGCGCGTAGTTATTGTGGTCAGTGCAACCCGTCTTTCCTTTTTGGAGAGAATCCTAAACGGAACAAGTGCTCCACTACTTCATTGCCAGCGCACTTACTCCAACCTCTCGATTTCTTGCCAAGAAAAGTTGGCCTTCCTGGTGCCCCAGCCATCGTCTTCCCGTCCTTGGGTCTAAGTATTTACATATCTCCTATCTACAAGTTATCTTTGTTTCGGATAGCTGCATTTTGATTTTTCACGCTGATAAATAGGTAATTGCTTATATTGTAAGACGAGCTGTGACCCGTACTAAACAAAGCAAGCTTCTAGTCCTCAAAGTTATAATGCGACACATCCTATGCCTTCCGGCATCTGTACTCCTCCTCATTGCGGCACAATCCAATATCGCGGTGGCTTCAAATGACGAACAATCCGCGCTAGAATGGCCGTTCTATCTCCCACCTCATGTCAAGTATTGGCCCGAAGACCCGCCACACCGCAGGCGAGACTTAGAAGCCATCAACGAACACCTGCGCCTCGGCAGAAGCCCCGTGGGCGTAATGAAAATGAGTGATGATGAAGGCGAGAAGTTCTTCCCGGAATATTGGCAATTTGATGGAGATTTAGAGCTATCCGCGCCATCGTTGCTGCGGCCGAGAGATGTGGAGGAGGATACAATGCTGCTCAATGGTTCGATGGCAATACCCTATAGACCGCCTTTCGCTCTACATACTCTGAAGGAGTTAAGCTCTCTAGATTCAAAAAATCTAAGAGTTAGAGGCAAGGAGGCACGCAATGCGGCAGCAGCCTTAGCGGTCCTAGAGAAAAGAGACTTTCAATGCCCAACTGGGACATCAGCTTGCTCGTCAATTGGATACCCGGATAGCTGCTGTACTACTGGGGAGACTTGCTATGTCATTGAAGATACCGGCTTGGGGAGCGTAGGATGTTGCCCCTCGGGGTCCAGCTGTGGAAGTACGATAGCTTCATGTGCTGCCGGATATACGGACTGTGGGAGCGAGCTTGGTGGCGGATGTTGCATTCCAGGTTATACTTGTGCAGGAGTCGGCTGTAAGTGAAATTGGATATACATTTTAACTCATTGGCTAAATTGGTGTAGGTGTTTTAAGTTCTGTCGTAACTGTGTCAACCACTCAAACGCTAGCTACAGTTACTAGTGGGAATTCTGTCTCTACCTCTACGGTCGTCATTGTCTCAACAACGGGTACGTAGGAATTTTTGTTTTCTTTTTGCCATTTAAGAGAAACCGGATATCTCAAGACCCTAAAACTACATCTGAGTTTCTCCTTAATCTTCTACAGCACGAGTAAACTGACTTAGTTCAACTTCTAGGTGTGGTCACGATTACGCCAATTGCGAGCACAACTACAGATACGTATACAGGCCTTCAGACCACATTAGCCTGTACAAATGGCTACTCAGCTTGCCCCGTGAACCAAGGTGGTGGTTGCTGCTTGTCTGGACGGATATGTGGCTCGCTGTCTTGCCCTCTAGCTTCCGGGTCAACTTCAACTACCCATACTAGCCTCACCACTACCACAACTGAAACATCAACAGCTACAGGCTCTGGAGTGGCTCCTGTCCGCCCAACAAGTGCGACTTCCACTACATCTTCCCCCATAACCTCAACGACCGCCGCAAGCTGCCCTACGGGATTCTATGCATGTTCGGCATACTATGCAGGCGGGTGCTGCAGAACTGGAAGAGACTGCCAAACAACATCTTGTCCTGCAACGAGCTCCACGACTATCGTGAGTGCTGGGGAGACGATAGTTGTGCCTGTCGGGAGTGCAGCCTCGACAGCAACGGGCACTACTGGCTCTTGTGCTACAGGATGGTTCAGTTGCTCGGCTGATGTGGGAGGAAACTGCTGTCCCTCAGGATATTCGTGTGCGACAGATAGCTGTTCCAGCATTGGGGTTACTTCAACAGCAGTTGCTGCAAAAGAATCGACTACCAGCGCTGGAACAAAATCAAAGGCGGTTGGGAGGGTGTTGGCTTGCTTTGCAACGTTGTTGGTATTTCTTGTACATGCTTAAGCTCGTATATTCTCGAGCAATTATATCTTAATAATGAATTCTAGGATAATGCAGATATTATGTGAACGGGAAAGCAAGTCTCTAGACCAGCGATGCTTAAAGGGCCTATAGGCTATGGTCGAGATGTGATAGTAATATTAAAAATAGGAGTGAATCTAGTCAGTTCCTGTGGTGATAAATCACCCGGCTTAAAAGCGGCCCTCCTGTTTTTGATCAACCTACACATCCTCCGTACCCCTCCAAAACAATTCCGAAGAACTTCCCACGAACCCCACGTCGACACGACTCTTGCTTGCAAGCAATAAAAAGCAGCATCGGGGGAAATCTTCGATATAGCCAGCTAAATCAGTGCGACTTCAATTCCATTTCAACGAAATCTGTAAACCGAAAATAATTGCACAGCAAGAAGTGGCGCGATATTCCAGCTAGCGTTCGTACTCTTCAAGAGGAAGTCAGAAAAGCACGACCCACTTCGGAAAGGCCAGAGGAACGAGCTTCGACACATCAGCTTGGGCGGGCTATTTGAGATAAGGCGACGATGCAGGGTTCCTCACAGGCTCCGGTTCTGCGATTGAGGGGACCTGGGAATGTAAGTCAGATTCAGACGCAGGGTCAGGGCAGCCAGACTCAGACGGAAATACCCATCACGCCGACGCAGCCAGTCTTGCGCCTGAGAGGTGCATCAGTTGATGAAGAGACGGCAGAGCGAAGTGGTAGTCCTGGATCTGCGACTAGGAGGAGGATTCAGTGGGCAGAAGATGTTGTCGATAATGAAGGATTGGGTAGGAAGAAGAGCAAAGGTGCGTCCTTGTGATCCGTTACCCACTTCAAGGTTTTTCTTTTCTATACAGACACACTATATCCTTAGACGGTCTTTTTGAAAAGCTGGAGACTAATCAGGAGTAGTTTGCTGTATCTACCACGCCCCCAAAGGTATAGATGAGTCTAGCGACGAGAGCTCGAGCGATTCAGACGATAGTGACAGTGATGATGGAGACGATGGTTCTGCGAGACCAGCAAGAAAGCCAGCCCATGGACATGGCCATAACCACGATCACGACCATGGCCATGATCATGATCATGGGAAGGGGAAAGGCAAGGCAAGAGCTAGGAGTCCGAATGCGTATGAGAAGGTTCCTAAAAGTAAGGATGGCAATGCCAAAGACAAAGGTTGATCATGTCGTACTTGTGGTTAGGGAACAACTATCCAATATAGACGGCCTAGGCTAGGTTGGTTTGAAAACTACTGTATGATGAAGACGAAGAGAACAGAACTGGCGAGACTTTACTGCGTATTTCAGATATTCGGAATTTGGCGCAGGGTAGAGCATTGGCAAAATATGTCATGCAGTTGCGATTCAGAACCACTTAAGAAAGTGGCTAGGTCCAGGTTTTATTCTCTATGGATAACCTGGAATTCAATTCATACTCTCCTGTTCATGTTGTCTTCATACTTGTGCACTTATGGATTGTCTAAATTAAACATTTAAGGGCTCAACGTTCATCTTTTTCATCCTAACCTACTACCCACAACTTCCCCTGTAGTCGTTGAGGACCATGGCCCCTCGGAGCGCTAGGAGAGCACATCTTTTAATCTCAAGCACATATGATGATGCTAATCACGTAGTCCATTCGGCAAGTTGGATCAAAATTTGGATAACCCTATCAAAAGTATATAACAAGAAGTAAAACCAGGGCACAGCCTGCAGCTGACTGGCTAAATGAGCGCAGCTGCTGTAACAGAATATAAGAGGTATTCGCACATAGGAAGTTTCCACTACGAGCCACGCCCTACCGTGTTATTTGATACAGCCCAACCATATCCAAGAATGCATGCCCGCTCGGAAAACACTTTTTAACACGCTCGTTAGGTTTAGCAAGAAGCTCCGCTTGGGATGTTCTCGCATGCGCTGCTGCTCTTTCCTCCAGTGATAGAGACACCGCTCCATGTCCAGTCCGAGCATGAACCTGAACCGCAGAGAATGTAGATGTTTGTGGCGCTTGAAGAAACGGTTCCAGTAACGCTGCTCAACGTCAAGTCGGTGATCGGCACGCCAGTGGTTGGGGTTCCAGTTGGCGAGCCATTCTCATAATCCTGCTCAATGACGATTCCGTAGCTGGTGATACCTGACATGGTAATATCTTTGTATGTAACACCAGAAACAGAGCCAGTTGCGCCGCTCACGGTCTTAATTCGGACACCTAGAACGAAATTAGTGTATGTCTAGAATGAAAATGGTATTAATATGATATTGTGACGTACCATTGGCCGAGTCTGTGACAGTCGATGACTCAATAGTCACATCAGAGACTGTGTTATCGTCACGTCCGCCAACTGATCCAATAGAAAGACCGTGGCCTCCAGAGCAGGTTCCGCCAGTAAATGTGATGGAAGTTCCGGAGTTGATAGCCAGGCAGTCGTCTTGGTTTTTGATATTAGCGTTGGAGATGGTGATATCTGTGGAGGATCCAACATCGAAAGCGTCTGTGTTGTGTCCCAGCTCGTCCGTATCTCCAGCAGAATTATCAATTGTGATAGAGTCTAGCGTGAGGCCGGTGGCAGAGTTTATGGAGAAACCTTGAACTGGTGTATTGAGCACATTCAGTCCAGTGATAGATGACGTTCCAGTCAATGAGTGAGCGTAGAAAAACTTTGGCTTAGTCTTTCCACCATTGGTTCCCTCTCCATCCCACCACGCGGCGCCATTTCCGTTGATCTCGTGTCCTGAGGCTCCGGTAACGACAATGTTTTCACCAGAAAATGAAATAAGAGGACCCGACCACTCCTCGTAACCGAAGGTGGTAGTTCCCTCGAAGATAACCTTGGTGAAATTATAAGCGAGCTGTAAAGTGTGTATTGGCAAGTGTAATACATACATGAGTTCCAGTGGTCAACTTGGTCATATCAAGAGTAGTGCCAGAAGGAACAGCGATGTTGCTCAAGACAATAGTTGCACATGAGGTCTTCGACTTGCTGGCCGCAGCAGCGTCGGTGAAAGTACAGGAGGCACGCTTCTCAAGAGCAGCGGCATTCTTGAGATCAGGAGCCGGGGTAGCTACTGGCATAGGTGAAGCAGACACAAGGACTGCAGCGGTGCTAGCGACAAGCGCCAGGGATTTTGCGAAGTGAACCATTTTTGGGAAAAGAGAGAAAACAGCTTTTTGAAGAAAGATACAAGAAAGAAGGTAGTGGGTATGGTTCCTGAAAGAATGTGATAACGGTAGTAAGAACTGAGCCGATGGAGAAGAAAAAGGGAATGTTGGCGGATGAGGGCTTGGTACTTATACAGAAGTCATGAGAACTATTCGGACCAGGCCGCTGTCGCCAGGATAGAGAATGATTAGGGTCACCATCATCAATCACACGCAGTTTGCAGAGTAGGATTTCGGGCAATGGGGCCGCCATTCTGAAGTTGATTGGAATGCGGCGAAAAGCTTGTCGTGTACTTACTTCTAGCTACTCAGTGCATGCGATGCTTGAGATTGCTTGTAAAGGACTAAATGGGGCGGTACAGGCGGGGCCAAAACTTCATGAGCGTGCGGGTCCCAAAGAGGGAGATCATATAAATATAAATCATATATATGACATCCATCAACACATGGGACGAGGAAACACACGCACACGTTAGGAAAAGATCTGGTCGTCCTGGACAGGTTGTGTGGACGGAAATTCGAGTTGGCTCTATTTTTCCTATTTTTCTCAATATACTCCAAACACAAGCGACAAACGACTCAGTGAGTGAGGTTTCGAGTTTAATTAAAGTGGCCCTTAGAGTTGCGGCTCCTGGATGCCCTGCAGCCGCGAAGGAGCTTGGATCCTGGAGCTTGTGCAATGGTCGCGCGCCCTGGTAGCCTGGTAGTCCCTGGTGTGTGGCCTTGGATTCTGTGGGGTAGACTGGGTATGGATTGGTGGAACCTTGAGCCGTGCAAATAATTGTTCCTTCAATCGCACTTGGCCTTCACAACTAGCTTCAAAAGGGTCGATACTGTATGCTCCGCCTGCTATCGTCATCGCCTCCCTGCGCATCTGCCCATCATCAGTCTTCATCGGCTCGACAACGTCGTCCACTCTGTCCAGATCCGGTTATCTATGGGGCCCTATGGCGCCCTGAAGTCGGCACATCACGCTTCGTTTCTCGCGAGTCGCCTTACCAGTGGCCTGGTTGAAAGTACACTACACTACTTTCTTTGGTTGATGTTTTGGCACGGAACCTGCGGATGGTGGATGCCTCTAAGTACTGTAGCTTCTAGCTCGACCTGTGGAGTGTTGGACTCGGCAAGCACCACTCTCTGTGCCTTTTCTGGAATTGTGTTTCGTCCTTTTCGGTTGAGTGGTTGATCGGTTGATGCCGCAAAGGAAACCCCTGGGCGGGAAACACCTGGTGTGACTGCTTGGCTTATCCGTGTGCTACTGTATCAGGCAGTGCAGTTACCCGCTATTCTAGAGTACTGACATTTCGCGGATTTGACTGAAGCCACTTTTACTCTGCTAAGAGTGCGACAGCTGCAATCACCGTCGAAACTTCCAATATGCTTCCTCGACCCTTCTACAGCCGACGAAACATATGCACTTTTGATTGGCGCATGAAGTTTGCACAAATGCCCATCTCAAAAGTTAAAGCTGAAAGCCGACAGCACTTTATCCAGCACAGCGACCTCCCGGCCTATTTTCCTCTATGGGTCGCTATTTCCATCCAATCGGTACTTGGTGAGCGAGATACTGCGGTAGTGACCCTGCTTTGGTACTCTACTGTATCTTTGTACCCGGTAGTAAGTAGCTATGGAGCATTTTCTAAGAGGTGGAATTTACCATGTAAGGTATCGAGCTGTTCTGGAGAGGTCAGCGGGACAAGTCACTCACACACCATCCTCTTGCACGCCTACTGTAAGCAAGCTTTCTCGGCGATGGATCTCTCCGCAAAATTCGACGAACTTCTCAGCGCCACAAAGTTTGCCTCGGCGCTCCCTCGCTTCTACAGTAGCAAACACTATGGATGGAACAATGTATTTCAGGGCCCATGCGACCTGGAAATTTACTGGAAAGTGCCTAGTTGTCTACCCCACAACGCCCCCCTGGCGAAGATTTCAGGAACTACAGCCACGCAACTGACTCAATTTCTTTGCCATGGAAAAAAAAGTCAAGTATTACTCCGTCGTCATGTTTATATAACTTCATCTACCCCTAGTTCCTGTTTTTTTCTTTTGGCCAAGAGCTACCTCACTCTCCTTCCATTCTTTTATCTTTGCCAAAGTCTTTTTTTGGACTTCTCCATCACAATGCGTTTCTTGCTTTCTATTAGTGCTTTGGCCACGGCTGTGGTTGCCACCTCTAGAACTTCTCCTCCATCGGGCTGCTTGAGTGTCGGATCTGGCTATACTTATTCGACAGTAAGTCCTTTGAATCATTCTGAAAACAATAAAAACTCACACACATATATAGGTGTCCAAAGCTGTGGCTGCTCTGAGCACTTCTAGCACTTCATCCCAGTGTATCTTTATCGGCTCAGGAACTTACACGGAACAAGTCACCATTCCGTCTTTAGCGGGCCAACTCATTGTCTATGGTTACACGTCGGACACAAGCAGTTACACCTCAAACGTCGTCAACATTGAACACTCGTCTAGTTTGGCTTCCGGTGCTGCTGATGATGAACACACTGGCACAGTCATTAACTTGTCTGCAAACACGAAGTTCTATAATATAAACATTAAAAACACATACGGTTCGGGCTCTCAAGCCATTGCACTCTCGGCATATAACACTGGTACGTATGCACGGATACAAAGAAGATCATGTCTTCCAGCACTTACTATCCATGAATAAAACTAACTCTGTAAATTTAGAACAAGGGTACTATGGTGTCGGATTATACGGATATCAAGACACTCTTCTTTCAGAGACCGGGGACCAGGTCTATGCTAAGTGCTATATGTAAGTTTCAAGCTCTCGGAGAAATCTGACCCTTCCGGGTTCAATTACTCGTTTCTCCTGAATCATGTTTGAGTTATTCTCGACATATCTAGAATAAGTGGACTAACTCCGAGTTTCTGAACTGCAGTCAAGGTGCTGTTGACTTCATCTTTGGCCAACATGCCCGAACTTGGATAGATGGATCAACGATTGCAGTTTCAGCTGGCGGCGGATGCATTACAGCCAACGGTCGTTCTAGTTCCACTGATACCTCGTACTACGTGATTAACAAATCAACTGTCGAGGCAGCTAGTGGGGACAGTGTCAGCTCCGGCACCGTGTATCTCGGCCGCCCTTGGTCTGAATATGCACGCGTTGTCTTTCAAGAGACTTCTCTAAGCTCAATCATCAATAGTGCTGGCTGGAGCGTTTGGTCGAGCTCTGAGTCAAATACTGAGGATGTTACTTTTGGTACTTACGACAATACTGGAAGTGGGGCTACAGACTGCTGTACTGCGAGCTTCGCAACTGAGCTTTCGGCTGCTGTTACTATCTCAACCATTTTGGGAAGCACATATACTGGCTGGGTTGATACTACGTATCTTTCCTAGAGGCCAAGTGTATGAACTGGAAAAGCGAACACGACTGGGAATGCTAGGGATATTTAGGTCAATTCTTTCTGTATATATTTTTAACCCACCTTTTTGCTGATTGGGAGGAGCGAACTGGGAGCCAGGTGGGGCTTCCAAAGCAAGTGAATTTCTTTGTATATATGAAATGTTTAAATTATTGAAAAGCCACATTATTGCTGGTCATCTTAAATCCGTTGTACCTTGTATCTTCCAGTCAAGATCTATCTGCCTTAGATATTTCAAAGCACAGCTGCTGGAAGTATTTATTCTAGCTCTCGTCGCCAAGAAGCGAGGCGAGGCCGCGAAGCTTCAGCCACTTCATAGAAGGCAGCGCTCGTCTACCGTACGAAATACCTGCGTCACCGTGCTGAAGGCTGAAAGGCTGAAGGAAGCTCAGCTCCCCCTGTCGGCAATCGCCAAAATTTTGAAGCCCGGAATCGCATTTCGTCAGACCATCACCTCAGCCATCTAAGAACCTCCAGGCAGTCTCACCACATTTATCGAGACCTACCTTTACACCATGTATTCTTAGTTCACTCTCTTTCTCCCATCTTTGTTGTATCTCATCGATTTGCTTGTAAGGGAGGGAGAAGCTACATTGCCACCGGAGTTAACGCGCCTGCTTTTTCTGACATTGACGGGACTACCGGGACGATACTAAAGCCTTCCTTCGACCTCAACAACTTCCCTCTCACACAGCGCAGAACGTTGCGAATATGCTTAGAACCACAATGTACGCTGCCCGCTCTCGAGGAGCAGCGCAGCTTGCAATGCCATTACGAACGGCCCTCCGGTCTTCAACTCCGAGCTATACACCAAAAACCACTCCCCTCCGCCAATTTACCCAAAGAGCATTCACAAAAAGCTCAAATCCCTCCTCGACTGGTTTCACATTCTCATCAAATGTATCCCCTCGAGCACCTCGTCCACGAACAATCCTGCAGCGCCTGCGAGCTTCCTTACGCTCTTACTCCTCGAATCCTACTTCCCCCAACCCGACACCCAATCTTGGCTCACCGGGAGCAGCTGCCGCTGAGGAATCACTAAGTTTGGGCGCAAGGATGCGAAAATTATCAAGGGAATATGGATGGAGTGCTCTGGGTGTATATCTGATGTTGAGCGCCTTGGACTTCCCGTTTTGTTACTTGCTAGTTAGATATTTGGGTACGGATAGAATAGGTAAGTTTGGTTATTGTTCTTATCTTTCTAAGACGAAGTTGGTTGGGTTTAGCTGTCTCTGGTCCCTTGGATGAGTAAACCAATATCTCTTCAACCAGTGCGCCAGGAATCCAAGAGAAGAGCCTCGATACCTGGATTGGACCGGAATCTTCAGACTTGAAAATAAAAAGCGAGATGGAAGACCTGCGATGCGGACCTTGGAGCCGGCGAACATTTGTAGGGGAAGAATCCACAAAGGCATGGCATGGTACAGCCAATTAATTGGTTATCTAAATTCATTTGGAGACCAAATGCAAGAACGGACAGACGGAAGGTTGGAAGATGAATTTGGGGTTTCTAGCAAGTCTTAGATTTTATCTTCTTCTAGCCTGGCGACCGAGGTTCATTCACGGCCTTCGGCTTCCGAGTCAACGGTCTTGGCACTGTAAACCAAGTCAACTTCAGAATCTCAAGCTTGACAGCGGTCCTTTCGGCACTCACATACCCTCTGGTCTTTCTCATCTTCTTCTTTCCGTGTCACGGGAAGAACTCGCTGCAGGTCTCGTACTTCGTTATTGGACATTCTAAACCTAAGGAGCATCAAAAATGAATTTATGGAGCCCTATGGGAACGGTGGCAGTAATGCTAGAAATAAAACCCAGAAATTGGCTATGATGAATTCAAGGGACCAGACACACTATTCGCTTTTCTTTGCGCTAATGATGGACTCGCAAGGTCATTTTACTAACTATTTACGCAGGCGAATGGGAGGATGCGGCTGTCTCCTGGGTTAAATCCATAATTCCTGAGTCGCTTAAACAGAAATGGCACGAATGGAGAGTTTCTGTGAAAAAGGCAGAACTCGAATTCACTGGCCGTGAGAGAATTAATGACAGCTTTGAGATGGCGGGATGGGGTGTTGAGGAGGCAACCGAGAAGAACAAGAGAGATGCGAGTAAGTCACCACAAAACCTAGCGAGCTGATTGCTTCTCACAGTTAAAAATGACTTGGAATTTTACTGGGCGCCTGCTAACTCAAAACAGGCCTGGCTACGCAACTCGCATTAGCATATGCCATTCACAAATCCTTTATCTTCATTCGCGTGCCTCTTACAGCAGCAGTAACACCAAAGGTTGTCAAGATTCTACGTGGATGGGGTTGGGATATTGGAAAGCGTACCACGAAGGAGGCGAAGGCAATTAAGAGAGCCGCATTACCTCCGAAGCCAAAGAAGGGCTGAGCGGATAATTAGTTTTCATATGGCGCTGGAAGTACCTACTGTATTATAAGCCCAGCTTATTCACACTGTCCACATATATTCTAGTAGTGTGTTTTTAAGGGCATGAGGCTTTCTGTAGGAATAGAAACGGAGCGAACATTCATGGTTAATGAGCAAGTCAATACTTGATAATAAAAGCCTGAAGGAAATCATACTTCGCTGCACAGTTACAAATGTAAACTCCGCTAGTACTTTCGGGATTGGTTCCCTTTAGCACAAATTGAGGTAGTCCAAGAGTACTAAAATAGTTATCGCAAGGTCCTCATACAATCTTCCATGAGTACTAGCAGAAAGCTAGAGAGACTAGCCAATACATCTTCCCGTCGCTTAGATTCAATTCTCAATAAATAACACCTTATCAACCTCTATGCTCCGCCCCCTAAATGACACTCAATATCCATATACGTATGTACAAGAATTCCTTGCCAACCAACCCAATACTTCCACCCACGCATGATCTAACCAAAAATAACCAAAGCAAACAAAACCAAAATCCAACCCAGCCAAATGAGCAAAAACTTAAAGAGAAGTATAACAGTAATAACGATAACAACTTTAGCTGTAAATACGATCGTCTTCTTGATTATATGTCCTATCCGGACACCAGCATCTTTCATTTTGGATAGGATCCAGAGGAGGATGTAGAAGGGGGAGAGGAAGATGGTTAGGATGAGGTTGGTTTTTGTGCATGGTGGTTGTGGTGGTGGTGGTGGTGGTAGTGGGGTTTTGTTGGGCGTATTGGTTGAATTGGTTGAATTGGTTGTATTGGTTGAGTTGGTTGATTGGGGTGGGTTAGAATTAGGGCTGGGGCTGATATAGGTGGTGAGGAGGATGTGGATGGTTGTTGAGAGGAGGATGTAGAGGATTAGGAGTGCGAAGAACATGGATGGGAATTGGGGTTGAGATTGAGATTGAGTTTGGGAGATAGGGATTGGTGTTCTTTGGTTTGAAATTGGTGGGTGTTGATTAGGTGGTCGTAGATGGGTGGGTGTTCGTATTGTTTTGGGTGGGGAGATCTTATCCTTTGGCTGTAGAGTTGTTGGTTGTATGTTATGGGATTTTATTTTATTTTGTATTAGGATGTAGGGATGTAGTGAATGGTTATATGTATATGTATTCTCAAAGACGAGCTGAGCGTCTCTGTGGGTATGTACGTGTCTTAATTGGGAGAGCGCAGAGTTTTTGTGGGTTGCATAGGTAGGTAGGAGATGTGTGGTTTTCTTTGATATTCTACATCTAGGGACAATGATTTTACGTTTTGGGTTTGAGGTTTTTGAAAGGGGAAGAGAGGTGTTTGGGAGTAAGAGAATTAGCGGTATAATGGATAACAAAGAGGTTTCATTGGGAGGATCTAGACTCTGTGTCACGTCAACAAAGATACTTTTTCAACCATTGTCTGGTTATGTGAAATCTCTTTATTGTAGACATAGTGATTGATGTAAGCTCTGTTGGAGTGCAAATATATTCCGGAAAATGTAGTCCTTAATACATTGCTGTATAAGCATAGGTAAGAGTCTAAAACAACGGTTTAGCTCTGGCGTTGGCCTTCTTAATTTAGATAACTCACTCGTTTCAAGTATTTGATCTATAGGTAACTTATACAAATGTATCTTAAGCTGCAAAAATTGACATACATTATTTAACCCATCCAGAAATACGTTTAAAGAATACAGGCCCCGAACATAGACACTTCCTAACCATTATTATCCCAAGTTCAACTTATTCACAGCTTTAAACCATAACCTGCAAGCAAAGCGACCATGTCATTTACTGCCAACCACCCAATCATGCACAGAACCTCAGAGCTACCCATAACTTGTTAACCACCCAAATCCATAATTCAAACCTCCCGATAACCACAGAGCGGTAATTTTACTTCATGGTAACATCCAAGGGCGTTCCCGAAGCTCCTACTCGAGGCCATAGTGAGTTACCCAAGTAGTAAGTTGTCTTGACCAATTATACGTAAGAGAATCCGTCTGCCCTCCCAGATCCAAACCAGAAATATTTCTCACATGCGCGAGTACAGCTGCCAATAATCTGTACCATTGGTCAGGATACCAATCCATAGAAATGCTGAATCCATCTTCCGATTTCTGGAAGGTTGGTGAGAGTCGAATGTCTTTGAACGAATGGTAGATAGTGAAGATGCCGATGATAATGGTGAGGATGTAGAAAGATTTGAGGATGAGGCGTATGAGGTAGATGATCCATTTACATGTGTATAGGGCAATGTAGCATGGAGTTCCAAGAATGACAAAAATGAGTCGATTCCAAGACCTCATATCTTGCCATGAGTACCGGGCATAGATGTGGCTTAGCACGCTGATGGCGAGAATTTTCGAAAGGAGGTTGAAAGTGTCGGAATCTATGATCCAAAATAATGCATTTCTCCAACTATCTGTGGTGCAAACCCCACTGGAACAGACTAGGTTATTTCTTGGAGACGGCATGATGAGATAAGAAAAAGAGAGATGTTATGACTAGGGATTAGAAAAGGATAGAGACTTGTAGGTTTCTTTCTCTTTGTTAAACCTTTTGTTACTAAAGATTTTATGAACTGCAGGTATGTTGCTTTGTCCAAAAAGTCTTTTTAGCAAACAAAGATGCACAAAGACCTGCCCGTTTTTAGTGCAGTTTTTCTTTTGGATGTAGAGTTGCTCGCTCTCGTCAAAGGATTAGAGACACCTCGAATGCCTAAGACGTCAATCAATATATCAAGTCCAGTGGGATAATAGTTCAGTTGTGTACTTGATGTATTTCTATGCAGGTTGAGTAATAATCTAACCTTTCTAATCTTAGAATTGGTATGCGTGGTTGAAAATGCTACTTAGTTGTAAGGCGATTCATAGCTTGAACATAGGATAATCCTGTGGAGCAATATCCCGCCTTACTATGATTTTTTCCACCAACTTTGGCAGCAGCTCCATGACTGTCGTGACAGCCCATTCCAGGGTTGTTGTCATATCGACATCGGTTCCTTTATCTTGACATTTGATATCCCATTTCTTCACAACATCTTCCTTCAGCTTCCCCTCAACATCTCCATTTTCGAACATCCACTTGTGATCTTCAACATAGTTAGGCCAAACAATCTTGTCGACGTACCCAGGCGGATCCTCCCAGAAGCCTTCCAAGGTGACATATCCGCTTCGAGCTTCTCGACGAGCTTTGGCTTTTGCATAGCTGACTCTGAGGAATAGCTTTATGTCCATCTGAGGTTGAACTGTAGCCATTGACTCGGCATAAAGGAGAAAACCATCAAATATACAGAGTCGTACTGGAGCTTGCGTGTCTTTCAAAATACCATACCCTGGATGGCCAGCTTCAGTCCACTCCTTTACTCGAGCCTTCATGGCTTCGATCGTGGCATCTGGCACTGGACATTCGCCCACTGAATTTTGGTCTTGGTTTGATTCTAAGTCGGGCTGAGATGAAGTGAGTTTCTGTTTAGAGATATGATGGGCAACCCCGTGATTTGTACGGTGACTGAGAGGATTTTGACTGACAGGAAAGGTGCCATCTTTGCGGATATGCTCAAGTGACCTTACTATGTCTGGAATCGACAATGCTTCTGCACAATCCCAGTCTAGAAGACCATGTTTCTTAGGAAGCCTGAAGCACTGATCAGCCACTTAAGCTTTCGATAATCCGCCAAGGTGTCAGCGGCAACAGTGTCTGATCTCTAGAATGGCCAAGAATTGCAGGGCTGATGGAAGATCCACCTTCGAGGGCGTAAAGCACCAAGTAGAAAATGAAAAAGGAAGACGAAGAGCGAGAAAGCATGACATACTCAGTCTCAGGCCGATAGAAATCATCCTCGTGGAGCACGAAGGTGTTGGGGAAGATGTCCCTTAGCAGCCTGCTAAGGGTTGTTTTACCACTAGATGAGCAACCACTAATTCCAACAACGACAGCTTTGCGCGCGCAGTAGCCATGGTCTAGTTCTCATACATGCTCACACTGAGCAGATGAAAGTGGTGTTGATGGCCGTGGTGTTGTTCTGTTTGGGGGATCTCAGAGGGCTGAGCGAGGGTCCAAGAACAGTGGGGGGGTTCAGTAGTGGTCGTTCAGGGCAGTCACAATTATTTACTGCCAAGCACTAGAGCGACCGCTTCCAAATGGAGCTCTTGAGTTTGGGCGAGAAATGCAGCTTGCACTGACTGCAGATTTGCAGTGGCATTGGACGGCCAAG
Organism: Pezicula neosporulosa; assembly: GCA_009805495.1. Classification (NCBI taxonomy): domain Eukaryota; kingdom Fungi; phylum Ascomycota; class Leotiomycetes; order Helotiales; family Dermateaceae; genus Pezicula; species Pezicula neosporulosa. The sequence continues at coordinate 826,795 of SELE01000002.1, forward strand.
AATCTGGGGAAAAGCTCCCGTCATGAACGTGAAATTTTTCATAAAAAGCTTATGTAGAACGTGCAAAGCCACTCCGGGCGAAAAATGAAGGCATTCCCAAATGTCGACGCTGCGAACAGCAAAACACAGGCACTCCGTACTGTCCTTGGTTAGGGAAAGTGAAATTAGGGTCCAATGCAGCATAGTGCAGCCGCTCCAATGGCGGACATATGGAGCTACCCCACAAGTTTCTCGGACAAGATCGGGGTGTGTGATACGACACAAATGCAAGCATCTGCCCATTTTCTGAGCGCTGAAGACGACTCGTAACAAATCTTTTTTTTTTGTCCTCCCTTCACCTTCTCCGTCATACTTACGTCGCGATCGCAATGCTTTCCACAGCTAGAATAACAACCCGACAGGTAGCCTTCCGCAGAATTGCTGCGAGAAGTTGCAATGCCATTCGCCAGTCTTCCACATGGGACAACGTTCCCCAAGGACCCCCAGTGAGTCAATAGCTCCATGTTTATTTACCACTCACTGACCTCGCAAATAGGATGTAAGTTGTACAAATTGTAGTCCTTCCCCAGATTTAGGCAATTGCTGAGTGCACACGCGCCTCCAGGCTATTTTGGGTATGTTAGGTATCCTGTCCTAATAATTCCTGCCTTTTACTCACTACATTTAGGTATTACCGAGGCTTTCAAGGCAGACACCTTCAAGGAGAAGATCAACCTAGGTACAGTCGAGCACCCTGTCCTCTCTGTCATACGAGTGCGGCAATTGATAAGTTCCTGCAGGTGTCGGCGCATACCGTGACGACAAAGGCCAACCTTACGTCCTCCCATCCGTCAGAACCGCCGAAGACAAGGTCGTAGCTGCAAAACTCAACAAGGAGTACGCTGGAATTACCGGTGTCCCTGAGTTCACGAAGGCTGCTGCTCTTCTCGCATACGGTCCCGGGTCAAGCGCTCTTGATCGCGTGGTCATCACACAATCCATCTCTGGTACTGGTGCTCTCCGAATTGGTGGTGCATTCTTCGAGCGATTCTTCCCCTCGAAAACCATTTACATCCCAACCCCATCATGGGCAAACCACGCAGCAGTGTTCAAGGACTCAGGCCTCAAGGTCGAGAAATACAGATACTACAACAAGGACACCATTGGACTCGATTTCGAGGGTATGGTCGCAGATATCAAGGCAGCTCCAAAGGGAAGCCTTTTCTTACTCCATGCTTGCGCGCACAACCCAACTGGTGTAGACCCAACCCCAGAGCAATGGACAGAGATCAGTGATGCTGTCAAGGCTGGTGGTCACTTTGCTTTCTTCGACATGGCGTATCAGGGCTTTGCTTCTGGAAACACGGACAAGGATGCTTTCCCAGTCAGACACTTTGTTGAGCAGGGCCACAACGTTGCTCTTGCTCAATCGTTTGCCAAGAACATGGTAAATCTCTCTCTATTTTTGATATTTTCGGGGAACTGACACGATGATTCAGGGTCTGTACGGAGAGCGTGTTGGTGCTTTCTCCATTGTCTGCGCCAATGCCGACGAGAAGAAGCGTGTTGACTCACAAGTCAAGATTCTCGTACGACCTCTTTACTCGAATCCTCCAGTTCACGGTGCCCGTGTCGCTTCGGAAATTCTCAACGACCCTGCATTAAACAAGCAGTGGTTGGGCGAGGTTAAGGGAATGGCTGACCGCATAATTGAAATGAGAGCTCTGTTGAAGAAGAACCTTGAAGATCTTGGATCTAAGCATGACTGGAGTCACATCACCAGCCAGATTGGCATGTTTGCGTACACCGGTCTTACACCCGAGCAGATGGAAACTTTGGCTAAGGAGGTAAGATGCCCAATTGAGAAACGAGATTGTAATAGTGTTGCTAACATTTATAATAGCACTCGGTTTACGCAACAAAAGATGGCAGAATCTCCGTAGCAGGAATCACATCTGGAAACGTGAAGAGACTCGCAGAGGCAATTCATGCCGTAAAGCCATAAATCATGGAGACTATCACGGGATCATAGAACAGGCATAGATTGGGTTACAGCTAGAAATGAGCACTATCTGAATGGCTAGATATAGATTCCTACAATGTACTTGTACAAACTACTATTGCATTAAGCCTGAGCACGTGATATAAATGGCGCTGTTCCAGCTATCGAGCGAATGTAAACACAACAACAATACTTAAACCACTAAAATGCTGCCACCAATTGAAAATTCTGTGTTGCAGAGCAATCCTAAGTTTGCTCTGCTTCATGCAACCTTGTCTAAAAACGTACTTGACCCTTCTGGCGCAACCAAAAACCACCCCGCGCAAAAAGAACGGGAAGCTGCTGTGTCAGAAGTATATCCCCATAGCCCTTCCTCCATACATGGTTAGTCTAACCTGGTGTGATAGTCTCTCAAAGTAGCAAGAATACAGGCAGCAAAATCTTATCTCATCCGAAGCGCACTCCGCAACCTAGATCTCTCAAGCCCAACGTCATCCAAATCCAAATCCAAACCTCAGCAAAGCTCACTACCACCAGAGCTCATTGAACTAATTCTCATCCTCTCCTCTCATCTTTCCACACCCAATCTGCCTCGCACATCAAAGGCACTTCTTGAAAGCACGGAACAATGGGCTACCCTCCCAATCTACCTGCCTCAAATCAGCATGTTGGTCTCCGCCCATTTACACATACAAGCCCTAGGCTTAGCACGAATTCTCTCTCCAACGAGTAATCCATCTTTTCTGCACCGGCAGATCCCCAAACTTATACCTTCAATATGCGACCAACAGGCTGAGATCTCAAACAAGAAGTTGGAGTTGGAAAGACATCGCACAGATCTGGTCAGCATGACCACGACCCTTCTGGGATTGTATCATATGGCTATTACGTTCATAATTCATATTCTTGAGCAGAATAAACATGGAGCAATAGCAAGGAACGCCAAAATTCGCGCCGAGTACTTATCTCTATCTGCACAGAAGGAAGCAGTCGAGGCGAAGATTTTATTTGGGAAAGGCGAGAAGATGGTTTATACAGAGGAAGTTAAGGGGGCTTTGACGAATTATGTGCTGAATCTGAGGGATGGTAGAGATAGGCTCAAGGAAAAGCGAAGGATGCTGGAGAAACAGTTATGGGGCTATGGGGTTGGGAGAGAGGATGCCTTGAAGGAGAAGACTATGAGAGAGATCGCAAGAGTATACGAAGGAATGATGCGAGAAATTGAGGAGGTTGGAAGGGATGTGGAAAGATTGAGGGGGAGGTAAGGCTTTATGTTGATACTATTGATGATTTGGATGGATATCCTCCCACAGCTCCCAAAATTCTCCTTTTGAAGGTGGGCACATTGTGTCACTCGTCTTTGATTCGAGGTCGAACTCAAGGTCTATTCAAACCATGGTAAACCGGCTGCTGGATGATCCACGCAGGAAACCGGATGGTGCCCGAGCGGCCCCCAATGTAAGGCGTGCCTCCTTTCTCCACGTTCTCCTCTCAAAGATCATTGCAGTAACCGGTGCCGTATTGAGGCTACTCTCTCGGACAGTCATCCTATGAGCCGGTCTGCTTGAGTATCTTCCGACTAACACTACACGGTGTTTTCTTAGCGGTATCAAGTGCAGAAAAGCTTGTATGCACATCCTAGGATCTCTTTGACTATGATCCGAATCATTTGCCGTTCAAAAGAGGCAAGGCTCTCTTTTCAGGCATCGAATCAGGTCTTCTATTCGCTATAGGCAGAGCTATGAATGTATGTCCTTCCCGTCACCGATTGACTATCGTTTTCATGAGTTGAAGCTCAGCTCCATGAAAGCGTGGACAAAACAGCGCAGATCACTTCTTTTTTCATAGCCCTAAGCTGATATTAAATTTCTCCTGCTTTCAAAGCCAGCACTTTCTCACAATTGAATTTAGAAAGATTGAATTTAGAAAGCCATTATTAAAGCTTTCTTCTTAATTTACAGCATTGATGTTATCAGTCTAACTGGGGCAAATCGTGCTGACGCTGAGTGAGCGATAGATCACCCAATAGGCGAGACTTCCATCACATTCGTAAATGCGGCTGAGTTATGTATCGACCACCCCCGAAATCTTCAACCGCACTTTTATGAACACAATGATGCTCACTACCCGGATATTTGGTGCTGAGCCCGTAAGATGCTCCAACCAATACGGCTTGTTGCCACCCTTCCACGAATTCAAACCTTGTCCAGAAAGCTCATTGCTACATACAACTCATACCAAGGATGTCCAGGACCCCAATATCCAGTTGCATTGGGAATAGCCATGCTCAAGGTGACTGGTGCGTTGCCAACTGCGCAGGTCTTAAGGAATCCTTGACAGCAGCTTAAATAGTTAAGAACATTGTCTTCCCCGCTCTCAGCCTGGAACCCTTTGCAATGTCTCCCCAAAACTCATCCTCTCGATCTGACTAGAATGTTTCGCAACATGGTTCTAGCAAAGTTCTCATTATGGCAGGTTGTGCTCGTTACTTTGGTTGCTGCCGTAGAATGGGATGGCCCGAAACCCACAACATCTGGGTTAATAACCAGTGGCCCGGCTCCTCGGCCCACTCATGCTCCAGATTTAAGGAAACGAGATGCGTGGCCAGCAAGTTTCTGCGGGTTTGTGGGGGCTAGTTCAGGTAGTTCCTAGACTCCTGATATTCTAAGGTTTTGAGCACTGACCGGACGCAGAATTGGCCGTCAGTTGTTCTCAGCACAGCTCTTGTGTATGGAATACCGATTGGTTTGTGGTAGGATGCTGTGCTACCGCCAGTAGAGACTGTCTATTCTATACCTCTTGTATAGATGATACATCTCCATCAACGGACGCCGATGACAGTCTTGTCTTCACTTGCCGCGGAACGAAGACCTGCTATGAGAACAATTATCCTTCGAATTACAGACAATGGGCGAGTTGAATTGCCCTGTAGAGATAAAAACGCTTGCTAATGTCCTCTTAGGGTTGCGGTTATAATGCTACCTTCATTGCCCTTACCTATAGCAACATGAGCGCTGGCGCTGCTACCATTCAACAAGCCTTTATAGGCACCGCAGAATTAGCTGACGTTACAACTGTCACAACGACCGCTTTTCCCACTTCAACTAGCAATAGCGACGATAGTAAAACAAGCACCGGTATTATCGTCGGTGCAGCTATTGGCGGCGCTGCAATTCTGGTAATAGGTGCTTTGATCCTTGCCTGGCTGCTCGTCCGTCGCAAGAAGAATAACACTACGTCGGAAAACAATACAAGGTTACAACCCACGAGTCCGTCTATGAACAGCTCGGCGATGGCTCCCCAAAATATGATGGGACTCCACCATTCTTCTACCGGGTACTTTCCCAAGGATCAAAATATTCCACATTCAGGGATAGGGACAGCACATTCCCATGACAACACGCTGCACTCAGATTCCAACTGGTCACAACCTACCCAATTTGGCTCTGGAAGTCATGGATCTTACCATACTTACAGTCCTCCTAATTCTCCGCCCAGGCTACCACAATCGCCGGGCCCTCGTGAAATGGACGGGAATAACGCCGAATTGTTTGATATGGTTCGGAAACCCGTTCCAATACGTTCGGATTCGACAAATAACGCACCATCGTACGCACCCCCGTCTGTGCATTGAATATCTCAACTAGAGTTCAGGTTTGCTATGGTTAAGGAGTTTTGGGGTATTGGACAGGCATGGCATTGAGAAAAAGAACCCCCGACGATTTATGAAATAATGAGCAAAGCTAAGGGACGTCGTCCCCACTATCGGTAATTTGAATTAAGGTCCTCTAAAATAGCAGGCAGGCCTGTATCCGTAATCTAGCGCCAATCTTCTATTGATGTGGGATGAGAATAACATTACTTTAGCGAATATACGGATTGCTTAATGCTTTACAATAAAGCAAGTATTCATCTTAGTTGTACATTCTCTTATATGCTCTAAATTCCCAATTATGATCTATGATGCTCTTCTGTATTTTATTTGAAAGAAGATTACTCACTTAATTTCTCTACAGCTTTCAGTACGTCATACAAGATTTACTTTGGAGTCAACCTCTTATGTAGTCTAGAATGGTGGTTCTCTTAACAGGACCAAGCTAACTCACAATTACGGAGGAAATTTCACATTTTGGTAACTTCCAAGACAGAAGACGAAAAGCTCAACATGCGGCTTACATACTCGGTAGAACCCAACGTGATAGAATCTGCTCTAGAATATATTTATTTAATATATATAAGGAGTAGATTTAAGTAATCTACTTAATCTTAGTAACTTACTTAATCTCAATAATCTAGTTAATCTTAGTAACCTACTTAATCACCCTAATTAAAGTAATATCTTAAATACCAATTTGTACGGTAGCTTTCAAAATTTCATATGTATTTCTCTGCAGTATGAGGACTACGGCAAATCACAACAGACAGCTCTCCCACGAACACTTAAAGAATATTTATACAGAAAGAAGACTACGCTAGTCTAACAGACCAGGCTGCCAATAGAAAAGAATCATATACTCTCCACCTCTATAACCAAGCCATCAACATTGAAAAACTCATGCCTTGAATTCTAGCACAAAAGTAATAGATTAGCTACGAGCAGTCATAATGTAGAAGACGAATACATACTCAGGCACTTAGAGCCAGGAGGGCAAGCAGCTGGATTGAAAACACTGTCGATTGCCCAACCAGGAACACCATCAGTAATGATCTCAGGGCCTGGTCCTCCACACTTGCGACCCGTGATTACACCAGCTGGGACTGCGGAGCCTCCAGCAACGGAGTTGCAGCCTGCGTGGTCATTCATATAATCTACCACGGCTTGCGGACTAGCTGCTGCCGCATCTGTTAAGGGATAGGCGCAGAGTCCGTAGGTGGAGTCGGTCGGGGTGACTGGTGGGGTGCAAGAGGTTGGGAGTGCGGCCATGACGCCATTCATGGCAAGGAGGGCGGCAATGGCGAAAGATGTAATGGTGGTTGAGAACATTTTTGTGGTGGGTTTTGGTTATTGGGTAGTTATGAAGACTGTTCTTATGGTTAGTTTTGTGGAACGAGGATTTAAAATGTTAGGAGGGAGCTCTTACCTTGAGATTTGTTTGGAGTGCTTGTAAGAGATTGTAATGAAGCGTTCACAGAACTACTTTGGAGTGAATTGATGATTATATGTTGGAAGATTGATATGATGTGAAATGATGAGCTTTCCCCTCGGGATACATCTTTCTTTATATACAGATCTCCTCGTATTCAAAGTTTTATTGCCCCGATGTACAAATTATGGGGCTACCATTTACAACAAGCTTCATCAACATCTCTTATCGCTCCAATTCAGTATACGACATAGCTTCAAGAAGGTAGAGCTTCCTTCGCATACAGTACATAGCGACCGTTTAGAAAGTAAAGTTCTAACGAGGCAGCTTTCGTCGCTTGGCAAGTGTTTAGCGAGCAATAGGATGGTGGCTTAGCTTCGATAAGGGGTACTTGAAACTCGGCCATGGAAGGAAGGCTTGGAGTTTCGTACCGCATTTAACCTTAATCCATCGGTGATCCTTCAACGAACATAAGAGCTCATCTGATGTCATTGCATAATTTATAGTTATGATTATCAGCTCAATTTGAACTTTATGGGGTTTCTTGGCGAATCCTCCTCTGCTGATTACCTGCCGTTCGTATAGGTACGAACATTGGCAAAATCTGCCTGGTTGTAGATCTGGTTCCTGATAGATAGGCTATCATGATCCTTTTGCTGAACTTTGACTTTTATCGTGTTGTACGAGGTACTTTAGCTGAATCTTTTGTTATGCTGCGAAGATTTGCTTTGGAAGCTTAAATGCTGTCGTTATAATGCTCTGCATATAGATTAAAAAATTGACTTATGGTTCTTGCATTATAAGTAGAAGAGCGGAAATACCTTTTAGTTAGATAGAGGTCTTCCTAAAAAGGTGTTCCGAACCCAGGAAAAGCAATGAGAAGGAAATTCATGAAGGATCCTAGACAGTTAGCTTTTCAAATTGTGTTTCTACGGGAAAAGAATCAGGATTTGAGATATATAGAAAGCACACAACAGGTGTCAATATTTTTTTGCTCTTGAAACATTGGCTTTGGTCTATGTTAACAAGGAGCAATTAGTCGCTTATGGTAAGATGGTTCAACTCTACAGAGAGTTGAATTGCAGTTCGAATTCACCCGAGTCGATTTTGATACAAGCAAATCTGACTTTCCTTGTACTGAATGCTTATACTGAATGCTTGCACTGAATTTCTAAAACAACAAAATGTTTCTGTAATTGCAGTAGAGATACTTACCAAATCGCAAAATTAACAATTCTACAGTCCTATGTAATAACCCTATACTCTAGTATAATAGTCTTTAGATTCTACAGATTTCTACTCAAGCTATGCCTTAATTATTTTATTTTATCTTATTTTATTAGGTATTTACGTAGAGCAACATATAGTCTAGACAAAGATTATATTTGTATTCTGTATGCTATAAAGAGCATAGAGAACTCAGGATGCAAGGCCTAGTACTAACTACAACTACAGTATGTAAGCGAGCTCAAAATACTACGCGAAGATAATCACATGACTGCGCAGGTCAGCATAATTGAATAGTAAGATATCAGAGATGTAGAAGACTGGACAGGTATTTGATATTGTGGGCTCCTGACTCCCACTTATGTTATTAAAATACTCTTGGTAATAGATGGAGGGCCGCTTCCCTAAGCTTTTATCAGCTTTAAGACCGATGGTTAGCACGTCATGCTTTTGATTTGTCATAACGGCCGTTAAATGCACCAGATGCATGGAGGGGGAGGGGTAATTGTTGCACCTTTTCCCGTACCCGTACTTCCGTACCTAGGTTCATGCTTCTACCACAACTTCAATACACAATACAATAACTATTAAGAGCATCCTCCATTTCGAGTAATAACTCAATTCTTCATTTCTCCCTCATATTCATTGAAGAATCTCGTTGTTTTCAAGTTATAGATACGACAATGGCACCTGCACACCCCAAGATCATCTTTGGAACCGCTGGAATCTCAGCATTCTCCCCCGAATTGATTCAAGAAATAGATACTATCCTTCAGAAGTATAATGTGAAGGATATCGATACTGCTGCTCTCTATGTACGTTCTGCTCCTTTCAATGGTCTCTTTTCAATTGCGAGACATACACCACTGGTAAATACTGATTCCAAGCACAGCCAGAGAGTGAGGCGACCCTCGAGAAGCATGGCTGGTCGAAGAAATACACCATTCATACAAAGGCACCTGGATTCGCTCCTGGAGCTATGAGTAAAGAGGGGGTTCTTGCTGGTGCAGAGAAGAGTCTAAAGGAATTGGGTCTCGATAGTGTATGTATCAAACATGCAGAATATGAGATGTGCAACTAACCACCCTCTGTTACCAGGTCGAGACCTATTTCCTCCATGCTCCAGATCCAAATACCCCAATTACAGAAACTCTCTCCGCAATCCAAGAACTCTACGCCGCAGGGAAGTTTAAGCACGTACGTTCTCCCCACTTGTCTCTCCTGCCCTCAAACAATTCTATTATCATTATAACTTACACTGAATAATATAGTTCGGGCTCTCCAACTTTAAACCAGATGCGGTCCAAGAAATTTACGATATTCAAAAGGCAGCAGGTTCTGTCCTTCCAACTGTCTTCCAAGGAAACTATAATGCAGTATCCCGACACATTGAAAAAGATCTCTTTCCCCTCCTACACAAGTTAAAGATAGCTTTCTATGCCTACTCCCCTATCGCCGGAGGATTCCTCGTAAAAACCTCTGCCAACCTTCGAGCAGGACAAGACGAAGGAAGATTCGGACCAAACTCGCGTATTGGAGGAATGTATACAACAATGTACGGAAAGGAAAGTTTGTATGAGGGATTAGATGAATGGGAGAGTATTGCAAAGGGATTAGGAATTAGTAAGGCTGCTTTGGCCTACCGTTGGGTTACTTACAATAGCGCTCTAAAGGTGGAGAATGGGGACGGGATTATTATTGGTGCTAGTAAGAGTAGTCAGGCTGAGGAAACTTTGAAGGCTATTGGTGACGGACCGCTTGATAAGGAGACGGTGGATAAGATTGATGGGATCTGGAAGAAGGTTGAGAAGGATGCTCCTTTGGATAATTATAACAGCTATGCTGGTTTGGCACAGTAGAAAGTCCTTGGACAAGTCATCGGGGATCTTAGATCGCTAGAGAAGTCTAGAGTAAATACAACAGAAATGAGAAATTGAAGTTATGAAGTGAGAATATGATTATCAAATGTACTCCTGATATTAAGGGACTACTGCATTTGAAGTGAGGGGTGGAGGAGGATGGTGGTGCGTGGGGTGTTCTAAAAAACTGAAAATCAATTGCTTGCATTCTGTTAGAAGACTTTGTTTTCTTCCTTCCTTCCCTTTTTTTTGGTCTTTGTGCTTCGACGAATTTGATTCTCTTTTAGAGTATTAACACTCTGTCTTTGGATTATTTTAAATTTGTTTTTGACTATCTTGAGGCTTGAAGTTTTGTTTTATGTTGAATAGAGGTGTTGATGGCAAGACCTTTTTTCTTGCTTTGCTAAGCGACGTGAGCTGTTGAAGTAATTGTGGCAAAAGCCGGCCTGGAATTTCTATATTCAACACAACTATGAGAGCATACTTGAAATCACTGTCTTACACCAAAGCACCTCTTCCACCAACTCTCAACAATGCAGCCTTCTGCTCGTCACTAATGTTGACCTCCGGCAACGATTTCTCCCCCTTTCCACCAGGAGGTGTCAAGAATCCGATACCAGTGAGGTAAGCGAGGTACTTCCCCATAATCTCCTCAGAGACTCCAGCGCCAGCCGAGAGGTCCTCGCCAGTGAATTGAGCATCTGCGCGAAGCGAGGCTGCTGTGTTAACATCGTCCATTTCGGGTGCAATGGTGTCACCTGGGAGGTCTGTCGTGGCGAAGTGGTAGAGTGGCATTCTGTTAAATACATGTTAGTAATTCATTGCGAGTCTATTTAGGAGCACTTACAAAGCGTGTTGTTCATTGCTTTCTTGGGCCGCATACTCCTCGAGCTTCTTGCTCCACACTGCATACTCGACTTCTGGAACGTCGTACCCATAGGTTTGTAATGTCGCTAGATACTGACTGAAGGTTATACGGGGATGGCTGGTCACTTGTGCTACACCTAGTGGTGTCTTTGGTGGGCTTAAGGCTGCCGCAACAACAACACGCGCAACGTGGTTGACAGGCACTTGGTTGACCGTATTGGCAATTCTTGGTCTACATCCAAGTTGAATACATCCCTTGGCCATACGAATCAAGAAGTCATCGGTATTTGTCACACCAGTTGTCTTGTCACCAGTTATGTAACCGGGTCGGATAAGGGTGCCTCGGAGCCCTCGTGAACCTGCTGCTCGAACAAGATATTCGGCTACCCACTTCGATTGACCATATCCCGTTCCGAGGCCAGTAGAACTGCCACTCATATCATCATCTTCAGAGACTCCAGTACCACCATTGGCTAGAGAATCTGCAGACAGTTTGACGAAGTATGGCGTATCTAAAACGGACGTTGAAGAGACGAACGATAGATGCTTGGGAATGCCAGTCGCGCAAAGTGCGAGGATATCAAGTGTACCTTGGACGTTGGAGGGTCTGAGATTGGAGTATGGGTAAACCCAATGAACGAAAGCACCGTTATGGATGATCACGTTTACTTCTTGAGCAAGTTTGTTCCAGAATTCCTCCGATAAGCCTAGGCGTGGATCTCCTAGGTTACCTGTTACACATGTGATGCGCGATGCCCATGTAGGGTCCCAGACGCCGTACGCCTGGCAGGTTTGGGTGACACGGCTTAGTGCTGTGGTAGTATCAATGGCTCGGACGTGAGCAATAACTTTGATGGGCGGGGACTTTCTAGTAAGAAGGTCTCGCAGAATGTAAGAACCAAGGAAACCAGTTGCTCCAGTGAGTAAAACTGTAAGTGGTGTATTTGGTGTGATCTTTTCATCAGCCGAGGGGAACTTTTCTGGCAAAGTCTTAAGCAGTGTATGTGCATCTGCGGCATAATTTTCAACTGCATCATCATGTTCATTGATTGTACCATCGGCAGACGAAGATGTTCGCCTCTCAATCTCGGAAGAGAATGTTTGGAGTGTTGGATTCCGAAAGATGACACTCATGTTGATCTTTACACCGGTCCATTGTCGGTTAACCTTGAAAAGCATTTGCTGTGCAAGGATACTGTGGCCTCCAATATCGAAGAAAGAATCCTTTGGAGCAATGGTTCTCTCATCTACATTGGCAATCAGTGATCCCCAAATGGCTGCCACCTGCCTCTCGGTTTCTGTGAGATCTTCCAATTTTCCAATTGGCCTGGCTGCTGCTAGTTGTGCTGCATCAGGGAAAGGAAGTGCTGGCTTGTCTTTCTTTCCATTGGGATTCAATGGGAATTTTTCCAGAGGAATTATGACTTCGGGGATCGCATATGTGGGCAGCTTCGTCTTCAAGTACTGCTTGATATTGTCGGAAAGTGGCCAAAATCTTCGAAGTCGACCTTGCCTTGCATTCCTTCACCCGAGGTATCGTCCTTGACGTTATTCTGCTCTAGCCATCGTGCCCACTTCTGCATGTCTGGGACTATATAACTGACAAGAGTCTGTTCTTCGTCCTTATTTCTCCTTACCAACGTAACGTTATCCAACACCATCTCATGATCAGAAAGATACTTGTCGATTTCTCCAAGCTCGATTCTAAAGCCACGAATCTTCACTTGGTCATCTGCACGGCCAACACACTCAACATCCCCAGTTGGCATGTATCGACCAAGATCCCCTGATCTATACATACGATCTCTTGGGCCTTGGTAGAACTCTCTCCATGGTTGCTCTGACAGAGGCTTTGCGACTTTCTTGTCCTCCTCAACCCACTTTGCATTGTCCATGAACCAGCTGTCTACGAACTTGGTCTTGGTGAGCTCGTCACTTCCAAGATAGCCTTCTGCAAGGCCTGCAGCGCGGACATAGATTTCCCCAATCTCACCAACATCACAAACACGATTCCGATTCTCACGGTCCACAATCAAAAGTTGCACATCCTTCATACCCTTTCCAGCAGGGATAACATTTCCCATCTTTTCAAGATACTCCGGGTCTGAAACTCGGCTGGGAATCTCGAAGTAGCTTACAGCTCTTTGTGTTTCGGTAGTGCCATACATGTTAACAATGAAGACATTTGGAGCCAATCTCTGTAATGCCTTGCAATCTCTTTTGATCAAAATATCTCCAACAAAGAAGGAATGGTGCAGGGCAGGGAATTCAGCACTAGCTCCTCCAACAAGAATTTGGCCCATTGCAGGTGTAAGATGGGTGACTGTTGCGCCATGCTCTCGCATCCACTCTGCCAGCCTCTCATGCTGAATGTCATCCTTGGAAGGTACCAACAACTGAGCACCAAGGAACAGAGGTGTGAAAATATCTCTTTGAATAGGATCATGTGCGATTCCACTCAGCATGGTGAACTTATCATTCTTGGTGAGATTGAATCTTTCAGCCATCCAATCAAAATAGTATGCCAACGAATAATGTCGGCCTCTCACACCTTTGGGCCGGCCCTCAGAGCCTGAGGTAAATGACAAAGTTGGGCACGAATCTGGGCCAACGACAACACCAGGAGATTTTGCTTTTAGGGACGTTTGTCCTGAAAGAACATCCTTGCCATCGACGTTTCCTCCCACAAGAGTACCATCATCCTTCAACTCCAAACCAGGCACTGTGGTTCGTAGCTGGAGATTCTCCTTGATGAATCCACGAACCTTGTCCGTCAACTCTCCAGCCTCCCTTGTTGCCTTGTCAATAACAACAAGGGCTCTAGGCCGTGCAACATCCAGATAGATGTTTTGTCGATCTGGCGGATATGACGGGTCGATAACAGAGAATGTTGCTCCAGCCTTGAGGATACCCATAACCGTAACCACAAGATCAACGCCGCGATAACTGTACGACATGACAACTTCTCCGCGCTGAATTCCCGACTGCACCAAGTGGTGAGCTAGAATATTTGAGGCTTCATTGATTTGTCGGTAAGTAAATTCTCTCCGAGGAGATGATCCCGAGGCCGTCTCGACCACACAGAGCCTGTCGGGATGTGCCTCTGCATTTTCAGCAAAGATATCTTGAATGGCGCCACGGAATGCAGACCAGTGAAGGTCATCAGTGGGGTTTGGAAGGTCTGGTCCGGTGACAGCCATGTTCAAAGACGAAGTTGCTACCCAAATTCCTCAACTTGGGAGAAGTTGGTATGGCCAATTGAGCCCGAGAGGCTTTGAATAAGCGACCGGTAGATGCTTCGTGTAAATGCAGTCCTAATTGTAGGATGTTGGTAGGAATATGGGTTTGGAAAGACAATCTAATAGAGATGGGATGAAGAGTGGAATTGCTTCAGCCAAGGAGATCTTCTTTTTCTTGGAGCCAAATATGAAGAAAATTTTGGTTATGCAAAGAAAGAACCTGAGGATGGAGATAAGAGCTTTATAACCAAAAAGCAAACTCACAAGGCAAGGCGAGGCCGTCGAGTCACACAAACAACACACACAAGAGAGATGTTCAGTTTTCACAACTTTCAGCCTTGTTTGGCGCATTGGCCACTTAGAAATTTTGTCTCCGATGACGGCACAAACGGATTAATAGAATCTCCTTTCTTCTACACTTTAGTAGGTAGGTAAGTTACTGTACTGTCCACTACAGGCCCTGTGGCTGCCGGCTTGGCAGCATGTTAGCGAATCGTATTTTCGGCTTTTACTTGACAGATCGCCCATCCCTGGCAAAGGGGCTGACCGGGAATCTGAATGCGGTGGTGGATGGATGCCCATTCATTTACTTACAGTGCGGTAGGGTAGGGTAGCATATCCCAGCTATCTTTAGACTGTGTCCTCCTCCTCCTCCTCACCTTACTTGAAGCAAAGCTCAACAGTAGCACCTAGCTTTTTCCCCTTCCTTTTGTTCGTCGGCCTCTCTTTTTTCAACTACTGTATCTCCCTTCACTTCACTTGACTTGACGTTCACTACTACTTGGTACTCCTCACCAGCTTCTCCTCCTCTATCGTTCAATCAACCCTTATAGGGTTATCTTGATCCTTGTGCCTCGACCGCGTCATCTCGCGAAAAGGAGACTCCCTCCACTCCCAACTTCTGGCCTAACGGAGCTCTCCCTGGCACCAAACTACTGGGGCAACTTCTCCATGCCATCTTAATTGATAGGCACGCGCATCTTGCCGTCGAACACCATTTCCTCACTCAAGTCTTTCCTTCACCAGACAATGCCTGTTCAACGCAGTCTTTTTGGCAAGCCAGTGCCTCGAATGGCTCCTCGAAGAATTGCTTCTCTTCTGGGTGCTATCGCCATCTTTGGAGTCTTTACATTAATCTTCACCCTTCCAAATGGTATACCGACGGGGCCATCGTTGGGCAAGTTCACCGACCATCGTATTTCCATACCAAAACTCCCTAAGAAACTACCTTCGCCAAGTATCCTCAACCCATTCCGACAAGCAGCACATGCCCCACCCATTCAGAAGAACAGTACCAACGGAGAATCGTCGTGGCATAGCAATTGGAACTGGCTGAGTCCCTTCTCGTCATCCGTCACTCTCGATGAAAATCGGTCTTTGCTCCCACCACTCGCAGAACGACCCAATATTTATACATACTACGATCATACTTTGCCAAAAGATAAGGAACTCAAGGATGCAGAGAACGCCATCTTAGTTACATGGAGGAAGGCATGGTGGGCACAAGGCTTCAGACCAATCATCTTGAGTCCTGCTGAGGCTATGAACAACCCACTATACCATGAGTTGCAGTCGATGGAGTTGGATCCTGCATTGAAGATTGAGTTATCGAGGTGGTTGGCATGGGAAAATATGGGAACTGGGATGCTCTGCAATTATCTTTTGCTGCCGATGGGCTCGCATGAAGATCCTTTACTCTCATATCTTCGGCGAGGAGAATACCCTGGATTGACTCGGTTTGAGAAGTTAGGAAATGGTCTTTTTTCTGGTTCAAAGCCCGATATTACAGCTACTGTAAAAGCAGCCCTGGCGAATCCTGACCTCAAGCACGCAAGGGACTTAGTGGGCGCCGTGTCACCTACCAACTTCCAAGTTGATCCAGCACACAATGCCCTGGCCTTCTACGACGCGGCAACCGTAACCGAGAAGTACCCCAAAATCGCAGAGGATATTACAGGCAAAGGTGCTGCAGGCTTGATGATTCTTAACCAGCTTATGGGGGCGCATCTGCACAGTACTTGGCAGAACATGTTCTCGAACGGGATTGCAGTTCTTAAGCCTGTTCCAGATCACATGTCTGCAAGCATCGAACCCGCCCTACATCTTGCTCAATTCCTTGCTCAGTGCCCAGAGTCGCCTATGCCAGCATCTTGCCCACCGAATCTACCTAAATGCAAGCCTTGTGTCGCATCTGTCCCAATGAAGATCACCACGCCACCCAACTATCGCAATACTTCGACCGTGTACACCATCGGCACGGTCCCACATCCGTATACCATGGCGACCCTAAGTGGTTTCCGTGAGAGTATCAACATTAGTTGGATACGCCGAGAATCTGAACGTGACCCATGGCTTTCGACAATGACTAAGGAGCTTCTCGGTACTGGTATGTCCGGTGCCCCTCGGGTTGTCAAGTTTAAAGAAGCGGTAGCAAGTCCATATGGTACGGCGCATTCCCTATGGGTTACAACTGAAAAGGAAATACCTACCGATCTTGACTGGTATTTCGGGTTTGCTATCCCACGTAATGCAACCGATACTGGCAAGTCAGAGACACCAGTACCTGGACCAGAACGGAGGCCAAAGCCAACCCATGATGAGAAGGATGGACCAATTCCCAGTGAGGGGGATGTAGAGAGGGAGCGAGTACTCCTACAGAAGGCGAAACAGTTCGCATTTTTTCAGAATCACCGGAAGATCATAAAATTCAGAAGGCCGTCGAGGCTTGGAATTTGGCAGATACAGAAGCCTGGAAATTCGCAAGGGCGTTTCTAGCACGTACCAGGGTGGAGAGATTAAAGTGGGAAGAGGAAGAGAAGAAATATGCAGGTGGCGCTGGTGCCGAGAGAGGCCAGAGTCAGGGCTGGGGAAGATGGTTCGACGACTAAGAGCCGTGAAATTGAATTTGCAACTGCATAAAAGTAAAAGGTAATATATGGTTGGGCATGGTAGACGGTACGGGGAGTTCCGGGCTTGTTATATATGTTCTCTGGTTGTAAAAGTATCAGACGACAAGGACTGACTGTACGACACCTGAGAGATTCTTGCACATTCTTTCAAAGGCGCAATTTATACTGTTCTGAGAAGGAAATAAGCAAATTTAAAGTCATTGCAAAGCTTCTCTTTCCTGTCGAGGATGTTGAATCCCCGCACCATATTTTTTTCTTCGATCTCCAAGCCGTGCGCTTTTCTCACCAAACACCCATCACCCACCCCCTTCACCCACAGGTTAAACAGCAATGGTATCACCACCCATTTCACCACACATCTCCCGATTACCAACGCCATTTCGACCCTTTGCCCCATTCTTCAGATTCCCATTCTCTTTATCCCCACCAATATAACTCTCCAAGGCCTTCTGTGCAAAGCCTACCATTTTCTTGGCCAATACCACATTGCCCCTCAGAGCTTCCTCTGTGGCATCTTTCGCCTTTCCATTGCCGTTCTTCACAGCACTGTTGCGCTCCTCGAGGAGTTCTCGAATGTGCGCATTGAGGAACAGCCCCTCGAGTTGTTGAGGCGTCATGTTGGCTGCGCCGGAAATGTAACCTTTGCATGTGGGCTTGCCGCAGAAACAGTCAAAACCCTGTGCCATATCCCATTCGGTGCTGGGATAGAAGAAGGTAAGCTCGTCGCCTAGAGAAAGGCCGCGTGGGCCGGCGAGAACTGAGAGAGAGGACGTGTCGAAGATCTATTTCTCACAGCAATCCGTCAGCATATTGTTGAGTTTCTACTCGTCTTTGTTGCTTTGGGCTGTGAAGGCAGGAAATTACGCACGAGGCTCGGTTCACAAGAATGGTTGATATACACCAAATCACTGTTCAAGTTCAAATGCCTGTCTTTGCCCATTTGCACAGTAGCATAGGTGGGTTCAAAGGCCTCGGTGCATGGTGGGAAGCTCAACTTTGCGTAGAAGCCGAAGGGAGGAAGGGCGATTGTGGAGTAGGAGTTTGAGAGGTATTGCTCTTTGGATGCAAAGACTACTTTCTGGATCTTTGGGTGCGAGGGCTGTTGCCAGTCTGGAGTTAGGGGTGCCATTTCGGTGCTTTGGAAGGAGGTTTGAAGACGAGGCGCGTGTGTGTCTTGAAGAAGGAAGTTATTGTTTGGGATTTCGAAGGGCTTTATGGAATCTGGGATTCGAAGATGGCTTTGGTTGTACAAGCTTTTGATCAGAAGGTCAATGATGCAAAAATTGAAGTAGGACAGAGTTGTTGTCAATTCGTGCGACGTTCCTTTCACTGAATGAATGCCTCGCCCCAGTCGGCTAGATGGAGGGGGGGTGAGGGGTGGAAGAAGGGGAGTGGATCTGCAATGACAGGGCTAAGTATTTCTGGCTATTCTACTTTGGAACTACCGGGTGGATGTTTGGTAACATTTCTCCTGAACGCGTCTGCACAGAGATCTCACATGTTTGCCCACAAGTCTCCCACAGGCGCATCTCATGATACTGTCTGTGTCTTGTTTACAAAGCCCACAAAGCCCGTCATCTGCAGGTCATCCATGTACCTCGGGGCAGAAAAAGGGACGCGCCTAACCCTGTTCTGTGTCACCGCCGTTCAACGGTGAAGGTATTATTCCGATAGCTAAATTTGTGTATCGTCGCTTCCAGGTTGACTTCTGCACCCCATCCCATCCCATCATCCCCTTTCTCTTCGCATCGCATCTCATCTCTCAAATCGCAAGCGGCCAAGAGCGAGCTTTTACACCCACCTCCTGTACCTCCGTAAACAAGACAGGTTACAGCAGAGTAGACGAATCAACACAAGAACTGAACGTTTCATCAACCCCCACGAACTACGCCTATCAGAGTATACCGGACTGCTCGCACTACCCGTCTCTAAACTCACTAAGCTCACTAATTCGGGAGGCTTTATGACAGAATCTCGAGGATCTTATGCCGCAATCCTGCCGTACAACGAGAACGGTAATAATGAGATTGGTTTGAATGCTGCCTGTTGTTTGCCTTTACTTACGTTTCGCTCTGGTTGATGTCTCCGTCTTTACCGAAGTCTGTACCATGTAACATAACGCGCTCGCTCCTGCATTTTTTTTTGTCAATGACTACTTTCCGTGTCCTCGTTGCATTATTCTCATCGCTTTTGGCTTGCTGCTCTTGCCTTCTTTAGTCTTAAGCCATTGCTCCTGTTACCTGTACAACTGCTCAAGCCATTTCTGCAGTGCCTTCTTGGCTTCTGCCTCGTCACAGCTCCACGATCTATCCCTTCTTGTGCGGACTTCACATGGCTTGTCATATAGTACCGGAATTATCGATCAGCATTGTCATTGCCCGCTCGAATTCTCGCCATTGTCTTTAGTTCCACTAGTCCCTACAAGCGTAAGGCCAAGCAAGCCCTGAACATTACTGGTCGGCACGTGCAATCTATTGATGTTTTGGCTGGAGGAAAATCCTTGGTCTGATGCAAGAGCGGAATGCACGAGTTCTTCAAGGAACTATCATCGAAATCGACGCAACTGGATTCCAAATGCATGTACACACAATTTTCTGCTTTAGTCTTACCTCGACTTAATCACGAGCATAAGACGGTATAGAGTTCAATTCAAGTTACAATTGCATCTCTGACAACTTTCATACTATGAATGTAGCAAGTGAATTCGCCAAAGTCACTCAATTATTGTAGAGAGTTGGGTTTTCATGGACCAACCGAGATTTCAGATACCAGTAACAAATTCAACACGAAAACTCAAACCCACAAATTAGAGACAATTGAGTACATTGCATACAAAACCTTCATATTTTCGTTCCCTCTGATGGGTTGCTGCGTGGAAACGAGACCAAGCGATCATACCTCTGACATCCACTACCGAGTATGTTGCTGAGCAACCCAAAACCAAATTTCTTTCTTTTAGTGGTATGCACAGATTAGCCAAGCCATAATTTATGCATTGGAACAAAACCCCATTATTCATGAAATCAGTCAATTTCAATGAGTGGTCTATAAACTAACAAATCTATGAGCGCGTTGGCACAGAAGCCGATGTGCGTTAGTGTTATAGGGACTTGAGTTTCCTTCCTGAAGCCTAGTCACTACTGAATTATTATGCCTTAGAGTCCAAAATAATAGTCACGTAGGAGCATATTTTACTTGGGTAACTTACTTAATATAAGGAACCCTAGATCAGGCTAGTAGGCTGTGTATAACATGTTTGAGTGAGTCTCATACTAACTTATCTGCGCTCTGTCCAAATCTATATGACCTGCATCTAGGTTGGCTTAATGAATTAATTCAAAAGAGTTTAGATTGTTAATTGTGGGTACTACTGCTATAGCTCGAGTGTTCATCTTTAAGATTTACCCTACTTGTGAGACTTCCCGTCTTTACGGATTATCAAGGACCTAATCAGGCTATGGGCTTGACGCTTATCGTAACTTCTAACTCTAACGTTTCTCTCATCTTATATCCTACCTACACCCTATTTTTATCTATTGAATTTGATTTGTCACATTTTCACTTACTTGATTTCTTGTTAGAATAGAAGTGACAGTTCCTATGGTTTTCATTTAGATAGTTTAGTTTGGAGCACTAAGGTACCCTTTAGAGCGTTTTACTACCTGCTTACTTTTTTTTATTCGAATATATGGTTTCTGATCTAGGATGTAGGATATGCTTGACCGTGTGAAATCTGAATCTTTTTTACAAGTCTTGGGATTTGTTCTACTTGATGAATCTCATAATATTCATCAATATTTCCACTCCACAATCTTAAACGGTTAATGATTGATTGATTGACTTGGTTTGGGTGTCTCCAATTTCCCCTATCTATTTAAGTACTAAATTTGGGAAAAGAATTCCCTCTTCTCTTCCTTCTTATCGGCTGATGCTCGATCGTTTCTATGTGGCTTGATTTTTATTCAGGTTTATTATTTTACGGATTCTAAGTGAAATTCAATGTGGTTTTTCTTGTGAGGAATCATCTTACTGAGTAGTGTAGGCAAGCAAAAATGGTATCCGAAGTCAACACTCAACTACGTATCATGTTTAGAGCTTGCATACGCCGATAGTTTCCACCTGATCATGATGGATCACAAGTTTTCAGATCTTGAATAGATATTGTGGTTTTTAATGGCCTTCTTTGAATACATAATATACACCAATCCTACAAGATTCTCGTATCATGACAATATTTTCGCTGGCTTCCCTGGTGCTGGCTGCTCGGCCATGAATCCTTCTTCAACCTCAGCACCTTCAGCATCCTCCCCAAGTTCCATATCTGACTCTCCATCTAAACCTTCATCGAATCTCTTCACCTCCTCTGCCACCATCTCGCTAGTGACGACCTGCCCATCTGATCCCAAGAGCACTTCCTCCACAGGTCCCAATCCCGCAACTTCCCTCTGAGCTCTAAATCTCTCCTTGACAGCATCCGTCTGCATGATCCTCCACCTCAATTTCCATCCTCCCATTCCCAACTCCTTTATCCTCTGTGCCTTATCGCCTAACAGATAGTTGTCCAATCCACCACACTTGTCCACCGTCCTCAGCACCCTCGTGGTAACCCTAAGGCGAAGTTTCCGGTCTAGCGCAGCACTGTACAACCATTTTCTCTGAACGTTGGGACGCCAGTGTCTCCGGGTCTTGACTTCGTTCTTCTTAGATACTATGTTACCGAAACGAATCTTTGAACCGCCGTATAGACCGAAGTTAGATTGCTTGTACCATTGTGAGGGTCCGTAGGGATATGGTGGAATAGCAGAGTGTTCGTGGGCGAGACGTTGTTTGGTAGATTTTGCAAGCAGAGTGCGTGTTGTTGTGAAGGCGCGCAGGCAGGTGAGGAATGGGTGAGTGGATGGCGTGAAGAGAGGCATTGCTGCGGGAAAGGGCTCAAGGAGCCAATTGGAGGGGAGGCTATTCGAGGAACTGGGGATATTGGTACCCGTAGACCACAGATATTTCGAGGTGATTCCTACAGCCAAGGAGATTCACGGCGTCCAGCTATAAATCGGCTTTCATAGACATCGTTGATGAAGCTCTGGACAATTTCTCGAGCACCAATACCCCTGCACGGTCACGGCTGATCAATAATGCGATAGACACGTGACTGTAACGACACTTTTTTCCATCTTGGACGCTTACATCTTCATCTACGAGAAGTCAACCTGAAAACCTGATCGGCTTGTAACAGTGACGAAAGGAGCCCCAGAATTTTCCAGTCTTAGTCTATGGACGAGGTCTGAACTCGGAAGTCAAAAGATATACGTGCTTCATAAGCATCTTCTACTGACGGACTAAACCGTGCAAGGCATGAGCCATGGACTGTGCCACCATGCACCTTTCGTACATTACAATACCTGGATTTTTCAATTACAATTCCAAAAAAGAAGAAATATTACATTGGAATCTCCGGAATTTCAAAGAAATCTCCTGCCTCTCGCTGCAAGATACAGTACCACATTCTTAGCGGAATATTATCGTATGGCAGATATCAATGCTGACCAACAAAAAAACAAGCAATGTTTTGCACAGCGGCGACCAATAGAAAATTCGGGATCGTAGTAACGCAGTGATCATGACGATATTCATTGTTTGGGTGGTTTCTGAACTCAGAAACTTAGAAGAAACACGGGAGTTTTGAGTCCGGAGGCTGACACTTCCCGTATCAGGTTTCGCCTAATGAGGAGATTATGAGACGACTGCTTCTATGGAGAACTGGTGGTGAACCCACGAACCCGTACAGCAGTGTATCGTAGATCAAAGAGGTTGCAATGGACAGTGTCTTGCGAACGAACTGTGTTGCATTGCTCTATCGTAGATCGTCTGATTTGTCAAGTGCTCGCATCAGTCTCCATGCTTCGTCCGCCATCCAGTGTAGCAGTCTTAGGCTCGAGCTTCTGTTCTTTGTAATTTATTTAATTCGCTGTGGTATGCTTTGTACCGGTAGGAAGGCACTGTGTCAAATAAGCAAGGTATCAAGCTGTGACCTCACGTGCCTTCCTGAAACGCCGAGCTAGTATCAATTGTCAAATGTTGTCAAAAGTATTTGTATTTGACCTACTTCCATTCTTCTATATCTACGAACCCCTCCGTCATCTGCCCCTCTTGTCGCTTTTTTACCACAGGACAGGGAAGTTTCGAAGGCACATATATCGACCGATAGCGACTGGACGCTCGCTCGATACACAATATGGCCATCAAACTTGGAGGAGACAAGGCCGCGCCTGGAGCCAGCGCCTTCCTAGAAGGGTCTGAGGGAATACAAAAGAAGGAACCATTACAACATATCATGAGAACCAATGTCAAGTCGTTGCTATGGTGTTAGTCTCTTCCCAATTGTCCTAGCCTTGAAAGCAATTCTAAGATTGAAGCTAGGTTCCTACGCATTGTTCACCTGTATCATGTGGGGGTATGATGGTCTTGCAGGAAGCGTAATTACTCCTAGGATAGTTTTCCCAATTATTATACATAAGCTTACCGCTTCAGATCGTCCTTGCAATCGCACAATTTCGACAGGACTATGGCACAGAATTCCAAGGGCAATTCGTTATTCCTGCAATATGGCAACTTGCCTTTGGCGGTGGATCCCTCATTGGACTCGTTGGAGGTGGAGCTGTGACAGCAGTGGCTGCAAAGAAATACGGAAGACAAGTCTGTATACTAACAGCATACAGTAAGAAATTCGGGTCCAGTATTTCTTTACAAAGTCTGACAATGCATAGTTTTCAGTATAGTTGGAGTTTTCCTGCAGTGGTTCTCCCCGGGAAATCTTCCTATGTTTTTCGGTGGAAAGGTTCTCACAGGCCTGCCACTGGGTATTTTCATCACAATTGCACCAACCTACTGTTCTGAAATTGCACCAATGGAACTTCGAGGAGCGGTGACCGCCGGGGTAAACTGGTCCATCGTCTTGGGTCAATGCTTAGCCTACGTGGTTATGCGACAAACTCAATACTCAACCGGAGCAGGTGCTTATCGGACTATCTTTGGAGTGCAATGGATATTCGCTGCTTTCGGTTTGGCCGTACTACCGTTCTTCCCAGAGTCGCCTTATCATCTCGTCGCTCAAGGTAGACTCGTAAAGG
The DNA here is from genome assembly GCA_009805495.1 of Pezicula neosporulosa. Classification (NCBI taxonomy): domain Eukaryota; kingdom Fungi; phylum Ascomycota; class Leotiomycetes; order Helotiales; family Dermateaceae; genus Pezicula; species Pezicula neosporulosa. The sequence goes on from SELE01000002.1 coordinate 851,088, forward strand.
CTAGAATCAATATCGGGAAACTATACAACAGCAATGTGGATGCTGAGAGAATGCTTTTGACGATTCAGACTGATCTTGAGAACAAAAACCGGGTCTTGAAGGCAGCTTCCTTTAAAGACTGCTTTAAAGGGACTAATAAACAACGTACACTTATTGCAATGAGTTCGTTCTTTGTCCAGGCATTTTCCGGGATAAACTGGATCATAGGGCACGGCTCTCAATTTCCCAAGTGGCTTCTAATACATGCTAATTATTCGTTACAGATACATGGCATACTTCCTCCAACTTGGTGGAATGTCGGACGCTCGAGCATTTGACGTTACAGTGGGACTCTCATTCTTGATGCTTTTTGGGAATATGTTCGGCTGGGTATTTATTGAGAGATTTGGTCGTCGTGGAACGGCACTTAATGGTATGCTTTGATTTTGATATTCTTATTCTGTGCCACATTTCTGACGACAACAACAGGTGCTATTATACTCTCTGCTTCGTTGATGATGATCGGCATTGTATCGGTCATCCCATCTCCTTCAGCAATTTGGGTGCAAGTAATATTCATGGCCATCTGTAAGTGCACTGGAACTTGCCACATGCCATGTATCTCAATGTGCGGTTTTGTTTGTGGGCTATAGCCGCTAATTTTGTCTTATTAGGGTCTTTCACTTACCAATCGACCCTTGGTGCTGTAGCCTGGCCCATCACTACTGAAGTATCTACTTCCTCATTGAGAGGTCACACGCAGTCGCTAGCAACTATGACCAATGGTATTGCAGGAGCAATCTCAACAGTTTTCTTACCTTTTGCCATAAACCCCGATCAAGGCAACCTTGGCGGTCGAATCGCCTTCATCTTCGGCGGCGTTCTTACGCTCTGCTGTGGGCTCATCTGGGCTTACTATCCCGAGACAAAAGGACGTACATTCGGTGAGATTGATAGGCTATTTGAGATGGGTGTGAAGCCGAGATATTTCAAGAGGACGATTTTAGCGCCTGTTGAAGAGAAGGAGGATGACAAGGTCTCCGCGGCGGAGTAATTACGACAAGTTATTATAGGTAATCATACGATATTAGAGGCTGAAAATACTAAATAGTAAATAATGATATTTTCTGATATTAATATAGCAATCTTGCTCACAATTCACCGCGTTCCGAGCGAAGTCGACTGACTCATCGGAGACAACTCCTTACCAAGGATACAGAAGTCAGGTTCTTCCCCGCTTGCCCACATAATGCAAGTACAAGGGTAGCAATCAAGACGATCTACAATCTCCTGCAGCTCGATTCAGGGAAATGCAAGTATTCGGAGAAAAACATATTCACGTGTTGATGTAAGCGACGGCTACGCACCTACCCGTTACCCAGATTTCGAGTTTACCAAACCCATAGTATTCGTGGAGAGCGTACATTGCAGTGCGTTTTGCATGATCAGGTGGGATGTCAGCATCATCGTGTGCAGCAGCGCGCAGGTTACTGGCAGAGGATGCAGCGGGTACTGATTGGAGGCTTGCAAGAAGTTCTATATCGGAGGACAAACACTGATCCTGTTCACCTATCTACCTGCTTGTCTTGATCCACATATCTTTACCAAAGCTTTTCAGTAATATGATACTATGGAAGATACTTAAGTCAGTTATGCATGCATTAATTAACGCCCCCAGAGTTTAGGAGCTATTTCACCGTAATAATTTGAGGTGTAGTTAGCGTCTTGGCTCATGAGTTGCAGTGTTGTAGCTGTGTAAGGTACCTAGTTCACAACGTTATTTGTGTATGATTATGTAAGTGATTCATATCAATCTAGTAAATGTTATTACTTGACAATGACTTCGTTCTGTCGGTTAATGAGGCAGCTTCGCTTCGTACAGTGTTGTTCTTCTACTTGGCAACTTAAAAGATGTAATTGAGGTGTTCTCGGGCTGCGTAAGCAAGAGTAAGAGTGGGTTGAAGTTTCCTTTAGCTAAAGGCAATCAAAATTCTCGATTCAGATCCATTACCTTTTCGATACAAATTCTATTGTTATTAAACTACTACCAAAACTTTCATTAGCTTGTCTTGTTGTGATGCTGCAAAAGTCTTGAGAATTGATCTGCTGGCTTTTTTAAACGAGCCAAACAACCATATTGACTTCTAGATGTAAGAAAGTTCTAACGATGCTTTTATTAAGTCTCCTAAATGGTGGTCAGTGACAAGAGCGCGAAAGAGGAAGGAGAGGTTAGGGGGGTGGCAGCTAAGCGAGCAATTATGGTATTCATGACAACTACAACCCTCTTTCCTCAAACATTTTTCTTCTCAGCTTCCAGCTTTATCAACATAGACATACGTTATGAGTATCGGCTTTTGTTCTTCATCCTTTGAATACTTTTAATCCGAGTGACGGCTAGCTTGGAAATGTCCTCCGGGAAACAACAGAACGATGGCGGATCGAAAAGAGACAAAGGAAAGAGACGTGAGGATGAGGTTGAGAACACGCAGCAGACGAAGCCCCCAGCTCTCCCTTCTCAAGGTCCACTTCATGTCGACTCTTCAAATCGAAGTCTGTTCGCACCAAATATAATGCCTCGGTGTCGTTCACCAGGCTGGCGCGAGCGATTGAACATAAATCCTGCAGGGCCATTTGCCTACGGAAACGTGCAAGCAAATACGAAGAGCCTAGGGGAAAACTCTCGGGGCAGAGGGGAAGCAGATACGAAACCGGAAAGCATCAATCCAAACTTCGAACAACTTGGGCCAGCGAAAAGAAAAAGAGCAACATCCAAAGCAAAGAACGACACTAGTAAAACCTCCGCGTCTACAAGCAATTCAACTTCGAAACGGCATAAAAAAACTCCTAGTGATGAGATACCTCAGGATGGTAACTCTTTGCAACACAGTAACGTACAGAAGAATGAAGCCGCTTCGCTAGCGGTAGAGCGTTCTTTGGACACCGCTACAGCTCTCCTAGAGTTGTCGAGGCTTCAACCACCTTCTTCACTAGCTTCAGTTCATGTTCCGGAGGAACACGGTATAGGCTCCACAGAGCAGGCAAAAAGTCAACCGAATTCTTCAATTCCAACTCGTCTACCGGAAAATTCCACTCTAGCTTCTTCACAGCAACTAAGGCATCAAGAACCAGACTCTTCGTTAGCATCCATTATCCTTCCGGAGGATCGCACTCCAGCTTCCTCAGAGCAGCTAAACCCCATCTCATCACCTCCAGCTCAAACACTTCCAAAACGCCCAGAACCTCCCAATCAAGCTGAGAGTAGGACTTCAATTTCGGATCGTGCTCACTTTCCGCGTAGAGGATCTCAACAGTGGGATACAGTCCGTTCCCATCGTGCTTCAACTCAAGACGATTCCATATCTCGAGTGCCCGGAGGAGTTCGATCATCACCATTTGGCGTGTCTTCTAGCCATGCTCCAGCTCGAGATGGTTTTAGAAACCTAGGACCATATAGAGTCTCAACGCATCGTGATCCAACTCGATATAATTCCGAGGGCCCAGAGCTTCGACGACACCAGCCACGACGTGGTTTCTCTTCTAACCATACATCGTCTCGATTTGTTACACAGCGCCTAGGTCCGTATGCCGTCTCTCCACCCCATTCTGAGCGCCCAGAGCTTCGACGACACCAGCCACGAGATGGTTCGTTTCGTTTTGTTACACAGCGCCTGGGCCCATATGCCGTTTCTCCACCCTATTCTGAGCGCAGAGAGCCTCGACAACATCATTTAGCAGGTAATAACTCTTCGCGTCGTCCTCCTATCGCCCAATCTGAGCGACGGGAGCCTCGAGAACAATCAGGTAGAGCCATCCAACGTCGTTTTTCCAACCAACCAAATATTAGGTCCCCAAAGTCTTGACAATAATCACCTAGCAATTCTCATCCGCTGAATAAATTCCTATTGGTCAACTCCTGGACGCTATCCAAAGTCAAAGTACAGACAGTGAACGATGAATCGAGGCTAATTTTCGGCAAGCAAATAATATCAAGAAAGCGAAGAATGGGGTAGAAAAGAGTGAAGATAGGATAATACGGAGATTGGTTAAGCAAAACAGTTTTGCGCAAGGACGACGAGGCTGTATTCTACTGATGGCACGGTAAATTCGCTCTTTTGTGTGATTGGGATAGCTAGGCTGATAGAAATATACCTCTATAAACCCCAGAACTTAGGAATATGACTGAGTTTGATGAGGAGCAATAGAGGAGCCCGTGATAAGAAATTAGACAAACATGCATTCTCAAGGTTTGTTAAAACTCACCTGCTTATTAATGAGTTTTTCTTCAGCTACAGCATGACTACCAAGTCATCGGAAATCAGAGAAGCTTGAGTTAGGATATGTACATGTATTTATATCACTATGACTGTTGGGTTAAGCTCACTTCGTAGTTAAACTCTGCCGAATATATCTCCTCGATCGACGACGTGACATGCTATCCTCTGTATATTATACATGCCATCACTTAACGCCCCCTCCGCTATTCAGACTATTTCCTAGAGTAAGAATAGTAGATCTCGTAGTCAAGGAGAACCAGCTGCTCTAAGATCTGCTTTCTCTCGTGGATAGTTGCAACTGGCTTGGTGAGAAGCCAAGATACAGTATGCAACACCAAAAACACGCATTGCCGTCGACCTTATGGGCTGTTATCTTGAGGTACCTTAGATTGAGATGCGTTGTTTCGTGGATTGTGGGCTGCTAGGACATGAGCATCGCCGAATTGAGGCCAAGATCGCAGCCGAAGATGAGAATAGCGCTGCGTCGACATCATCTTGGCTTGGTGGAGCCTTTGCTCTTATCTCATATGATCAACGTTGCACCGTGATAGATGTACTGTCCAATTCCATAGGCATAGAGTGAGAGGCTTTGATCGAATCATTAATCGTCTCTGTGGAAAGCTCCTTTGCAGCGGGTGTATTGCTGGGAAGTTCTCCGGTGCTCTTAATATCCGACGAGCCGCTCACCGGAGACTGTCCTGCTGAAGCTTCCACTAAAGGTACGACAGGTACTGGTTTTCTCTTTGGTGCTTCGAGTAAAAGCTGGCGAGAAGTTTCACTGGCGTCATGGGGGATAATGAGGATTCTAAATCGGCGAGCTTCCAATTTCTGCACCTTCTTGGCCTTCTTGTCTTTCTTATCCTTCTTATCACTTGTGTCCTCGGTAGTAGTCGTCTCTATTTCGCCGCTAAGTTTTGGTAGCTCTAACCACGCATTAAAACCTCTGGGATGAAAGGTCTCCTCATTCCATCGTCTTAAAATGGTCCGGATCTGTCCGTCGTGCATAAGCTCTTTCCTTACATTGTTAACCACAGCCTTTCGGTGAAGTGGCCTCGCTGCGTAATAGCCAGCTACTGGGCCAAACACAAGCAAGCCAGCGGTTGATATGGTGCCAACTGTGACTCCGGTACTCCACGCGACCCAATCCGAAGCAAATGTGATTTTGGCTGCATCCACAATCTCGTTTGTGAATAGGTGCCATTGATCATGTGTGATGCCATATTTGTAGAGGCGCTCATCGAATGGAAAACCCGACGAGAGCGCGTCTTCCTTTGTCGCTACTACGAAGCGATTCCCAGATGTAGAGGACATTGACTGTGCTGGAGATGTAACACTTTCAAAATAGACTGGTGGCTGACTCTCAGGGCTTGTAGATTCTTCATTAATTCTTGATTGAAAGCGTGTAAGTATATGAATATTTCTGGTAAATGGCTAGGTATGAACCTACCTCGTGACACTGTCATTTGCTGGATACTGATCTAACTTCCTCATAGAGCTATTGCTACCGCGATAGCCCATACTAGTTGATAGACGCTTCAGAGTATCGTTCATCGTGAATTTTCTTCTTTTTCGGTGCTATGTGTTCTGATGGTAAAGGATATGTCGTAGCTACACTTCTAAAAGTAAATGTGTTCGGAAAGAAAAGAGGAAATGGGTTGAAGAAGAGAGTAAATGGACCAAGCTACGGGCGTGTGCATCTTGAATTTACGTGAAAGGCGCGAAGCCTGTCGTGCTTGGGGGGCCTTGATCGACGGGATTTTTGGCCATTTTGGGTGATTTCAGGCACGTAATCATTGAAGTCAGCATTCAAATTTGCTACCGGCTGGAGGTCCTGGTAGCGAGCGCTGTGAATCCCGCCACAATTGCTGCAGAGGCTGTAAATACTCTACTAATTCTCGACTCCCATTCGTTCCTTCGTAAGGTCCATGTTTGCTCCCCACACCCACGCCGCACCAAGACCTGCGATCTTCCATGCTGACTGACGATCTTGCTATTTCCTCGTCGACATTTCTCCGTACAGTAGATAATGTACTAAAGATTCCATCCTGGCCCGAAGTGATTTGGTGAAGGATTCGAGGAATTCTCACGAAGGACAACTACGGTACATAGTGTTTGCGTGCTCTCAGACAAGTTGGTAGGTAGATGGCGACAAGATAATTCTAGGTGGCCGTCTCCAATAAGAAAGATTGGAGAAAAGGGAGGAAGGCCTGTGCTGAGAATATAAGCATCTGACAACCCTTGACAAGCTTTAAGCGAATATCGCCTAAGCCCCTTTTCAATTGGGGCTGACTCTCTTCACACTCCACCAGCTGCTCCACCAGCTGCTTACCTTATCGAACTGCACACTTCACCACTTCGTGCTTCTAGAGGTCTTCATTGGCTCGTTCGTACGACTTACGGTACTGTACCCGTCAGACGTGGAACTGCATGTTTGGTATATCAGCCCTATGATAAACACCCACGAGCATCAGCCATTAAGGCTTGGGCGCCTCTCGTGTGCGCGTAGGTGCCCTAAATAGGTAATAGGCACGTAATTCTAAATCATCATCTCTGCGATACTAGGTATTACTTTGGACTCTTATAATATCCTACTCATAAGTGAAAAATACGTAGAACAGACCCTGTAGCTATATGCAGTACTGTAGCAGCACAGATCGTAAGACTCGTAACAGTAAAATGAAGTAGCTTCCAAGTAAGCCGCTTGTATTTCTTAAATGCGTAATTGCAACGATAGTCGTGCAGATATTACAGCCCTGATTGGCGGCTGAAGGGATCTGTGACTGCTGTTAAGATCTTGCGTTGGTGGGTATTTGATAGCTTAATTCGACTTAAATGGCACATGGCTATGATGTCTCCCAGGAAGGCTCAGTAGTTGCTTCGCCTTCTTGTTTACCACAATACACGAAGCTACCGATATTCCCTGCTCTTTTGTGGGTCACCTCTTCAAAAATTGTCAGAAACTTTACTGGTATATAGTAGACTTGATTTCCAGCTTTGTCTCTTCTTCATACCTTTCTTCATCTCGAACTTCACCCGCAGATACACTTATTCTTTTTCTTTTGTAACCAAGTCAACCAAAACTATGTCTCCCACAACAGCTTCAGCGACTGCTACTACCTCAGCAACCACTTCGAGTTCGTCTGCCAGTTGCGTTACTGGTATACCAGATAAGAATGGTTGGGTTCCACCCGAAGATTGCAACGCCATCTATCTCTACCATCCATCCTTTGCCTGGGCCTTAATATTTGCTTGTCTATTTGGGATAGTTACTGTAGTCCATATCATCCAAGCTTTCTGGTCCAAAAAGGTAAGCAACTACCAAATTTCTCCATCAAACGTTTGAGCTGATGTCCGTGTTAGACCTTCTGTTGGGTGATAATCATGGGAGCTCTTTGGGAAACTGGTTCTTTCACGCTCCGCACCTACTCAACGAAGCATCAACAGAATACTACGATATATACAGTTTCATTCCTCTTGGTCCTTTTAGCACCACTGCGTAAGTCAGATATCCTAATGTTCAAAACATCGTACTGTAGTACAACAGCGTAGCTAATAACAAAGTTAGTTATAAATGCTTTCGATTATATGATCCTTGGTCGTATGGTATACTTTTATCTGCCAGATAAGAAACTCTTCATCCGCGCCACGAAATTCTCCAGCGTTTTTGTTTGGCTCGACATCCTGGCTTTCCTCGTTCAACTCGGTGGAGGAATGATTGTTTCAGGAACAAATGTCGCACCTAAAACCATGCAACTTGGGATTCACATATATATGGGTTAGGAAATATCATTCTGTTTGGTCACAACTATTCTAATGTTACTTTTTGCAGGTGGTATTGGACTCCAGCAGTTTTTCATTCTCTTGTTTCTCGGTCTAGTCATTGCCTTTCATCGAAGGATGATAACTTTGAAGGCCCAAGGCGCTTATGTCAAGCCCGGTTGGTTTCGAATGTTGTGTACTCTCTACGTGTCACTTGCTTTGATAACTGTATGACCAAATTATGATTCTGCTCTTCCTCATTCAAGAAAGCTAACAAATAAATAGGGCCGCATTATTTACCGCTTAACCGAGTATGCTCGCGGCGAATCTCCTAGTAACCCTCTACCTTATCATGAGTTTTACTTCTACGTCCTTGATGCCACTCCTGTAAGTCTTAAATTCTCCCAGAAAATTTGCCTCTCCTTGGCTTAATTTACTCATTGTCTCTGTACAATGTCTAAATCCCTCACCATATATCTAGAAAGAGCAAACTAACTTTGATTTTTAACAACAGATGTTCCTCGCCATTCTCATCATGTGCATTACACATCCTGGCCACGTTTTCGTTGGGCCAGACTCCGAGTTTCCAAGGCTTAGTCGCAAGGAGAAGAAGGCTGCGAAGCGAGCAGAGAAGTTGGCGAAGAAATTGGGCAAGGATCATGAGAAGTTGTTGGATTCACATAGTGCCGGGTATGAGTTTGGGGACCTGGAGGAGGGTCGGAGTAGTGCTGCCACACCTCTTCCGCCTTCAGCACAGCATGGGCAATATGGGCAGTATGTAAATGTTGGTCAAGGCGAGGAGCAGCAAACAGGCTATGGGGAGAATTATGGGTATGGTGGTTTGCAGCCAAGTCCAGTACCAAGCCCGCTTCCTAGCCCACGAGTCGCTATTAGTCATTATTAGACTGACGGAGCTTGCTATTTGTTTCACTGAGGCGAATTGGCGTTTGAATGAATGGGTTCCCTTCCTGATTGACCAGGTAGTATATGTGCTTCAGAAAAAATACAGTACGGACCGATATTTATATCCCTTTATGGGAATCATGAGTATGGATTTATTATGCGAAGTAGAACTAAATAAGTACAGAAATAGATTAACTTAACACAAAAAAGCCAAACCAATGCAAAACAACGCTGGCTGCTGCCCGGGCAGTCTTCAAAACTCCCAACACCGTCCAATGCAGTCATTAATTCAACTTCTTCCAAATCCGCCTTCAACACCCCTAACGAATTCACTCACCTCAAACGCCAATCGCCTAGCAGACTTTTCATCAAGTCTCTGACCCTCCATTACTCGCACAACAATAGCCGCACAATCTTTCCTCAGCTCCACACCAGTCATGCCATCAAATTCTTCTTTATCTCGAGTCTTCTTCACATAAACTGTCAAATCAGGACCAACAATGCCACGCCACAGGGTAGCCATCCATTGCCAGTGGTCAACGGGCGCGTAGGAATCATTGATCGGTATACGGAGGGCAAATTGGTCTGAAGTTGTAAGTGAGAAGCCTTCTGGAAGCAAGGCTACTGGCAGGATTTTGATAGGATCTGAAGCGGAGCGTTTTGTGAGGCCAGGTTCGTTAGGCGGCGGAGAAAGGGCAGTAGTAATATGTTTGAGGATAGCTTGGGACTTTTTGTGCCATTTTGATATTGTGGACAGGTAATCAACGAAAGGGTCATTTTCTTCTTTCGTAGCTGTAGATTCATCCCCGATTTCTTTCATTTCTGTATCGGGGTCTTGAACTTGTGTAATATTTGGAGAGGAAACAGGAGCAGTCCATGTCTTCACGGCAAGACCGGCTTCTTTATTTAAAGCATCGTTGAGGAATGCTCCAATTTCTGATACAAGAGCATTGTCTGATCCTTCAACAGCAATAATGGCGCCACGAACTTCATGTGCCGGACTGGTTGGACCTGGTGGAGGCAAGGGGCCTGATATTTTTGAGAGAACCTTAACTTTATTAAGATATGGAATCGTCATCACCATTGCTTCCACACTTCGGGCTTGGCTCTCACGACTCTCTGCGCGCAACTCAGGTCTTATTGTTGTGACAGGAGTCGAACTCGAAAGCTGCGTTTGCAAAGGTGGAAGACGGAGTGATTCATCAAAAGTGTTGGCACGGGTTGGATATTGGTGCCGTGGTTGGTGAAAAACTGGGGACTGTGGAGGAGGTGGCCCCATTGTTGAACGAGGAGGGAATGGTCCTTGGCCTGGAAACTGCTGTGGTGCTCTATATCCTGTTGCGGACATTGGCGGCCCATTCCGTGAGAAAGGCTGTGTAGCAGAATAAGAGATTGGTGAGGGCGAGGGATAAGCCCTTTGGGGGCCGTCGTTGAAACGACGACGCTTTTGATCTGGAGATATATCCATAGGCTCATCCCGTTCACGAAGAGTTTGCAAAGGCTGTGGTGGGGCGTATTGACCACGGCGGTGTGTTTGTACGTGAGAAGGGGCCGTTCGAGGTGTGTCCATTCTACTATCTTGAGACGAATATCGAGACATCTCGTCCGTCCGTGATGAATTAGGTGTGAAAGGGGGTAGTAGGCGGTCGTTTCGAGGGTCTGCTGGTCCAAACGATGGTGTGAACGGGGTCATAGGCGTACTTGGTGTAGAGATATAACGGCCGTTACACTTCGGACAACGTATTGGATCGTCAGAGGAGGAGGATGAAAGTGGCTTGATTCCGTTTGGCTTGCCTGCTCGTCGAGGTTGATATCTATATCCTGGATACTGTCTCTGGTGCCGCTGCTTTTCTTCCTGTTACTCAAGAATTAGTACATAATGATTAAAAAATAATTGAATCTCCTCACACACCTCTGCAAGCCTCTTCCAGTCGTTTTTGATCTCAGGCGGTGTTTCTCTCCACTTTTCACCGATAATCTTTGATATCTCTGGATTTGCAAGTCCGGGATGTTGAGCGACGACCTGGGCCTGATAATGTTGACGATAGAGGATAAAGGCTATAAAGGGCTATTAGCATCCAAATACAATCAAAGACAGCCACCGCCGTCAACAAAGAGGATATAACGCCAGGGCTTGCAAATATCACGAACAGGAAAAGACGGTATTTGAAAGGGAGAGAAGACCACGCACCGTTTCGAGGCCGTGGAATCTTCGGGTCTGGTTGACAAAGGCACACCTGCTCTCTGGAATCAGAAGTTCGTGGGCCACTTGTGCTCGCGCTGTTGAGAGCAAGATCTCCTATGCGTGGGTGGTTTGCACTTTCGGTATCGATAGACGCTGCTCGCTTTCTTGTCAAACGGAAAGGCGGAGATTGGGAGTCTGGCGTCGGTGGCTCTGAATCCTTCTCTGGATGAAGCGGCCTCAGAGAATCACGCCGACTAGATTCTGTTGAATTGCTTACTGGTGATCGAGGAATATCTGAGATCGATGATGCTCCAGCTCCGCGAGGATCTGTCATGATGATCTCGTTGAAGTAACTGGCGTGGATTCTCTGAAGACTTCTGGAAAGCCAGTTTCCTGGGAGAGGAGCATACAAGACTGGAATTGGAAAAGGAAGTCAATGGGCTTCTTGTTGATCGAATTCTTTGTATGCAACGCCCATTGATGAGCAGGAAAACAATGAGTTTGCCGGTCACTGACCCTATAACCATGAGGCGGTTGTGCCATTATTGCAGGTGCTCAACAAAGGTCTCGGGAGAAGGCCTTTAGTGTTGCAGCTGTTTCGGGTGAAGACAAAGAAACTCTGGATCTCCTACCGCACGCGGCCATGCTGAAAGGCACTAAGGCGATTGCAACGAGGTTCAGTTCTGCTTAGTAACTGACTTACCATGGGAACGCTGAAGGATGGCTGACATTGGCCAGACGAGATAGCTAAGAGACTGAGGAATGTAGGCAAACAGATACACCGACCCTTGGACCCAAGCGAGATGTTCGCTAGTCACGTTTCTATCCTAGCTCCCATTCTGAGACCTGCAAACAAAAATACCCATGACGCCCCCCACAACGAACGCGCCCTACTTTTTGGAGGAACCACAAGCCTTTAACCATCCATGCTCCCGATTTATGATATGAACCCATTAAGACCGTTGTCCGTGTCGCTCTTCACGATTGCTGCACTCCGCCGAGCGTCGATGAGTAAATCCTCGCACTCACCCACATCCACCACATCGATCTGGTTGCGACCGCTTACTCGCGCAAGAATGCTGGATGGTGCGAGGAGCTGCAGTGCATATCTCAGACTAATTCGGGAACCATGCTCAGCAATCTTGTCCAGCGCAGCTTCAGTAATCGCAAGGCCTTCCACGGTAACTCGGATGCGAATGATCCTCTTGATCTCGTCTGCTTCATAGGCATTGGTAGGGATGATAAGTAGCCGAGCCAGGAGATCGGGGGGGATCCCGTGGGCGGAAACCAAGTCTTCGGTACCACGGATTGTGCACATGCCACGGTTTGAAGCTAGAATCACAATGGGCGAGATGGTTGATTCAAGTGCGCGATTGAGGTATGTAAAGCATTCAATGTCGAGCATGTGAACCTACACATTGTCAGTCCGTAATTGTCAAGGATCGTAAGATAGTGGAAGATAGATACCTCATCGATGAATAGGACACCGGGCACAAGCTCTGCAACACCTTGATCGATATATTTGTTAACGACCTTGTTGATTTCCTCCCGTAATTTGTCTGTAATTTCGGTCATCTTTGGTTTCATCAACTGGCCCATCATGCTCATAATGTCCTGTCCTCCTTGTGGCCTGGAATTTGCAATATCGAGATCATGCAATGTAACATCTTGAACAATTTCCTTCTTCTTGTGCACATCACCCTTCGGTATTGGTACGTATTCCTCAGCTTCTAAGTCAAACTCGGTGGCATATGCGTCTGATCTTCCCACACGTTTGCAGGCACCAGTATTCGCTTCGATATAGATGACATCGCCAACAGTGACTCTCTCCTTCTGTATAGCTTCATATATGCTCGGATCCAACCGTAGCTTTTTCTGGCCTTTTGCGCTCTTCAGGCCAATTAGCAGTGTACTGATTGTCTTTCCGTAACTTCCCAATGGATTCTCTGCCTCCTCCGGTGTCAACTCGGTAACCTCTCCTTCATAGACCTCCTTCGTTTCTCGCACTTTTAGACCGATGGCCCGCCGGAAGTTCTCCTTTAAAGCTTCTGTCTTCTTGACTTCCGCAGAGTATATTTCGCTCCCAACAATAGGGCAAAATGGTACCTTGGTCCCTAACTCTTGACTAATTGCTTGTGCTAAAGCCGTCTTTCCAGTGCCAGGACCGCCAGCCAGTAAGACAGCACGACCAGCCATCTTCTGCGCCCGAATTAAGTCGACAACAACACCACAAGCCTATGTGACATGAGATGTTAGCTTTCGGACGGAATATTGAATTACGCAGGGTCCTACCTCACGAGCTGCCACTTGACCGACGAAACCGCCAGCTTGTCTCTCCGCAATACCATCTGGTCGAAGTCCAAGTCCCTTGATATGTGTATGTGCTGCAGTTCGATTGTCGCGGGCATTGCCCTTTACTTCGCTGATCTGAACCATGACGATACCAGTTGATGTTGAAAAGAGAAAAAACGGAAGAAATGTTGACAATGTGATCCGGAACCTTTCAGTGATCTATATCAATGGAGAACTTGTAATGTTCATTTTTGTAGCGATGCGACCAACCTCACAGAAAAGCGAACGCGATCAGAGACGGGAGCTTGCTTGCTTAAATTTAGCGCGTGTGCCAAGGCTTAAATAAGGCTGAGCGAGGCTGCGCAAAATTCCAAGTTTCTCTCAAGTCACGTGGTTACCGTGGCAGAGGAAATTGTTGTCGCTTTTCTAGCCAAGAAATTGTAAAGGGACCACAGATATTAGGAGGTTCACACAGGAAATAATTAGACCCAAGGGTTGAATCGGTCAATCATCATGATTTGATTAGCACGCTACTACTTTTTCTAGTCTTACACAGGCAGGCAGGAGCATCCATTTTCAGCTTCCTTCAAAAATTCGTGGTTCACCCTGTCTTGTAAGTGCAAACGTGAAAGTATGGCAAGATACGCTCTACGTATTAAGGGCGCATTCAAAAGTGTATGCATGCTTTCTTAGTGCAGATCAGGCCTCGCCGCATTGTGATAGCAAAAGAATCAAAGAAAGGGTTGAAAGGGGTTCGAAAAAAGATCAGTGCATCAGCCTATTTTCCTTCCCAAACGCCTGCCAGTCCTGAGTAGAGTGATCGAAAAGCGACCCAGTCATTACTGTCATGCATGTCAAGTCGAAATTATCGAGCAAATGAGAGCATGAGCATGTCAAACAGGGTCAGATCAATGCAATGCAGGCAGTCGAGAAAGTCAACAAGATCCAGGAGTTTGCCATCATTGTTGTATGTCAAGTCGTAGCTTGTCGTTTTGATCAAGATACCCAAGTGTGAACTGCAAGAGCGGATTGGAGTATGAAAACGAAAACCAGCGAGCAAGAAATATCGTCAAGTGCAAGCAAGCATGTCATGTTGGTCCATAGACGGAATCGAAGTCATGGTCTCAAAAGCGCTGATCAACCAAAATTATGAGCAAGTCATGCAAACCATGCAGTCAAGAGTGCGTCGAGATATCCGGGGAGGGGGTAGATACGCGCTTCACGAGGTACCAGGCGGTTTTGATGTATCACCCTGTGGCTGACCTGCTTGTTGTTGTTGGGCCATAGCCGAATACCACAAAGCCAAATACGCTTGATAACCACCATCTGTATCAACGTTAGTCAAGTTGTTGTTTTGTTCAAGAAAGCTGATACTCACATGCTGCATAAGGGTCACTTGGGTCCGCTTGAGGGGCGGCTTGGGTTGGGGGTTGCGAGTGTTGTCCTTGGTTTTGATAAGGTTGCGAGTAGCCACGGTCTCCATAATCATTCTGCGTTGCACGATTACGGTTGTTGCCGCCACTACCACCACCACCACCATTCTTTGCTTGCTACATAACAATCAGTATATCATCAGATCACATGCCTGGAAGGAACTCACTACAGCTTCTACTTTGTCTTCAATAGCCCGCTTCGCTGCGGCAATTGCATCACGAGAGCCTACCAGACCAATTTCACGCTCAACCTCTCCTGGCCCTGATGAAGGAGACACGTTAATCTTGCAACCAGTTGTGCTTTGCATTTCCTTGATGGTCTCTCCACCCTTTCCGATGATCATACCAACAGCTTCCGACGGAACATAGATTGAATCGTTGCTTTTGTCCCCACCTCCCTGTGCTCCACCATAACCTGAGTCTCGTCCAGAGTCTCTTTGTGCGGCAGGACGTTCTTTACCTCCTTGGTTCTTGCTATCACTCTCCACAATTTCCATGATGAGATCCTTCGCTCGAGCGGCAGCTTCACGGGAGCCGATTAGGTTAACAGGTCGAAGTCCATTCACACTCTTTTGTTCACCAACAATGTTAACATGACAGCCACTTCGTTCTTGAAGATCTCTGATTGTTTCACCACCACGTCCAATGATGAGACCCACTGTCCTATCTGGTACCATAATCTGCATGCTATCCTCACCATCTCTCAAGGCCGGTTGGTGCGAGGAACCACGTGCAGATGGCGGGGCATCACGTGTGGATCGCTCTACAACAGGACGAGCACTACTACTCATTCCACTATCGTCAATGATACGATTTATCTCTGCCTTTGCTGCAGTCCGTTGTTGGCGAGTTCCAGTGATCTTGCATTGTCTGTAAGGTCCAGTCTCATCAGGGCCCGTAATAAACTGAACTCGACATCCCGTCTCTGTTTCAACACGTCTTAAATTCTCTCCTTGGCGACCAATGATCAAGCCTACAAGATTGGACTCAATATTGATAGATTCAACGTTGTCATCTCCACCGCGTAGAGGTGAACGATCGCGCGTACCATAGCCAGGCGCACCACGAGCAGGAGAGAAAGCTCCTGGTGGTCCTCGACCTCTTGGTCCAGGAGAGAAGGATCGCTCTCGATAATCTCGGCCAGAAGGGGCGGGGCGATCACCTCGTCGCTCATCACGATATGGGTTGAAGTTGTCACGAAAGTTTTCGCGACGTTGTGGTGACCGAGATCGAGATCTTGAACTTCTGTAAGGACGTCCACCAGCAAGTCGAGGATCCGTAGCACCGTATGATGTCGGTCTTTCATATGAGACTCCTTTCTCAGCTGCAATTGCCTTTGCCTTCGCGATCGCGTCTGCAATGCTGACAGTACCAGAATTGACAGGTTTGATACTACTAAGATCGACGCTTCCCGAATGTGTAGGTTGTGGTAAGTTGTATGCGCCAGGGTTGCTGTATGGGTTTTGGGTTGGGACTTGGGGTTGAGCAGGTTGGTACGTTGGTTGCTGTTGGGTCTGAGCAGATGCAGCATTTGGGCGTTGCGCAGCTGTGAAGCCGTCAGCTTCAGACATGCTTTGGAACTCGGGAGATGTATCTTACCTAAAGCTGCCAGTATGGATGTGATGCTAGGTTGTTCAGCCATGGTTGCGCCCTTCTGTTCCACGCTTGACTGGGTATGGGCCAGAGACGAAGCTCAGTGAGAGCACTTTGAAATTCTAAAGCTCCAGTACAGATAATATCCTCGCTGTCGAGTCGTCGAGGTTGTATTGTTCGTCTTTCGTGGGAAAGCTTTGTCGCTCAGAAGTTGCATGCGATGCAGAATCGACGCGCATTGATTTTCTCCGAAAAGATGCCAAGGACGCTAACTAAAATAGTGGATCTCTATATCACGTGTCGAGGAGCCGGTGGGGGATCAAGCGATCAAGGCCAACGACATGCCTTCCTCAGACAACTACCACCAGCGGAAGAAGTTGCTTGTTACAGCGTTACAACTTCAGCAAACTTACATTGTCGGTTTTATCTAAGTCTCTACAATACTAGTCAGGCATAAATAGCTCTATGCTATCGTTAAATCGCATTTACTTGTACATGATAGCTACACTGCTCCTCAAAAGGCTCTTGCCTCTAGTAGTCTCTGTATCCTGTCCACCGTCCTTAGTCTAGGAGGGAAGTTTTTATACAGCCACTTCTGTTCCGAATGAATTTACTGTAGCTGTGGAAACTGCCTGCCTACAATGGCTGGGATTTATGAACTATGCTTCAGTTGTGTCCTTTTTCATCTCACAGCCTCTAAATGGTAGTTATTAGTTCCATGTTGGTTGTTTTAAGATGAAGTCGCTTAGCCCTTTACTGTGGGAAACACTAGTAAATGTAATTCTGCAAGTTAATAGTCATGTCAAAATCAATTGTTATGGTAATTTCTATCGCTGGGACCATACAAACTGGTTTTCTTTTTCCAGACACAGGTGCAGCTTTCATTTCAAAGTCAGAAATTCAACAAAGCCCAGCCATAAGGAGCTGCAGGTCCAGTGCGGTTAACTTACAATATTTGCATGGACTGTGACACCCCTTTACAGTGTGAATCGTGTGATGGTGTTAAGTAATGCTCAACCGTCTGTGTATCCTCAAAGACTTGAACGGTCTAATATGGATCTACATTGGATGATTCAATCCAAGCTAGTAGCTTCAAATGAGACCACACCTTTGGTGCAATAACTCTCAATCATATCTCTCCCTGTTCCTTGTTTGCCTGGCCCCTAGTTTAAATCATTGAAAAGTAATTCCACCGCTTAGCTTTCTGCGCGAAACGTGCCTGCCAGAGGTTTCTTTTGGCACACTAGTGTCACCGCCTTGCTTTGAGGAAGGCGTAAGTAAATACGCTACGATCGCGTCCGGAATTCATCTACAAATTCCAAAGTTGTCAACATTGCCTTGGAAACAGGAAGACCCCGATTTTGGTTATGGTTGGCATGATCAAAGACTTCAACAATGGCGTACCGGATGAGCAACGTAAGTATTCCCGTATTGACTGTATTCCGCCGCACAAGTTCCTCCTTCCCGTCTCCGTCTTGCAGTCTCTCTCGGTCAACGAGCTTGCGACAGCTTATTTTCGACACCACAATCTATCTTCTTCAAAGAATTGTTGCTCATATTACCAGGTCTCCCAGGACGATCTATCTGGCCGCGAAAGGGCTGGACAGGAAGTATCTGCATCATCTACGTATCGAGATCAGGATCAACAGCCCCACAGCCTCTCTGATACTCAGGCAAACACGTAAGTCCGAATATCCTCAAATCTGATATACAGAAGCTAAGACAAGAAGTCTCGGCCACATTTACCTTGTCCACAGTTCTCGTAGGCGAGCAAGAAGTTTTGGCAGCAGTAAGTAACGAGCAGCAGCAGAGTATTGACCTTGGTCTGTCGTCGCAAACAATCGAAGCGCCCTTGAGACCAGGCGCAGAACCGACTCGGATTCCTATACTTGCATTCTGCATTCTACACCTATTACAATATCCGCAGCCATTTGCCTGCACGACTTTCTGGGCACAGCCATTCTGTTTCTTCCCAATATTAATCCCGATGGTGGACCAAGAGATGCTGAGCCGCCTAGGTATAATGTCTCTGATACCCAAGAAGTTCTACGCGGTGAGTGCTCTTCTTCATCTGGTCGTAGTTATGTGACATCCCACACCTGAAGATCCATTTGTATTTGGGTTACTCTTCCCAGCCGCAGCGGACTCGTTATTGATGTAAACAGGGCTTTGACAACGAGATGTTCTCCCGATCGGCTCGATTATTTCCAGAAGAGACACCACTGAAGTGCAGATACGCAATTAATGGTACAGAGGCTAGCTTCCAACTATGGAAACATCGGAAAGGCGGGGCGTGGCTAAGAATGGTAGAATCATGGAACGATCTTTCTGGTAAGTTTATCATTAATTAAGCCTGCTAAATTTCTAACCGTCGCCAGATTATATCCGCAACAAGCATGAAGAACGTAATGCTTCGCCTGATCTTGAAAAGATTGCTACGCTATTCTACAGCGGTCTTGCCATCGACGATGCAGCCATTGCCAGAACAACCCCCAATCCTGCAAAATTTAGAACAACATACACACCGATGAGTGGGAGAAGACCGTAGGATCTGTGCTGCTAGACGACACGATGTGCCCTTTCCTCCAGCAGCTCATCATAAATTCCGAGTTGGAAGACGCTGCAGTCAAAAACCATCACTACAAAGGGGTAGCTGTTCACCGTGTCCCGGAATACGACAAATACAGAGAAAGATTGGATGAAGAAGAAGGAGTCGCAGCTTTAGGCGCAGATTTAACAAAGAACACCAAGTTTATTCTTCTACACGTGAACGATTCGCCTCAGGCCATAGAAACATCTACTATTGAGCAGCAAGCTCCTGGCGAGACGCGATATACAGGAGTTACTCACAAGGCAGAAGACTTAGCTACGGAAGCTCGAGATAACGAGACTACGATTCCGGCTATCAAGAAATCGAAATCTGCTAAGAAGAGACATAGGAAGAGTGTCAAGGCTCTTTTCCCTCAGCCTGTTATCTCCCCCGGGGAAAATACCACGAAGTCCTCGGGCGGTGACAAGGCTACGGCAATAGATGAGGAGATGGGAGTGCAAAGTCCCAATACAGATACAACGAAGTCTATCAACAAGAGATCCAAATCTCTTTCAGAAGCTAAGGGCAGTACAGACGTGGCCAATGAGGATGACATGGCGGACACAACCATTTGTTTCAAGACTGATGAGCCCCCTCTCTTCCTTTCACAAGAACGAGAACGTCGCGCTAGTCTTAAAGAGCAACGTGTTAATTCTGTGAATTTCTTGCGGAATCGCGCAACATCTCGCGCTTCAAGTGGTGGACAGCCTACTGTCCAGAGTCAGTTGGAACAACCAGGTAATGTCGTCGAAGCAGCACCCATTGGAGTTGGAAAGCAAACTACTGGTGCTGATCCGACATCTACGGAGTGAGTATCAACCTGACCCATTGGTTATGTTTAAGTAACTCATAATCAATTTAGATCGTTGAGCACTGCAGCTCCGGATGTTCAAGCAAAGGACCCTCACCACGGAAACTTTGAAAAGGATTCATTAGGGGCGACTCAAGAAGACGATATCACCTCAGCAAATGACGATGGTACCTGGAGCTTGGTCGTTTCCAAATCGAAAAGCGCAAACAGACCTAAAGCATCATCAGGACGGCGGCCTGTGGTGGCCCAGAAAACCCAAAAGGTACGTGACTTGACAAAATACTGAAATGTATTCTAACTAAGAGAACAGAAATCTCAGTCTACGAGTGCTACTCTACCGGACGACAAGAACCAAGTTTTGAAGCCTTCTGCGATGCCAGCCCATTCGAAATCCACACAGGCGGGGAGGAAATTCAATCCCGAAGACTACTATCCTCCGATCGGCTCCACTTCAGCGAAGAGAGTAGCTCAACCTCAACCGGCTAAGCCAAAGACACCCCAGTCTTCAACTATCAAAGTTTCACCGAAGGCGTTGAATGAGAAGAGTTTAATAGCTGTTGCTAACGCTGAGGAATCGGTGAAACTACTATCTCTGGCCTCCGAAGAATTATCTGAAAACCTCCAGAAACGTGAATCTCGAAGCTCCTTCAAGAATGTTTCTCTCCTACACCAGAGATTGGATTGATCAACGCCCATGAACCTAAGACAAAACCAACAATTGTAATCGATCGACAACAAAGCCCAACTCGGCATGTAACAGAAGAGCGCAAAGAGATATCTGGGATCAATGAAAACACTTCCATAGAGCTTTTCGACACTCACGAAAATAGCTCATCTACAACCACTGCCTCACAAAGCACTGTCACCGGCGACATCTCCTGGAGCAACTTGGAATATCCTACTAAAATCCCTCGAAAGCATAGGCCTTCTTTAAGCTTCAACTTGCCCAGAGAGGTCCATGGCCGGCCTCGCGCAAGTTCTTTGAGCGGCGCCGGAAGTACTACCACTATTCAAGGAATTTCTAGACTTGATAATGAAGACATCGAGTCTCAATTTCCAGATTCAAGGACTAATGCGGACATCACAACGCCTGCAACCTTTGTCAAGCAATTCTTGGAAATCGATGCTCTAGCTCAGCAGTCTACTCCTTCAATCCAATCTAGTACCAATGACGAGGGGGGAAAACTTGCCCAGATTAACCCATCTGATTTTAAACATTCTGTAAGTGCTATATTTTCACCCATGAAATTATGTCAAATAACTCGGAAATTGATCTCTCGGATGGAATTTTGGATCCTTATAGACATGCAGTTGAATTGAACTAACTTCGAATAGCTTGAACTTAAAGCTGAAGCAGCTCCTCGGACTGACCAAAGCCCTGTTTCTGTTACCAATCCACTTGACACCAGAGCTCAGCAACATCCGAACCCTGAAGCACCTGTATTTCAGTGCATAGGTTATGATGCTGACCCAGATAACGATACAGCTATGCGATTAAATGTACCTGGAAACGATCCATCGATCATTGCAATTGGAGCTGTCGTTGGAAGAGCAGGCCCTTTAACAGTTCATGGCCATCCAACCAAAAATATGAGCGGCAGCGTTTCTGTTCCATTCGCTAGTGCTACGCCTCTTGTATCTGATGAGAGAAGCAATCCACCACAGCATACACCTCAACGTGACCAAGGATCTGCTCAACAAGATCATATTATCCAACAACAGCCACCCGTGCAGGACCTTGAATGCCAGATAATCCAGAATATAAGACAAGGTCCTCCAGTTCCACCTATACCTGGTCATCACTTTCCTTACTCTCCACACGATAATCGCCAACGCTCTTCTAGATATGAGCAAATAAATGACGTTCCTCAAGGGAAATTTTATCAGCGCTTCCCATTGCCAGGCCCTCTACCCGGTGTGTACAGTCCTGGTGGTTACCCACTTGTAGTTAGCGCCCCTGGCATTGAGACAGAGTTTTCCTCGACAATGTGTACGATCGGATGGTGACCGAGGATCTTTTCGGAAGGCTGGTCATAGTGATAATCATGGAAATCGACCCGGAGATTATGGTGCTGGTGTTCATGGCTCCCGTGAAACACATCTTGCAGACGTCAAGAGATCTACAGCTGTTAGGTCTGAAGAACAAACAACCAAGACTGGCATTAATTCAGCACCTGGAAGAAGAGGAGACAAAAGCGGTAATGAAATATCCGGTGGTCAAGCGTCTGGAGCTCGAATTTCTGGTGAGAAAAAGTTGACCAAATCTCCCAAGAAGAAACAAAGCAACGAAGACAGTGCGACTAAAAGCAAGTCTCCAACAAAGCGCGGCAACGACAATACAGGTGGATTTAATGAGAATGACTGCGCATATTGTCATAAGAAGCTCTCTGCAGACGATGACCTTAACTTTGTATGCTTAGGCTGTACTGCCCGTAGCCAACTTCGATATTGCACAAATGCTTGCCGTTTGATTCACAGCAGAGCTCATGCATCTAATTGTGGAACTGGCTTCTACCCTCTGGTCCGATCGCAAGATGATCTTACTGAAAAGCAAAAAGCTCTGCCATCACCAATCAACACTGTGGGCACCGTTGGATGGACAGGTCGGGACGAAAGTCAAACCAACCCTCTGCCTCATCATGACAAATATCGGCAGCGTGCTTTCTCAATGCATTGCCGCTCAGCAAATTTTCCACCATTGATAGCGACATGGATTCGAACACAAGAGCTTACTGATGCAGAACTTGACCACCTGGGTCCAACCGTCGATGAATCCAGAAAGAAGACAGGAGAATATTTTATCTTCAAATCTGAAAGTACTGCCGATGATGAAAAGTACTGTGAGGATGCGACAGTCATCTTCACGGTTAGCTTTTCCCCAGAAGATCGTCGCCAGAACGCTCTTAGGCGGACTTTGAATGGCCTGTACTTCACTGTCGGTAATACAGCCCAAAACTGGACTATATTGGCTATGGAACTCGCTCGCTCAATTTGCCTGGCGCATGATTAAAGACGTCATTAAAGGTCCTGAGTTCGATGGGCTTTCTCCTGGGGTCTGTGAGAAATCCGAGGTTTTCACTGAGTTTGTAACACAGTTTCAGAACGAGTTTTTCTTTAATTCCACTTACCAATCTCCTGACCTAGTTAGGAAAAAGTTCTGCTTCGAAGCTGAGTGGCCTCAAGTAAAACATTCACTTGATTTGCTAGAGAGGGGCTACCCAGTCGTTGCTGCATGGGCCTGAGAACGTGCAGCATTATGATACTTAAGCAGAATGGCATTTAAGTGGAGGAGATCTTTTCAACAACAGACTGTGTGTCATTGTGATGGGGGATTAATGACTTGGATGCGCTCTTCACATGGGAATTTAAGGATTAATCCTGCTTGCTTGGATCTTCAACGGTCGTCTTTTGCAATGAAAATGGAGCGTATTATGTAAGACTGTAAGGAATTAAACATTATTAGAAAATGACTTGAAATAGACTGAAAAAGTGAAGGTCTCTGAAATGGCAGAGTAGCTAGACATAACCTCTTCTGCCCAATCAGAATGTACAAATAATTGCTAAGGTAGGTACTTATCTCATCACTCGCTTAACGAAAAAGGGGCTCGCTTGGATTTTCTACGGATCAATAACGGCCCTTCAACAGGCGCTAAAAATTATCGAGGATTAATCCATCATCATCTAGAAATTTGCAGGTCCGAAGTCCCTATCACACGACACTCGAACTCATTGCCCATCCACCACCAAAAACACATACAGCCATGATCCAAAGAACACTACTCCGTCAAACACGAGCATTAAGCTCCAGCATCCGCACATCATCTCGCACACCCTCTCTAGCACGACCCCAATTCCTCTCCGTGGCCAAACCATTATCGCCTTTGCGGCCTGCGTCTTCAAGATGGTATGCTACTGAGCCAGAAGCTGCTCAGAAGGAGAATGGGGATTCCGAAGGGAAGGAGGCTGAGGATCCAGTAAAGAAAGAGTTAGAGAGCAAGAATAAGGAGATTATCGAATTGAAGGTAACTACCAAATATAACCATAACTGTTGTTTTTCTGCGAAGGCGTACGTGCATTTGCTAATCTTCCTCTTCTTTACAGGACAGATATCTCCGATCCGTAGCTGATTTCCGAAACCTTCAAGAGCGCACAAAGCGTGACATGGCCGCAGCAAAGGACTTCGCCATCCAAAAGTTCGCCAAAGACCTGGTGGAGAGCATTGACAACCTAGAACGGGCGTTGGGAATGGTACCCGAGGAAAAGCTGAAGGCCACTGAAAAGACCGGTGACCTGCAGGATCTTGTGGCATTGTACGATGGTTTGAAGATGACTGAGGGCATTCTGATGTCGACATTGAAGAAGCACGGCCTCGAACGCTTCGATCCAAGTGTTGAGGGCGAGAAGTTCAATCCCAATGAACACGAAGCTACTTTCATGACGCCAATGGCTGGCAAGGAGGATAACACTGTGTTCCATACCCAGCAAAAAGGATTCAAGCTCAACGGACGGATATTGAGAGCAGCCAAAGTTGGTGTTGTGAAGAACCAGTAAACGCCTTTGTTTACTTTATGAGGATACCTATTACGATGTGGGATTTATGGCACGATTGTTTGTATGGGATATCTGTGTACGAGTATTAACGGGGGCTAGGAACTAAAGAAGGGCGTTGGGTTTTTATATTGTGTGTACATATATTACTGCTCCTCTCTCCGTCGGCGGTGTCGGTATAATCGGTCTTGGTCTGCGGTTGTATAGCGACGGCGATGAAATGCATCATGGCAAGAGTGGAGTTCATATTCCAGATATCTAATGTACAAATCGTATGGTCCGAATGACCTGAAAAGAAGACTTTTATAACCAACAACTCAAAATTCTCTTTGTGGTCTTGTGATTTGTTAAAATATGCACCGACACCTAGTAATGCTGCATCTTTTGTTGACCGTAATTCTGGGAAGCGAAATTATTTCCGTAATTATGCCTTACTTCAGGACTTATAGAAGTTAAAAGAGTAAGCTCTAGAACTATTCATCACCGCCTACCTATCCCCTCCTTGGTCAAAAAACCTACTTATTCCTACATTTTTACCATTAGAGCCACCTCAGCCCAGGTCCTCTCTCCTTGAAAAACTCCTTCGTCCTTGCTCAACCGCTTCAAAATCCAAGCCACCAGTGTTTGCTGACTACACTGAACGAAAACGCCGCGGAAGTGTTCCCAATATTCCAAACGCCATTACTTCGTAGTGTCAACCAAATCACCAAGCCAGTCCCCTAAACTCCTTGTAAAAAAACCCCCTCCCTAAGGTATCATGAAACGCTATCCTTTCCGAAATAAGTAACAAAATAAAAAGTGGAAATTATGCTGAATTGGGAGATATCGCCCGTTCACACCCGCAGACTTGGGCCTTTCGCTGCAGGTGGCAGTAGCCTGGTCAGACGACGAGCCAGATTCGAGTCTTGTGAGTCGAAGTTTTTCATCAAACATATTTGAAATTTGGTCGAGCAACCCAGTGAGAACAGTTTCACTTATGGCCGTGGACTTCAAAGTCTTCTCACCAAGTGCCATCGCTGTGAGTCGAAGCTCCTGATCAAGTTCCTTAAGCGCGGATTCTTTTACAGATTCGGACGATAAGAGCTTTTTGCGGTATGCCCGCAAAGTCCTACATGCCTGCTCTGTCGCCATGTTTAGTGTGCCAAATTCGCTGAAGTTACCAGTGCTCTTCGTCCGTGAGCGTGAATCGGCAAGCGAGGGGCGGCGTGTGTCTCTGGCTTTCGGGCTCGGAGGTGGGCTGCGTGATCTACGTCTAGAAGAACGGCTTTTAGATGAGTCTTCAGATACCGAAAAATAGTGGTTAGATGATGGCACTGGCGGTGCAAGGGATGGTGATTGTGATGACAGGCCGTATCTGGATGTTTTTCGCCGAACAACTCTTGGTGGCGAGCCTCTGGGTGTCGGTGTTGAAGCAGGCGAAGCTCTTTGAAACTCAGCTAGCTCAGCTCTTGAAAGCACCCTTCTCAAGGGCGGCCGAGCAGCTGTTTTTGAATCATCTTTCGATGGAGGGTGTTTCATTGCCTGAGAATTCTACTGGTTCTTGCAATGTTGGTGTCTTTGGAGAGAGGTCCCATAGCATAATGGTGCCATCCAGGCCGGTACTTATTAGAGTTTTTTGATCAGAATCGATTGTCTCTAGCAAAGCGACGTCTGTCACTGCTGCAGTGTGACCCCATTCTCTGTCCAGGAATGCTCCTGTGGTTACATCGTAGACCCGCACAGATTTGTCAGTTCCAGAAATGCCGGCAAGTATTGTGGATCTTCCTGGAACGGTACCAGAAGTCCCCATAACGAGAGCATCAAGAACAACGGCATCCGCACCTTCATTGTCCGTTGCCCTGAAGGAGCTCACAAGACGGCCACTCAAAATATCGTATGTTGCGACTGTACGGTCCAGTGAAGATACCACAAAACTACCTGTGTCCCACCGTCCGAGAAAAGGGCCATTGACACCGGAGAGGCTTTAAGGGTGATGATCCGCAGAGGAACGGCACCCATTACATCTTGTCCTCCAACCTCTTTCTTGACAATCTGTCGTATGTGGATTGTCCTATCTGAAGAACAAGATATTAATTTTTCGCCATTATCCGCAAAGCACACACTGCAAACGCTAGCAGAATGTTCATCCATGGTTTGCACTAGCATCCATACATCTGCAACACGGCGGTAGAGCTGAACAGTTCTATCGCGACCACACGAAGCTACTAAGGTTGAACCTTCACTCTCGTGAAGGGCTATATCTAGGATCTCGGACATATGAGCTTTGGTGTCGAAGACGCAGTTCTTGGTGGCCGTATCGATAATTCTAAGCACACCGTACCGATCTCCAGTGACCAAAAATTTTGCGCCAACGGAGGCTCGAACAACTTGGCATTGATTGGGAGGCTCATCATCGTTGGCAGGAAGCTGCTCGAGTTCTGCAGACAAGGATGCCTTGCAGCTGCCATCAAGATCCCAGAACACAATCGTTCCATTTGCTGACCAAGTGAAAAAAGCTGCATCCATATCATTACTCGGTGAGAGTAGACGGACACCCAGAACTGCATCACCAGGAGCTGGGATTGCAGTGCGGTCTGTCTTGGTACTTGCATCTTCCGAGCTGGGAGTTACTTCGATCATATGTCTTGAGTCCACCGTGACGAGACTTCCTTCCATGAAGCCCATGGCGCAGATGTGAGCCGCGTCATTAGGAGTACCGCTTTCGGTGCCGGGACTGGGCGACTCTGGAGGAGTACTGGGTGTTAGCAATTCATCTAAGCTCATGACTTTGACCATTCCATTGCGCCCTCCTATCCGAATGCGCCGTTCCTGCAAGTCCACTGCGAGACACGTCGTCGAGAAGCCCGTATTCGTAAGTCTTGTCAACTTCAGGGTTTCAGTGTCATCGAGCAAACAAACATTGCCCTTTTCAGAGCAGACAATTGCTTTCGAATCAGAGATAGCTGCAACACATGTGAATGTTGCCTCGACCAAAGGCCCAAGCAAGCAGTTTCGCCCGGACAACGTTTTTAGCGCAGGTTGAACAGGAACTGGCTGAGGGCTACCATCAAGGGCAAGGGCAAATTTTTGTTTCGTAGGTGATACATTGCCGTCTTCAACTCTCCATACCTTGATATGCCGAGTTCCTACTCTGTGGAAAATTAGCTATTAAGTTACAAGCTGCAGCCTATGACTACTCAGATGCACATACGTGATAATACTGGTGCCCAGCCATATCATTTGCTTAACAAAGCTGGTACACTTGTTGCTAGAGTGCATCTTTGTCGCACCGGATTTGATGGACCAAACATAAAGAAAACCATCGTTTGGCGACCCAAGGCTTGCCAAATATTTCTGATCTGGGCTAAATGCAACTGCACGAACGCCGTAAGTGTGTTCGCTTAGTATAACTAAAGGAATGTCCGAAGAACTATCCCGTAATGAGAATATTAGGACTCGAGGAGAATATCCGATCTAGAGGATAGTTAGTAGTTGTGATAACTCTGGGAAAGTACTTCCATACCTCACCAACAGCCAAGAAGTTCCCATCCAGACTTATTGAGACACAAGAAGCCGCCTTTATTCTTTCTCTACTGGTCCAGGTTTTGGAACTGGGAGACTCTCCCCATTCCAGACTTGTATGAGAACCGTTTGGGGAGTATGGGATTGCCGAATCTCTGATTGTCGTAATATTCCTGTTTCTACCATCATTCGCTACATTCGTAGGTGTAGATGGAGCAATTAATAGTGTATTTGTGGTGGCAAGCGGGACTGCAGTTGGGCGTGCTCGAAAGAACCGCTGTGAGTGATCGGTTGTGCCATCGACAACGACAGCAGCTGCACCCGCAGTATAAGCAAATATGCGCGTCGAGGTAAGGCTGTCAAAAGCTGTGGGAGAGGAGACGGTCGTCCCAATTATCCTTTTAAGAGATAAGCCCGACTCGTAC
The DNA here is from genome assembly GCA_009805495.1 of Pezicula neosporulosa. NCBI lineage: Eukaryota > Fungi > Ascomycota > Leotiomycetes > Helotiales > Dermateaceae > Pezicula > Pezicula neosporulosa. The sequence goes on from SELE01000002.1 coordinate 879,381, forward strand.
AAACTTCGCTGTTTGTATGGAGATCGAGGCGTTCCACGAGCGTATGGAGAATTTGAGGGCGTAACTTTGAGTCCTAAGCCAGTATTCGCGGTGAAGGTCCTCGAGTTTGAAGGAGTGGAAGACATGGCCAGTGAGCCATGAGACTGCTATCGATCGGATTCAGAGAAGCTCGTGGCGTCTCCTTGTCGTAGCTGAATGGCCGGGAAAGAGCAATTGCGACAGAACAGCGCCGCTCGAGGAAGGTTCGTACTCAGTGATCTGGTATTGATACTTTGAAAGCGCCAAATCGACCTGGAACGTGGGGTCGGCGTAGAATTGAAGGAATTGAAGAGAACATGGATTTCAAGAATGCTATTGTTTGTTTTTGTCTTAGCGGCGGTGTACACAGCAGCATGACGAGAGGCACTCACAGCGTGGATGATGGAGATCAAGGAAAGGAAAAGAGCGACTGGAGAGCAAGAACTGGAAATGGGGACTGGACAGCAAAATTGAGATGATCTGAGGGAAAGACAGGAAGGAGAGAAGGGCCTCGTCCGAATTGATCACATAAGAGCAGGGTAAAGGTCTTTTGTTTCTTCAATTATCTTAACGCGCAGCTGGGATTCGCGCACAGAGAAAGGGTCAAAGCTCAGACGTTAGTTGGATGTGTCTCCCCCCTGCACACCACCTTGCACCACCCGAACTTTGGCCCAAACTCATCGTCCGAACACCCACCTGGAAAGAGTTGCTCCTTTAACGGGTGTAGCAATACGAGCCATTGAAGCCCCCAACTTTGGATCTACTCCTCGACCAGCAGTCATATGGATGGCGCGGTAGAAAAAAAAAGGTGGCTCATTCTTCTGCTTGCTTTGAGTGACCATGGCTACTTCATACTATCAAGCGACAAGATTCGACATGGGACCTTCTTATCAAGGCTGATATTCGCTCCATTGGGGTATGAGAGCAGGGAACCAGGAAGCGAGCAATACAAACGGTAGTATGTTTCTCAATGCAACCCTCTTACACCTCTATAGGAACATACTTCGTGCAGAAGATAATGATACAATGCCCGGCCGTTTCCTCATTACACTAGTGCTACAGTTTCCCCTCATCATATCCTACATTGTGACACCTGCTAGTATCATATCTATCTACAAGGCTACCATCACTTCAGCCTTGTTCAACCCCATGGAATGGTGTCGGCCTTCGTGGCGACGGGAAAATCTGATCGTCTTGTGGTGACAGGTCTTGTAGTGGCAGGATAGTCTGGACTTTTTGTAGTGCCAGTATTTTCAGAACTTCTCGGGAAACCAGAGGATCCAGAAGTGCTGGAGGCAGGCACCCACTGTTTTCGCTTTTTCGCTTTTTACCGCCTATGACCATCTTCTTCCACTGTCCTCTTCCATACTGTCTCCATTGTTTTGGGGGCTTCTTCCCTTGCACTGCCCATCGATCCCAGACCTTCTCGCCTCGCTTAAACCATCGTTTTGAACGGTCAATCTCCTCTTCTTGCTTCGGTACCCATTTGCTCTTTAATATCCTCCGAATTGCCTCTGGGGATATTTTGAAGTTCTCAGCAAGTGTAGCTGTTGTATATATTTCTGGCATCTGCGCATGTAGGGCACGGATACCGGCCAACGCATCGGGTGACAATCGCTTCATAGGATTCCAACCTCCCTCAATTTTGTCTTTCAGTGCTGCCTTTTGTATCATCCAGTTCTCTCGAGGTGGAGGCGTCCAGTCATCTTTTGGTTGAAACCTTTCTGGCTTGCTATATTCTCGATCTCCATATTCTGATCGTGGCCCTTTGAGCTGTTGTCGGTATTCTTTGTAATTAGGAGGGGTATCTCTACGATTTGACAGAGTTGTTTGCGAGTAGGCCATTGGTGGCTTCAGAACTGGAGCGCGTGGATTATCGAAATGAATGGCGAGACTCGTATTTTGCACTTTTGTTCTTCTAAAGGTAGGCTTGATTGGCCCCTGACCGACGCTTCCTTCTCCTCTTTTTTATCCTCCAAGTATCCCCATCACTTTCATCGCTCTGGGATTCGCCATAAGACCGTGGTGCAGCAGACCTCGATTCGGCTGCAAGAGCATCTATGGACTCTGGTGATATTTCCAATACAGCGCTGTTCAGATCGAGGGTATGATTATTGCTCAATTGTTGACCCGACGAATCTACCTCGGGTGTTGCGGGTATTTCTGCATTTGAGTTCCCAGTGGGAGAGAATGATAAAGCAGATGCAGAAACGAAGTTCCTAGATATTGAGCTCTGCAGCGCAAGTGTTCGAGTGGTTGTAAAATTGCGCAGAGCCCCTTTTTGCAGCTGCGGAGGTAATCGTACTACTGTTGTGGAGACGTCGATTTGCGCAACATTACGAATGAATAACCTGAGAGTATTGGCAGAGCAAAGACAAGGCATAGTTGCTCATGCCTCGTTGTCGACAGGATTTGCTATTTGACAAAAAAGAATAATAAAAAGGTTCAAGCAGCCTTGCACGATATTGAGGTGTCGATATGCTTACTAATCACGGGAACGCTGTACTTCGTACTGCGTACTGTATCTGCCTCCTGGAAACAATTATTAAACGCAGTGCTGACAGAATGTTGGGCAGTTCAATATTTTGTGTTCGACAAAGGTGAGAAATATCATGAAGGCCACCTCATGAGCACAACTTGAAGTAACTCCAAGCTTTTCTATACTGAGATGGAATTCAAGAAATCCACCCCAGTAACTATACCTTTCACACGCGCTAAGGCCGTCACTGTCTCATGAATGAGGAGTCAAGTTGTCGTGCATTACCAAATTATTAGCCCGTCACGCAAGAAAAGGTAGTCCTCTAGATATATTTTTCTTGGCGGTCTTTTCATTTCATACAATAGTTGTATACATTTCATCTGTTCATATTCATTTCACCAGCTCATTTAACCAGCTCATTTCATTCCATCATCCATGTCTTGGCCAAATCCTTTCAGGCAAACTGGTCAACATACTCGGCATGCTTGGGGCTATACTTTTGAATGGACTCCTGACCATTTAACAGAGGAACAAATGCATCCTCTGAAGTTCTCCTATGATGTTTTAGGAGAAGAGGCTTTGAAAGTTCTGGACGGGCTTTTCTTTCTCCGCCCACGACAAAAGAGCTTCCACGAAATCGAAGTCGAATTCCGTCATTGCCAGCTAAAGCGGGGTTGGTTTCAACACCGAAGAGGGACTTGTATGATTTACTAAAAGAACACTCTTCCGAAAACGAGACCCTAGGCGTGCTTTGGAAAGAAGTCAACACAATTCCGGATTGGGTCGATTGGGACCAGATCGCTCGTGGTCAAGACGTATTTTATAGATACGGAGGTGTGGCGTTGACCGCAGTATGTCTTCTCTTAAAAATCATTTACAGATTTGAGGCTCATAACATTACTTCTTTGGTTTTGTATCAAATTTCTAAGGTCTATTTCATGTTTCATAAGCATGAGTACTTTTTAAATACGTTAGAGCTGATCTGTCATTATCAAAGCTACTGCCACTGAGTTAGTTACTTAAGTCAGAAGCGAGTACCTAGTCGTTTTCCGCTGGCAGATAGCGAAATGACAAGATTGATTTTAAGATGCGCGTTTGGGACTTGTCCTTTGTCTATAGGACTGACTTTAATTTAAGCTTGCCTACCAATCCCTATTAGGAGGGATGGGAGCAGGCCGAGTCGTTGAAGTCCTTGGTCGAACTGGAGGCTTTTCGGCAAAAGTCGCCCGGCACAGAATGTACGAAACCACTCAACACATTTTACAGGTTACCAAGTCTCTGGATTCAATCAAGCCTGGCGGAGAAGGACACGTATCGTCCATCCGAGTTCGTCTACTCCACGCTGCTGTTCGCTCTAGAATTATGAAACTTGCAGAGGAGAAGCCAGAATATTACAACGTGCAAGAATACGGGGTACCAATCAACGACTTGGACTCAATCGCAACCATTGGCACATTCTCAGCAACTCTGATCTGGCTAGGTTTCCCACGACAAGGCATATGGCTCCGCAAGCAGGAAATTATTGATTACATTGCCCTATGGCGTTTGGTAGCTCACTACCTCGGTACACCCACCGAGTTCTTCGAGACACCACAGAAAGCCAAACAGATCATGGAATCTATTCTCCTATCAGAGATTAACCCCACAGAAACGTCCATGGTTCTTGCTAATAACATTATTCTCTCACTTCAAGGTCAAGCTCCGGCTTACGCTTCTCGCGACTTTCTTAACGCTAGCACGAGATGGTTGAATGGTAAAGACCTCTCCGATGCACTTGGAATCGGCCGACCAAGTCTCTACTACTCTGCTCTTGTTGCCGGACAATGTATTTTCTTTATGGTCTTGTGTTACACATATCGCTCGATCCCATATTTAGATCGGCGGAAGATTAAGGTTAGTTTTTATGCTCCTCTGAGTAATTCAATTCAACATCTAATAAGTCACAGGCTCTACGTCGAATATTCTACGTAATAATCGTAGAGAATAAAACTCATGGACTGGGCAAGGAAACGAACTTCGACTTCAAGTATATCCCAAACTTTCATACGAGTACTGTGAAAGGTGAATATGAAGACTCTGGCCTACAAACATCCGGTGTTGAAAGGAGATATCTGAGGACTCTAGTTCTAGCTTCAACTTTTGTTGCGATAGGGTCTTGGCTTGGGATGAAATTGGCTTACGGCGGCGCTCTGGCACGGCTGTTGTAGGTTGTTGGCCTTACAATTATTCGTAGTTTTGTATACACAAATTTTTCATCCGCACAATAAAACTATAGTATTGGTAATTTTGCTCAGTTCTGTTAGGATAGATTAAGATACCCAAGCCAAGTGAGTTACTCAACTCTAAATCCAAACGAGTAAGCTACCTAAATCAAGTCCGTTACTCAAATATGAATCTAAGTGAATTATCCAAATTAAGTAAGACAAGTTACTTGATTCAAGTCAGTCATGTGCTTAAAAAACTTACGTTACACATGACACTCTGGGCCGTGTCACATGTTAGCAATTACATCCAGGTAATTTATATTAGCACCTAGGTAAAAGTAGATTGTTGAGTCACGAGTAATGAGCGTTCCATGATTGATATATCTCTCGTTTTAATTTGGTATGTCGTCTCTGATATGAAGCGCTGTCTGAAACGCCAAAACGCCACATGCTCGATGCTATGCAGAGCTACTCATACAATACACGGTCTCGCCAGCCAACGCCAAATGATGCTCAAATACTATCCGCCCTATTGTGAATGACCGAAAAAGAATGAATCTCCCCTACAATCTATCATTGTTCCATCAGCTCCACCGGTGGTCTCGCAGTGTGCGCCATAATTGGGCCTACTTCGATAGGACTGATCTCTGTCTCCCCAGTCAAATCCTCCACTTCAATGGCTGGCAAGTTTGGACTATGTCCGTGTTCGCTTGGGTGATAAATCGTTGTGCAACTACCGCTTCGTGTTCTTCCCATACCTCCATCACTATTTGGTGACGCGGGAAGATCTGTCCGTGGTTTGTGGTGTAACTTCGCCAGTGCCTCAGCCAAATCTTCCGCATGGACTTGCTTGTTTGTTTGGTGCATCCTCCAACTTCATCTCCCATCCGTGAGGAGGCGATGGTGGTGGAGAGATGAAGAACAGCTTGCCGGCATCTGGTAGGTTGAGATGCTCGTCCTTGACTTCGATGGATGTCGGTTGTCCGAAATACACCTTGACCCGCTCGCCCATAATTGCTTCACCATCGAGAATCTGCTTTATCCGGATAGCTGAGGCTTCGTCGAAGAAGGAGACGATTATGCGACGGAAAGACTTGAGCGGGGCAAACGAATGAATTGGCGCCGAAGAGTTGATGAGTTCGCGAATGGTTTGGAGGTTATCGGCACGGAATATTTCAGCGTCTTGCAGGTTGGTGATGAGGAGGGTGTTTGAAGGTGGTGTTGGGAGAACAAGAGGTGGGATACTGGAGAGATCTATGGAGAGTGGCGTTCTTGGTCTGGATGATCTGGACGAGGCTGGCCGTGATGCTGGTGGGGAAGATTCCGTAGACATCTCGAATGTGGAATATCTTTCGGTGAAGTGTTGAGGAGTATCTCTAGAGAGTCGCAGTATGTGGCAGTCTGCTGAGCAAGTGTGTAAATTATTATTGTTGTGTGGTGTTGTTCTCTTTGGAGAGTGGGAGATGTCTTCGTCTTTAAGTTAGAAGCGCCGTTTGTTTTGCCTTCCCGTCCTGAGGAAGCGAGCCGAGAAGGAGAGAGCGGCCAAACGCTTGAGCCAACCACGCCAGCCGTCAGAACGAGGCGGAGTTCCCTCTCAGTCTTCAGACCTTATCAACCCAGTTCCAACTCTTGTTTCTGGAATTTGACCAATACACACACAGCCCCTAAAATGGAGCCACTGGCTGCAAACTTTGACTTCTTAAGTTCTAGCCCTCAACAGTAATTCATCTTATTCCTCGGATAATGGGTGATTGAGGATTCGCTGAGCCTCTCATCAAGCGCGTTGGCAAGCTCTTATGGTACCTGGCTACGAACTGAGCATCCGTCACTGCCTCAGAATATTGTGAACACGGAGCAGGAGGGCATCGGCTTCAGGAGGAGATCGTCTATCCGAGTAGCTACTCTGAGTTGGCAGAAGATCAAAGCGGGGAATTTGTGATAGTTTATTGCGATATAAGCGCTTCAAGAAGCTTGGTAACTAAGTGTTGGTTGAGGGCGCAGCCTGCCCAATCCCTTGTTTGTCTGCACAGCACAACGTTGCGCTTCAATAAAAGGTTGCGTACCACAAAGAGAGGGGAATATCTGTGTCGGTCAAACTGTGTCAATTAGTGGCCTTGTTGAATTCCTGGTGCTCCTTGTAAGAAGTTTGTCGCTCTGCCTCTGCTCAGCCTTCTCATGATTCAGAGCAATCTCGCGTGCTCTGTACGAGTGAGTAGGTAGTGCACAACTTTTTCTCGTACACATCATTAGAGTCCACGAAGTTGTAAGACAAACTTTTGTCACTACTGTATCACTGAAATTGAAATAAGAGGCGCAATAGCTAATTAAGCTCGATCACGCTTTCCGGATTTTGCCACTACTACGAAGTAGAGCAGTACAGTTGCGAGTAGCGCATACGGTACCTACCCGTGCTACCCCGAGCGTGCCTACTCTACCTGGCGTGCCTGGGAGCTCGTGGTGCTTAGGAGGGATGTGGCTTGAGCTTACCATTCGCCACCACAGCTTTGGTCTAGCCGTGTTGGCGTTAGTGCATCCGCGTCCCTTACTACCGTACCAAAAAGATCCATGAGGCAGGAACTTGGAGGCTGCGTTGATCAGCCTCGACCTCCGCAACACTACAAAATACTTCCCCGGATTCAGCAACACCATACGCCGTACAATATCCGCCATACCACATTTGCTTGATCGCCTCGTTTTGAATATACGTCAGCCTTGCAGACTGCCTATGTTTCTTGTGGCTCACGCAAACTCAGCCGCGAGACATTCATCCTTTGACCAGGTCTTTTGATCAGACGCGCAATCGCGATATCCCTCCCTAACATTTTCAGCATGGATTTGTACCCTGACGCTATGGATGTGGACATGTCGGGGCCGTCTGTGAAGATCACAGAGGTAACTATCAACAAGCAATTAATTCATTTGGGTCGACAGTGGGCTCACGCGCATCGTAACAGGCCGGCTCCCACCATGTCAACTTCCAGCTCCAAAGCGTCGACCTCTCCTTTGCAAACTCACTGCGACGAGTCATTATGGCTGAAGTCCCAACCATGGCAATCGACTTGGTGGAAATTGAAGCAAACACCTCAGTACTTGCAGACGAATTTATCTGCCACCGTCTGGGTCTCATCCCTCTAATATCAAAGGATTGTGACAAAAGTATGGTCTACTCAAGAGACTGTGACAACTGCGATCAGTATTGCGATCAATGCAGTGTTACTCTCAGTCTACAGGCGCGGTGCACTAGCGATGAGATTATGAAAGTCTATGCCCGCGATCTAGTTGTGATTGGTGACCGCCGGAATGGAAGTATTGGTGATCCAGTCATCACTGATCCAGATGGATTGGGCACAGTCATTTGCAAGCTCAGAAAAGGCCAGGAGTTAAGAATGAAATGTATCGCAAAGAAGGGTATTTCGAAAGAACATGCGAAGTGGTCACCCGTAGCTGCGGTAGGATTTGAGTATGACCCGCACAACAAACTCCGCCACACTTCCCTCTGGTATGAGGAGGATCCGGAGAAGGAATGGTACGTGGCTCGTTAGGAAATTATAAACTGTAGTATTGACACTTGTACACAGGATCAAGAGCAAATACGCTGAATGGGAAGAGCCCAAGCAAGAAGGAGAACCTTTCGACTTTGATGCTGAGCCAGAGAAATTTTACTTCGAGGTTGAGAGTATTGGAAATCTAGATCCGGACGAGATTATTCTTGAGGGAATCAAGGTACTACAGAAAAAGCTCGCAGCCGTGATCCAAGATCTGAAGGAGGGAGATGGCAGTGGTGATATGAACGGCGACGGCGGATTTGACGGCCCTCGTAGTCCAGAAGCCCAAGGTTGGGAAAACCAGGGTTACACTACCCCCGCCTATAACAATGCTGGACAAGCAAGTCAATGGGGTGGAGTTGGAGGAGCAAGAACACCATATGGCGCAACTGCATATGGCGGTCAAAACGGCGCAAGTGGCTGGAATTGAACATGATCGGCCCTATTTTCAAGAGAGGACGGCAGGTAAAACTTGCATTTATGGTGTTGGCTGGAGTTGATACGGGACTGGTAATGGAGGACACTTTCAATATTTTTTTTCCGCAGAGGAATAAACGGCACGTGTACGAGTATTTGCATACCGCAAGGCCTAGTACTGAGGTCTAGCTGACTGGAAAAGCATTCATAATACCATGCCACTTCATGGCGGACAGAAATGTCCTTGCAAGTAGGACTAGAGAGAATGAGAACCATACTCCAGAGCTGATACGGTGAAAGTTTGTTAGCTAGTAGTCTACTGAGCTGAATTCGAATATCAAGTTCAACGGCTTGGCTGAATTTTGGGTTTGGATTTTCGTTTACGTTTTTCTACATCTATTCCACGACCCAAAATTAATGATACCCATGAAGAAACGCCGAATTATGCGTCTATAATCTCCTTAACGCCAAACCAGAAGAAAGAAAGAAAGAATCCAAAGGTTCGTACGTTCAGTTTAAACCCTTATTCTCCAACATATATCCAGAACCTAGTCCTCGTCTATGTCCTTGAGTTTCCGGTAAAGTTTTTTATGCTGCTCTAGGAATAAGAAGGTTGCAATCGTATGCGGCCCAAGACGAATGAACGACGGAACCCAACCCCGGAACATCCACCCCACTCCTTCAACTCGATATACATCGGCCAGAAGTTTGGCTAGTCCTTTGCTCTCATGTGAAGACATGATTCTCGTCTTAATTACGTCGACAGGCGAACAGATGGTTGTAGCTACGAATCCAGCCATGAAAGAAGCTGAAAAGTGCAAAGGCAGTCCCTCTTCCAAAGGAGTGTTGGTTTTAAGCAATTTCTTGAAGCCATCATAGGAAGCAAGTTGTGAAGCAGTCATCATCAAAACAGCTCTCATGCTATTGGGCCATACGCCACGAAACAAACTTTTCCAGCCTTCTTCCTTAGACATACGTATCAAGCCATCAATAGCATTCTTGTAATTCCTCCTGTGTTGCTGAGGCAATGCTGCATCATGCTGCATGCGAACATTCAAAACATCAGCCGGATTGCCCACAATTCCACCCAGAAATCCAGAGGCCGAGGACATAGCGATCAGCGTTGGGAAAGAGGGAGTCGAGCCTTGAGTTGTGAATCTACTCTTTAGCTCCTCGTAGATGCCGAAGCGTGTTGTGGAGTAGGTTATCTGACGTAGCAATGAAGCACTCAGACCGCTGTACAGCCCCGTGAGCCCATTGTGCTTGATGACATGTACGAACGTCCCCACCATTGACTTGGGCGCATTTCCACTGCGTGTTTGGAGGCGGACCTAAACGATTATTCGGATTAGTTTCGAGGCTTGACCGCGCAACGGTGGGTGAATTCTACCTTTACTGTGAGAAATTAGTACAATTATCTTTCGTTCGAGCATATGAGAAGCCTTACCAAGATCTAAAGGATGCGTCACACCCGCAGCAAGACAACTTGCGCTGCCTCCGAACCAGAAGGGATATCTTATATTCTCCTTCTGCGACTTCTTCCTTCGTGGCAGTTCTTGCTTGGCCTGCACCGACATTTTACCAGACGACATGATTGCAACTGGGCCTTCCTGTTCCTGGGCATTCCGTGTCGCTATGAGTGCGAGCTTCGGAGGATCAGAGAGGTATGAGGATGAGGACGAGGTTGAGGATGACGGTAGAGGAGGAGAAGGAGGCGTAGAGTCAGCCATTGGAAATTCCTCTCAGGTCATTCAAAAGCTCAAAGCGCGTTTGCTGGCCCACTTTTTACAAAATAATTATGATCGTTTGATTGGCGTAGAGCAGTTTAACGGGAATGCTTAACTCCGAGATGTTTTGGTGTTGAACTGCTTGGAAAGGATCGTTGATGGGGTTGCTGCTATTGCAATTCAATCGTGCCTCTCTGCCTTCTATTCCGAGTTGCTCGTCTCATCCCTTCCTTATTCCAATAATATGTCTCGGCAACTTTTCTCTCAGCCTTCATCTGACCTTGGAAAAAGGAACGAGATCGTCATCATGCAGAATGCAGACACGCCGCGCACCAACTTGGTGACTGGCTCCAAAGGTGGGCGGCGAGCGGCGGCGTGAGACTCGGATCGGAGTATCTAAAACGCCTAAATCTGAGTTTAAAGTCTCCGGAAGGTTGTTGGAGCACAGCACAGTGCTAAGGTAAAGTGCCTGGAAATCGTCCGGTTTTGGTTTGACTGCATTTCGACGCAGTACAGCCCTGCCCCAGGTTCCCGCCATGAGGTCTTTTGCCGTTGGAAGGTCACGCATATCTACCGCTAGTGGAACGTGGTCCCTGTTCCTCGGGTTCAGCACTGGCACATCTCGTCAATTGAAATGGTGCACCCAATGCAGGTATAATTCCACAGGTCTGTAGACTAGCAAAAGACAACCGAATGTCGGAAACTGGCTAACACGCCAAAGGACCTGCGCCTTCTCCCTCATTTCCAAAAGAGTCTGAACATGACGACTGGTACAATGTTCCGCTCAACATCAAGAACTCAATTGCCGAGAAATTGCATGTCAAGAAGGACCATCCACTCTCAATAACTCGTTCGATCATCGAGTCGCAGTTTCCACCTCCTACTTTCAAATATTACAACAACAAATGGCCGGTTGTTTCTACATATAAAAATTTCGACTCTTTAGGCATCCCACCGGATCATGTTGGGCGTAGCAAGACGGATACGTATTATGTCAACAAAGATACAGTATTGCGGACACACACGAGCGCCCACCAGCACGAAGTTTTTGAGAGTAATGCAAGTCGGGGGTTCTTGATAAGCGCCGATGTATATCGAAGAGATGCTATTGACCGAAGTCATTATCCCATCTTCCATCAGATGGAAGGTGCACGCACCTGGGACCGAGAATCTGTTGTGGATGGAAATCTGGCAGCCGCAATATGGAAGGATGTTGAGGCTCTTCCGAGGCACTCTATGGTTGTTGAGGACCCTAACCCAACGGTCCACGCTGAGCGCAATCCTTTGCAAGATGGCCACACTATAGAAGAAGCAGAAGCTATCGCAGCTCATCTCAAACGATCAATTGAGCTCGTCGTTGCTGAGATCTTTTCTCGCGCCAAGGCTGCAGCCATAGCTGGAAACCCAGATTTCGTTGATGAGCCACTCAAAGTCAGATGGATCGAAGCTTACTTTCCATTCACTAGCCCTTCTTGGGAGTTGGAGGTGTTTTGGCAGGGAGATTGGCTTGAAGTTCTAGGGTGTGGCGTGGTGAAGCAAGAACTTTTGGCAAATGCCGGGATGCCCACGCAATCGGGATGGGCTTTTGGCATGGGCTTGGAACGTATTGCGATGCTTTTGTTTGAAATTCCTGACATTCGACTATTTTGGTCAAAGGACGAAAGGTTTTTAAGCCAATTCGCAGGCGTGTCAGAGAACCTGGATAAGCTAAAGCGCTTTGTGCCTTTCTCAAAATACCCAGCTTGTTACAAAGATGTTGCCTTCTGGCTCCGTTCATCCTCGTCATCTGCAGGTGGCGGTTTAACAGCAAATTCACAAGATTTCCATGAGAATGATCTCATGGAGATAATCAGAGAAGTTGGTGGTAACATTATTGAGAATGTAACTCAGACTGATGCGTTTACGCACCCGACTACTGGGAGAAAAAGTCTTTGTTACAGGATCAATTATAGGAGTCTAGAGAGGACTTTGACAAACAAGGAAACCAACGAGTACCATGACATGGTACGATCGGCGTTAGTGGAGAAGTTGGGAGTTGAGTTGAGATGAGAGGGGCTATGAGCATTTTGCTAGTTTATGAAATGTTTGTGTATACTAAAATAAAGGCATGTAAGAATAGGGTCATGTACGAATGTTTGAGTGGGTGAGTAGTACACCACTATGTACTTGTACTCAGCTCTCTACTCAAAAGAGAGATACCGTACAAATTGGTATATAGGATATTATTTTAACTAGGGTAAATGAGTAGGTTACTAAGATTAAGTAAGTTACTAAGATTAAGTAGATTGCTAAGATTAAGTAGGTCACTAAGATTAAGTAGATTACTTGAATTTATTCTATATGTATATTAAATAAACAATCATTCAAAATATTATCTTATCAACCAATTTGTACGGTATTTTAAAAGTTGTTGATCAAGTTTAAAGCATGCCTCCTCTCTCGTACAATAAGGTACCATTTCTTTTGCATGACGCTTACCCTTTCGACAAGCAGCAGTTGAGTGGTTTTTGTTCCTGTGTCCCTTGCGTGTCCTAAGTGGAAGGTACGAGTGTTGGGAAGAGAAGCATGAATACGTCATAAGGCTAGAGGTCAATCAGTATCTTCGTTCTCAACACTCTTTCCTTAAGCCTACAAGCAACCTTCAAAATCTGCTTCTGTTCTTTTCAATCCAGCTTCCAATTGAAACCCCACCATATCAATCTATCATCTCACCCTAAAAATGACAGAAGCAACAAACACAAAGCTCATGGATATTGAACCTGGTGGAGAGCAAACTCAGTACAAACTATCCCTAGTTTTATTTCCAGATACAAAGCTCATTGAAATTAGGTATGAAGGGTCCAACATCTTCAATCAACCTCGCCCTAAAGCGGAGGGACAGATGAAGGGTAACGCTCACAAACTCCTCCGGATCACTATGTGACCCCTATGGCTTAGTCCGAACATCAGCTAACGTTCCTTTCTCAACTTAGATACCACCACCACCACTGAAGCTTCGCAACAAGCCCCAGCAGATAAGCAGGGCCAAGGCCAGAAGACAGGTGCTAGTATTGAGCCTGGCTTTGGTGGAGAGACGACGGGTAGTAGTGGTTCTGCGCAAGACGGCGGTTATGGCCGAGTTGAGGAGAATGAAAGAGTGACTGGTGGAAATAACCAGACGCGAAGACAAATGGGATATGGAGATGGTTCAGATGTTGGTGCTTAAGCCAGCCTTTGTAAGGCATCTCTGAGCTGTTTGACATGAAGATTTGACAAGGCACCGAGGCAACGACGGTATGGTGCTTTCCTTTTGGAGTCGTACAACGACGGAATCACACAGAAACTCGCACAATTTTAATCTACCTCCTGTCTTCTTTTCCAACCAGTGAGCAGCCTTTGTGTATCATAGGGTTTTCAGGAAGGAGAGCGTTTCCCCAAGAACGTCTTTGCTTGACCACCGTGCAACTACAATAGTCCCTCGGTAATATCACTTGACATTTCTCACAGGACATCCATGGGATGTGAGTGCATTGAAGTTACCCAAGGGGATCTAACAACTCAAAGCAGACAAGCTCGAAATGTGGCCTGGTGGAGAAACTTTTCTTCATGCCATCCGCTGTCAACGATCAGGCTCCTCAACGTCGGTTTCAAAAAACAAGCATCGAATCGTATGATATATAGGATATATATGTCCACATTGAAAATAGGGGTCCATAGTAGTGGCCCTCCATACCGGTACTCGGAAAGCAAAAGGCGATCATTACCGAGACCGACTCGATTCAACACTTCACCGGTGCTTGAAGATATATTGTTGGGCAACTTGGACCGAGAGATGCCGGAGCGGCCGATGCCGGTCGCACAAGGCTACGAGTATGCACTTCAGCCTTCTCTACCCCGCAGCTACAGTAGCTGGCTGCAAACATCTGTCTGGGCTTACGAGTATCTGGTACCGTCCTGTGCTTCCGTACCTACACGAACTGCCGCAGGAGAAACCTTTCAGGAATCATGTCCGTCGACTCTCACGAATCAAGGGGCCATGATACCATATACCTCGTCCCCCAACGGACTTTTCACGTCCCAACTCCACGATTCTGTACTACACTGCAGCAGTACCTCTGTGCGATTACCGTCTCCACTTGAGAGTTGCACTGTACGGTGTATGTCGCACAAGGTCGCATCGCAGCACGCTAAGGATGCTGCTGGCTGGATTGTCCATGGAGGGAGGGTTCGGAGGACGAAGCACGAAGCACGAAGGATTCTTCAGATGTACAAAAATTACTGTATTGGGAGGTTTTGTAAAAAGGTGGCCGAGTAGGTCAGGTACTGTAGCGGCAGCAGCGCACTGTATCTCTCGTGAACCGCTGGTCCCCTAAAGACAAGGCCCACGAGCAAGGCACTGTCTCGGCTATGTATGGCAACAGTAGTCTCTCATCTCATACCTACAGTCCGGTACAGCGCAGGACTGGACCTGTATCAAGGGCCGCGCTTCTCCAGAGTCCGACATCTGCTACCTGACACCTGGCACCCCGCCATGCAAACTGACGGCACAGCTGCTACGCTCACTCGCTCGCTTTGCTTTAGGCCTCGCCGCATTGGTTCGGGTGATGGGAATGATCCGCTGGAACGAGCAAATGCTCAACAGACAAGGCGTTCCCACTGCAGCTCCTCGACCGGCGAATCACTCATCGACAAACAGCCGGGGTAACGATGCAAATTCGAGGCACTAACCAGGGGAGCTCCGTTGTCGAATAACTCTCCGTCTTCCCTTCTTCGCTTTCCTCCCTTCTTCCGAACATCGATAATAATAATAATAAGCAGCAATAAGCTCTACCTTACCCTTTTCCCTCTACATATCTTTTACCCTCCAGCTTCCTCTTCTCCTTCTCCTTCCCCTTGTCCCTCTCCACGCCAGCCTGCACTTTGTGATACCTTCAATTCTCTCACGTCGCACCACATTTCACAAGCCGCCTCCTGCATCGGCTTCTGTCATCGAGCAGTTTGCCGCGTCAGATTCGAGTACTAAAAGTACAAGAATACCCCGCATCCCCCTCTGAATTGAAGCCTTGTCATTTCTTGAAACCACGACAACAACCACCGCAAACATGTCTGAAGGAAACGTTGTGCCACCAAAGGCCCCAGTGGTCGCAGAGGCACATGAAGTTGATACTTTTCGTAAGTGGGCCTTGAATGTGTGTGTGATATGCACGACGCTGAAAACTAACTATCCTCAGATCCTCCCCAGAGGATGTTCGAAAGTGAGCCTCGCCCTTCCTATGAGAGCCCACAGTCTTACTAACCAATTTTTAGAGCATCCTTCGAAGCCTCACTTGGACGGTAGGATTGCCACATACGCTTATTCCATATCAATCGCTTACAGTTTACAGGCCTGGACGAGTACAAGAAACTTTATAATGAATCAATTACTGAACCAGAAAAGTTTTGGGCGAAGATGGCCAGAGAGCTCTTGACCTGGGAACGGGACTTCAAGACTGTTCACAATGGATCTCTCAAGAATGGTGACAATGCCTGGTTCCTGGAGGGCCAACTAAATGCTTCATACAACTGTGTAGACCGACACGCGATCAAGAATCCAGACAAGCCCGCTGTCATTTACGAGGCAGATGAAACCAACGACGGACGCACTCTTACCTATGGCGAGCTTCTCCGTGAAGTCTGCAAGGTTGCCCACGTGCTTAAGCAGATGGGTGTTAAGAAAGGTGATACTGTTGCCATCTACCTTCCCATGATTCCAGAAGCCATTGTTGCTTTCTTGGCCATTTCCCGCATTGGGGCCGTTCACTCAGTCGTCTTCGCTGGTTTCTCGTCTGATTCACTACGCGATCGTGTCATTGACGCCCAGTCAAAGGTTGTCATCACTACTGACGAAGGCAAGCGAGGTGGAAAGTTAATTGGTACTAAGAAGATTGTGGATGAGGCTCTCAAGCAATGTCCGGACGTAACTCACTGCCTCGTTTACAAACGAACTGGGGCAGAGGTTCCTTGGACTAAAGGCAGAGATTGGTGGTGGCACGAGGAAGTTGATAAGTGGCCTGCGTACATTGCACCAGAGCCAATGAACTCCGAAGACCCGCTCTTCCTCCTGTATACTTCAGGTTCCACGGGTAAGCCAAAGGGTGTCTTGCACTCAACCGGTGGATATCTCTTAGGCGCCGCTGCAACTGGAAAGTACGTCTTTGATATTCATGATTCCGACAAGTTCTTCTGTGGTGGTGATATTGGATGGATCACCGGTCACACACATATGTCGTTTACGCTCCTCTACTTCTTGGTGTTGCTACGGTCGTATTCGAGGGTACACCTGCATATCCAGATTTCTCAAGGTACTGGGATGTGATTGCCAAGCACGAAGTGACACAATTCTACGTCGCCCCCACAGCTCTGCGGTTACTGAAGCGAGCTGGCGACCACCACGTGAAGGCAAATATGAAGCACCTAAGAGTTCTAGGATCTGTTGGAGAGCCAATTGCTGCGGAAGTCTGGAAGTGGTACTTTGAGATCGTTGGCAAGGAGGAGGCGCATGTCGTCGACGTAAGGACTCCATTGTCTACTGATAATTTTGGTTACTGACTTAATATGTAGACATACTGGCAAACTGAGACTGGATCGCATGTCATCACACACCGCTCGCCGGTGTCACCCCAACAAAACCTGGCAGTGCCTCGCTTCCATTCTTCGGTGTCGAGCCTGCGATTATCGACCCAGTGTCAGGTGAAGAGATTCACGGAAACGATGTTGAGGGCGTGTTAGCGTTCAAGCAAGCTTGGCCCAGCATGGCACGAACAGTTTGGGGTGCTCATAAAAGGTATATGGATACATATCTGAACGTATATCCTGGGTACTATGTAAGTTGCATCATCCCACTGTAAAGGCCTTTTTACTCACTAAAGTCAGTTTACCGGTGACGGAGCTGGACGTGACCACGAGGGATACTACTGGATCAGAGGCCGTGTCGACGATGTCGTCAATGTCAGCGGTCATCGTCTATCCACTGCTGAGATTGAAGCTGCATTAATTGAGCATCATGCAGTTGCCGAAGCTGCCGTCGTTGGTATCAACGATGAGTTGACTGGGCAAGCTGTCAATGCATTTGTTTCTATCAAAGATGGCAACGAGGTGGGTGACGCTTTGAAAAAGGAATTGATCTTGCAAGTACGAAAGAGTATCGGTCCTTTCGCTGCTCCTAAAGCCATCTTTATCGTTCCAGATCTCCCAAAAACAAGAAGTGGAAAGATCATGCGTAGAATCCTGCGGAAAATCTTGGCTGGCGAGGAGGATCAACTTGGTGATACTTCAACTGTAAGCAATTTCTCACACAGACAAGACTACTAGTTGCCAAAATACTAACTTCGGGTCAATAGCTCTCGGAACCAGGTGTTGTCGATATTATCATCAAGGTTGTTCACGAATCCAAGGGGAAGAAGTGAATGGATGTTGTAATAAGTAAGGTATGGAGTACAGCAAGTGCTACAAGTCGCAATTGACGGAAAGCTTTGCTAGACAGGCGCTTAACGGCGGACAGGATAGGAGTTCGATATCATATTTTCATTTGAAATCGTTTTAGGGGCAGATTCTGTATACCAAGCGAGTTGACAATCTCGTCGCATTTAGCTCCAATGAATCAATTGCATTCAGTCACTAATGTGACTTAGTTGAACGCAACCTGCTTACTCAATTGAACATCGTAGAGTTTGGTGGATCACTACATCCGAACCTCCTACGAAGGTTCAGAGATGGTGGTCGTCGGCCGATAATTCCTTACAATGCTCCTACTGAGGTATCTTTTCGGCCGATGGTTCCTTACAAAGCTTCTGATCAAAATACACAGCCTCGTCCAAGAAGCTGGGTGTACACGCAATGTACCATAGCTAGTCTCTTGGTAGACAATGGATTTGTGGGTGAGATAAAATCCCATAGGCTAAAGGGGGTCGCGGGGTCAGTGAAGATATGCTGCCAAGGTGGGCGCTACAGCAGGTTATCGGCGCGCGTCTCTTGCTCGATTGAACCACCGGGAACTCGGAAATAAGAAGTAGAATACTGGAAAAGGTTCAGAAGAAGGGCGCTGGAATGATGTTGGTTCTTTTCTGAGCAGAGAGTCCAAGAAGAGAGTGGGCTAAGCATAACATACTTGCGGCAAGAATGTCACTGGTGACTGGAGTAGGATGCTCAACGCTGCACGTTGTAACTGGTTAGAATCCCATCTGATAACTGTGAAACCTCCATTATCCGGCGCGAATCTCCTCAGGAAAGGCTCCGAAACAAACGCTGCCGCCATCAGACCCGCGCCTTTGTGTCGTCACGAAAACTAAGTATCTTGCGAGGGCATGGCCTTCAGGGAACTGATAAAATAAGCTTACAAATGTGCGATGCTAACTCGGCAGCAATGCGACTTGCTTATGTCCAGAGCGTGGGTTCGTCTTGCCTGTTGGACAGGATTCGATCGGTTCTTGGGGCTGAGCACCGTAAGGGGTGGAATGTATTCAACGTGGTGATGTCGAGCCAAGGCTATCATCTCCACCGAAAGCTCGTATTATGTTTTTTGTGTTCACAGACAGCACTCTTTCTTACCATATATCTTCTTCTCTCTACCACCCGTCAGCAGCTCAAGGTCGTGCTTGTCACTCATCTGAGATAGATCAGATCAATGCCCTCAATTTAGACTTGGTCTTATGTTTAAACGCCCAGACCCAGCATTGATTCGCAGTGTGAAACCTCCCGCAGACCCTTCAACCGATCAAATTCTGGGGCCCGTAACACAGCAGTGTCTTAGCCTTCCCTTTTTCGGCTCAGGCTTTGGCTCTCCCGCAAGACCCAGCCTTTGTTCTCCCGAGTCCTCGCTATTCCTGTCACCCGACATCCTCTTCTACTGTAATAATCTCTCTTTTTCAACTGTCACTCGTTGTTTTCGCTGGCCGATTGATTCTGCTGAGTAGGGTCGATCGACTTCGTTATTTATTGGTCGAGGAATCAACAGGCGAATAAGGACAGCGCTGAATGATCGCCTGGACAACACCGATTGAATCTGACGGGGGCTGGAGGCTGTTTATACAGCAGAGTACTGTACGACCGCGACAGGCACCGGGCCTTCCGTGCTCAACCTGAACGTCTTTAATTCAGGAATATGTATCTGTTTAGAAGCATAGTGACGGCAGTCGTCAGCTCTTATCTCTTCTGTACTTCTAATGGTGCGTGTGTTTCCCCCCGCGCATTCGTCATCGTCCAGACCGCAGCTAATCCTAGCCTTACAATACAGCACATTCTACTGAACGTAACCCTCTAACATATTTTTCGGTCGTCGATGACCCTATACTACATACCCCTTCGCATCGAGTACATGCGCTATCCAGTTTCGACCTGACATTTGATCTGCACACTGGCCAGCAGAGGATAAAGCTAACACTTTCGCCGAACCACAATGTTATTCAAGAAGGTGCTACTGTTTCGTACCTTGGGGCAGACGGCTCGATCAGGAGCCACGAGTTAATGGACAGGGCTGAGTATAGAGTATTTCAGGGTCAGACTTGGTTGCAGCATTACGAAGGCGCAGAATGGACGAATGTTGGGTGGGCAAGAATAATGGTTCACCAGGACGGAGACGCGCCTATATTTGAGGGGGCCTTTAGAGTTGATGGTGACCACCATCATATACAGACACGGACGCACTACATGCAGACGAAGCATGCATTGGACGAAGAACTTGACGACATTGGCCAGGAGTATATGATTGTCTGGAGAGACTCTGATATCGGCACGGATATTGCCTATGATACGGAGGGCGGACTTCATGGCGAGTTGAAGAGAGATGCCGAGGAAGAGCATTCTTGTTCTGCCGATGTTCTGAATTTCAACATGGATACGGAACATCCTATTTACAGAGCGATGCTCAAGCCTCGCGGTTTCGGATCCTTGTCAACGAAGTCGCTCTTTGGTCGCCAAATCGATGGCACCACTGGCGGTAATAGTGCAGGTGTTAATCTTACTACTACGATAGGATCAACGTCCGGATGTCCGACGACTCGCAAGGTCGCTCTACTCGGCGTGGCCACTGATTGTACTTACACTGCCGCCTTAGGAAACGCGACGGCAGCCAGACAGAATATTATCAACCAGATCAACTCTGCTTCGACTCAGTACGAAGACAGCTTCAACATTACGCTCGGGTTGGCCAACCTGACAATTAGTGATGCCGCTTGTCCCGCTACAGCATCTACTTCTGCCCCTTGGAATGTTGGTTGTAGTGACAGCGTCGACATCCAGGATCGATTAAATCTCTTTTCAGCATGGCGTGGCGAACGTAATGATACCAATGCCTACTGGACCTTGCTGAGCACTTGCGCTACCGGATCTGCTGTTGGCCTCGCATGGCTGGGGCAAGCTTGTGTTACTACTGCCCAGACAGCTTCATCCTCGGGTACGAATGAGACCGTTAGTGGTGCGAATGTTGTCGTGAGAACTAGCACTGAATGGCAAGTAATTGCTCATGAGACTGGCCACACATTTGGGGCCGTTCACGATTGCACATCTACAACCTGCGCAGATGGCACTACCGTTGCTGCTCAGCAATGCTGTCCGCTTAGTGCTTCGACCTGTGATGCTGGTGCAGCCTTTATCATGAATCCCAGTACTGGAAGCGGTATCACCAAGTTTTCTGCGTGTTCTATTGGCAATATCTGTTCTGCAATTGGGAGAAATAGCGTCAAAACCAGCTGCTTAAGTAGTAATAAGGACGTTACTCTAATCTCAGGAAGCCAGTGCGGCAACGGTATTGTAGAATCAGGAGAAGATTGTGATTGTGGTGGGACTTCGGGCTGCGGTACGAACTCTTGCTGCGACCCTACAACCTGCAAGTTCACCACAAACTCAGTCTGTGATCCCAGTAACGAGGATTGCTGTACTTCCACTTGTCAGTTTTCCTCAAGTGGTACCGTCTGTCGGGCCAGTACCGGTACATGTGATCCCCAGGAAACTTGCAGTGGCACTTCAGCTGTGTGCCCTGCAGATACGACTGCTCCAGATGGTAAGCACTACATCCAAATCCAAGTCAAACCCTGACTAATAACATTTAGGAACCTCCTGTGGCAATTCGTCAGGCCTTTCCTGTGCATCGGGGCAGTGTACCTCGCGTGACTTACAATGCAAGACGCTAATGGGCTCTTACACCCAAGGAAATGACACATACGCCTGCTCATCTTCTGGATGTCAGATTTCCTGTGCTTCGCCAGAATTTGGTTCTAATGTCTGCTATTCTATGCAGCAGAACTTTCTTGATGGGACATCTTGCCAAGGAGGTGGTAAATGCTCAAACGGTGTTTGTCAAGGTGCCTCTGTTGGTAAAGAGATCACCAGTTGGATTCACGACAACAAGACGCTAGTTATTGCACTAGCTTCTGTGATTGGCGGGTTGTTTATTTTGGCCCTGCTTAGCTGTTGCTGGAACAGGTACCGGAGGAGAAATAATCCACGGATGAGAAAGAATGCACCTTCTCCCGGTTGGAATCAACCGCCAGGAGCGATGGGATATGCAGCCGGTCCACCAAATATGCGTGGTGCCAATAGATCCCGTCAGGGGCCAAGTCAGTTTGATGCGAATGGTGGATGGCATAATGGGAGGTGGCAGGGCCAACCTCCACCTGCTGCATTCATGGGAGGGCCTAGTGTGCGTTACGCTTAAGTACTGAAAATCTGTCTTAACCATCTGAGCGAATTCTTTTGCATCCTGGCATTCATTAAGGCGTTTAGGAGGCATTTTCTTGGATTTGGTTTTGGGCATAGCAGGGACATAGCATTGGGATATGGGTACAGGACACCCATTTTGATTCTCTAGAGCTCATTTGGATAAGAGCACCCACAGGAACTGTACATTCAATACAAAGTACAGGCAGTGTAATACATCAATTAAAAATTGTCGGTTTTCATGAATGCTCCTTTGGCCTGTCGTTTCAATGAGGCCAAGAGGCACCTTCTAATCCATCACCCGCAAGTCCTCTAGGATAATCTCCCAAGACCACGTAAGAAAGCCTGCGTTGAACACCCATAATTCATTGGCGTATTACATTGCCGTCACCCTCCAGCATCTTTACTCTGCTATCCAGCCATCACAATCACATGAAATCTTCCGTACTCAAAGTTGTCGTTGGTCTCCCATCCCTCTTCTTCTTCTCCCGCGCCTTCTCCCTCTCCCTACTCGCTGACCCTGACCCTGGCCCTCCTTTAGAGACCACGGGTGCTTTTGGTGCATCCTCATAGCCACAGAGCTGCTTCATGTAGAAGAGGCGTGTGCCTGGTATACTCTGATCTTGAATTTTAGTAATTTGACTAGTTTGATGGGCCGAGGGCCGAGGGCCTCGCAAGACAAGAATGCGCAGCCAGATTGTGGGAATGGGACCAGTGGGAAATGGGAAATGAGGAGAGGGACTTACGTCACCGCGAGCTTGGGCGTACATCATTAGGAGATCTGGAGAATCGAGGATTATAGCTGCTTCGCGCTTCTTTTGCTTCGTTTCGTAAGAGTCTCTTTTGATCGAACTCGTTAGCATATGTGACTTGGCTCTCTGAGACATCTTTCTTTCGGATGATGAATCAAAGTGGCGCTGTAAAGAAGTGCGAGATGTGGAAATGGGAAGTGGATGCGATGTACAGGACAGGTAGGAGGAAGCAGTAATGATGGAGACTTGTTTCGACTCGATTTATGATTCTCAATCTAGTCGGTCACCTTTCCATTGCCTCCTTCCTCAAATAGAAGTGAAGTAAAGAAGTTAAGACCATGTTGCCTCTAGAAACGTATGAGGCCCAAGATGGGATGGAAGGTGAAGCGAGCAAAGTAGAGAAGAAATGGCATAGAGAGACACTAAGAGAGGAAGGTACGAACGCTCTAGAAAAAGACCTCCCGCCCGTACTAGAATCAGATGAGTATTCCTCATACGCATCCTTATTTCGAGCTTGAGCATCCTGTTGTCTGGCTGAGGCTCTGAGAGGACTATTATAACTGGTCTGGCTCTGTTTGCGACTGGTGCTTTTTTGAGTCGGAGTTGAGTTTGAAGAAGACATTCTTGCTAGATTCTACTATTTGGTTGAGTGAGATGGTCGGCCAGACCTCCTAGGTTCAAGACAGATAATTGTAAGATTGAAAATTGGGGATTTTTGGTCTGTTATTTGGGTTAAGTTAGAGATGTGAGGTGGCTACCTATCTGCTTGTGTAATGTCACGGGGAACGCCTACCTACTTATTATGGCACGTGATGGTTTAGCATCTGCTGACATAAGCTCGCTTTAGAAAAGGGGGGCGGACAAGGACAAATTTCACTGCCTTTCCACTTTCCCATCATTCTTTCTAGAATGAGTACACTGTATCAACAGGCTTTGAATTTTTAGTTCTAGCAAGTTTTGATTCCCTTCTTACATCTCAAGCTGCCATAGCATACTTGATCAATGCTTTGTAACTAGGCCTTCTAAGCCTTCTTAGTGGAAGCAATTCGACCAAGTTCCAGCAATTAAACTCCCTGGAACGTTACCTCATTTGATTTTCGTTCTTTCAAATCTTCAGAGCAAGTGCAAAAAGTTCTCTGTCAATTGATATAAGTTTCTGTGATTTAATCACATTATCATTCTGCATATTAATTTTATGTTGGGATATATGTAGACAAACGAACAAAGACTTCAATGCTCAAGTTGAGCTATATTCCATGTAGTTATTGAATTGTTTCTAGTTTCAACATGGCAATAGGAAATATTTCCTCTTAAAGTATCTATCTTGGGATCTGTAGCCACTCACTGTAGTCATGCTTGTAAACAATGCCAGTTCTGTTCCCTGACATTAAGCTTAGTGCAATGTGGCCATGTAGTCAATATTCAACAAGGCTTGTTTGAAATGTCTATGACTGAAGGAGTTCTCTGCCTGGTCCATCATGTATTACATATCCTGCAACTAATTGCCGAATGCTTGTCATTCCTTGCTATGACGTTCTTTTCACGATCTATACACTTTCTAGCAAAGGTCCTTGTAGCTAAAGCCTTTCAGACTTTCGAATCTTCTTCTTCCATCTACTGCAGTTGATACAGCATAGCAAGATCATTATTCTAGTAACTTGACTGGTTCGAATGATGGAAATAATGCCCTATAGTTTATGAAAGGTCAATGACCATATATAGCCTGGAGAAGTCACAATAAACGATCTCTATACGGTTGTAATATATGTTGTTTGGACTTGTTCTAGCAAGTGACTGGCATAACATCCTCTATAATCTTTTCCGCTAGTCAGAAATTACCTAGGCATCTTTGTAGAAGACCTATGGATTGGAGTACCAACTGGTGCAGGTATTATTAACCAAAGGGTCATATTAGTTTAAAAGCATTAATATGCAAAACAAATTCACTAGCCATCATTCTATCTTCCACCAACCAGCTGGCACATCTTCTACTAAGTATACTTTTGAGAGAAGTACGTCAGCACGTTCGACGAATAGCACTTTGCCTGGACAATACTAGCACCGGCGGACAATCCTATTGTCACTTTTCGTTTGATAGGAAATCTATTGTCTTGCTGCTTAGTCGTTGCCGCTGCCGTTGCCTAGGGCTTCCTGGCCGCTATCAATCCCAATCTTCTTTCCTACTCCACTCTCGTTCTAGTCCTCACCACCTCACCCTCCGTATCTTCTTCTTTCTCATCGATTCGCTGAATGAGGAAGTCTTGCTAGAGGCACTAGTACGCCGAGAATTTCATCTGGTTGATGTGATAAGTCGTCCGTCACATACAAGTTCCTGGCGGCCATTGTTTTCGATCTTCCTTGTTTTCTGGTCATCCTGGTCCTCACCAAACCAGCCTCATCATCCTCCCACTCTGGTTTATTTCCTCGACTTCTACTACCTCGTACACCTCGAACAGGCATCTTAAAGTCTCAAAATCAACAGCCATGTCTCCCCATCAGCGTGCTTCGTCTGGCCACGCCAAATTCTCCAATACGCCTTTCGTTCGACGGAATCTGGACCGTAGTTCATCTGGAGAGTATAACAGTATGTCCAACCATGGTTAGTACACCCGACTTTCCCTTCGGTTGCACTCCAATAGCTAACAGAAATTGAGCTGCCTCCTATGAGCCAGCGACTCAGAGAACTCTACGTCCGGCACAGAAGTCGATCTCCGAGTCACTGGATGTCAACCGCTGTAAGTTCCTCGTTGCAATTCACTTTGAGATAGACGTCTAATATTGACGTAGCAGTGCGTCATGAATCTGAAATGAAGTCGGTGCCTTTGAGTCCATTATTGGGAACTGATCTACCAACAATGGATGACAAAAAAGTCCACCTAAAGTCTCCAATCTCTAAAGTACAGGTTACTATGACCCAACTATGGGCCTATGCAGAAATGCGTGGTTTGAGGGGAAGAGTTGGAGAAGATGGAGGTCCTCTCTGGGATTCTTTATATGAAGAAAACGTTACAGACTCTAATTCATCCGCTGAGAGTCCAATTTTGGTCAACAGCGAGTTGCCAGAGCGGTCTCGGCTAAACTGCAAGGCTTCATCGACAACACTTCACCACCTCTCAAAGGTCGCGTCCTTCAAAATTCCAAAAGGGAAGCGCTTTGTTTTCGACCTAAGCCAATCTTCTACACAACTACCACGCAAGACTGAACAACCTTATTCCCACACAGACATCATGGCTGAAGCGCGTCGACTAAAGCATCAACCACCAAGTGAAGCTTTGCATTCACTATATAGCCAAGGTCTTCCCCTGCCAACATTCAAGCCAAACCATTATAAGGGAGATGAAGGATACGCCAACTATGGCTACCTGATGTTGAACGGAACTTGGGTTGACCCAGACAATCTTAAGGACATTGTTGACGCGCTCCATGGAGTGTCAGAAGCACCAGCTCCAGAGGCACCCATCTCATCAGCAGGCCCTCGCATCTTGACTGAAGAGGAGTTGAATGAGGTATACGACGCGTTTAACGACTATGTATCCGATGACGAAGGCGATCCTCGTGATAAACATGTCACTCCTGAGGCATTTGCTACTTGGGCCAAAGGAGCTGGCGAAGGACCATCTTATGTTCGAGAAATCCTCCCTCCACAGGTAAGAAGACTCTATAGTACTTACCAATGATCATGTAAGGAAGTTCGACTGATGATAAATCTAGGCATCGCAACGCAAGAGAGATAATAGCGAAAGACCGGTCACCCCACAGCTCAGGTTGAGACCCCAGATCGACCTTGAGACTGGTAGCGACATGACTGGGATCTGCGATGCCGATCAAGATGAACGCATCAGACCTCTCTGGAGTCCTAGAGGTAGGTGAAATCTTTCCAGGACTGATAAACTAGCTGACACGAATAGGTGTTGATCCTGTAATGATGCCTGCCTTTGCCTATTCCCAACACAACCCCCAGGCAAACGCACAATTGATGAGAAAAGCATACTTTCCCGAGGCTGCGCAAGCGCCACCTTATCTCTACGGTGATGCAGAAACAGTACAAGAATTTAATTCGGTGAGTTAAAATGTATACTTAGACCCCGATGATGCTCGAACTAACATCCGTATAGCAGCTAGGACAAAAGGTCTTTCAGACTGGTGAAGATCCGCAGACTGGTATTGATGGTTACCGCCAATTCAAGGAACATATTGGCAGAATCTTGGACAAACGAGAAATCTCCATTGATAAATACCTGGCCCAATGCCAGCGTCTGGAGAATGCTCAGGCCAAAAAACTTCAGCTGGTAAAGGAGGTTACGTTCCTAAAGCAACACGCTGAGCATGTCAAGAGAGCCACCGAGTATGGTAAATACCAAGAAGAAGTAGCCAAAGAGGAAGCCCGGCGAGCCCAAATCCAAAAAGAGGAGGAGGCCAGAAAGATATCTCTCGCCGAGGAAGAAACCAAGCAGATGCAGGTACAGCGACACAAACGCCACTTGTGGGAGGTCTCCGAGCGATTCACTACAGACCAGCGTTGGGCTGAGGGCATGGGTGTTAGAGCTCGTGAGGAAGCTTTGAAGGAAGAGGAGGAGATGAAGGAGTTGGAGCGGGAGAAAGCCGAACTAATGCAAGACATTGGCATCACCGATCTTCGTCAACTTCCCAACTTGATCCCACCACCTCAAGTCAAGACTCCACGGCCACTATAAAGCCTTTACTTATTTGTAAGTTCTGCATCCCATTCTCCAATTTGAGCAGCTCAAACTAGTTCAGTCATTCACAAGCCGCTATAGATACTCGCTTTATTCCGTCTTGTTCTCTCCCAAGTCTGATTCCTAAATATAGCTGACTAGACACTGACTAGAGCTAATGGTAGTTGGGGGAAATACTGTAGAATAAAATTGTAGATTAGACAAACCGAATACTATGGGCTCTTGCCTGATTGATTGTAAAATACTGCGTCCTTTGCAATTATTAAATGTTAAGGTGAGTGAGTTACAGAGAACAAGTCAGCCATCCAAAACAAGTCAATTACCTAGAGCAAGGAAGTTGCCCAAAACAAGTCAGTCACTAGATTGCAGTGGGAAGGGTGCATTCCTTCTCTATTCTCTTCTTCACAAAATCCTAGTTAACTAGAAGCATAGCCTTAATACCAAAAGTAGAAAGCTCGCAAACCTTGTCCCGGTGCATCAAAGCAGAGCTTAAATAAGCGACCGCTTACAGTAAAACTTGTGTACGGTAAGTATACTTAACGAGGGAGACCGAAACTAACAAAATCTTTAAACTGATGTCTCTCTATCGTAATAAGATACACCTGATTTGTCTCTTCAGCATATATAATTAAGATTTTAATGAGCCAATGATTGATTAGCTGCTTAATACCCAAGCCTTAATGATTGATTAG
Source organism: Pezicula neosporulosa (assembly GCA_009805495.1). NCBI lineage: Eukaryota > Fungi > Ascomycota > Leotiomycetes > Helotiales > Dermateaceae > Pezicula > Pezicula neosporulosa. The sequence continues at coordinate 907,582 of SELE01000002.1, forward strand.
CTGCTTAATACCCATTTTATGTAATACCTTCGCTTAAATGCTCTACAACTACTACGTAGATAGATGTTTCTATGTCCTACACATCTGGAGGTACCTATGCACTTAAGATTTCCAGTTGTGGACTGCGAGTTAATCTTCCGTCCAGAAGTTTCTGTCTTCGAGAGTGAGTCTAGAGGCTTAGGAATTCAACTTCAAGTTCAACTGGATTTCTTTTATGACCGCGGCTGCTTACATGCAGTACATCTCACATCTACAATGTATCGGTACGCAGGACTTAAGATGTGGGAAGATTTAGATTCCCAACAAGTGTTGTTGAAACATCAGTATTAACAGAATCCATTTATATGCTCGCTTCTAGCTCCCAACGCCAGAGTCCTTTTATTCGATTTATACTACAAGTCCTCCATCCGAAGACCGCTCTTCTTGCTCTGTATTCCCTGCGAGGGCGCCATATACCCTCAGAGGAACCGATATCTCAAAGCTCTCACACTCGATGGCTTCAGCAGGAGCCAGTATGGCTCCACGATCATCTTTAGAAACCTCTTCAAGGAGATCTGTATATCCAACGGCAGCTCCATTATCAGCCATTAGTCGAGGCGTAACAAATTCTATCCGTACCTTCCAATCAAGGCTGACTCCACTGGTAATGAATTCTGGCGTAGACGTAATGGGTATAGCCGGAGAGAATATTATTCGTCGCGCAAAAAGTGCAGATTCCGAGTGGGATACGTGAACTTTGCGGGTAACTCGAAGAATACTTGCTTCAGAACGCAATGCAATGCCAGAATCAACAGACTCAGACGTCTCCAATGCCGCGTGAACTGCATAGCATGGTATTTCGGCGTCAGTGAAATCTACGGCAACTGTGACAGTCTCACCGAGTCGGTAAGCAGGCCGTGCGAGCATAACTACTGCTACTCTTCTCCCACTGCGGGCAATTTCGAACCTATTGGCACTCTGCTGTGATTCGGTGGCAACATTGCTCCTCAGAATTGCCATATCTATAGCCTCCTTTGCAGTTGCTGGCTCTTCAATAAATGACTGCCTCCTTGATCTTGGCACTTCTGTCGGAGAAAGCAAGCCAAGGCTAGAGTTCTTTCTTGGGTGCGCCAAAAGTTCATCGGCATACGCCAGGAAATCGTCCAGGGTTGAGTCTTTCTGTGTCTTTTCCTGTCTAGGTTGCTTCGCTGATTCTATTGAAGAGAAGGACGAACTTTTTTCTAGAGTATGAATACGAGCTTGGTCTCTCAAAATAATATAGGGCGCCATCAGATCATGCCCGAGGAGTTCTCCATGGCTGTTGACGCTCCCTAAGACTCGGAAAGGTATCTCCACTGACTTGACTTGCTGCTCTTTGGCACCTCCTGGTCTTTGAGTACCAATGACAAGTTTATAAGTTATCTTGATCGCCTTTCCGCGATGGCTGGGCGGAAGGCCCTTAGGTAACTTGAATGAGTACTTGTAGCTCTTACTCTCACCTGGTGCAAGACGAAGATCAACAAATAGGAGTGACTGTGGTGTAGATAAGAGTGGGATATCACGGGAGCTTGCAATACCCCGCATATCTTTGATACTGCTCAGTTCACCACCGCCAAGAAAACCTCCAAGTGATTCCCCTATGTTGCCCCAACCAAAGCTGCGAAGAAGTCCACTGTCTCTTTTGTTAGTTTCAACTCCGATCACTCCACCACCCTGACCACCAACGGCACCCTTACGCTTCACTTCTTCGAATGGTGTTTGGCTGATCAACGATGCGTCCAGTGTGAAAGATCCATGGATCTGCGCGTAACCCATCATCAAAGTCTCTGGCGGTCGGTGATGATTGGCCGGCACTAAGTTAGAAGGCCGCCTTGTATGGCTAGCTCCATTCAGAGGGATCCGTGCTGGGGTCTGCGATGTATATTCAGAAGCAAGAGTCTCGGTTGAGTTATTGCTTAGAGAATAAAACTCTCCACTACTTCTAGGGGTTCCAGTAATGCTAGCTGCGGAAAGTATTCTTGCTACAGGGGCAGCATGTTCTGTAATTTTGGGAATAGTCTCTTTGGATTTGGGAGAAAGCAAGTGATGGCCATTATTCTTCGCGTCTTCGGTTTTATCATGCTCCACGGGATCTTGTTCTGAAGGTGATACTGAAGTAGGAAATTTCCAAGCTTGTGCTTTGGAGAACGAAGGTGAAGATCTTCGTGTTGTGAAAGGTGGTCCCGCAATACCTGGAGTATTTGGTGCAGTGGAAGCACCCGGGCGTCGAGAGGGCCGTCTGGGCAGCACAGTTTCGCTGCCTGGAGAAGGAGGAAACGAGGAGTTCAGAAGAGGTGAAGGATGAGTCGATGGGTGTGTTGAGGACCTTGGGCCTAGCGGTGCTGCTACTTATTAGCAATGAATTCATTTTGCATCGAAACAAACTCACCGGATAATGGGGCGCCTCCATTAAGACCAGGCCTTCTTGGGACAATTTGCAAGCTGGCCGATCGCCCATGTCCCCTAGACAGCCTCCGAGTTCCATCTGTACCATTTGAAGATTGATCAATGGCACTTTCGCTGGCACCAATTGATATGATTGAAAGAGAACGTTGATGTGTATTTCCATCCACAGAAGCCTTTGGAAACGCACCGTTCCATGACCCAGAACCCGGCCCTGACCGTCGTCCTGTTGGCACATTCAGTGATAAGGTTGATCGATGACCCCTTGATGGCGGTGGTGGGCGGGGGTTTAAATTCGAAGGACTCCTGATCTGAGTAGTAGGTGGCTTTCTGTGCTTGTCTCCTCCAGACGCGAAGCCATTGCCGGTAGGATGTAATAAAGCTCTTGACGGCGAAGACGCCGCAGGTATTACTGCAATATTTTTGAAAGTTATTTCGCATTCGATATCCTCGCCAGCAAAGACTGTTTGCTCTGTCCAATGTACAAAGACCCTGATGTTGGTGGATGGGGCCGACATGTCGAGGGCTCGACTTATAATACCCCTTCACGTCGAAGGAGCGCAACGCCACCACTCATGAGCGCATAGATAGCAGATCGAGTTGAGAAGCATCAACTGGCATATTGAGCAGTGGTGTATAAATGCTGGAAAGACATAATTGCTGGAATACACAGCTCGACCCGACGAATGCAGCTGAGCTCAATTCCATTGACAGCGGCCTAAAGTTACCCCATTCCGGGCGTACGATTCATACATGACGCAGAGATCCCGAAGGCAAGAAAAGCGAGAAAGCGGCATCGCTGTGGTCAGCAGGCTAACGCTGATTCACTGCTCACCTTCCAAAGTTGTGGTAGGAGAGTAAGCAAGAGACAATCAAATTCCATTCACCTAGATAACTTGTCTTAAGTAGAAGATTCCGTGCATAGGAAGGTATCGTCACTGGCCATTCTGTAAATCTCGGCGGGGGTGAATTGGGTTCGTACCCAGGTACTAGGTAGGGTAGGTACTGTGCTGTAGATTATTTTCTTTAGCATCTGCTGCTTTAGGCTCGTCAGGGAGTGCAGCGGGACGGAACCGGGAAGGTGCTCCAGCCAACGATTGCGATAAAGCGCGCGCTGTAAACAATCCCTCAATCGCCCTCTCTTTAACCTTCAGGTCAATTTCACCAACTCTCCCCGACCCTCGCTATTCCATATTTCGCTGAGGCTCGCAACGACTGGTGTGCGAATATTGGGCACTTGAGAAATTTCTTTTCTGCTGAGCTTGAGACACCCACGCCAGAAGTACGCACGAGGTAGGGAAAACCACTGTCCAAACCCCACCCCTCTTCTCCTCAATGCAATCAATTACCTAGCTAACGCGTGGAATGTTGCAGTAAACTCAACTTCCTATTCAAAATCCAGAAGACGAGATGACTTCCTTCATTACTACGGTGTTAGTTACTCTTCTCTCCCCATTTCAATGGCCTCTTTTTCCGATTTCTTAAGCCCTCACGCGGCCAAAGCTGTGTCTCCTGTCTGCACCCTCACCGAACCCACCTCGTGCATCACACTTTCACTCAAGGCTGAGGAAGACCACTTTGTCAAAGCCCCTGCAGCTACATATATATCACGTTACTCACGTAAAAGATACGGCAGGAATCAGCGAACGAGAAACCAGTTTCGACCTCGAAATGCTACCAAGGGTACCACGAGTTACCAACTACGACAGTATGCAGAGGCCACACTCGGTGGTGGTAGCCTGCGGAAGATTGTAAAGTTACCTGAGGGCGAAGATGAGAATGAATGGCTTGCGGTCAACAGTAAGCATACATGCTAGTTTGAGGGAATCAAGTGCTGACCCGTATTAAGTGGTGGATTTCTATAACCATATCAACCTGCTTTATGGATCAATCACCGAATTTTGTTCCCCCCAGTCTTGCCCCGAAATGAAGGCCACCGACGAGTAAGTTCCATTGTTACCTCATGTCTAGCGGTCTGAATTGACAGTTGCAGGTTCGAGTATCTTTGGCAAGACTCCGAGACATACAAACGACCCACAAAAATGCCTGCGCCAACATACATTGAACATCTCATGGGATGGGTTCAGAGCAACATTGATAATGAGGCGGTTTTCCCCAGTCGCATAGGTTTGTGTTGAATTTCTGATATGCGGACTATTTACTTACTACCCTATAGGTGTCTCGTTTCCAAAGTCTTTCCGGAGTATGATTCTGCAGGTTTTCAAGCGGATGTATCGAGTTTACGCTCACATCTACTGCCACCACTACCCCGTTATTCGGGAGCTTGGTCTTGAGGCCCACCTCAACACAAGTTTCAAGCACTATGTTCTCTTCATTGATGAACATAACCTCGCGAGTGGCAAAGACTTTTGGGGACCTCTCGGTGATCTCGTTGATAGCATGCTGCGAAGTGATTGAACTACCTGTTAACGAATGGATGAGACGAATCGTATGAGCATGGTTTGGCGTTAGTTTATGGGTATTTGGGACGGGTGGCTCTGGGAAGGTCTTGCACAGGCCTTGGAGTTGGCAACGTCGTGACTGTACTTATACACAGTCAGAGGCTGGACATTGCACTTTGGGAGGCCTTTTAGTTTGACTTTCGGGAATCTTTTAATTAGCGTGGCATGCAGGGGAGTAGAATAACGAAAAAAAAGGAGAAATACTCAGAACTCTGGTACTTTTTATCTGTAATTGTCCTTTAATCACGTTATCTCATTTCTATCATTCAGGCAATCGCTCTTCATCCAGACTCTAACATAAGTTTCTCAGCATGAAATTCCAGCGCTTGAAGGGTATGAGTCTTTCGAATCCATGGGAATCGTATGTGTTTAGCTTTGAATCACTCTCTGGAACATTTCTTCTTTTACTTCTATCTTTGGCTATTTTTGGCTGCCGCTTTTACCATCCGGGAGCTCGAGATGTGATGCCTGACTGCCTGACCATTTGAATGACCGGCTAACGGAAAATACACTCCTCAACCTCAGAACAACCTCCGAATCAACGCAATCTCCTCTCCACAACTCCAATCCAATTCGCCATCATGTTTTCGAGTCGGGCAATTCTTCGTGCTACACGAGCAGCAGCTCCCCAGAAGATTGCTGCTCCCCGAGCCCTCGCCGTCTCCCAGATCCGCGGCTATGCAGCTCCAGCAGCTCCAGATTCGAAACCTCCCGTTGCTCTCTTCGGCCTCGATGGCACCTATGCCAGTGCGCTGGTACGTCTAGAATTCCCCTATGTACCGTCATGGAGCTATTAGAGATGCAATTGGTATCCTCCAATGGATGTGGATGGCCCAGTGAAGGGTGGACGGAACCGGGCACAGAGAACGAGAATAAGAAAGAGCAAGAATAAACTGACAATGCACGAACAGTACACTGCAGCCGTCAAGACTTCCACCCTAGATAGCACAGCCAGGGCCCATAAGTGCTCTCAACGAAATCTACCACAAAGACGCCAAGCTGGCTACCATCTTGACGGCACCCACGCTCTCTCCCGAGGACAAGTCGGCCATCATCGCCGAGCTGCAGAAACACACCGGTGGCGCCGACAAGGGCGATACTATCAAGAACTTCCTCGCTACTCTGGCTGAGAACAACCGATTGAGTCTCCTAAAGGGCGTCTGCGAGAAGTTCACCGAGTTGATGAGCGCTGCTAAGGGCGAGGTCGAGTTGACAGTTACAAGTGCTTCGGTAGGCTGCCAATTTCTGAACGGCTGAAATAAATTCAGAACAGCGCTAATTAGGCTGGCTATCTAGCAATTGGATGGACGAACTCTCTCTAGACTTGAATCCGCTGTTTCAAAGTCTCAGTATGTTGGTCAAGGGAAGAAGCTCAAGGTTACCAACAAGGTAGGTACTGAGGCTCAGACTCTGGATCAATTACTAAGATACGAACAGGTTAACCCAGACATTCTTGGAGGACTAGTGGTTGAAATTGGTGACCGAACAATTGATCTCAGTGTATCAGCCCGAATTGCGAAGATGAACAAGCTTCTTACCGACGCATTGTAAACCACCTATTAAACCCTTTTCTTTTTCTTTTCAGGCAGCATGGGGGAGGAGTGGTTGGTAATGGTCGACAGCAGTAGGCCGTCAGATGACCATATGTATATGATCGACAATTAGAAAATAACTCTAGCCTGTTCCATTGTGAAGGCCCTGAAGCGATCTTGCGTGAGTGACCAAGTAATACGGTTGATGCATAGCAATTTGTTGATGCATTTTAAAGAATTTCTATCTCTCTATAGTTTACAGCGTCTAGTACCTCTACTTTTTTTCTTCCGCTCGGACGAATAAAAACGCCCAACCAAAGAGTTTTCTCTAATTGGCAACTTATTCTATCTGCAAGTTTGGTTTGCAGCTAAGGTTCCTAATGATGTACCGGAAGGACGGGCTCAACAGGCCTGGCCGCCGAAGATAATTGGCTTAATTTTCATCAAGTTGAGCTTCGAACTCATCTCCGTCTTCAAAAGACTGGTGGCTGCGTACTCTCTCCAGTTGCTCCGATACATAGTTTGCAACATGAGCATCGGCTTCCCTTCGCTCCTTCTCCCGCTCAGGGTCTTCAGGCATCACAGAGTTGCCGATTGACCGAGCATCATCATGGTCGTAGTCTCCATTTACAGACGTCTCAAAATCACTACGAGCTCCCATTGAACGTGTAGTTGATGATCGACGCATGTGATTGCGTGGTGACTTACTAGCTTTTGGCTGGTTAATATGTCGAGTAAATATATCGTCAAAGTAATGCGCCATGCCGGACGATGGGGTTCGAGGCGTCTGGGGTAGACGACAGCTAAGTCTATGTATTCTGTCAGTGCGGTGTTCCCTCCATCAGACGGCTATTAGCTTACCCTGTATCATGGATCATTCGAGCAATCAATCCAGTCCACCCACACTGATGCGTAGCGCCCAGTCCTCTGCCAGAATCTCCATCAAAAAATTCATAGAACCACAGGTTGTCCTTCCAGAGCGGATCAAAATCCAACATGTCGTTTCCATCATTAATTGCACGTCGGCCGTCATCACCACGAGCCATCAAATGTGTCAAGCGATGTTGAATCTCTTCAGCAACATGGCCTAGATGCATCATATCTCCCGAGCCCGTAGGACATTCCACTTGGAGTGAAGGTCCATAAAACATATAGAAGCGTTGCAAAGACTCCACAAGTAAGAAATTAACGCAGAGCCAGATGGGACCTCTCCAGTTGCTGTTACCTCCAAAAAGTCCACTGTCGGAATCTCCTGAGATGTACTTTACCTTGAAGTCTTGCCCATTGACATTCATAGAGTAAGGATTCTTCTCGTGGAATTTCGACATTGATCTGATCCCATGTTCACTCAGGAATTCGTCCTCGTCTAACATTCGTTTCATGATCTTTTCGAGGCGGTCCTTGCTCACAAGTGACAACAGAATACGGTTATCTTTTCCTCTCTTGCTAATGCTGGCCATGTTTCGCTCAGCGACATCATGCCGATTTGCAACAAACCAATCAACACGCTTCTTGAAATTGGGCAACTTGTTGATAAGCTCTGGTTCCAAAGTCAGTGTTGCATACAACGGAATCAAGCCCACGAGTGAGCGGATTGGTAGTTGTTGGGTCCACGGTCCGCCCCAAGAAATTGCATCATAGTAGAAGCCATCCTCCTCATTCCACAAAGACTGCTCTTCCTTAGAGCCAGACTTATACGTCATAGCATCACTAATGAGGATGAAGTGCTCAAAGAATTTGGAAGCAATGTCTTCATAGATGCGGCGATGCTTGGCAAGCTCCAGAGCAATATTTAGCATGCACAAGCAGTAGAAAGCCATCCATCCTGTGCTATCCGCTTGTTCAAGGACGCCTCCCGTGGGTAGAGGTTCCGAGCGATTGAATAACCCAATATTGTCGAGACCTAAAAACCCACCCTCGAAGACATTCTTTCCGTCAAAGTCCTTACGATTGACCCACCACGTAAAGTTGAGGAGTAGCTTCTGGAATACTCTCTCTAAGAAATCCAAGTCCTGTCGACCGTACATTTTTCTCTCAATCTTGAAAGTTCGAAAAGTGGCCCAAGCATGGACTGGAGGATTGACGTCGCCAAAGTTCCATTCATAAGCTGGCAGTTGTCCATTCGGATGCATATACCATTCTCGTGTGAACAAGTCAAGCTGCTTTTTTGCAAAGTCTGGGTCGATCATAGCTAATGGAATACAGTGGAATGCCGAGTCCCATGCTGCGAAGAATGGATACTCCCAGGAATCTGGCATTGACAAGATATCATCAAGATGCATATGTTTCCACTGAAAATTACGTATATCTTGACGATTTGGTGGCGGAGGAGGCTGAGAAGGATCGCCGTTCGCCCATTGCTCCCAAATGAAATGATAGAATTGCTTAGTCCACATCATACCGGCAAAGGCCTGTCGTTGGATGTTACGAAGATCATCAGCCATGGGAAGAGGGCTGATACGATAAAAGAATTCATCGGCCTCATCTTTTCGCTTGTCAATGATGTCGTCAAAAAGCTCTTCGTCCAGGTAGCCATCATATCTCTTTGTGAGACGGAATCTCACAACCGCACACTCGCCGGGCAGCACTCCACCAGATTCGGTAAACGCAAAAGAAGCAGCACATTTCGTGCCGGTCTTCTTAGGATTGACCGCTTTCTTCTCCTTGTCGACGATGTACCGATGGAATGCATCCTTGACGTACGGTTGTACATTCTTTCCATCATACAAAAGCTCAAAATTGGTATCATTTTCGGTGAACATAAGCTCTGGCTGGACGTCTTGACCACTCGGACCAACTCCAGGAGAGGGCGAGAGCTGGAAATAGCGATCGCCGAGCTTGTGGTGCTTGGAGTGTGCAACAGTCTCCTCGACCTGGCTGATAGAAGGTTTTTTTATCCGCCGATTCATGGCCCCAAACCCAAGTGTTCCTAAACCAGACATGGGGGATAATATGTAGTGGTGCTGGATCTGGACCTCTGTTCCAAGCTGTTACTCGGAAGAGCAGTTCTTCTGGGTCGTCCGCCTCCTTCGCCGTCTCTATGTTGATATCCCAGTATCGATCCTCGTCAAAAACTCCTGTGTCAATGATCTGGTACTCGCGGTCCTCCTTCCCTCGCTTCGCATTTTCGGCGACAAGATCTTCATAAGGGAATTTCTTCTGTGGGTATTTGTAGAGCAGCTTCATATATGAGTGCTATGCAGTTGTTAGTAAAAGCATTAGCAAAGAAATGGGGTAGGTACTAACGGTTGGTGTGTTATCGACATGGAAATGAGCTTCCTTGATACTCTCTCCGTGATTTCCCTGCGGATTTGAGAGGCCGAATAGACGCTCTTTCAGAAAATCGCTGTGAGAGCTGTCAGCAGGGTGTAGAGATTGAGTTGCCAATAGTGATACCTACTCTTCTCCATTCCAAAAAGCGAAGGCAATATTTTGTAGGCCATGAGTATCTGACACACCTGCAATACCATCCTCTCCCCAACGGAAAGTTCTTGACCGTGCATGGTCATGGGGAAAGTCTGCACAATAAGTTAGCTTAGACACATGTATAACCTAGCTACATTCACTTACGACTCCAGGCATCACCATCTGCACTGTAATCCTCTCGCACTGTAGGTTTTCCGTTAGCTATTGTATTTACATAGCCAGGGTAGTGGCAAGCTGGCAGACCTGTAGCCCATTGTCTCTCAGCAACATAGGGACCCCATTTCTTCCAGTACTTCTTGCGGTCGCGGTCTTCCTTGAGTCGCTTCTCCTCCTCAGTCAAGTACTCGTGGTGGTCGATGCGAACCATTCTGAATCCGGTATCAGCAGAACCAATTGGGCCTCGAGTCGCCGGGCTCTTGGAAGGTAGGAGCTGTTAAGCGCCGAGGAAAATGGAATTTGGAAAACAAAGTTCAGGTGGCAGTGTTGAATGGGAGAAATGGAAATTTCAGAAAGGAAGATGGCAAAGTGCCTTAGTTAGCTCGGCAGGTGAAAGTCAATGGCCGTTGTTGACTCGTGAGGTTTGCAGCTGCACGAAGCTAGGCGGGCATGTAATCAAGGCTAGCAGTAGGCGCCGAAAAAAAAAAGGGAAGGAAAGGCGCACACGCGGTGTAGGGAAGCTACCTAGGAAGCTAGAAAGCTAGGAAGGAAGGTTGAGTGTTGGGCTCGTTGGGAAAGGGAAAAGCGTCGAAGCGTATTATTATGGTCTCACCGGCACTACTGCAGAGTTGCTTGCAGCGACTGGCCAGTACCAGCTGGGTATTGTGCTACTCTACTCTACTGTCCTGTCCCTGTAGTCCTGTAGCTACAGTATTAGCAGCCTCCTACGAAAAGTAGGCCAATTGATAAGTATGGACCCTTGTATCGTGGGAGTGCGAGTGCTTGGATCTGCTTGGTCTTGCTTGGACTGCTTGCTTCGTGCGACTGTCTTTCGTGCCAGGTCCCCTGTGAATAGTGACGTCGTTTTGAATTTTGGGGGTCTGGATGCGGGTCGACACGGCAAACTTTACGAGTACCTTAGGAGCTTAGGCTTTTGTACTTACTGTACGTACCGCACCGCTTAGGAAGCTCCGGGGATAGAGTACCTAGGGGCATAGGGACCTAGGGTATGTATGTTCTGCCTTCTCGTACCTTGCTTGCCCTTGCTTGCCCTACCTAAGCTACCTAAGCTAAGCTACCTTACCTACGAAGTACTCCTCAGTTCAGATATGCCTACATACAGTACTAGGTAAATACAGCTTTGATAATGTGCTATAGCACTAACAAAAAACCATCGAGCATTGTGACTCCCACTTCCCATCCATTTCAAAGCACCATTTACATTCCTTCTTTCATCCTTATCTGCTTATCAACCCCTCGTCTCCATCTGATTCGTCCATCTCCCGTGCTCGAACCTGTCTGGGGGGATCCACTGACTCCATCAAACTCCATCAAAACTCCATCAAACTCCGGCTTTTTCTTCTGACATGACCTCCACCACCTCCAAGCGCAACTCACGCACGAACTCTTCAACCCCACCGTGCCCACCTCCGCGCACATATCATCGCGATCACGATCACAATCACAGTCACAGTCACCAACTTCTCCACGCATGTACAAGTACTGTACTGTACTGTGCTAGCCCTCATAGAGTACCTCGTACACGAAACGTCTTTTCCTTCCCCCAATTTCGTCATCATCAGATGGAAGAAGCGGAGCAACAGCTCCACCCTCTCTCGCTTGAGTAAGCTAAGACGCTTGACACTATGCTGTATTCTTTCTTCCCATTTATTTGATGAGAATCAGCACTAACTTGATCTAATCGAGACCTGGTCTAGCTGTTCTCTCAGTATTATTACCTTGTGTCCTATCGTTGAGGTACTATGTTCTCAGCTTGACTCGAGGGAACTTACGGAGCAGCAGCTTACAGCTTACACATTACCTACAAAATACTCTCGACTAAGTTCAATACTCTCTTCAAAGCCCAGCTTAACATTAATAAGCCACTGAGTCGCTTTGTGAAAGATTTGATTACTCTCCAACCATAGTCAGGATGGTATGAAGCTGTCATCGCCGATGGTTTTGTCGTTTAGTTCTTTAGATAAGTTACCGGGACTCACTCCTCGATATCTCCATTGAGGATGACCCCGGTTCAACCAAGAAGAAAAATATGGTCCAGAGGGGTGAGTATATTTCAGAAGCCGTCAACGTATTCATCCTAGACTTTCTTGTTGAATTCGACACAGCATACTACGATATAGGGATTTTGGGTTTGAGATGATCATACGCACATAAATGCCGTTGTCTATTCCATGGCGTCTGCTTTGCAAGTCCAAGGCAGCTTTAGAAAACTCATAGCTCTCTAGGAGTGATACATATTCGATAGTCTCTAACTTGATTTGGGCCGCCCGCCAACCCAACAACTTAGCAGCTTGCCATGTCTATGTCTCATTACCTGTATTTCTTTCCACTTTTTCTACAGTCAGGTTAATAGGTCTTGAATTGATGATATTCCATGGCCCGTTCAGCAAAGCAAGGATATGCATCAAATAATTGCCTAATGTGGCCAGCCTCTGTGTCTCATCCCCTTTACCGATTGTCTGTAGGGTCAGTAGCCTTTTTAGCAGATATTTTATTCGTATTTATGTCTAATAATAATCCTTAGGCTCGACTAAGATTACAAGCATCACTGAGCTTACCATCTAAAAATCACAGTTTCTCACCTTATCTTATGAGGCCAAAACGGCACTGAGATCAATGCATAGCTAATTTGGGCGGCATTCCCTCCCAACTCGCACCATTCTGACTAGAATTTCATTCTGCTGCTATTGTTAAAATCATAACATCAAACAAGGCCGACTCAATCTTTTCCCAGACTAACGTTTTCGAGCAAAAGTCGTATTCGCTCAGAGATTCCGGAGATCTGCCTCTAGCACTCCAACAGGTCACGAGCGAGGTAAAGCCCTGGCACGCCTTTGAAATTTTATTCAGATGAGCTGGAGCCGAATTTTATCACTATTAGAACCAACCCGCTTCTCAAATTATAATCCACTTTGTTCACCTGCGATGAACGTTGATGATGATCGTTTCTATAGGATCTGAGGAAAGCGTTATGGATGCAGCCCCTGCGACGTGATTACAACTAAGATGATGATGGTTCCATGGGGTTTAGTAAGTCACTCGGTTTAAATGACTCGGTAATTTGCGCAACTGACTTATTTGGCTAATGAACTTTAGCTAGAGTAATTCACATAATTCTAGTGTTTGATATAATACTTGTGCTAAATATTGCAATTGAACCTATAGTCCTATCCAGCCAACTATGCCCCTTTATGTTCTCTAGAACCATAGCTCCCTACGCCAGTAGTATAAAAGTCATTCAAGCATCATTGTCCCAGGTTAACTTCACTAGCTTACTTTGCAGCAATTTTTCGAGAGCACCGTCATCAGCACAACACTGTGCAATACCAATAGCACTCTGGGCCCATCTTCTGCAGGCCTCATCCTCATGTCCACAATATAGATCGACAGCACGATTAAACGCTCTAGTTGCCATCCATTCAAGTTCTTCATGTGGGTATGGCTGCTCAGACTGTGGTGTTCATCAGTCCAAAGGCTTTTACAAAGGGGGTAGGAAAATCTAAATACTTACCTCAACTGCTTGCTCTGCATGTACTTGTACCTGAGCGAGAAGCTCTTCAGCTATATCCATATTGGCGGAAAGAGATATTTGAAATAGACAACGCATGTACTTCGACAGTTTGAAGATATCAAGTTGCTCAAGTGCCCACGCCTCATTGACAATCTTTCTCAAAATGTTCATCAATACTGAACGAGAGCTCCTGTTAGCTACAACCCAGATATTGAATGATTGTGATTACTGACCTTGTGGAGGAGCTTGCGCGGACAGAACACAATCCGCCATCAGCTCATAAACCTTCATATCCTTGCAAATCTCTGCTTTCAGTAAGATATCTCCCAAAGCATCCCACGCCTTCAGATGGCACGCGGCTTCAAAATCGAAAGCTATGAGAATAGCAAGCTTCTGGAGTAGATCTTCCGCTGGACTTTCTTCAAGCTTCTCTAACTTCTTTTGCAGCTCTTTATCATAACTCTCAACATGCTTCCTAAGTGCGGTGTACGCCTGTAGTTGCTTTTCTATGTTATCTTCTCCCCGAGCTAAACTAGTCAGAGCAATGGAGACTGAGAATTCACAGAACATCTTTTTGAGAGCTAGATCGTCCGCTGCTTGTACGCCGATATCGTCGGGATATGCATCGATGAAAGTGATGCAACATAGTAGAATCCTGACTGAATGTTGAGGTTTCCATGCGTTTAGGTTTTCTACAGCAAGATTATATGAGTTTTTTGAGAACCACTCAAGCTCAAGCATATTCCATAGCGCATCTCCTATTTGTCCGTGTGGATGTTTCTGTTTTATTGACGCAGTCGCTTATTCGAGTGATCAGCAGAGCTTTTAATACTGGACTGGAAGCGACTCACCACCTTCAAAGAGCTTGCATAATTTCTCTGCTGTCTCATGTTGGTGTTCTCCTACATCCTTTGTGTGGCGTAAGAGCGAGTCAGTCAATCTTATAGTTGTTCGAAGCAACGAGGGAAAATGAACACCAGGTGGAGCTCCGTAGTCATATTTCTCATGCAGAATCTGCAGTGCCTCTAGTGCTTGTTGCTTGTTTTCAACTTGTTGAGCATCCAATACACAAGCGAAAATCAGTGTACAGTCATTCCCTGAGGTCCTACCTATCAAGTCTAGGCACTCAGCTGCGAATTCAATTTCTCCACAGCGTATAGCAATCTTATACATCAGAAATCTTGTCAATGGTTCATTTTTGGCTTCATCCGACATAGATCCAAACAATTCTCTTGCGTTATTAATGTCTTTTCGAGCAAGTGCACAGAGCAATAGTTTTCTGGCCATCATTAGCATAGCGTGAGAGCGAATATCAGCTCTCATACCTGGAAATGCGTGTCATATTGATGTCTCCTGACTTTTCAAAGACTTGGTGCATAGCTAAGTGACACCACCTCTCTGCTAATTCATGTTGCCCGAGTGTAAAATTTGATTCTATCCGTCTCCATAATAACTATTGGCCCTTAATATAAAAATCTTGGGTTGGACAAGGACTACTCACCGTATGCGCTGCATGAACCCCTGCTAAGGATATAGGTTGTCTCAAATTTGCGCCAATATCAGACAGAATCTGCTCGAGAGATGCTAGTGTATGTGACCCCTCACTTTGTCGAGTTCCCATCAATATACGCATAACAAGCAGCTTCTCGATCCACTCCGGTCTTCCTTCTTTTAACATTCGCAACCTGAAGAGTTCATCCACTGCAGCGCACGCAAGAGTGGGACTTTTATCGTTCAATTTACGGATATGGGTCATTAGAAGCTTGAGGTTCGAATCAGAAAGGAAGACGGTACGCATCATTCTTTGCAAGATGTCGTAGTAAGAATCGATATCGAAGGATTCGTTCGTGGTGTCCGAAATTATCTCCAGCCGGAGCAGCAAGACCACCAGCTTGTCGCCTTGTTCATCTCCCAACATGCCAACCAAGTTATTTGCCTGTTCAATTGACCTTTCATCTGTGAGCCCCAGCAGTGCCTTGATCCATAGGCTTATGACAGAGGTTCGTAGCTCGCTCGCATCCATACTCATCCGGTCAAGTTCCTGGCTGCTGAGAACATCATAACTTCGCTCCAGCCACTTTGTAGCCAGCAGGTATTCTTTCTTTATAAAAAAGTCCTTTCCCATCTCGAACAATACGTCTGCAAGATTCTCCGCCGATTTTGGATCGATAGCTTGGCCCATGGAAGTGGACTTCTCGTACATATATTCTGCCAACTTGAGGTCATCATGGCGCCATGCCTGGATTCTACGGTTAGCCACAATTTGATTACTCCCTGCAGGGCAGCTTGCCAAAGCGGTCCTAAGGATGAAATACTCAGCCGTCAACCCGCTGTATGACTCGGCAGAGCCCCCATCCGGCGGGCTCTGGCCTGGCTCTCCTTTCTTCAAAATCTCCAAGTAGCTCGCAACTTTCTCTAAGGCCTTTAACGCGAGGTCATACTGATGAGTATCTATGGCGTATCAGCCATGGGACAAGGAGCTGTAAAGCGGGCATACCGAGACAAGTTCTAGTCGTTTTTAATCCAGTCTTCAACAACCGCACAACATTCGACCTCTGGCTTCTACCATGTTCGTGCGCGCTAGCTAGGAGGAGGAAAGCAAAAACGCGCGCCATAATAAGAATGAGTGGAACATCTTCAGTCTTGTGTGATTCGAAGTCCCGTCGTAGCCGTGTGCAGAGGTTCCATAGCTCTGTCCCTTGGCTGTCAAGCTCTCCTGATTTTAAAACTCCAGCGGCACCCAACTTACTAGGAAACGAGGAAAGGTGATTTTCAATGTTGTTCAGAATCGAGCCTGGGGTTTTAGATGTGACAGCTGTAGGGAGCTGTGCTTGAAGGTCTGTCGCAAATGCTGTTCTGGTTGTTAGCTCGACATCAACTTGGCTACAAAGGGAACCTGCATAAGATAGATGTGATACGCTTGTCCTTGTCAGAGCGCCCTGTATGTGTAACTGGTGCCATTACTATTATTCACTGATAGCTTGGTAGTTATTCGAGATGCGTGCGCCAGAAGAAAGAGGTGAAGGGTGGGCAGATAAATTATGCTTTAGCGTAACATCACTTGCTACAGACTGCGCAGCAACTTCGGTATTTTGTTTTTGGAAATCCTCTGTCAAATTATCATACTTGATAAATTTTACTACTTAGAAGAGCTTAAAGCTTGCGCTTGGCCAGATTTCAACTTCATCTGGTTATATTTACCCCTTAACGCCTGCTCAATGATATGGTATATCCCACAGCCTTTTTTACAGCACATCTTTAGACGATGCCTAACGTTTGATCGGATCTTGAGGCAGGAAGTTCCCGACGATTAGACATGGACTAGAAATAATTAGCTCTTCAGTTATTGGATTGGCGACGAATACTTGCTCACATCTTGTGATCATCCCTACGAATTGTGAAAGAGAAGCAGCACTTGATAGTTGGCTCCTTCGATTGATCGTCCGGATTTTTCAAAAGACAAGTTGTTATGAGAGCTTTCTGAGACTGGTCGAATGCAATCGCCCCAAACTTTTCCCAGTAGTTCACCAACGATTCCTCCGCTAAAATTTCATGTAAAGCTATCTTGCCCTGAGGTATGACTGTCAACACTGTTTTCCCCAATCCACAATACAGAAGTACTCACATCTCGGAGTTTCTCGATAGGAACATGAATGAGCTCAGCCATTTCTTTATTGCCTCTGAAGATCTCCCCAGTTCTTCTCCAGCAACATGCTGGAATAGCCATGCTTGCAAAAACACGGTCATACTCCATCAAACTGCGCTCGAACCACATTTCCACATATATGAGCTCAATATCTGTCAAAGCTTGCACCTTCTCCCTGAATTTGGGTCGGAAACGGTCCATTTGACGGAGAATCTTTTGTTTTGAAGCTGCATGCATGTGGCCATCCATATAAGCAGAAAGGCGTGCATATCCTTTTACATAATTGAATGGTTTGAGCATACCAGCATCGTACTTGGCTCGAAGTAATCTCTGCATTCTTTCTTCGGGGGCATCGTTGCCAGTGGGATCAGCAGCTTGGAGATAATACTCGCGTGCTTTGTCGGTTGGAATGACGCTCGCTGGCCTCGTTATCGCAGGTCCTTGGGCATTTCCTGGAGCGGACAATCCTTGCTGATTGCCAGAGAGGAGAGAATTGTTGTTCATTCCGCTTGGTAGTAATGCCCCAGTTGAATCAGTAAAGAAATTTGAACTATCTTCGTTTAGAAGTGCCCCTTCGTCTGCCAGGCTATTATTCAAGAAGTCATTCAAAAGTTGGTACTCATTTGTAACCTCTGGGGCATTAAACATATACGAAGAATGGTAGTTATGCATGTCTTGGAATTGATTTTGCGAACCAAGCCAGTCATTAGAGTACCCGATGACTACCGCCTTGTTAATGCTATTCTAACAAGGACATGCCAGTCTCATTACTCACATAGATTGCTGTTACTGTTAAGAGCATTTGGTTGAATCCCAGAGACCGGAGACGGTTGGACAAGCTGAAGAGCTCCGCCTTGCGAGAGGGCTGAAGGCCTGATGCCCAAATCGGTCTGAGCCTGTTCCTGCGGTTGCTGATATGGATGGCTCATACCGTTGTCGAGCTCAGTCTGCTGAGGTTGGTCCGGGGGAGTCGTACCATCTTCCGCAGGACTGGTATGTTGCGTTTTGGACTTTTTCGTGGTCGTTTCCGGTTCGCGGAACTCATCGTGACAGAGGTGACCGATATTGCGCTTTATACAGCGAGCACAAGGGCGTTCCTGTACACCGACTTAGTCATTGAGGATTAGGTTGGGACGTATGGCTGCATGTTATAGTTGTAAAGAGGCCTTACCAAGTCGCAGGTCATATGCTGGCGGGAGGCGGGATCGAATTAGCTCATGCCAAACATGTATGCGCCGAAGCGCATACACCACATATTCGGGTTCGTTCTGACCCAATGGAGGACTTACAGATCTTCGACAATACACGCAAGCTGCAGGACACGTTTCTCAGATAAGCAAGTCTTGTACGAGCACGAAAGCTGTTGGTATATGCTGCGTACCGTGATTTACTTTGCGACGCTTTTTGGGGCTCTTGCTTGCACCAGTTGCGCCTGTAGCTGCAGGCGACGATTCTGGCTTCTCATCCTTCCCATTGCTGGTCCCATTCTGTTCCATGACATCGGAGCCTAAGTTTCGAAGGCTTCCATCGAATTGCGACGTTGCGCTGTCGTTTTCCGGGTCGATCGAGGTGTAGAGTTATCACAGTGACTTGTCGATGCGATGGTCAATGGCGCTCTTCAGAATTGTCAGTGGCTTGTACAGTAAACAGGCTTCAGGTGAATAGGCATACATAGTCCGGACACACTGTCGGATTTGGAAGGGGAATCTTCGCATGCAGCATATGACTGCGATTGCTGGTTGCTTTGAAGAAAATGTGAGTCTCCCAGTTCCTGACCATCCGGATCTTCACAAGCGTGCGGCGGAAAGGAAAGCGGGGCACCCAAGATTGGAGATCGTGGGGGATCTAGAAGGTCACATCTCATCTTCAACCTCTGGTAGAGAACATTCAAGCGCAGTCAAAGTCAATAAAATTGTGAGGCCCTTGGCTTTGGTATCTTATTGTGAGTCGTACACCACCTCCCTTACGCCCTCGATTCCCCATATCATTTTCGTAACCAAATCCCCGGAACCCAAGCCTCGGTTCGTCCCTGTGCGTCCAAACCTTGACACACTGACTACGTGATACCTAAT
This sequence comes from Pezicula neosporulosa, assembly GCA_009805495.1. Lineage (NCBI taxonomy): Eukaryota > Fungi > Ascomycota > Leotiomycetes > Helotiales > Dermateaceae > Pezicula > Pezicula neosporulosa. The sequence goes on from SELE01000002.1 coordinate 926,829, forward strand.
CCTCAATTATCCCAAGACGACACTATCATAGTCTCTGATTTGAAGTTGATCGAATAGAGTAGCCTGCACAGCTGCTTTCCCTTTTGACAGAGCCTGACTGATCCCCTGGATCTGGCTCATATTGCCATTCATACTGTCCACGTGATCACTAACATCCTTCATGAGAGCCACAAGCCCGTCATCCTTGCAAGTCTAAATGAAGAGTTAGCAGCGTCGGTCAATTGCAAGAACTTCTCACTCACATTGAGAGGCTGTGGTAAGGTTCTCAGATCGGTGGTTAAGCCAAAATCTTCCACTGCATCTTCCATCATGTCTTCTTGGGGTTGTACCAAGGCATGGACCTTTCGGCCCGCTTGTTTCCTCTTCAGAGACTCAGACTTCGCATTCGTCTCCAGATTTGCTAAATCTTCCCTTTCTGACCCAAGCATTGCTTTCTCCTTGATGAGTTCGGCTTCTAGAAGCTCATTTGCATGCAACATTGGTGTAAGTTGGGTTTCCAATGCTCTATTGTTATTCAGAATTTTCTCGAAATCGAAATCATCCTCGCGTTGGCTATGTGATCCTGCTGGAAAAGGTAGGCCTTTCGAAAGTCTCTTGACGATCCTGCGTGTTACCATTTGCATAGCTGTACTCGCTTGCGGTCTCTTGCGTTCATGAAGACGCATAACTACAGGCCTTTCAACTCCACGTAGTAAATGCGAGATACCCTCGATGCTATCATTCGGTAAAGGCTCCCATTTCGCAATGGTCTGGCGAGGTATTCGGCGGGTAACAGTTGTTAGACGTTGGTATCCCGGAACATCCTCCATAGACTCCTCTTGCTCCACATCTGGATTGACATTGGCTTCGTGACGTCTTGCTATTTGAGGTTTTCTAATGGGGGCCTCATTCTGGATAGCAGTTTTTTAAAGTATTGGAAGTCTTCTTTTCAGAGGCATTTGAGCTGTTTGTTTTGGAGCGAGTCCCCGTGTTGCCATCCGAGACTCGAGCCCGCTTTGTTTTCTTAGAATGCTGTTCTGTAGATACCTTTGTAACCTTTGCAGGTTTATCACGACTCGTCTTACCAGTTCTCGCTCTGCCAAAAGAGGAAGTCGCAGTTTCCACAGCCTCAACCTCAAGCTCTGCATTTGAAGAATTCTTGAGCGTTTTACGAGCCAAGGTCTTCGTTGACTTATCAATGGGTGGCTGATCGTTACTCGAGGTATTTCTACGTCTCTTATCACTCCGAACCCGATCCGCGGCAGAAGCAGCCTCTGAGCGCGTCATAACGTGTTGATCGTTGTTTGGAATCTTACGTCCAGGAGGATCCTTGGCCGAGCTAACGTGGGAATCTACTTGGGTCACTGTGCTTTGTCTCTTTCTTTGCCGAGATGATCCTTCGGCTTCATGTAAAGCAGCTGGTTGACCAGTTTCAATCTTTCTTCCATTGGCAATGGCTGGAGTCTCTTCCTCGTTGCTGTGAACCACCCAGAATTCAGATGGCCTCTTCCTTTTTCTTTTTGACAATCTAGCTTCCACTGCCTCCTCAGTTTCCTCTTCGGTGGGCTTCGTAGTAGGTTTGGCTTTCGACGGCCTTCCTCGACCTGCAGGAGATGCTTCGTGTTGGGTCTTGTCTGTGGCTGCGAGTAGAGTGCCTTGAGTTTTTCTCGCCTTTTCTACGTTCGTATTTGCTATAGCAGACTGTAAAGATGGCTTGGTTTTCGGTGGACGTCCCCTACTGGCACTTGGTGTTTTCTGACCTTCATTTGGCACTACCGCAACCAATGCGTCGAGTTTCAACTTTGTGGAATTCTCCTTATCAGCAGCTGCAGCATCTCCTAACTGTGAATGTCGCGGGCGCTTTGTATTCGAATGCTCGCGACGAGGTGGCTCGGGGTTTTGGGGCGAATGTGTTGAGGCCTCCCACCAGTTCCCAGGCCGACTACGTTGCCGCTTCAGGATCTGTGATTCGGGAGCCTGTGGTCTGTTAGAATTGTTTTATACATTGGATAGAGGAGAACCTGCCATATTTTGAGTCTGGTGTTTCGTTGGACTCGTCGCGTCCGCGTCGTCAGGAGGGATGACCGCGATGTGGATAAACTTCGGCTAACCCCTTGCGAAGCGGAATTGGATTTTCGATTTTACAACCTGAAGTTCATAGCCCTCCTCCCAAAGGCAGGCAACGACAGACATTTCGGATTTCCAAACTATCATGCCTCGCCAAAGCAAAGCCTGCTAGTGTAGATCATGCTCGAACCTCTGAACAGATGGTAGGATCTTCTGGATGGCGAAGACGCACAAAGTCTACAAGTGTCGGATGGACCGGATTGAAAAGCATCAAATTTCTGTGTCAATGATGAGTTTGCTTGAGACTGAGATCCACTCCCTGTTACAAAGAACCTTTCGGGATATCAAAAGTAAATATTGACACAGAAGCATATAATCTGCATATCCGTCTCTAAAGTCTTTCCTAGCATAAGTGTAATAATTGCCGTCCAAGAGCCTGTGCCCCCAAGGTGCTGTACTCGTACGTAGGGACTATCAGAGTTGCATGGCCCAGGTTAGTACGGCCGTACTGTTCTGCTTATTGTAGATGATCCGACGATCCCTCTAGAGTCCCATTGTATAAAGCATAGGCTTGTATTAGTATGGTCCCCTCAATCCAGTTTCTCATTCTCCATTCACTTTTTAACAAGAAAAAATGGCTCGTCTTACTCCTCAAATCCAAGTCCTCTCTAAACAAAACTATGAGGACCAACATATTGTTTCCCTACCCAATGCTCTCCCTCTACCTCCTCTCGCACCATCATCTTTACGTATCGAGTCCTCAATTATCTCCTTAACCACAAACAACCTTACCTATGCTCGCATCGGACATCTGCTAGGGTGGTGGGATGTTCATCCTTTGCCACCGTCTATACCATCAGCCTTCGAAGATCCGAAGAAGTACGGAAGAATCTCAGCATGGGGCTTTGGTGTGGTGACTGTAAGTCTTAACTCTCAAGAGCAAATTAGCCTCTTCAGGTTCAAATCACTCCGTCTTGTTTGAAGCAACTGTCTTGGTTTGAGTAATTTGCTCTTAAATCATGTTGAAGTAACTCCCGATATTGTTCAAAACTTGTAGGCTAATGAGAGTTTCTGATTATAGGAAAGCACAGTTTCGGAAGACTCGGGCATAGTTGTAGGCACCCGAGTTTGGGGTTATTTGCCCATCGGCACCCTCCCAGTGGATATGAAAGTCGAAATCAACAAGAATGTCCCTGGGCAGTTCGTTGAAGTTAGCCCTCATAGAGCAAACTTGATGCCAATCTACAATCGATACACTTGCTACCCAGCATTGAACCCAACCCACGCAGCCGAACAGAAAGAAAGCGAAGGCTATGATGCCCTGTCCCAGATTCTTTTTGCAACTGGTCACTTGATGAACCGATTTGTCTTTGCCTATCGTCCCAGCGAGCGCGTGCATCCATCAAAAGCAATTGCATTGGCTGATAAGGATTCTGATGGGGGTTGGAGTGCCGAAGATGCGTACATTGGCAACGATACTACAGTTTTACTCTTCGCCGCTAGTGGGAAAACAGCGCTAGGATTTGCCCATCAATTGAAGAATGGGAGACCCGAGAGCAGCATTCCCCGAAAGGTAGTAGCTGTTGGATCAGATGTATCCAGAGCTTTCACGGAAGGTACTGGACTTTACGACAGCGTACTGAATTACAACGAAGATGCACAGGATGGTCTTGGAGCGAAGTTGGGACTAGACAACAACTCCAAAGTCGTAATAGTAGACTTTGGTGCAAGAAGCCACTCGGCCGACCGATGGGCCGAACAGTTACGAGGGACATGCAAGAAGTTACAAATCTTCACAGTAGGAGGAGAGGTTGTAGCAGACAGCCCAGAAGTGACGATGCAGAAATTTATGAATGGTATGAAGACTGAAAGGATACAGATCAATGCCTCTGACATGAGATCGTCGGCTATGGTCAAGATTGGAGAAAAGAGATATTTTGACGAGCTTTCGAAAGAGTGGAATGCATTCAAAAAGAACGGTGGCGTGAAAGGCTTGAGGCTAGTGTGGGGTCGTGGGATGGACGATGTAGGTAAGGGGTGGGAAAGACTTTGCAAAGGAGAGGTCGGGCCTGCTGAGGGTTTGGTGTTTGAGCTGCCAACGACCGTTTAAGGGATCGCTTAGGTCATTCATTGTATGCGAGGCAAAGTAGCTTGAAGTCTGTCTGAAAGCAGAGAGAACTTGTATTGCGAGTAGTTCTGATAAATCTACTGTCATTGTCATTGAGATGCGGTTACTGGGCATTGGTATTCGGCACTGTGTTGCCTTGCATTGCCTTGTGTAATACGCAGTCAAAAATAAGTCTCTCACGGCTGATTTCTCTATCCTATGCTGAAAGCACTACATGGAACATTAATTATTCCTTCAAGTTATGGAAGCGTTCATGCGCGGCCATAGCAAAAACAGGCATTACAGCACCACATTCCTGGCATCTCTCGTAATGTTCATCGTCCTCTTCTTCCTCCTCCCAGTAGCCATTTTGATCCACCGTATTCTGAGTTGGATAGATATCATCCTCAGAGCCCGCCATAATTTGATCCTTATAAGCTTCACTGCGAGCACTTCGCTCTGCTAGGATTTCATCTGGCTCACTAGGTGATTGGGCCCCAACTTTCGGTGTAGACCCGCTAGGAGGGACGTCTCTATCCTCTATTTTCCACTCCTTCAAGACATCTTCCTGCCTCTTGAACATCCTCCCAATGTCACGACCTTGTCCCGAACTGTCCTCGGTAGCTGATTCTACCATATTCGTTACGCCAATATTTATGAGACTCAGATTCCATCCTCCTTTCTGAGGATGTAGTTGTCGAAATAGAGCAAGAAGTGTCTTCTGGATAAGCTTCTCAACTATTGAGTCTATGTCATCCTTCAAACTGAAAACAAAAGTCGGTAGCGGGCAAGAACGTGATATCCTGTTGAAGCTGCGTGTCCTGGTACCATCGGCGTTCGGGGGCGGCCTAGGTCTCGTCGAGAGGCGTATTGTCTTTGGGTGAGCGGTCCACCGTTTGGTTATGCCCGAGTTCTGATCTTCGTCGTCCTCAAGTAAGTCTGTATGCATCCTCTTAATGAGGCTAGTCGCTAAGATCCGGAGCTCTTTCATCACCTGTGCCATTGAGTCAAGCCGCATGTATGAATCTTCGATGCTAATTTGAGTTGGTACTTTTCGCATTTCTTTCACCTCGGTGGTATCTACACCATTAATGAGTCCCCAGATTTTACCGCCGATTCCACGCTCTGCACCTGGACCTCCGAGGATACTTTCAAGCGTCTCTGCGCCCATGCCAAGAAACAGCCGGACATCACGAACCCTTACAGCTTCTTTAGTTTCCCCGTAAATAAGACCAGTATCAAAGTCAGCAGGACGTGATAAAACATGATTGCGTATCTTATTGGCAATCTTGAAACCAATTCCAGGAACTTTGCCAATATCATGGGAGTCCATGAAAGCAGTTATATTACTTTCCTGTCCATCTTGTCCCGTTTCATAAGGTGGGAGAAGCGTTGTTTGGGCTTTGGGCTTATTCACATTCCCAACGAGTTTACTGAGTAACTTATTCGTCGAGATACCAACTGTGGAAGTGTAGCCTTTCTGCTCTTCTAAGCTGAGTCTCAAATGCCTTGCAAAGTGAGAACCTAGGATAAGAGCCATTTTTAGAGGGTCGGCATTGTGACTATATCCCATGGAACTGGAAATAGATGCCCCCTCGGCTAGAGTTGCAGGATAACCATGACCGGCTATCTGAGTAGCATCGAAGGAAAACCCAACAGCCGGGTCATCACGACTTGTTACGAAGAAAGAATGAGACAAATCGTTTGGGTTCACAAGGGCGAGATTGGCTTCGACGATATCCGAAACATCCATGAAGACTTCGTCGAACCCGAGCCTCTCGACTTTGCCACTCCACGTGAAGGCCTTAAGAAAAAAGTAAAGAGCCTTGGAGGCATCGCGAAATCGATTTAACTCTTCGCCGAGGACAATGACCACGTCTGGGCATATCTCCTTCGCTTCCGTGATGAGCATCAGCTTGCGTAGGCCCCGGGCACGAGCTTCGTAGTTCACGGTGACCAGTATCTGCTTTTGCTGGACGCCCAGAGGCAGCGACTTGAGCGCAGGATTCTCTTGTTCGAATACGCTCGCATAGAAACAATCATAATCCTCATTTATGTCAGAATTTGGGTCAAGACGGTGATCAACAGGATGAAAGGGTTGCGCGCGCAGTGGAGGCTGAGGTGGTGAGGGCCTAGGAGAGGGAGGCTTACGAAGTGGATAATACAGCTGATCCTCCCGTCTTTTTTAGGTGCGTTTAGAACCTTCACCCTCGGCTCTGATGCTCTTTTTTCGGACATGCGTGACATGGTGAGCAGAGGCAACGAAGAAGGAAAGGTAACGACTTCATCCTCGTCGCTATCAATTTGCCACAAGATGAAGGTGGAGTCGAGAAAGAAGAGGTTTAAGTTAGAGTGAAACCAAGAGCCCTCTGTTGAGAGTCAGTGTTGTTGTTTGTGACTCGCTTGGGGGGCGCAAAGGCGAAAAAGGCGAATGGGATACGGAGAAGGATAAGGTAAAAAAAGGTTCTTTAAAAAAAAACGCGTACTTCGTACAGTACGGTACCAAAGTACCTTTAACGAAGTAACGAAGTAACGAGTAGCGAAGCAGCGAAAGGTCGGGGAAATTCGAAACGCGCGACATGGCTATTTCGGGCGAAGTGGCTAGAGTCTATCTATTGCATATGGGATGATTGACACTATTCAGGCACCCTAGCTGGGGGTAATCTATCAGGTTAGTTGGATTAGTTGGGGTTAGTTGGGTGAGACGCCGCGGCTAATTGACCTAAATGGCATGCTGTGCAATACCCACACCCCTTCCGTTTTACTCCTACTGTTTTTACACCGCTCGTCAGAGAATTCGACTCACTATTGTGTTGGGACCCTTGGGCCTGGGGGGGGTATACGGCACTGTAGCTATTTCGGTCGCCAGCCACTCAGTGGGCAGTCAGTGCCCCCCGGCGCCCGCCTCGACGATTAACGCCTAGGCCAAGGCCAATTATGGTGGCTCGGGTGGCACCTTACACACCCATTGTGCCTATGGTGGGGTTTGACGCCTTAAAAAAGTTCCCTTAACGTGCAGTGTCACTGTGCATATCCCTGCGGTTCGGCGCTTCAGCTTTCGCAAGTACTAATTAAAACGACTTCCTATCCTATCCTCATGTATCCCTCCCAACTTCTCATCACATCACATCGCGTCTGTTGTCTTGTCACTTGCATTAGATAAAGTTGTCCCGCTTCGTCGGCGCTTCTCCACAGAAATCGACAATAATAGGTCCAGCTTCAAATTCCATCCCTTCTACTTATTAAATAAACCCCGCCATCTCTTGAAGGTTATATCCTTATTCCTTCTTGGTGATAACTTCCACGGTATCTCCTAATCCGTTACACCTCCCCGCCATCATACCTCTATCTACCTTACCTACCTTAGTACGGAAGTACTGCAACGGGACACATAACAGACGGTTGCTTGCTGGTCACTCAACTGTCCCCCCTCCCCACCACCTCCTCAACAACCCTCAACCCCAATATACCACGCCTAAGATGATGCTTGCACCTACGAGGTATTGCTCATCAGCCATGTCGTTTCCCACACCGTCACCTTCCTCATCACCAAACTCGCGGGCGTCTCCTCCCAAACGTCCAAGGCTGTCACTTCAGATAAAGGCGCCTACTGTGGCACAGACTCTAGGCAAGTCGAGTACAGCACTCAAGGCCGACATCGATCCATCCTCTCCTACAGCATTCAACACACTCTCGAATGCATACGCCGTCGCCATCGAGAATTCTTCACCAATAACCGCAAAGCCTTCATTGTCCATAGATTCAAGGCAGAGCGCAAACCCGAAATCAACACCGCTCCGACTTCAAACTTCATTAAGCTCGGAAGACGAGTATATCCATCCATCACAGCGAACTCAGACACCTGGGCCCTTCTCGATTGCCTACCCAGACACACCAAGCACAGCCTTCCCAAGCACTACACCAGAGACTGTTCAGCCCGAGGCGCAGAAAACGGGCAGTGCTCCATACACATTCACGCCCCCACAATCAGCAGGGTCTATGGACAGAACGGTCCCAAGGATATATTTACTTTCGCAGCACAAACATCCGACAAAGCATCGCCCAGCTCACCACGCACGCCGCGGCGACGTGCAACAATTAGCAGTATTTACCAAACTGCGCCTTATACTCATCCTCGAAGCTTGCGCAGTATTCTTCGCAATTCGCCTCTCCCACCACGCAGTACAGTAACGCCTGCTACACCACGTACTTCGATGCGACTGGCAAATCGGGGCGCAAAGAGAGTAGGATATAACGACCCATTAACCATTAACACAAACAATCACAACAAATAAATACACATCGAGTCATATCGATTTGCTTGCGGAAGACGAATTGCCGACTCCAGGTGCAGATGATGTTGAAACAACGCTGGATTTAACCATGGCCTATACAGGTGACGAGACGAGAGATGGTGGGCAGACGCCGGGACCATTCGAGGAGATGCGAAGACGGATGGCCGGGTTAGGAGCAGACAGTGATCCCGAGACTCCTGCCACGAAAAAGCGCAAGAGGAAAGAAAAGAAAAGAAATTGGACTTGGACCATTGGACAGGGAGATGATGACGAACCAGACCCGATTGTGGGAACCCCGAGGACGCCCGCCACGGCCCTGAAAGACGAGCCGATACCAGCGACTGCTGTTTTATGGCGTGGTTCTTCTTCCGTATCCTCAGACTCTGAGATGGAATCAGTCGATGAGAGGCCAACCACTTCTCAATCGCTCTAGTTCAGACTACGAGTAGTATAAATCCTGCCCAGATGATACAGGACATATGTTCCTCGAGGTTTACTCAAACTGAGTCCAAAGGGGCATATCGTGCACAAAAGCGCGCGCCCAGAAATTGCGGAAAGAAATTTTCGTTGTTTACTGCTTGAATACAGGCCAAGCAGAAAGATAATGCTGCTCATAGAGCTAGGAAAGTGTTGGAAGTTGTACAAGTACCGGTTCTGGTAAGGGACGTTCTATGAAAAGAAATATTCCGCCACGAACACACTATTGTTTGAGGATGGCCCTGACAGGCTTCCGCATGTATAAATATATACATAAATATAAATACCTGGCTTGCCAGAGACGGGGTAGCTTAAAAAAGCAACCGAATAGATATGTTCAGAAGATTTCTCAGCACTGTATGGCAACACTTGTGACTTATAGACAAGTTGATAGGATCCAATCTGAGTACGGAAACGAGGGTTCTTTCGGTGGCAGATTAAGGAATAGCTCGCGAAGAGACGAACTACTTGAATTTGTGCGTTTTATAGACCGAGCGAACAATTCCCAAATCCCATGTCCTCTTCTTTGCTCCTCCTAGCACATTAGTGTAGAACTTTCTCACTTCTGTAATGAGCTTACTATAGAGCTCGGCCTCATATTAATGAACTTGATGTTCGGTCCCCGCAGGCACAACCAGTAAATCTCGTATCTGAAACATTTTCCAACGATGTATAATAGTCAGACTTCGGTCACGAATATGTGTCTCATTACACATATCTCCACCCACCGGCAGTACGAAGTACTATCAAGAATACTCGCGAAAAATAACCTGCCTAGAAAAGCTTGCGAAATTCTGGGATGGTGCTGGGGATTTGAGAGAAGTAAGGGATTCCGTTATTGGTTGGCTTTTCTTGGTATACTGGCATGACGCGGAGGTATTGTTTCGTGGGAGATTTGGTAAAGACATTGTTTCTTGTGAAGCGGGTGGTTCGGCAGAGAGTTGAGCGTGGCATTCGTACTTTGTAGGACGGTGGACGGTCTGAAGGTGTTTGAGGCTTGAGTTAAGAGGACCAAAAATACTTGAATGTTAAGTGGTTTCCCCTTGGCTCCTTGGAGAGGGAGATATACCTATTTTAAGACGGTGAAATCTTTTTGCCTTAAAACTTTTTGTCGTCAACGCGTCAAGTGTAGATGACAGGGTCGAGATGTTATTTTTTCATCTGCACGCGATTGCGGCATGGAAGAGACTCTACGGCATACTGAAATCGTCACAAGCTGATATCCGCACAGGTAGGTCCTTGAGTCTCATATCTCGGACGGTGTTTTGTTCTGAAAATTCATCCCGAGTTCCTTTGGGATTGAGCTCAACTTGGCTTGGGCCTGGGGATAAAATCGGCTGCAAGGCTGACATTTTTCTCTTGGCGCTCGGACCATCCCATCATTGTCGACTTTTGTGGTGGTTCGATGACGGTGACGGTTTCTACCCTCCCAAGCACCGACCGCTTCGACAATACAATGAATACTTTTTCTAGAGCTCTTTCGAGCTTGGGTAGTAAAAATGGAGCTTGGAAATGCTCGTCTTGTGCGAGAGTAAATCGTCAACAGCCAAAAATGCCGTTCTTTCTTTAAACCTTCAATGAGGAGAGATATCTCGAATACTTCGAAACCTAGGCAATCTGCTGTACCTTCATATGCGGAAAAGAGAGCACCATTTAAGGAGAAGAACCTATCAACCATGTATGTGTGTTTTGTATATAGCTTTGAGTATAAGCTGATGATCGAAGGTACTATATTTTGGCGACCATTCTCGGAACAGTCGCTTTCTCTTATGGCTCTGTGCCTATGTACAAGATGGTATGTTGCCATTGACTCGGGGTTTCAAGACAATCAAGTAACTCGTATATCTTCAGATCTGCCAAACTACAGGCTGGGGAGGTCAACCCATCAAAGCCCCAGGACACGGTGGACCAGCAGGTACCGACCCCTCCGAACGTCTCCAGCCTGTGACGAGCGCAAAACGAATTCGCATAACCTTCAATGGATCCGTCTCAGACGTGCTGCCCTGGAAATTTACTCCTCAGCAACGAGAAGTCCGGGTGCTTCCTGGCGAGACCGCCCTGGCTTTCTATACCGCGACGAACAAGTCGGACGATGATATTATTGGGGTAGCAACATATAGTGTGACGCCAGGACAGGTGGCGCCATATTTCAGCAAGATTCAATGCTTTTGTTTTGAGGAACAGAGGTTGAATGCTGGAGAGACGGTGGATATGCCAGTGTTCTTCTATATTGATCCTGATTTCGTCAATGATCCCAATATGAAGGGTATTGAGCAGGTTACGCTGAGCTATACATTCTTCAGTAAGTTGATTTTATTATATGTGAGTGATGTTGTGCTAATAATGATCAGAGGCTAGATATGATAAAAATGGACATCTGAAGCCAATGCCAGAGGGTACGTAGTTGTAATTGTAAGTTTACTTTAAGTGTACATATGCATGTAGCGGAGTTCTGGCATATGGAGTTTTGGAATGCAATACGGCACTATGTCTTTGTGCTTATAAATACTCCCTATTCACTCTTCACGTTTTATAATCTTGAGAGCATTTGAAGGACGAATATCTATGTATTCCTGCTGCTCTATACGGACGAGCTATTGAATCGCTTAATTCATGAATTTATGGTTTCTATCAAAAGATGGCTTTTGATTTGAATAACCTATTTGACTCGAAAATCTACCCAGCTTTAAATAGTTCATAGTTCGGTAACAGATTCATAATCACTGAGCAGTTCGTGGCTCGTCGGTATTGCTCCAGCAGTGCAGTGCCGGCTCTACGAAATCTTATTTCTCTCTATCAGGGTAGGACATCGTTTATCATATCAACAAAAGACCTTCTTCCCCAAGATCCATGTTTCCCTCACCACGCCATCGTTTCCAAGAACCACAAAATCAGCACGTCTAGCAACCTCTAGCTTCCCTCTATGGCTCAGATCCATTGCTGACGCTACATTCTCCGTTACACACATAACTGCCTCCTCAATGCCTATTCCCGTCCATTTCATTAAATTCCGCACACACTCATTCAATCCAATACAGGTTCCCACAAGGGTGTCTGTATTCTCAATAGTCACCTTATTCCCAGCTTTAACTTGATTAAAGGGAATTTGGGAGTGACCTGGATAAATCCCATCCGGAAGTCCAGATAATTCGATGCTGTCTGTAATGAGGATGCATTTGGCCGGCGAACAACGGTAGGCGAGAGCAACGATATTGGGATGGAGATGAATTGAATCTGCTATCAGCGAGAAATATGGACAGGAGATTGATTTGTTGGATATCAATCCTACTAGACCTGGTTCTCGATGATGCAGTGGATTCATTGCGTTGAAAGTATGTGTTAAAAGGTTTGCACCCTCTCTCATACCCTCAAGGCCTTCGTCGTACGTTGCAGTGCTATGTCCCATGGATACTGAAATGTTGTATCCCTCCCTCAACCTCTTAATCAGTTGTGGTGCTCCTGGTAGTTCTGGAGCTAGCGTCACAACTCTGATAGAGGTTGTGAGGTTCTCCTCTCCATACACATCTTCTGGTGTTGCGGTTGAAGGAATGTGCATGTTCGTAGCATCATGGGCACCTTTCTTGGATGGAGCAAGGTAAGGTCCTTCAACATGGGCACCTAGAACGGATGCTGCCTCTGGAGGATCCACTGGCGTGAGAAGGGGTAGAACTTTCTGAAAGACATCGGCTCTGACGGTTGGTACCGTGGGATAGAAGCCCGTAACACCCGTTGAGGGCAAGTATTCTGTGAGTTTCTTGATTCCAGCTTTGTATGAAGAGCTGTCTTCAAACCTGGCAAAGTGAAATCCTAGAGCCCCATTGATCTGTAACTCGAGAAATCCGGGGGCAACTATGGCGTTATTGAGATTTACTATTTCGGTATCTGGTGGAAGTGGCTCGTTTGGTATGATGTAACCTGTTGTTGAGTCGATGGTAAAGGGTGAGGAGACAAGTGAGCCGGATATGCACAGTCTACAGTTTTGAAATTGTATGGCTGAAGCCATCTCCGCAGTTGGTCGGAGAATAAGAGAGATCGATTTGTTCACACGAATTCGTTGGAGGTTGAAGTTAATGACCGGAATGAGGGTGTGATTTCGGGGCTCGCCGTTAGTGTCCTTATGTGCACAGTAAAAGTGGACGACGGCGAGTGAATAGATGCGAAATCTCCGAAGAAAAATAGAACCAGAGAGTCCTGAATCTAAGGTGAAAGTGTAAATATGGATGCTTAGGTACCTAGGTAGTAGACGATAACATGTAATGTGAAGCTTACAGTACAACACCCCTATGATATGCCTTCGGCAGAACACGAGCGGGGAGGTAAGTGAGAGGATAAGATTCCTTAGATTTTACTACCTTCACGTCACGTTAAATACCGACAGAGTAGCTAGGTATAGTTCTAGTTTATTTCAGATCAATTGTAGCAATTAAGGTCAGTCAGGTTACCTGGGGTTGAAGATTTCTGAAGATAAGCTCGTGGCCGATTGACCCGAAGCAGAGATGGACGGGACCAGGAGCGCGCTCGCATCCCTGAAATACTGGGGTAAAGCTTCTTCTAAGCGAGCCTTTCCCTGGTGCAGATCAACCAGACCAGACCAGAAGATCGCAGCACCAGCCCCAAAGAACATCGGAATCTAAATTTAACGTAAAAAGACAACATCAATCAATCTCTGACTTTCGAGGGTTCTGTAAGGCCTCCGTCCGGAACAGCTGCAGTTGCTTTATCAGATATGATAGAGAGCGTCTCTCATTAGAACGGTGAATAGGGAACGCCTCTTCTTTCAGCTTGTTCGTCTACCAAGGCTTTTATGACATCACCCCTGATCGGCAAGAGGAGCATGAACTGACGCTATAATCGCCATTTTCCAAGATTCCCATCCGCATCTCCATACTATTTCTTTGACAGCTTGTCACACCTTTCCAGCCCCCCTCTCCTTTCTCTTCTACCATACTGTCCCTTCCCCCCTCTTTCTCTCTTCATTCCCACGCCCAGCTTGAGGCAATTGAGCAGTGCGACTCCATCCAAGTCGTCGAATCTGCTTGATTGCTAAGAGATCCTTTATTGATCGATCGTACCTGCCCACTGAAAATCAAACAATCAATCTCAGTCTGGAAATCACGAAAGCCACCCAACATGGCGGCGAATGAGCATAAGAAAGGCCCGGGTGGTCACTACTCGGGGAATAAGTACGTCGAAGCAGAACTACTCCTCTCCAGTCAATAAATACATTCATTCAAATCATGCTTGATTTACTCCCGAGATATCTGAAATGCGGAGACTGACTCCGAGTTTTTTGACTGTAGTCCTATTCCTAACATCCAAAGATTCATTGAATCTATGGATGCGGACAAAAAGAACCGAGATGCAAAAATCGATGAAGATATGAGGGCCAATCAAAACAATGATCAAGTTAAGGATCATGTAGATGGCCAGCCTACAGGTGTGAAAGGCACGCGCAAGACAGTGACGGATCCAACAACAGGCAAAGAAGTCCAGATTGAGGATGTGAATGCAGACTTTATGAAGTCAGTCGACAACCCGCAGGTTTGTTTGACCCCAGGATTGAATAGGATACCGAGCTCTGCTAATATTAAATAGTTATCTGTGCCAAACGCAAATCTAGGAAAAGATACTGTATGTTTGCCCTTCAACTTAAGATGCCCGAAACCTGCTAACCTGGTCCAGACCGTCAAAACAGATGCTACACAATCCGGTGACGAATATAAACAGAACCAAGACATCACAGCCCCTCCAGATCCAGTAGAACCCGGCAGTACCTCCGATGTCCCTATCCATGGCGAGAAAACAAATATCCTCTTCCACCCCACACCTTCTGTCAGTTACGAGCCAATGTATGCGGCAATGGAATTCAGGGCAAATATATTGTGTCTAGGAGTATTTGCGGCAATTGTTGTGCTGGGCAAGTTCTTTGGCGGTAAACTTTACGGTCTCATACCATTGGGCATGTGTATTTCATCTGCAATCTTCCTCTCAATGAAGGAGATTGTCAGATCTGGAAGAGCCATCGAGTGGTCTGCCGAGAAAGAACGTGGTGAAACAGTAAGCCGCACTTCGATTCCTTCAGAAACCGTTTACTAAATGAAGATAGGCAACAGTAAATCTGATACCAGAGTCCGTCGAATGGCTGAACAGTTTATTGGGGATCATGTGGGGCCTCATTGATCCTGAAATGTTCGCTAGTGTGGCAGATACACTTGAAGATGTTATGCAAGCCTCTGTCCCAGGTGTTATCGAGAACGTCAGAGTTGCAGAGATCAACCAAGGCAGCAATCCTTTCCGCATACTAAGCTTACGCTCACTTCCAGACGGGCATGTAAGAGAGATGAAGGACGATATTCACAGACAAAACGAGAAAAATAAAGACCCTCAGGAACTAGCAGCAGATGAGGAGGGTGGTGATTACTATAACTTAGAATGCTCCTTTGCATACCACGCTCTGCCCACCGGTTCTGGCGCCTCTGCAAAGGCAAAGAATATGCACATGCAACTTGTCTTCTATCTTGGAGTTAAGGGTTTGTTTGGGGTAGGTTCTATCGTATGTGATTTTGTTAGGAAATATTTGACTGAGTTTTATTTATCTTAGGTTCCACTCCCGATCTTTGTTGAACTTCAAGGATTAGTCGGCACTGTTCGGTTACGCTTCCAATTATCGCCAGAACCACCCTTCCTGAAGGCTCTCACATTCACATTGATGGGATTGCCTAAAGTGCAAGCTGGCTGCATACCAATGCTTGAGGCTGGAATTAATATTCTTAACCTGCCTTTAATTTCAAATTTTGTCAACTGTAAGAATGCACCCCTAAACCCTTTTCGAAAGGCACAGATGCTGAAATTAGCTACAACTAGATGCGATTGCTGCAGCAGCTAACGAGTATGTCGCTCCGAAATCCATGACCCTTGACATGGGCAAAATGCTCCAAGGTGATGATATCCAAAAGGATGTCGAGGCTATGGGTGTCCTCTGGATCAGAATCCACAAGGCGACAGGTCTCAGCAAACAAGACCGTCGTGGCAGCAATGGAGGTGGCTCTGATCCATATATCACTGTCAGCTTCTCAAAGTATGGCAAGCCAATGTACTGCACTCGTGTTATCCAGGACGACCTAAATCCTGTGTTTGAGGAGACTTGTGCTCTTCTCGTCACTCCTGACCTCATCAAAGCCGATGAACAACTCTCCATGGAGTTATGGGATTCAGATCGTTCAACTTCTGATGACGTTGTTGGAAAAGTCGAGCTATCAATGCAAAAGATGATCCAGCATCCGGGTAAGATGTACCCACAAGTTTCAAAGCTACGTGGTATGGACCAGGACAGTGAGATGCCTGGCGAACTGCACTGGGAGGTTGGCTACTTTGGAAAGCCACAATTCCGACCAGCGCTTCGGACACATGGTAAAGATATCAATTTGCCAGACGAACTTAAGGACAACAAAGAATTGCAGGATGATAAAGGCACACTCGACAATGCTGAGGAAGATGCGGTTGTTCATACTCCACCGGATCCATTGTGGCCAAGTGGTGTTTGCAGTGTTATCGTCCACCAGATTGTCAACCTTGAACTGGAAGACATTAAAGGAAGTGACGGCAAACGTAAAGGAAAAGAATTTGAACCTGCGCGAGAAAGCGGAGAAAATAAGGAGGAGGAGCACAAGAAATTGCCTAGCAGTTATTGTACAATCTTGTTCAATGATGAACTGGTGAGTCTACCCGTGATGTCAATCTACGCAGTACACTAATTTCCACTAGGTTTATCGTACACGTGCAAAAGTTGTGTCAAGTAAACCCGTACGTATCCAATCTCCTTGTAGCAGAATTGCCCTTCGCATTGATTACTCATCAAATACCCCTAAATCATATTTGAGAATCATATTTGAGATACTCCCAAGATGTCTTGAATGAATAAACTAACTCCAAATTTTTGACTGTATAGATCTTTAATGCTGGTACCGAGCGCTTTATGAGGGACTGGAGGTCTGGAATAGTCACCATTACAGTGCGTGATCAGCGGATGAGACAGCATGATCCAATTCTTGGTGTTGTTCCCTTGAAACTATCGGACATCTTGCAGACAAGCTCCCAGGTGACAAGATGGTATCCTCTGGATGGTGGCATTGGCTTTGGTCGCATCAGGATTTCTCTTCTTTTCCGAAGCATTGAGACTCGCTTGCCACCTCAGCAATTAGGCTGGGATGTTGGAACTTTTGAGTTCACCTCGGAAAAGATTCTAGCACTTGGTTACACCTCAAATACCAAGCTTAAGATGAGGACCGGTGGTAGCAGTGGAAAGATCGGTCGTGCGCACTGCAAGAAGCTCGACGAGGGCGATGGAATTTGGTGGGACATAGCTAAGAAAGAAGGCAAGCATAACGTTCGCCTTCCTGTCAAATATCGATACCGCTCGCCTATTGTTTTCGAATTTCATACTGCAGGAAAGCGTCATGCCGATGCCTACGCAGTCATTTGGCTTCATCACCTCATCGATAACAAGGAAGAGGATATCAACATCCCAATCTGGCGGACGGACAATGGTATGCGTCTCGTTCAGAACTATATCACTGAGGAGAACTTCAACTTCAACAGCATCCCAGATATTAAAGTGGATGAGATTGGTCGCCTGCAATTCCGCTGCCAGTTCAAGGCCGGTACAGACGCAGACCATGCTGCGTTTGTATTTGATGACGATTCGCGAGAGACTCAGGAGACTTGGGAAGCTTGCCATGCTGAAGGTGTACGGGGACAACGGGTTACCAAGGAACTGCCACCAGCAGTCCAAGAACTCCATGAACAATCTTTGACTCAAGGGCGAGACGTCCTATCACAAGCCGATGAGGACGAGAAGAAGATGTGGCTCGCGAAAGATGGGACAGACTGGAGTGGTGCTTTTGGAGAAGACCCAGCTGAGTATGTCGATAATCGAGCAGGTCGAAAGTATAGCGATTCTGACTACCCCAGAAGAACAGCCACGAAGCCCGGCGGCAGTGGTCCAAATCTCAATGAGGACATGAACCAGAACCAAGATGACGATGATGATTCTGACGACTCGTCGACCGAGTCAGAAGACGATCTGGGTGTAGTTGATGGGCATGTGTATAATCAGAATGGTGGCAACGATAACACAGATTTTGATGGAACTAAAAACGAGGACAATAATGGTTCCTCTGGATCTTCCCACGGCAAGAATCCCATTGGGCAGATTAAGGAGTACAATGCGAGCAAGAAGGGCTTACATCGTAAGCAGAGGGGCCTGATGCAATGGAAACCGATGAGAAATCTGCAATTCGCCAAGGATGAAGCCAAATATGCGATAAGGAAGACACTTAAATCAGGCAGTCTCTCAGGAAGACAACCGGATGTGGAGACAGAAACGGGCTAAATGCTGGAATTGGTACAGA
The DNA here is from genome assembly GCA_009805495.1 of Pezicula neosporulosa. Classification (NCBI taxonomy): domain Eukaryota; kingdom Fungi; phylum Ascomycota; class Leotiomycetes; order Helotiales; family Dermateaceae; genus Pezicula; species Pezicula neosporulosa. The sequence goes on from SELE01000002.1 coordinate 945,164, forward strand.
AAATGGAAATGATAATGAAAGGAAAGGTTGGATTCATGTAGTTGAAGTAATGAATATGTACCATTGATATCACAGCGTAATATTGCTTATTGTGTGACGATATTGTGTGATATCTTGTGAGTCTTGCGGAGTATCGCCGCTGGAACTTCAAGTGATGAAAAAAGGGGCTCGCTTAAGAGCCTAGCTGCCTCTGCCCAGACTGAAGTTGCTAATAATACCTTCTTGTGCTGAAAAGTTGGTTGCCATTTCTAAGCCAGTTCAATCCTACTTAGAAAGCTTGAAAAGATTGTAATTCTGGGAGGAAAATCTAGCAAAAGTACAGTAGGCAGGGAATGAGTTAAAAGAGAATCATTCCACAACTTGAGTCTCTAAGTTTGTGAAGTAAATTTAGGCACGTGCGCAAAAAGTGCTGAGCTACGTCGTCACGATTCCGAGCTGCAGTAGTACTTCGTACACCTCATCCAACTCTCTCTCCGCACAACCAAGCTGAACAACCACATTCCACTTGTAGAGATGGCAGATGCACCAGGTACCCCGTCGGTATCCTCCTCCGCGCCCAGCACGCCTCCTTCAAGCGCTGCAGACCAGGCACGCATTCGCAAAGAACGACGAGAGGCCAAGATAAAAGCTGGTGGTTCAGCGCGACTGGACAGGATTACTGGTTTAGGTGGCGGAGTCAAAAGAGGTGAGATTGTACTGGACGAAGAGAGAGGACTAAATTTTCAAAAATACTAATTGGCCTACCCAGATGCACCTCCTCAACCAACTGCGACTGCCGCTGCAGATCCCGACGAAGTAGACATCTCCCAACATTACTACGAGCCAGCTCCGCGCGGTCGTCCGTCTCAAACACCAGCACAAGCACAACAATCACAACAGATAAACGATGAAGCTCTTCGCCAGATGATGCTTGGATTCGACCCCTCAACCCCCCCTGGTGGACCAGGTGGCCCAGAAGCAAATCCGTTCGCTGGCTTCCCAGGCCTGGGTGGCATGGGACAGATGCCTGGTGCGGGAGGAGCGCCTGATGCCGAGGATCCTATGATGAAGATGCTGCAGCAGATGATGGGTGGTGTTCCCGGTGAGGGTGCGGGCGGTATGCCTTCCTTCCCGGGTATGGGCGGTATGGCTGGTATGCCTGGGCAAGGCCAAGCAGTTGGAACCGCAGACCCGTATGCCTATATTTGGCGCCTTCTTCATGCTATATTTGCACTATCCCTCGGCCTATACATAGCGTTTACCACACCCTTCACTGGAACAAAATTGGCTCGCCTTGCCTCAGCCACCTCAGAATCTGGCTTAACACCTGCGTCGACGAACTTCTTCTGGATTTTTGCGACGGCTGAGTTGGTATTGCAGTCTAGTCGATTCTTTTTGGAGAAGGGCAGAGGTCCGCAGTATGAAGGGATTGTGGGGATGGTGGTGGGATTTTTGCCGCAGCCTTGGAAGGGGTACGTTGATACCTTGGGCCGGTACGGTAGGATTTGGACCACGGTTACCGGCGACGCCTTTGTCTGCGTATTTGTGCTCGGCGTTTGTGCTTGGTTGAGGGGTGCGGCTTGAGACACCCAAATATGGCTATTACTAATGAGGCATCGATAATGAATATACCATTTAACTTACAACTTGGAGTTCGAGGTAGGAAAGTGAAGACTCATAATTTAGTCAAGTCTAAGGAATGCTAAAATGTCATATAAGAAGATATTTAGGAGCAATTCTGCCTACCTTTCCAGCTTACCGTGCCATCATATATCTCTCCCTATATACCTCAACTTCAGCTTCATTATCTTACTTCCCGAGCTTTTGTATGTTCACTTTGAATATTGACGTAGATCTAAATTTAAGTATTTATTAAAGAATTCAAGTCCTGATTTTCACAAACCACTGTGCAAGCTAATCGACTAGGTACTCTTTCCATTGCCTACCTTGTCTGCAAATTACTCTCCTGTATACCCATCTCTATGCAACTCATTTATTTCTTTGTAAAAAATATAAATTAAAATCTTCACAAGCTAAACTAAATCTGCTGTGTGCGCGTCTGTCATTACTTGTCTAGCAGTAATATGCCTCTCTTTGACAAATGCCTTGATTTGGGTAACTGATTTGACTTTTTACGCTGACTTAAGTAACTTACTTGAGTGCCCAAATCATTCAGAATACCTGCACTTTTGCACCCAACTAAAGCTTGTGCTGCATGCTAAAATCTGAGATCCATGTATCATACATGAGCCTTTCTAGCACTACCTGAGAAGACGTGACTGTGTTTTTGCTCTACTTATTTAAACGTTGACATTAGTCTTCTGGTTCTATTTGGGAGCTGTTTGAAATTTGAAATCCATTGATTGTTTGCTGATTTCATAGCCGTAGTAGGTATACATGATGTGGCCCGCAATTGCAGGTCATGTGTAGAGAAAAACGCCATATGCAGAAAATAACATAGCCAGCAGCAGTGGCTGAGTATCATAGTAAATAGGTCTTTATGAGAATCCACTTTTAAGAACTTTTGTTAGCCAAATAGTTGCTGGGATTTTCCCCGTTGACTCCGCCGAAATTATGCAAAAGAAATTCTTGAAATGAGATAATGCCCAGATCATTAATAACTTTATGCGTGAACGCCGTTCTTAGCCTTCTTGGTTGCTGGTTGAGAAGCATCATCTAGTTGTCTCTTCTCGGGTATATCGATCTCCTTCTCCTTCTGTGCCAGTAACAGCTTCTCTTCGTCGGTCATATTAGGGAGAAGCTCAACTTCCGTGCCCGTCTTGATTCCACGATGGAACGCTCGAATAATTGAGTCTGCATCGTCGATGGCGATTGGCCGGACGTCAGCTAGCGCCTTGATCTTTTGAGTGCACTGCTTGTACTGCTCATCAGTCATATCAATCTTCAATTGAGAAGCTCTCGACTTAATGGCATTCCAGCCCGTTAACCTGGAGGCCTGCGCCGCGATTCAGTCAGCAATTATATAATGTAGAAAGTCTCAGGAGTAGATCGCAGGTAAGGGGTTTGTAAATAGAAGCATTTAAAACAACTAAAGTGCATGAGATAAAACAGGGACGAGGCAAAGAAGAAGAAACCGGTTATCCTTACAAAGTGCACATATCTGGACATGCCGAAATCGGCCGGGTTGATAATTTCGTATGTGGATGGGTTGTTGAGAATGGCCTTGGCATGGATACCGGCCTTGTGGGTGAAGGCACAGAAACCAGTGACTAAAAAAAGAGTTAGTTTTGATCTCATTATGAGTGTACACGATCCAAGGGAATTCCTAGTATTTCAAGACAGGTTTACGAGAGACCATGCCTTGAAGCTCCACAAACAACTTCAATGGGAAAATCTCGGCTTGGGAAATACGTACTGTAGTTGTTGAACGGAATGTTGACCTCGACAGCTTGTGCCACAAGATCCTCGATATCCTTGAGCTTGTGAAGCTTGTACTTGCTCATGACATATTCTCGGTCGGCAACAATCATACGAGCCATAAGACCTCCGAGAGGCGTGATACCATTTCGCTCGCCAATACCCAAGACTGACGTATCAACATGAGTGGCACCAGCTTCCAGAGCACAGTAGGCATTGGCAATGGCACACCCAGTATCATTGTGGAAATGGGTCTCAATATCGCAGCCGACAACTCCACGTAGAGTTCGTACCAGATCGTAGACCTGTCTTGGTGACGCACAGCCTACGGTATCCGCAATACCGACACGGTTAACGCCAATCTTGTCGACTGTGGAATAAATAGAGAGCAGGTCGACTAAGCTTGACCGGAAGGAGTCTTCACTTGAAAATCGAATTTCAATGTTGTGTGACTTGACGAAGTTGATAACCTCAATGGCAGTGTTGGTGATGTAGGTCATGTCTTTTCCATGAGAATGCTCCATAAGGTACGAAGATGTACCAATGACGACGTCACTAATAAATTGATTAATAAAAATTGGGAAAAGGAACCAGAGATGCGCTTACACTCCGTCAACACCAGTCTGGACAGCGATTCTCGCATCCTCCATATTACAACGGATATGTGTAAGAATCTTGGCCTTCAATCCCAGCTTGCAAATGGCCTCGCAATCAGCTCTTGATTCCGGGGATGCGGCAGGTGAGGTCAATTCGATCTGCGAGTCATTGTCAGCTAAATCGCAGATAATTTAAGTTCCAAGTAACCTACGTAGTCAGCACCGAAGTCATCTAAAGCCTTAGCAATCTCGATCTTCTTGGCCCTGTCGAAAAAGGCATTGGCAAATTGTTCACCCTCACGCAGCGTACTCTCAATAATCTGAAAGCGAGATACATTGCTCAGGAAGTCGCCGACCGGCTGGTAAGGGCTGGTCTTGTTGGAGTGTGGGTTTAACTTGGTCTCGACGGCTGTGAAGCCTGGGTGTGCTGCTTTGAGTGTTAGTGACGGCGGTGAGTGTGCGACTAGAGCTCAGGATCTTGCCATTGCTGCCATTGGCGCCATTGGCACCGTTGGTGGTACCATTGGTATGACCATTGCCATTGGCAATGGCCTCGGGTTCACAAGACGGACACATGGTATGTGGTAATTATTGTATGGAAGAGTGGAGTAGGAGGAGGGCGATTGACGAAAAAAAGTCAAGATTGTTCTTCGAGGGCACTTGTATGATGATTGAGAGTATGAGGGAAAAGGTGAGGTTGGCGGAGGCGCGTCCAGTATTTATGCTTGAGGACAGGGAAAATGCGATGCGATGAGTCAATTGGAGTCTGGGGGTCGAAGATATTTGGACTTCCCCGCTAAAAGGTTGGAGTCTTGAAGAAGAAGAAAATTGTGAGTCCTCAGGTATTACAGCCGTAATCGGCCGGGCTACGGTTGGCTACAAAGCAAACAGCAAACATACGCTAGAGACGTCATGGCAGAGAGCCTGGCACCTCCAAAAAAAAAAAATAATAATAACAAAAACTTTTATTATGCTCCTTGACAGTCCAAACGAGTCACGACAGCAGCTCGACAATTTCAACTGTCACCGAGGTCAGTCTCACTACGTACGGTATTTCTTCATTGAAACACCTCAAGATCACGAGATTTATATTTATCATATATCTCAAGACCTCCCTCCCTACGGATAGCGCATTATGCGATCTCACAAGACGTCGAGCGCCTCCTGTAAAAAACATGCCTAGCTTCCGAGGAGATCAATCGTTCATCCTGAAACCGCCCCCTTTCTCTTCAAGAGGCGGTGAAATTGGAGATGCGTCTCTACTACAGCATGCATTGCATCCAAGTTAACACTCGTTTATATTTACTTCTTGGAGATATGCACGAAGTACGAACCGCTAAGCGTCCTTCAATTACTGACTTCGAGTCTTCCATTTAGCACTCTCCTTAACCGTATACACCCAACTACCAACTTCAGTGGCATATTCTAATCCACAGCGCTACAAATGCAGCTTCCGTCTGGGTATCATAGTCTTGATTTGAGTAACTCAGGCTAAGATGACTCCCTATTAGATAAACAACAAGCATTTCATAGGTAGGTCTGGTTGCACAACCTTCAGGCGGCGTATACTTCCGCAATTATGATATTGAAGATGTGTTGGGTGTATATTGGTGCACGACGAAGGAATCATCCAGCAGCCAAGTTGGACTGCAGTGAAGAGCTGTTCTTTCCCTTTTGATTTCGAGTAACGTATGATTGCCAACTGCTTGTTGGCAATCCCAATTGCTTCAAGCTCAAGCAGCTTCAACCTTCAAGCAAAATTGGTTGGTTGGTTCTTTGTAGTACACAAGCACAAGCACAACAGCACAGCAAGATAACGGAACGGCCATAGCAATCTTTCGCGGGTGCGAAAGGCAGCAGCTCTATCAGTGAGGCTAGCAGTGAAGCCTCGAAAACCATCTCTCATCTACTTGGCATCTGTTCCATTTTTTATAGGCTAATTCTTGGATTGACTTCTGTATTTCATGTGAGATGTATACGTGTAGTCGGATTCCGACACGCCGTGTGTGGGTATTCGTGCTTGCTCAGTACAGTACAAGTAAGCTTCGTATAGCCCATAGAAACAGAGTCTTAGTCGGGCTTTCCATTACGACGCCGTCGCAACCATCGGAGTATCTTCCATTCACGAAATTCCGACTTCCATAGGGAATTGTCACTGTTTTGCGTGTCTAAGATGTATAAATCAATTAGGAGCCTATGCTCAGACTTTTCAGATCAAGTATCCTTCATCTCATGTATTCTATTAATGCTCTGTAATAACTCAAATTTAATTTCTCTTGATTAATTCCAACCTTCATTATAGGCTTGTTTTCTTGTCTAGTGTAGAGGAAAGAAAAGATACAGCCGCCATGTCGAATCTTACACGAATCCTCTCAAACGGGACCATGGTTGGCAATGCAACGCTACTCAACAATCACGAGCTTTGCACACTTCAAACATGTGACTTGTCACTCGCACACTTCACCTACCTTCCTTCAATTGGTGGCAATGCGCTGTTCGCAGCAATATTTGGCTTGTTGTTCGTCGTCCAACTAGGCTTAGGCATTAGATATCGTACATGGGGATATACGATAGCCATGCTCTGCGGGCTCGTTAGTACCCTCCTTGCTAAACTCCTATACATAAACTGAAATAAAGTAGGCACTTGAGGCCGTAGGATATGTTGGACGCATCTTAATGCATGATGCACCCTTCAGCAAAAACGACTTCCTCATCTACCTCATCTGCCTGACCATCGCTCCCGCCTTCCTGACTGCAGCTATCTACCTCTGCCTAGCCCGAATCGTTACCGTCTACGGCGCAGAGATCTCTCGCATCAAGCCCCGTACATACACACTGATATTCTGCGGATGCGATTTATTCAGTCTCGTACTGCAGGGTCTAGGCGGTGGCATTGCTGCAACCGCGAATACAGCCAGTTCGACAAATACTGGCAAGAATATTATGATCGCCGGTCTAGCCTTCCAAGTAGCGTCCTTACTTTTATTCGCTGGGTTCTGTGCCGACTTTGCTTGGAGATTGAGTAGGACACAAGGATCTTGGAATAGCCAGCACCTCGGCCTTGTATACTCCCGTCTTTTCAAGGCATTTTTAGTCGGTAAGCCCGTATTTTCTGCGTCCGTTCATTCCTCCTTAGACAACACTAATAGTAGTAGGTCTCTGTATCGCTGTCATAACTATCTTCGTGCGCAGTGTATTCCGCTGTATAGAACTAAGCGGTGGCTTCAAAAGTGCTCTATTCGCGAGCGATCAAGTAACCTTCATGGTGCTGGAAGGTGCAATGATCTCTATCGCTACCATCACCCTTACTGTTCTCCATCCAGCTATCGGATTCCAAGGCACTTGGCATGAAGCAGATTTTACCTTCTGGACGAAGAAGAATAAGGGGGCTGAGAAGAGTGCTGTATCGGTTGTTACAACCGATGATGAGTCCCAGAGGCAGGGGACGAAGGATGCGAATGAGATGCAGATGACGGGCCGGGTTTGAGTTTTAAGTTGGTAAGCCATATGAGATTCCTTTGGGTAGAGGATGACTGGTTCTTTTAAAGGTGGTAATGGGCTTAATGATATATGTTAGAGGTATGTATAGACGGCATATATGTAGAAAACCTTGGTAAATATAGGTAACACGCTTCGCAAGTGTGGAAGCTTCACAGCTATCAGGCATTCGTCGAGTAGTTAATTAAAACTACTTATGATTGGAAGTACGTTACAGGAGGTTAAAATTTGTTAAGTTGTCCATGCAAAGTATAACTCTCCGTTCACTAGGCCAGCTCCAACAACTGAATTACTGAACTCAACCAAAGTGATCTCTATCAAATCCACATCGACTTCCATCCTGTAGCAGTATCCATTGTGAAGAGTATGACAATTAATAGCATTCTTTGGCCCATTCACTTCGAAATGTGGTAAGCTGATATTCTTCAACTTGACGCCCTCTAAAAATAAAACCATGAAGACGTCGCAGATAATCGTTATTAATATTTACCTACCCACCATATCCAGCCATGTCAAACACACTGAAAGGCTCATACCAACTTGCCTGTCCATAATACGCTCCCGAGATATTAAATCCATCTAGATCATTGCTGACAACCTCCATTCTCCACACACGCCTCGGCCACTTAAATGATCCTCCGAGACATAAAGATATACCACCCTCAACTAACTAAGCCCTACCTATCATCATCATTAACACGAATCATCTCATTATACCAACATCTCCTCACCACCCAGTCCTCCGCCTCCCCAATCACCAATCACAACTCCAGAAACAGAAGCAGTAGTAGTAGCAGTAAGTGCCCTCCTACGACCCCTCTCAAACATCCTCCGATACGACGTCCCACACTTCCCACAAAAGCCATCACCACTATCACTAAAACCAAACCCACGAAACCCATCCTCCTCCCCTCTAGTAAATTTACAACAACATCCCCAATACCTCAAATCTTTAGGAAACCAAGACCGAAGGTGAAAGAAAAGTTGACAATGAGATGGGTAGTAGAAAACTGGGATACAATGTTTGCAAGATTTTGGTCCTATTGTGTTTGAGTTGATAGTGTTAATAATGTTAGGATATGGAAAATCGTGCCATGGTGAGCCGATTAGTAATGGTATTTTGGCTATGGGCGAAGGTAGAACGTAGAATGTTTTGCTATAGGTTGGTAAATAAGTAAGTAGAAAAGTTGCTAATGGGTTCGGCGAGATTTCCTGGCGAACATTTGGGGAATGGGGGGATTGGGAATTGGGAATAGAGAACTGAGTTAGACGGAGACAGGTGGCATCGATTGGGTGGAGAAAGTCTAGAATATACTGCTTGATATCCTGAGGTAAGGATAATAATGTTGCATTGGCGGTTGATCTTTTCACCATTTCTTTTTGCTGAGCGCGTAAAAGCGACAAGGTCAATGGAATTCTTGGGCGAGGGGCCAATGTACAAGTGCTCTTGGGTTGTTGCGGGCTACTCGTACGTGGTGGCATGGTGATGAAGTGCGGATGCTGGTGTGCATACGAGTAGCCTACTTTGACGCAGGGGTTTGCAGTGAGGTCTTCTGATTGGTTTTGAGTGATTGGTGAGGCCATAGCCTGCATGTTAGGGTTTGCCATTTCAGGTAAGGTACCAATATAGTGAGGTATTTGGTGACGAGAACCGAGTCGCTTTCTGTGTATCGATGTGTGTTGGGGATGCCAAGCCGAAGAAAAGGACCTCAAATGCTTAGGTTACTTAGCGAGTCCTACTAATGGGATCGTCAGTGAATCATCTTGAGCAAGCAGATAATGATGATTCACACGGCTTCGTGATCATACAACAGGGAGTTCAAACAAAGTAGAGTGATTCTTAGTTTTGTTTTATACTTTGAAGGTTTAAGTAAATAGGCAATTCAGTAACCATACTAGGTAATCAAATATCCACTTTTGACACTTAAGTGAATATGGACTTCCTAACTTATAAAGTGACAGAAGCAAGATTAAGTCCGGGCTGGAGGTCTTCACGAAACTCACAATAAAGACCCAAGACTAAGGATAAGAGCATAGAATCTAGCAGTCCTGTTTTATACATGCTATGGTTGTTCGCTTCAACTAACACTCGTTATCCATCCCTCCATTTCAGATTCCAATAACAAAATCTCATAACTCATACAACATTCATCTAAGGTGTTACCTTGCTCATACCCACTAAACGTTTAACTCCAACCTATGAATGTTATCAGCATACCGGTATCTAAAATAGTTGGGATGAAACTTACCATCCAGTTACCACACTCATCAGTCTTTTCGCTTTGGATGCTCACTTGCATCTTTCCAGCGGCATCGAAATTCTTTGATTGGAGGGCTTCGGCAAGTTCATTCAACCTTTGGATGGTGTCTGGCTTCACTAAATCCTCGTTGTTTAGGTGGTCAAATAGAATATTAAGTCGCTTTTGCGTATCTTTGACTTGGGGGGCAAATGATGCAGGGGCCTTCGATGCGACTCGCTGCATTTCGCTATTCAAGACTTCATAGACCCGCATAGCCGACTGTGGAATATGTGATCTATCACCGGCTGGATGCTTCTGCTTCGCTGGGGCAGCAGCTCGAGGAGGCCCTTGGCCAGTGCCCGGCCGAGAACCTTGTGGGGGTCCTCCGGGAGGAGGTCCCTGTGGCGGTGGACCTTGTTGGTTCTGGAACGATGCAGGGGGTGGGCTAGCTCCATAAGGCGACTGAGACGGCGCAAACTGGCCCTGTGGTGTCCCCACTTGTGGTGCATATGGGTTTGCTGCTGGTGGTGGTCTGTTACCTGCCTGCGGCGGAGGCACCATCTGAGATTGAGGAGTTGGCGGCTGTGAGTACTGCTGTTGTGGTGCCGGAGCGGGTGCGTACCGGCTACTCGGGGGAGGACCTGCAGGCGGGGCATTGTACGGCGAGGCGCCACGAGGGATCGTTGGAGGTGGGGCGTACTGTTGAGTTGGGGTTTGTGGTGCATACGCATTAGCTGCTGAGGATGGCCTGGCAGGCTGATGAAAGCCTTGTGGAGGACCACTTGTCAACGGAGATGACATACGTGGAGGAGCTGGGCCCTTTGGTGGAGGTGGAGGTGGCGTGGGTGTAGCGCGAGCTCCTCCATAAGGGTTTCCGGGTGGTGGCATAGCCGTGTTCTGTTGGTTTGGAAATGGGGATGTAATGGGTGCGGCAGATGGACCAGGAGTGTTTCTCCTTGCGGTAGGTGGCTTTGTCACCATTGGAGTGTCATTCCAGTTCTCCATATTACTCAATCTAGATGGCGGCGGTGCTACTGATGGAGTGGTATTGCGAGGAGGTGCTCCGAATGATTGTGGTGGTGGCGCACCATATCCTGAATTGGAGTTTGCATAACCAGAATTGTATCCTGAGCCGTAATTTGCCTGTGATTGTGGCTGTTGGTACCCTTGCTGTGGTGCGTAAGGATTTGCTGGCGGTGCATACGCATTCGTTGCTGGGCCATTTGGAGGTGCATATGGATTTGCAGCTGGTGTGCTGTTAGGAGGAGCGTAAGGGTTCGCTGCTGATGTTGGTGCTGGAGGCATGAACGAGGTTGACGGAGCTTTTGCTGGCGTCGCAGCTTGTGTTTGTGGTTGATAACCCATACCTGAAGTCGCACGCCCAACTGGTCTGACAGAAGGCTTCTGTTCTTGGCGGGCTGCAGCTTGTTGGGCGCCTTTTCTTGAAGCAAGCTTCACCCGGTTGCGAGCAACTTCAGCTGCTGGATATTTGACAGGGAGGAGGTCCAAGTATCTCTCAGCAATAGGCAAATAGCCATGAGCCGCTACGATGTCTGCATACTCAGTGTACTTCTCATACAGTGGCGCCAATTTCCAATCAGATTCTAATCCTGTCTCCGTGTCTTGGAACTTAGTAACCGCCCGGAAAACAGTGACCTTCTCGATGAAACTCTGCAAGGAGCGTGCATGGACAGAGAAAGTCGAATCACCGCTAGGCTCCTGTACACCAGATTTTTCGTTCTCCTCTAGCTCCTGGATCCAAATAGTGACAACCTTCTCCAATTTCGAGCCGACCAAGTAGCAGAAAGAGGCGTCTTTGGAAGACCCACTCTCCAAAACTCGATCTCCAAGTGCTTCACACAAGTCTGGGAATTCGGTTGGATCGGCGTACGTACAAAGCGTGGCCATAGCTTCTTTCCAGTTGCTAAGGTCAGCATTGTGTACGATATCCCATAGATTCTTTCCAATAACCGAAGAAAGCAGTCGAAGGTAGTTGGGTTTCTCGCCTTTGCGAGCTAGATATGCGGATTGAGCTTTTTGGAGGAGATCAGCACCTCCGCAATTCGCAATAATAAATGCATCTGCAACACGATCTTCCTTGAGACAGATAGTCATGGCTTTCTCGAAGTTACCCAGCATCAGAGCTTTAGCGATTGATTTTTCAGAATCCGAATCCGAATCTGAAAATAAATGGAAAGGATTATCGGTCTTTGTGCCTTTCGTCGCTGCAATACTTGACAAGAAGTCATCGCCCTCAGCACCGTCGGAGAAGAAGGTGGATAAGCGATTGTTCTTGGCAGGAGTAGTACCATTCGTTTCGCCTTCTTCAGTCTCCAACTTCTCTGGCTCTGACTCAGAAGTTTTCAATTCAGATACGCCGTTAGTGATGTCATCCACATCAGAAAACCCCAGGTATTCCGTGATCTGCTTGCGATCTTTAGCGAGCAAGGTCTCAATAACCTTCCAATCTGCCTTCTCTTCTCTTCTTCGGTCTTGGCCTGGGAAATGTGAGATTCGCAAATAGTATTGATATCTCCCGCCTGAAGAGCATTTTCAAAAGCCTCCGTTGCAGTGCCAATGTCAGAATCAACTGAGAATTTGGTAATCTGGATCTTGGAGACCCTGTTCTGCCCTGCCACAGCTGGCGATACACTAAAGCTAACTAGCTTTCCTCCAAACCCAAAAGACGCACCAACAGGCCGTTCAAGCCATTTAGGCGCCTTCTGTAAAGTAAATGATGCCCCCTGTGGTTGTGTCTGAGCTTTCGTAAAGAAATCTTCGCCATCTGCTGGTCCCTGAACCGCAGTTTGTGCTGCTGTAGGGTTTGTATTTTGTAGAGTCTGAACAGATATCTTTCCATCAAATGAAGCAGTTGCAGATAGAGCTGCATTGTGAGGGTTGAATCTTGTCTGGAAAGTCCAGTTCGTCACCTCTGGAAACTCACCCAAACGCTCTCCCGTTCTTGGGTTCCACAGTAGAGTCCTATTATCCTTACCACAAGATAACAATAATTCATCATCCTGCTGACACCAGGATAGGGATAGTATTCCTTGGTCGTGACCTTGCAGCGTGCGTTCTGGCGCATTCGAATTTCGTAGGTCCCATAAACGGATGACAGGGCTGGAATCATCCGGGGTAGCAGTCAGAAGCTTGGTAGCATTCTCCGGGTCCCAAGCAATTGCGCCTACAGCCTGACGGTTATTGTTCAATGTGAGAGATGCCTTCTTTGTTTTCAAATCCCACACTGTGACAAAACCACCACTTCCTCCTGTTGCTAGAATATGCGAAACCTTTCTATTCCATGCTACACATTCGAGGTCGTCTGATCTAGCCGCAGCCGTACCCAGCCGGAAAGGGTTCGCAATGTCATCAATGTTATAGATGTAGAGCTCTCCCTTAGTGCCAGCGGTCGCAAGGATTTGGGGCTTCAGAGGATTGAATTGAAGTGACTTGATCGCGCCAGTGTGTTTCGTAGTTCGCGACATAAAGGCATCCTCCGCACCTTGTATAAGCTTCTCAGCATCCCATAAATCCAGGGATCCGTTTTCAAGAGCTCCAGCAATAATTCCCCTTGGGTGGTCCGCATTGGCAGGAGCCCAGGCAATATCGTGAAATCTAGCATTTCGTAAGAGCGCCATTCCAACCATTTGGAAGTTCCAGAGACATACCTAGAATCGGTGCTGATACTAGCAATTGGTTGAAGCTCAACGCCTTGCTCCAAGTCATCGAGACTTAAGTCCCAAAGCTCTAGCTTCGTCTCATCCGAGAAATCAGCATCAACTGCGCCAGCCCTCGTTCCAGTAACAACCAGAGGTAATTCAGATCCAGGCGACCAGGCGAACGCAGCCGTTCTTGGGATCTCCCTTAAACGGACCATATCGAAGTTCTCTTATGTTAACACGCAGTAGTTGTTAGGGACTACTCGAGCTTGCCCCTCAACAAGCCAGCAGATAAGTTGAAAAGGAAAGTATGCGAGCCACGGACTCGCAATTGGAAGAAATCTTATGGGAGGGGTCTTGTGGTGAGACGTGTTAAAGTTATTGAAGATGCCAGTTCTCGCCAGTTCGACTCTGGGGAAAGCTTGCCGACGTCAAGGCTGAGCTACACACGTGACTGACTGAAACCAAAATTTAGGGCTGGAGTTTTCATGTATTGGCAACTCTGCCAGCTGCAAACATCCTTGGAGTAATCCGAAAGTCTCTTACAATGACAGATCAAGCGCGTTGGAAGGCTACTGTTTACGTAGGAGGGTTGGCGCCAATGGTTACAGTTGCAAACCTCGAAGCAGCCTTTTTACCATTTGGAGAAATTGCTGATGTCTCTCTACCGTAAGTTCTGTAAATACGTCTGGTAAATTTTATGATACTGATTGCCATAGAAAACCGGAGGGTCCCAATTCTACAGAATTGCATCGAGGCTTTGGGTATGTGGAATTTGAAGACCCAGAAGACACCAAAGATGCAATCGACAACATGGATCAGTCCGAGTTATTTGGAAGGGTAATCAAAGTCTCTGCAGCAAAGGCGCCAAAGAACGCAAACGAAGGTCTTGGTAGTAAAACTGCTTTGTGGGAGCAGGTCAGTAGCAACATCCCAGAAATAAAAAACTATGTATAACTAATAGCTATATAGGAGGGTTGGCTAGCAACCAACGCTGTGAGCGAAGAAGATAAGTTAGCAGCAGAAAGAGCCAAGTCAGGTGCAGAAGAGAGACCTGATGATCCTATGCAAGGGCTAGAGGGCTTAGACGTTGCCGGTCCAAAGCCCGAATGATGAGCAGGGAACGGGAACCAAGACTAATAGAGCGAGACTGTACTGAGATACCATGGTGGCGTTCATTTGGTAAAGCAAAATCAACGAGGAGTTTAGATGGGTTTATGTAAATGTATATCAAAGGAAGCAATTCAAGCGCGTTCTATGTGCACGAAACGAGGGATCCATTGCTCTGTACAATTGAATGCCATGCTCCAGGTTATCCTTCCCTCCATCCATTCCTCATACGACCACTCAGAATAAACATCCTGCCAATTCCGTGCGCATTCCCTCTCGCAATCTACTCCTTTCTGTTTTGACGAGCAAGGCGCATCTGCTTGTCGACAACCAATTTCCGGCCCATAGAGTAAAAAGCAGCGCCAACAGCAACACCCACAACGATTCCTATACCACACTTAGTATCTAGTTCCTAATCTGCGGCGCTGGGTTATAGTACCAAGGGGGATCAACTCCGGAGGAATCTTTCGTAGCTGGCGGATGCGCTGGCTGATTGTGTGTGCTGTAGGCACAACATATCAGTATCAGTTGTTCTTGTCTCCTAACCAATTGTCCCTCCCAAGTAGCCTCAACGTCTTCCTGAGTCCAAGTAGAGTGCAATCGATCTACGTACCGCTGTGCTCCTCCTTCTATAATTGACATGCGTCAGTGCTCCGGACGAATGGGAATGGATTCAATGTCTTCAGGAAACTCACTGGCACCGGCATCATCATCCTCTTGGATGGTTGGAACATTCTGAAAGCAGTAGTTGGCTGCATGTTGTTTGATGTTTCTGTCCAATTCAATATTCTGTGTTAGCAATATGTCAACGGAAGCTTGGATGAGGTCCGTTCCACAATAAAGGCACTAGTCCTTTCGGGGCGGGAGAGCTCGGCTAGGTCAAATCATTCGACCTGACGAACGACCAGACGACTGACTTCCCTCACCAATTGACCCTCTCCACATAACTTTCGGACTCATTCAATACCACCGCGAAGATGTCTGACGAAGAGCGCGAGACCAAGCCTTTCAAGTTCGTTACTGGTAAGCCTTCGATCCAACCCATTGACCCCCGAGAGAGTGGCCTGACGAACATATGCTGACCATCTTCACTCCAGCTGGTATGCCACCCCGATAATTTGCCTGTCCCCGAAACCTAGAGAGAGAGGAATCTGCGGATATATCAGCTTGCTGGAAGGAGGTGACCAGTTATTGACCGGCGAACTAGGCTTCGACGCCCGCTTCCCGAACCAAAACCAAACCAAGCACTGCTGGCAAAACTATGTCGACTACCACAAGTGTATCCTAGCTAAGGGAGAGGATTTTGCGCCTTGTCGTCAAGTATGTAGAATGCTGTTGTGTGAAGTAGACAGCTTCTGACAAGCAAATTAGTTCTTCCTTGCCTATAAGTCTTTGTGCCCAAGTGCGTGGGTTGAGCGATGGAACGATCAGCGCGGTCAGTATCCCTAAACAATTGGTTTCGATTTAAATTGCTCATCAATCCGTACAGAAAATGGAACCTTCCCCGCTAAACTCGACTCCTAGAGGATGCCATGGGATTGTTGATAGATGCAAGTTGACCGGAAACAGGAGTGGTTATAGGAGTGGCAGTGTACCATATAAAGTCATTGACACGAATTGATAGACTGGCTTTATTTTCGGCTCAGTGTGCATGCGATCAGCAGTACTTTTATGTCTTATTGATACTAATAGAGCTACAAACAAACCAGTGACGCAGCTAAGCCAAGTTCTACGGCTCCCTTCCTGCTCGGAGTCTGTCATACCTCAACAGGGCCCCCAAAAGGACTTGAGCTCCATTTGCACAATCTTCAGGACTGCAGTACTCTGCGGGATTATGACTTACACCATCTCTGCAAGGCACGAAAATCATAGATGTTGGAGCTCGCCTGGACGTGTAAACGCTAAATTGGCATTAACAACATACGCAGAACTGGGGGATGTTGAGCATCCTACCTATCATGGCCAGCACCAGATGTCATTCTCTTTACCTGAGATCCAGACCTGCTGCCTAGCATATCTTTTGCACTTTCCTCGACACATCTGATACAGTCCTCATGAAACTTCGTAGCAGGGCTAACAGTATCCAGTCTCCAGTTCACAGTACATCCCTTCCCTTTTGTTCCTTTGGCTTCCTGCCCGCCAATATTTTCTCCGGCAGCAATCTGAGCGAAGTCACTCTTTAGCGCGGTCTCCAATTCCACCAGTGTGGAATCTTGGCTACATCTTATATCCAGTGAGAATTGAACAAACCCTGGGACTGTATTCGTTGAACCAGGTTTTAAATTCAAGATTCCTGTTGACCTTCATGCGGTGAGCCCTGCAAATTTGACATGAGGGAAGTGTTAAAAACATACGCTAGGCATCCCAATTCGGTAGCTTTGTTATGGCTGTGCACGATCAGTTGAGCTGCGGTAAGCATGGCATCTGATCTATTCTTAAAATCCGTTGTTCCCGTGTGGCAGTCTCTGCCTTGAACGGTGATAGTATGCCATCGATAAGCTTGCACGCCCTCCACCGCCCCAATTTTCCCGCCTGATTGTTCAAGAATAGGCCCTTGCTCGATGTGCAGTTCAAAATGAGCAGCGATGGGATTAGCCACATGATGACTTGCGTCCAAAGTCCCAAGATATCCTATTCTTTCAAGTTCGGATTTCTGAGTTGCATTTCCTCCACCAACCTCCACGAGATTATACGCTGTCTCCAGAGGAATGGCTCCAGCCCACTAAGTGATGGCAAAGTCAGTGGTCTCCTGATGAGAGTTTGATGAATAAGAGCAAGAATATTACTCTCTGAAAGAGATATAGCTGTTCGAATGCAAGAGTACTATACCTCGGAACCAAAAGGCAAGGCGCAGGTTTACTTACGACACACCGGAAGAAACCATAGAAATCGGAAATCTTGCTCCTTCTTCATTCGTCCAATTAATCACGCCAGTAGGATATTCGGTCTCAATGTCCATATCCTTCATGGCTCTCAAAGCTTCAATGCCAGCATGGACACCTAGTACCCCATCATATCTCCCTCCTGTAGGCTTTTTGGTGGTTAATGAGAACTATTGTGGTCTAGGTGTTGCTCGATACTTACTTGTGTATCCATATGAGATCCGGCAAATGTTGCTAAACCTTCCTTCAAACCAGGTCGTACAGCGAAGATATTTCCCATAGCATCTATGCTAACCTTGCACCCTAGAGACCTGGTTTCTTCTACAAACCAATCTCTAGCTTGCTTGTCGGCATCGCTCAAGGTGAGGCGTGACATCCCTATATCTGTGGGACCGCTATGAAATCTTTAGTCTAGATTCTGCATTCTTTAGAACAACCCCCAGAGCTCATTAAAAAGATACATTCACGCAATAATCTCAAAATACGAGCAGTATTCTTATATTCGAGGTCATTACTTATAACACTCGGTTTAAAACCATTAAACCATACAATGATTTCGCCATGGAAGTTCGCAATCTCATTAACATTGCACACTCAACAACCAGTGGCTTTGCTGATCTTCCTTCTGCTTCTGAAAGTATCATGTTCTAAGCATATACAATACTATATATTGAGGGAGGACTTAGATTCTTGAAAGAAGGGCATGAGACTAAAGATAAATGCTGTTTGGCATGGCATCAGTACAATGAATTACTCTTCTTATGCACTTGATAAGAAATACAAGTACTCAAAACTTGCCATAATACCAAACGTCTAAGGACGTAGGGGTTTACAAGTACGAAAACACATAATACTTACTCTCCCCATCTCTCGCCCTTCCCCCATTCACAAGTCTGGTGCAAGTTTCTCCATAGCCTATCACCATCTATCTTTACCCCAGCCAACTGCTCGGCAGATAATTCCGTATTCTTTATATCCCTTGCCGGCGTTGCTGAGAATGTTCTATATTGCGAATTCGAGAACCTAACGGCATGCTTGACAATTGGCAAGAACCTCAAGCACGTCCGCGGCCGAGAGAGGGGACGAATTGCTATGGAGTGCATGTTGTTTCTAGAATTATTAATAAATTGACAACTGGTGAATTTGTTTCCTGGCAATTGTTGCCAAAGGTTGGGCTGTTCGTTGCAAGAGCTATGTATGGTTTTCCCAGTTGGTACTCAACAGTGGGGTTCCTGGGCTGGGGAGTGAAGGCGGGGTCGAGATGGGATGGTTATTAATAATGAAAAATTCTAGTAGGAGCAACAATTGGAGTAAAGTAATTTATGTGTTATGTGATGAGTCAAGAAGCAAGAAGAGACTTGCTTAAGTGCTTCTGAATAGCTGCACATAGTGAATACATTGTTACATGACTTCCAACTCACTTTCTTCCATGTCTAGTAGTAACACCCTAGTGACTATGTTTACCTTCTCACTTTATTAATTCTAGCTATAGTTATAAAGTTGAAGTGAATCATTTTGAACCCCTCTAATTTGCTCCTGCCCGTGGGGACACTAATAGCCTACAATTGTTGGTTGTAGATGCCAATGGGTCCATCTTCAAATCCAGGGGGTACTTATCCTCATCTACTGAGATTAGGTAGAATAACATCCTCACTTAGGAAAAAAGACACATCAGTTTGTTATTGCTAGTTCAGTAATTTCATAATCATTCCTTAAGAGTATGCTTATATGTCTCCAAACGCCGCGCTATAAATCCAATACAATAAAACCATCCCAGCCACTATTTCATTCCTAATCACCGATCTACTTCTTTGGAGAAGCAAATTCCACTCACTGACTATCATTCTCCTTCAACCGCATGATAAGGTCAGCTTTAAGCCCTGATATCGGTAAGGACCGAGCCTGGAGGAGCTTTTTCAGTTCTGGGACTTTATAATGCGAATAGTCGATTTCGGGCTTTTGAACATCTGCTTGAACCGATGATATGGGTTCCTCGGTCGTCTCATTAACAGCATTCTCGATTTTCTCTTCCGGTGCCGGGTCTTTGATATCTTGCACCATCTTTTCGTCTTCGTTTTCCTCCTCGCTCTCCTCCTCAATATCTTCATCTTCATCATTGTCTTCCTCTTCATCACTGCTCATGAACTCATCGTCCTCGTCAAATCCGAAAAAGGCCATTGCCTTTTGTTTCGGCGCTTCTGTTTCCGATGGAGGAGTTGTGTCCTTTGAACTCATGCCACCCATTACTTCATCCTCACTTCCAGATCCTTGGCTTCCAGAAGATGCCCCTAATAAATTATCCTTATAATCCCCAGACTTCATAGCCGCCAGTACTGCTTCACGGGTCCTTTCACCAGCCTCTTCCTTGTCTTCAACCCACTTGCCGTCGACTTTGCCTTTTGAGCCAGACTTGATTTCTTCCTCTCGCCTCTCGGCCAATTCTACTACTTGTTCCCACCGCTTTCGTCTCTCCTCCTTTTCCTTCTTCTCCATATCTGGCTTGATGGCAAGATATTCCGCGAGGGCCTTTGCTTCATTAACGGTTCGCAACCGACGGCCATCAAGATTGCGGCTTGAACCGTTATCATCGCCTTGGTTCCTCTTGCGCTTCGAGGACATGCGCCCACCGGCTGCTCGTAATTGGGAGCCAAATCCTCCTTTACCACCACAAAGAGGCGCCGAGAGCCGAAGAGATAGGAATTCATCCTGAGGGTTAGACAGTAGATGGGAGATAGGAGAAGATGAAATCGTCGGCAATTGTTTGTTTGATATGGTTGTGAGAATAAGGCGACTGTTATGCACAGGAAGTCGTTCCTGCAGACGTTCTTGGAGTTGCGAGATGGTAGTAGTTGAGGGGAGAGGGAGCGATAGAGTCGATGGCAGGTTTAAGCCCGGGAATGAGGTCAAAAGAACGTTAACTGTGGAGGGAGCCATATCGAAGATTTGTCTGAATAAGAGCGGTGGATAATTAGCTTCAAAGTGCGACTTGCGAGAGGTTGTCGTCGTGTTATGGTTGTGGTTGTGGTTGTGGTTGTGGTTATGACTATGGTTGGCTGAGTCGGGTCGAGAATCTTTATCGCCACCCGTTGGAGAGAGGAGGCTGACTTTATTATAAGGCTAATGCTAATGCGCACTAGCCATAAAAATCCCAGCCACACATGCAGCTCAACCGACCCCACAATTTTTATAGCACGTGACTTTACGATCCTCAGTCCAGGGTAAAATTAAGGTAGCGCGCTAGCTCGTAGCGAGGTTTTCGCACTTGGGGATTTTGTGAAATACCTCTACCAATTTTCTATTTGCCGCGAACTTCCCCTCTCACCAAACACTCTCAACACCAGCAACCGCCAAAATGTAGGAATATCACGAACCAATTCCAAGGCTTTGCATCTTACTGACTGTATTCTAGGCTCATCCCAAAGGCCGATCGTAAGAAGATTCACGAGTACTTGTTCCGAGAGGGTGTTCTCGTTGCAAAGAAGGATTACAACCTCCCAAAGCACAACGACATTGACACCAAGAACCTCTACGTCGTCAAGGCTTGCCAGTCTCTTACTTCCCGAGGATACGTCAAGACTCAATTCTCATGGCAATACTACTACTATACTCTCACCCCAGAGGGTCTTGACTACCTCCGCGAGTGGCTCCATCTCCCCGCTGAGATTGTCCCAGCTACCCACATTAAGCAACAACGATCCCACGCTCCTCCTCGTGGAATGATGGGCGGAGAGGGTGAGCGCGAGCGCAAGCCTTTCGGTGGACGTGGTGGCCGTGGTGGTGGAGATCGTGGTGATCGCGAGGGAGGCTACCGCAGACGTGATGCTGGTGAAGGAAAGGAGGGTGGTGCCCCTGGAGAGTTTGCTCCTCAATTGTAAGATTCCTTGCACAACCTTTTTGAAAACTTCTGTCTAACATTAACCCAGCCGTGGCGGTTTCGGACGTGGTGCTGGTCGTGGTGGTGCTCCTCCTGCGTCTTAAGCGTGGCATAATCTCTTGCTTGCTTGTGCATCCGACAGAAAGACATCATAAATTTCTACATTGGTTGGGCTGAACAGTAGCGCGTTTGGTCGAGTGATAGTAATCGCCGGGGGGGTTTAGGTCGAAGGTGGAAGTTGACACTTCAAAACTGTCAGGTAGCATAACAAGCTTTATAATAGCTTCTTCCAAATAACCTTCAGACCTACATGTGACTACACAAAGTGCCTAACTTCTCTTGCATGTCCCACGTTCACCCAAGAATTCAATTGAATCATAATTTGTATATGCCATCTGTTTTACTAAAGTGTATGGTGATCTAGTACCTGATAATGATACCAAACACCTCCAAACCGCCTAGAGCCAAGAACACTGGTGTCCTACTGAACAATCCCGTTCCAAGATGAGTGCTGCAATGCGCCACAGGTTAAAGCGTTGTCTCTTTCAATTTCACTTTTTGCCATTCATTATTAGATGTGCTGAGGGCCATGTACTCTGAAAATAAGATCGACAAATGAAATGTGGTTGAACTTCCCACATAACAATGACTATTGATATCGCAAGCTCCAAAGGCACATTGAGTTTTGAGTCTCGGTCACTTGCTTGCATACTAGTCAATGGATTATTTTCAAGCCTTGTGACTTGGACAACCACCTTGATTCTCAACCATTACACGGGCTTTTTCAGTTTTAATTTAAGGTTTGATACATTTTGGTCTCTCTACTACCGTAATAATTACTTTCTAAGCGTTAATTAGTGAGCTGAACCTCTTTTTTCTTCTGTTGGTTTGGTAAATATTGTCTTGTATCTGGCAACTTCATTACCCTCACAGCTCGCTTAACCTAAGTAATTAGAAGTAGCTAACTTAACTGGTTCAATGAAGGGAGTAGATTATAACGGAAATAAAATAAGCCATTGCTCTAAAGTAGAAACCTTCCTAAGTATCTTGCCGGTGCCTACCTTCAAATATAATTAATACAAGTTCTACAGCCCTAAAATGTGAAGAAACTTTATTATACTAATTCTAGACTGACTTTAGCCATTATGCAAATAGACATCCTTACTTGCCGCATATTTGAACTACGTTTTGCAGCTAAGTTGAAACTACGGGTCCTTGAAGCAATCCTACTTTGTAAAAGTTCTCTACGTGAGTTATCCATGCTAGGTATTAAGCAATTAGATTTTCAGCAAGAGATTAAATTAGGTTGAGACGAGATACCGTGCAAATTGATTTTTAAGGAACAATTTAGTTTAGGACAATTTAGTAAGTTCAATTAAGTAAGTTATCCAAGCTAATCAAACTAGTTATTTAGGCCAAGCAGGTTAACCAAATTAAAACGATCTCTTATGAATCAATTCGCTAGACTCAACAATTCGAGGTGATATAATGGTCAAACTCATCAATACTAAACAAGTAGGTTTATACTACTACAACAAAGGCAGAAATGGGCAAGTATAATTCCACTCTCGCTGAGTAACTAAACTGAGTGGCTCCCCAGCCTATTTTGCTTCTGAATAGTTGGCAGGATCTAAAAGTGCATTTCGTCGACAAGAGACGTCCAAATCACACATATATTTCATTTATAATAAATCGTGAGAAACCTTGATTAATTGTTAGCCAATGTGATACTCGGAAATCGTGTCGGTGATTGAAGCAAACGTGTCTACACCAATGGTCAGACAGATCCTTCCTATTGAACTAGCCCCGTAGCTCAAGTAGAGTGCACAACAACCTCACAATCAATGTTATTAATTCTTATCCAAAAAGATGAAAGACATGCTTGCGCTAAACAGCAATGACTTTAACGATAGGAAAACAGATTCTCCTCAACTATGGATCTGTGCCTGTATTGTCTTGCATACGACTATGGTGTAGTCACTTTCGCTTGTGTAGTATCACTTATGATTCTAAAAAGACCATTTGTAAAGCTATGACAAATTCTAGGTTGCCGAGAGAGTTCATCTGGGCTCAGTTTAGAGCCTTCACCGTTATCTTTCAATCTTCGCATCTAAGATTCCTTCCTCATTTCCCTCAATTCATAGGTACCTCTTCCGTTACTCCTTTATTCAAGAATCGCTTGACCTATTACGTGAATGCTCTCAGAATCATCGACCGTTCACTTATTAGTACGCAGAATTCCATGGTCGAATATCTTTGTAGATCTGGAACCCTTGGAACGTGTTGGTGCAAGTTTCCTTGTTTTCTTCTTCTTAAAGTGCTACTATTGGATAGTTAGAGTACCTTGGGAAGCCCCAGTAAAGGATTTTGCTGGTGCCAGCGCGGGATTGTGCAACAATAATTTCAGTGGGCCCGAAACGTTGAGTACGGACACGTCGATCTCCATGGCTTTCGTCATATCTTGGATGTGCAGTAGTTGTAGTTCGCGGTGGTCCAAGGAATGTTGGTGAAAGTAAAGGCGGACGAAAAGACAGTTCGACAAGTTGTACTGGTGTGGGAGGCACTAATCGTCTTATTTCTCGAGGCAATTGGTCTGGTCTAGGACTAGAATATAATTATCAATAATAAGTTCAGAAGAATGTACTCACCTGCTGGATTGGTGATAGTTCGAGTAAAACTTTTATGAGTAGTACAGAATATATTACTTCGCTAGAAGAGGAGTATACTTAAGTCTTGGTAAAGCAGCCCTTTCCTCTAGGGAGACATGTAAGTGTGTTTTTCACAGCCCTGTCTTTCTGGACCAACGCATAACAGAAACCAACTGCATGGACTGAGACAAAAGAATCCGCACCGCAAGAGTTGAGACAATGCACTCTCGCATGTATGTATCCAAATACATTGCTTCAGTTACTTAACTTCGATGCGTCAGGTGCTAAGTAGAGAACAACTTAACTACTGAAAAGATTACTCATTCAATTTACTTCAAGGTTTACCTTGAATACGACGAGGGCAATCCTCACTTCATAGAGGCCACAGTACTGACTAACAATTATTGACACTACAACTACCAACCGCCGAGGCTAAGTTTATGTAGCATTGACGAGAATCGTGCCCTTTCAAAATGTGATGTCATTTGGCAATAAAATGTTGCTGTTCAGCATCGAGCCCAGTCTGAAGGGTTACCTTCAGCCTGTTTGTAAATATCTCTCAGTTATGAAATTGGTTGGCCCAGAGTAACTACCGTAGGAATGTCGAACGAATTATGATGCCGGTATGAGGAAGAGAAAGATCCTAGCTGCTTTCATTGGGCATATCTACAGTCTAGACAGCGTAAACCTTCAATACAATTACGCAGGCCGACTAGCCTAGAGGGCCCTCCATAGTTCTTCTTGACATGCTGTTGGATGCATTGATATTTTGAGGATTCGACGAGAAGAGGTTGATCTATAGTTCACCGATTTATGCCTTCGGGCGCTAATTTCTACCGTCACGTGTGACTGACATACGTAGGATGGGACCCCCGATGAATCTTTGACATCTGCGTGTTTTCACCGACAACGCCCTTGATTCATCCTCCGCGATCATTATGGATCCTGGAAGGAAGGCTATGCTATCTGGCCGCGCATCGTCGCCTTCGAAAACTATCACTGCTCCTCGTCGCGATGACAATAATCGAATCTCCAAATCCTCACGCCCAGCAAGTAGCAAGCCTGCCGACTTGAAAGCGTCGCGCAACAGTCAGGCCCTCACCGATGAGCAGACAAGGCAATGGGTTTCACAGGAGGACAGCTTTGTCTTGAAGCAAGCCAAGAAGAAGGCCGATATTCGTGTACGGGAAGGGAGAGCGAAGCCTATCGATTGGTTGGCCGTAATTCTACGAGTCATCGACCCCGACAGAGACTTGCTTGATGATGATGAGGAAGAAGTCCCTCTCGATGTAGTAGACCCGGAGGGTGTATTTGAAGGACTCAATGACGCCCAACTCGGCGAGCTGGAATCGGACATCACATCCTACCTCACTTTGGAGACCAACAAGAACAACCAAGAATATTGGAAGACTATGCAGATTATATGCAACGACCGCCGTCAAAAGTTGAAACCTCTTGGTCCAGAGGGTCGTGCTGTGAGCTCTGTTGCGGCTGACGTTGATAAATTGCTGAGTCCAAAGACATACGACCAGTTGGAAGCGCTGGAGAAGCAAATCAGGACGAAGTTACGATCAAACGAACCTATTGATGTTGACTATTGGGAGCAACTTCTTCGAAGCTTGTTAATATGGAAGGCGAAGGCTAAGCTAAAGAAGGTCTATCAGTCCGTTATCGACAGTAGACTGGACGTCTTACGGAAAGAACAACAAGATGAAGCCCAAGGCGTACGCTCCAGATTGCAGTTAGTACTGATGGGGCCTGCACCAGTTGTAGAGCAGGGTGAGGAACAAATGGATATTGCGGACGTCCCCGAAACCGTACGAAAACAGCCGATACTCCAGTATTCACAGAAGTATGACCCAGAACCACTACTTAAACTACGACCTGAAGACAAGTCGAGCGATGTGATTGACGAGGTTGCATTTCTCCAAAAAGTTGCTTCGGAACGTCGAAAGGTCTTGAAGCTAGGCTATGTTCCTCTCCGTCAACCTACATCCGATAGAGGTGTCCCTCCGTCAACGAAAGCCTCTACCTCTGCTATCAGTGCAGCACCTCCTGGAACACAACGATTTTCTGCTATCGTCAACGAAGACTTTTCTCAGGCCACCAAGGCTTTGTACGAACGGGAGGTTGCTCGAGGGGTCAATGAGAACGAAGAAATTTTCACTGCCGAGGAATCTGTCACCACTACTTCTACACCACAATGGGCAGATAAATACCGACCGAGGAAGCCTCGCTACTTTAATCGGGTGCAGATGGGTTATGAATGGAACAAGTACAATCAAACACATTACGACCACGATAACCCGCCTCCAAAAGTTGTTCAGGGCTATAAATTTAATATATTCTACCCTGACCTCATTGACAAGGCAAAGGCACCGACATTTCGCATTATTCGGGAGAATGGTCGGAAACGGGGAGAATCATTTGCACCAGCTGGAGAGGAAGACACGTGCCTGATTCGATTCATTGCAGGACCACCATACGAAGATATCGCCTTCAAGATCGTAGATAAGGAATGGGATTATAGCGCTAAGAGAGATCGTGGATTTCGGAGCAGTTTTGACAAGGTACGTTTTGACCTGTCCCGAGAATATCTTTAAATCCTGCTGGCAAGCATCTTGAAAACTGACTTATACAACAAGGGTATTCTGCAACTCCACTTCCAATACAAGAAGGTAAAGCTATATTTCTACCCCACAAGATCGTGCATCTAAGCTAACTTCTTTTAGATATATTACCGGAAGTGATCTCTGGTAGATTGGCGATGAGTATGGACTGCCGTGAAGTAAGGGATCCACTAGAGTTCTACTGAATACAATTTGCTCACTGAAAACTTATTTCCCAGTATCCTCCACGTGTTATTTGTCGCACGAAAATGCTTGACAACCATGATTCCAAAATCCCGTGAATAGGTCTGCTGCACAACTACCAGTTGGTGCATGCGTCAAAATGCACTTGCATTACGGCAAGTTAGTCCTCTCAAAGTTTTGTATTTCCCGGCGGTTTTGCATGGCCTTAACCACTAATGATAGGCGCTGTTGAGCCTAACACCTACGGAGTGTAAATGAACCTCAAGTCCCGTATTGAAGCTGTTTCCGCTTCTAATCCGAACTAACAACCTGATCTCACCAGTGCAGTGCACCGGCAGTTCTCATCAGATCCAATTACTGTAGGTCAACTCGGGATTTTGCAATCGGGGCGCGCAGATTATGCTTCATGTGGAAGGCAACACAAATGGTCTGCTATTCTAGTCTTCTAGAAAGTCACTCCTATTGCGCACTTCTCTCGGTCAGCTTGCAGCTGGCCTTGCATGGATACGCCTGCCCAGGGCTGGTAACTTTACTTCGTTTCAACGCCCAAAATGATCGGAGGCCTGTCGCCTCTTCGCGTCATGCATGCAAGCAGACGTGCAGTGCTTCCCGCATAGGAGTACGAAACGGGGCGTGGCCGGGGAGCGCAATTGTGAAATGGCTTGCCTGTATATCACACACCAGAGACGCGATTGCTAGAAGTTGTGAGTGAATAGAAGTAGGTCTTCTTTGCGCATTTCTTGTCATGTATGGTCCCGTCAAAGCCTTGTTTGCATCACATGCTAGAATTGTGTGCCCATGCGCTGGCAACGCCATCCTGCAGACCTGAAGTCCAGATACAATCCCGCTTAGTCCTGGCTCCAAATCTTCTCTTGTTGAATATCTACACTTCGTTACCCCCTAATTCTCCGAGTCGAAACGTCACAGCCGATATTGTCATACCAGGTTTCACTCTTTCCGCTGCCACATCATCGGTAGCGCGTAAGGACGCTATCTCGAAATGGTTCCTATTATGACACCAGATAACCAGTTTTTTCATCATTTGAATGGCTACCCCTCTAATAACCAGTATGTCGAAACCACCAGGTCGCCCTCACACAACACAGATGATTATCAAATCTTCAATGGTCGTTCTCAGCTACAACCTACCCAACAAGTCATGAATACTCCAGGAACGTCTTCAAACATTTTCAACAGCAATTACACTTTCCCAGCCTCAATGCCAAACTTACAAAATTCTCATGGATGGTCAGTTCCAACCATGATCTCTCAACAGTTCCAACCACTTGACAACAACCCATATCTGTCCAATCCCAATTATTGCTATAGCGGATATTCAGCAGCCAGTTTGGGAAACGACCAGGAGCAAGCTTTACTGGGAGACTTGAATTTTTCCAATGTTCCTCGGTCTTCGCCAACGCTTTATGATACGAGCATGCTCAATAACGAGAACATGGGCTCAGATACATATGATCCTTCCCTCTGCCAAGTACAATCCAGAGAGCATCAATTTGAGACCACCTCGGGAAGCCAATTTGAACCTTACCCGTCATGCAAAAATCTTGACAATTCAGCGGCATTATCCCGTTTGAGCATCAGCCAAAGTCCTAGATTGAAATACGAGGTAGATGTAGACTGTGTGTCTTCTGAACGCCCAGAACCTTCTCGAGCACCTTCGACTCCCTCCGACGGTGACGGCAGATATATCCCAAGAGAGATACTTATGGATACGGATGACCGTGGAGGCGAAGCGGATGAGCCCTATGCCAAACTGATCTACCGAGCTCTTATGAGTGCTCCAAACCACTCTATGGTTTTACAAGAGATTTATCGGTGGTTTCGGGAGAACACTTCCAAAGGAAACTCCGATTCCAAAGGTTGGATGAATAGTATCAGGCACAACCTTTCTATGAATGCGGTAAGCCTAGACTCTTTCGTATGCAGTGAATTTTCCTGACCACCTTTTTTAGGCCTTCAAAAAAACTGAGCGCAAGCTCCCTGGTGATGAAACGAAGAAATCTACAGAATGGGTGTTAGAAGATTTCGCTGTGAAGGATGGCGTTCAGTCTACCACCAGATACCGCAGCAAATCGGGAGCCAAGAAGTTCTTCAAGTCTGAATCTCCGGCACCAGCAAGGCAAAGCTCTGGGCGCAAGGGTGGCCTCAGCACGAGCAAGGGCAAGTCTCGCCA
This sequence comes from Pezicula neosporulosa, assembly GCA_009805495.1. Taxonomy (NCBI): domain Eukaryota; kingdom Fungi; phylum Ascomycota; class Leotiomycetes; order Helotiales; family Dermateaceae; genus Pezicula; species Pezicula neosporulosa. The sequence goes on from SELE01000002.1 coordinate 974,032, forward strand.
AAGAGTCAAAGTAGACCGCCAGGACCGATATCATCCTCTCAGACAACCCCATTTGGGGAGAGACTCTCACCTCCAGCACCACCAACCATATCAAATTGACCACCAGTATCCTTTATCACCTTCACCGCCGCCATACGACGAGAGCATCTCATCTCCTTCGCCTTACTTATTCCACACTCTGGGGTCAAATAACGGTTTCTCCGAAGATTTCTGCGGCTTAGAAAATGTACATGGTATACATCCTGACGCACCACTGTTCCACGACCCCAGCAACGACTACGAAAAGCATTTAATATCTGACTGCCGCTCCCGGCTTTGATTTATTTCTTCTTTCTTCCATTCATGCCCCTTCCTCAATGAGCCTTCCTCAATAAGAGCCATGCAATGCTTGGGGGCATGCTAAAAAAACAAAAATTTGCATGCATTTTGGCTTCGAGGACAGGCCTTAAAAAATTTGTGTGATGACGTGTAAATTAAAAGGCTGGTTGGTGTTGCTTTTCTTCGTGTTTTGTTTATCTTAGCCTGCTTTTTGCATGGTGGCTCGCGGCCAAATGCGCAGACCCTGTATTTTTGCCACCTTTTTCGACCAGAAGGGCTACTGCAGCTGTTTAGTTGGGGGTTGTTAGTTGTGTAGATAGATAAGAACTGTAGTATGCAAGTGCGACTTTTCTGGGGTCTTGTCTTCGTGCCGATTCCCCACTTGCGATTCTGTGTGCGGGCAACAAGATCAAAAACGATCTGTTTGAATACACCATGGGTCGACCGATCAAAGACGTTGATGTACGGTAGAGAAAGTGCTCTATTTTTTTTTAGGGCAGGGTTGCGACCCATGCTGCCGCGCATCTTTAAGCCGTTTCCCCGGCCCTTGCTACTGCAGGTTATTACAGATTCAGCTTTTAGAATCGGCTATCAAGTCCAGTGACGGCGTTCAAGGACATTCAGTGATAGTCAGCAGCTGGCCACAAAGGTACAATTTTATTTTCAGATATGATAGAAATCAGTTTCGATCAAGTGTTACCTCACGTATGCTGGTAACTTGACGTTGGAATAACATTCCGTGTCACACAAGAATCAGCTAGTAGACGACCGGGCCGGAGATAGCCCCTCGTGGCTTGGGTCTGAGGCCACGCCATGTCTCCTCTTCCATTGGTGCTTTGTTTTTCTTCAAGAAGTTCAGCCGGGTAGATGGGTCAAGGGCAACACGTGGTGTCTACCGTATCAATACGGGCTGTCTCTCGGGACTCTACCAAATCATCAGTCATCACCTTGAGAGCTAATGCAAAGGGTCATGTCGGGGTCATGTCAAGGGCGGCAAGGCTTGTCCCGTTGTCTGCTGAAGCGCAGAGAAAGGTGTATTCATTCGTGAAGGGCAATCTCTCACAGAAGAGACGTTGAATGCAGGGTTTATGGGGAACCCTATCCGATGTGTTAATCGAAGGGTTGATGGCGCTGTCAGTGTGTCCCTTGTCTTGGCACTCTTCCATGCTGCACTCTGACTGGAGGCTGGCAGGGGTGGCTACAGACCGAAGGGATCTCGACTGGATCGATACTTTATGATATGTTTATGAGCATTCGCTGGAGTTCTGGCTGCTCTACTCTACTGCATCAATCTCCCGGAGCAGCAACCATAGTATCAGCGTTTATAGGTACCAGGTATGCTACCCCTAGCACATGAGCACTGCAATGATAAAATAATAACCCCTCGGGAGATATTTCGAGATGCTGTAGCGCTGCAGCTGTTTTTTCGTGTTCCCGTCTGATTCACTGCCCACCGCCATTTCGACGTCACAAAGCCTAACGCCACCATCTACGGCCCTTGGCCAGGGTTCGGACCGTGTCTTGTAGAGCACGGCATGAGGTCTGACTTCTCGCAATTTCTGGTCGGTCGGCCCTAGGTTCAGCAAAGCAGTCGACCCGAGACCGAGTCTATATTGGTTTGAGGTCGTGCTATTCTGCTTTACGGGCCGTTGTTCTACCCGACTTCAGTAGCCGGTCGTTGGGCTTTCAGTGTTGCACAATAGCAAGATCATGAGCCACACTGCATACTTCACGGCTGTGGAGGCAGGCCCGGCACGCTGTTGACAGATGTTTCGTTGGCTAGCAAGGCTAAACCTGGTATTCGGAAAAAGAGATTATGACAGTCACTTTACAACTACCTGGACAGCTTTGCATATTGCTGCACGTCGGCGGACGTAGGTGAATTCCTTGTATGCATGAATTGCGGGGGGTGAAGGGACGGATGGATGTCAAGGAACAATGAACAATGAAAGGCGGTGTAAAGAGTGGCGCCTAATGGCGTTTACAACGCAGAATCGAAAGCCTTTCGGAAAGAATGTGAGCCCTCGCCAGAGATATTCTAGGACCCAAACCTTCCAAGTTCTTACAACCAACCATTCCACCACGAAATTCCTCTGTGTTCGATGTTATACGTGCCCAATGGCAGAAGCCAACCTGATGTTGGAGGCTGCCTACTTTCAATTGCCTTTTCTATTTACGAAGTGGTGACAAAACACCGAAACGTAATTCAGTGGTAAGTACTGCGTACACAGAAAAAGTCATTGTACGATACTGGACCAATGTACTGTAATGCACGAGTTTCTTCAAACCCAGGGACCGCGGGGTATCATTATATTGAGGAGATTGCAGGATTGTTGAATATCTTATACTTTACCGACTTATATCGCAAAATGAAGCTTGCATATAAAGTAGACTGGGATCCCCTTTGGACACGAAGTGAGTGCTCGTAAGGCGCACCCGAGTCAAGGCTCGGAGATGAAGTTGGGACGAACTCCTGTGTCCCGAGTCTCCCAAGGCCGGGCCGTTTGAAAGTCAAAAAACTAGGTTTTTGTTTAAGGTACAGTACTGTGTTGTACTGTACTGTACATTACTGTACCTACGAATAAAAACTTTGCTTGTCGCTTGGCAAATTACTATTTCGGCCCCCAAGTTATGCACAATGCCCCTATTGATCTTTATCTTGATTATGGTTACGAGATACGAGTCTCGTTAAGATTTTAATCATTTGCTTTTGGTTTATTATTGCAGTCCTTTCCTTCCACCTCACTACAGTATGGTTGCCGCGATGCCGGTCGGACAAGGACACGGAACGAAAGTCCACCAATGATAAGTTTGTCCACGAGATTGCACTAGCATCCTTTCTTCGCGTACCTGAGATGTTTCTTTCTCTTCAGCGAATCGCATCCATGACCCGTCGATGGCAAGATGCGGGGTTCTAGCTTAGGAGGTTCGATGGCTGAGAATGGCTTCTTGTTCAAAATCGGGGAGATGAAGAGTCTCCAAGGCTCAAGCCTCCATACCCCAGACTTCTCCAGCTGACGTTGAAGAGCCTTGCCATGAATGGCTAGAAGGCCACGCGGAAAGGCGCAAATGCCTACAGGACTTCTCGAATCATCAAGGTTCATGACATCGGCGCCGGAAAAATGTTGGATATTTTGGAAAGTTGGGAAATTTTGGGAGCGATGATCCCGGTGCATTCTGTCCGACAACTCCACCACTGCACTGCAGCTCCTGCTCCTCCTCCTCATGTAGAGTGCTTGGAAATAAATAACTAGGTAAGTTAAGATTATAAAGTCATCATGGGCCCCATGGGTAAGAGGCTTCTCTAGCCCTGCTCTCAACCACGTCGACAATCCCACCGCGGCCATTCACAACAAGTAGCACAATGCGTCTCCGAACCACCGCATTGTTGGCTTTTGCCTCAGTTGCCATTGCTACACCAACGTGGTCCTCACTGGAACAGTGGAAGCATGGATCTGGCGCCAAGGTCGTGCCAGACCACACATCCCCAAGGCCTTCAGTTTCTTGTCATCCCAAGCATCCTTCGACACCTGTGCCATCTTCTCCTCCGAGAACTAAGGTCTGTTACGTGCAAGCCCATGGCAACGGCAGTGATGACTCGCAATACATCCTTGACGCTTTCCACAGCTGCAACAATGGTGGACACGTAGTTTTCAAAGAGGGAACAGAGTATATTATTGGCACGGCCATGGATTGGACTTTCTTGAATCACATTGATATTGGTATGCATTACTACACCATTTTGACGCCCAGGAACTTTCCTAAAGACTGATCGTGTCATAGATATTCAAGGATATATTCAATTCACGAATGACACCACCTACTGGCAAGCTAACTCGTTCCCATTCATCTTCCAGAACGTGACATCCTTCTTCAAGCTTGGGGGTAATGATGTGAATATTTACGGCGGAGGAACGCTTGACGGAAATGGTCAGGTATGGTACGACTTGTATGCTTCTAACATTTTATACACTGCGTCCCGTTCTTGTTGGCGTTGATGGTCTTCACAACTCGACAATTAGCGACTTGGTCCTCAGATACAGTCCAGAATACTACCATTTTGTTGCCAACTCCACAAATGTCATCTTTGACAATATCAATATTGCCGGAGGCAGTGTAAGCAAAAATGTCGCGAAGAACACTGATGGTTGGGATACTTACCGAAGTTCTGTAAGACAACTACTACCATATTTGAATGGAACACTACTGACATTGTATAGGGGTTGACTATTCAAAACTCGGTCGTCAATAATGGCGACGATTGTGTTTCTTTCAAGCCGAATAGCACAGAAATTCTAGTTCAGAACCTGTTCTGCAATGGCTCGCATGGAATATCAGTCGGCAGCTTGGGGCAATACGTCGGCGAATACGACATAGTGAAAAATGTCTACGTTTATAACGTTTCAATGCACAATGCAAGCGTAAGTCATACCGACGTTTATGACAGAGGTTTATGGTTCTGAGGACTAACACGATGCAGGATGGCGCAAGAATCAAGGTCTGGCCAAACTCACCAACTGCACTTAGTGGCGATCTTCAAGGAGGCGGAGGGAGTGGTGAAGTCAACAACATTACTTACGACACGATGATTATTGACAATGTCGACTATGCCATTGAAGTTGATCAGTGCTATGGCCAATCCAACCTGACTCTTTGCCTTCTATATCCATCACCGCTCACAATCACCGATATCGTATTCAAGAACTTCAACGGTAAAACAAGCACCAAGTACAGCCCAGAGATTGGAACCTTTGCCTGTTCAAGCTCTAGTGTTTGCAATAACATTACAGCTTCAGCGATCGACGTGTTGAGTCCAGCTGGCACGAATGAGGCATATTGTCTCAATGTCGATAACTCAACATTGGATGTGACATGTACGAGTGTTTACAAGGGGTTTAATTAGAGGGAGGGGGTTTACATTATTTTAAGAACTTTAATCTTTGAAAACCAGAAATTTACCAACAAATTTCCCATGCACTATAATAGTGCCCTGGAGGTAATTCACAAAGTAAGCGGCTTGTATTTGGGTTGCGCTCCGGAATTCCCGTCGGAAGTGATGTTTATGTAGTTATGTGCAATCAAAGCTCGCTTCCCGTCTTCAACTCGATTGCGACAAGGCTGGAGCCTGATGCCCGGCTGGTGCCTCTTGTGTATCCTCATTTTGTGTTCAACTTCAATTTTAGCGACAGCATCGGTGCAACAAGGCAGGACACTTTCCGATGCCATGTGCTGCTCTTGTACCACGTATGCCGATAGCCATTGCATGAAACGGCTCTCTCACAGCGACGACCCCTCTCTCCCATGTACTTACAACACGAAGCTCGTCTGACAGCCTCACGCATTCACATATGCAGTACGCCTATCAAACCTCTAAATCTCCTTTTACTAAATGCTCGTCAGCCACTTTTTCTCACCGACTACCTGCCCACCCGGCTGAAGTCCTCTCGCTTTCACTTGCCTCTTGACATCTTCACGCACCTTTTTTAAGCCGAACTTTCCCGATGACCATATTTGTCTTCACACATCATAGCAAGGTCATAAAACACCTACAATGACCCCGAAATGGAAGCCCTTGGCTTGTGTCTCATCGGATGACGACCATATGCCGACGTTCCTTATCTCGAGCACGTTCACGCCTACGTCGTACACGATTCACCTCACTGATTTGACATACATTTGGAGCGAATCACTCTCGCGGAACTCAATCATCAAACGCAGCCAAGAGGAACTCGCAGTCATACAGCTTGAGGAGGGTGATGATGAGAATCTGCATGTATTCTTGCAGAAAATTGAAGGGGCTTTGGAGGGGGAGAATGGCACAACCTTGCATCTCTCCATCAACTCTGTACGACTAGGCCCCCCTGCCTTATCATTGAATGTCACAGCAGAAGTAAAGGGCTTAGGAACGCTTGATTGGGCTATCAATCTAAATCCTGTGTCACAATCTTTGCTTACAGCCCAGATGGTTATGCCATTACTGCAGACGGTGCACGAACGCAAGTTTGAAGTGGCGGCCCTAGTAGATGCGTTGAAAGAGAAAGACCATGTTATACAGAAGTTAATTGATAAACTAGAATCACAAGGAACGGATCTAGGCCAAGTGTTTCCTGGAGCTGTTGGTAAAGGCGGAAAGAAAGTTACGAGGTCATGGGCCAGTGATCGAGTGAAAGGTCTGGGTCCTTTTGATACTGATGCTTGGGGTAAAGCATGGGCTGCCAAAGATGAGAACAAGGCCAGTGTTTTGATTTCTGAGGCTTTGGGGGAAGACGGATCCTTACAGATGATGGAGGAGCGCCCGGTGCAGATTCGACACCAGGAAAAATGGTGGGACGGAGAGAGAGAATTCTCCTGTTCGTCTGGCCTATGGTACTTCGTGTACAACAAACGACAAGTCCAATCTCAAATCCGGTAAGAGGGAACCGGCTGTAGACCAAGACGATTTCCAAGTGCAAGCAACGCCGCCAGGAAAGGTAGCGAATATCATTGGGGGCACTAGTGAAGATGATGAGGACCTCGACGTTCCATCACAAGCAGTACCAGATAGTTTCCCATCACATGGTTTAGTTGTTGCAAAACCCAAACTCAAGAGTATTGGTGGCCTTCGTGGTAGGACAGCCTGTCCAAAAGCCCCAATTCACGAGGATAGCGAACAAGAGAGTGAAGCAGCAGAAAAGCCGCCGCCAAAGAAAACAACGACCCCCGTGGGAAAGCCCTCAGGAGCATCCGGCGATTCAAGTACCGAGTCGGAAATTGGGCCGTTACAAAGCCGAATGGAGGGTGCACAAATACAAGTTGCTTTACCGGGACTATCGAAACCGACGTCGAATCTAACAACCGACTCAGAAAAAGAGGAGGCAGACTTACTGCCGCCAAATCTTAAACGCAAAGCAGACAAAGCAAAGGTCAAAAGTCACTCCGAGACAGAAAGTGAGAAGGATCATTCACCAATACAAATAGTGAAACGAAAGAAAGGAAAGTTAGGGTCACTTTCAGGGAAAAGGCAAGCAGACGACTCAGAGACTGAAAGCGAGGATGCTACTACCCCGGCACGGCCCCAAGCAAAGACAGAAAATCTTAGATCACTTACAAAATCTAGTGATAAAATATCCTCTGAAACTGAAGATGAGAGTGATTCTCCAGCACCGCCATCGAAGATAGCAAGGTCTCGTAAAGCGTCTACCTCCCCTCCACGTCCAGCAAAGCCGAAGAAGGGAAAGCTTGGGGGTCTGAAGCGTAAAACTACTATACCTCCTCCATCTGACTCAGAACACGAACCAGAAGTCTCTTTACCTTCGAAATCTGTAACTACGGCCGGGATAAAAAGGTTTGGTGGCCTTCGTGGGAAATCCCCTACTCAGGATGCAATGCAAGAAACACCAAGGAAACTAGGCGGCTTGCGTAACAAAGCTCAGTCTCCTGAGATAGATAATGATGCAAACAGGGGGAGACCCGCGGAGAAAGAGAAGGAGGTGACGCCGCCGCCGAGAGAGACATCTATTGAGCGAGCCGATAAAAAGCGGGCAGAATTGAAGAAAACATTGGAAGCCAAGGCTAAGGTCCCCGCGAAGAAAAAAAGAAAATTTTGATGTCGGGAAGGTCAAGGAGCTTCGTCTGATCATATTTATGAGAATAAAGAAAGGCGATATAGAACATTTATATTATATTAGGACATTACGAACTGGCGTCCCTGCCTGATCACACCCAACACCTTAGTTATACAATTCAAAGAGATGAACTTCACCTCCGGGTATCAGTCTAGCCCAGATCCAAACGCCATTTCTACCCCTTTTCCACATCAAACCATTTCCTCACCTCTCTTCTCCAGGAGCTAGAACTTTAACACTCCTTCTCCTTTCCAGTCCGCCGGGACCAGAGCTCTGCCGTCCTTGCCCACCGAGGGCAAGTGCAACTCTCACACCCTCAACTGCTTTACTCTGATTAACCTCTCTTACATCTCTTCTTACCTGTGCACCCACACTCCTTCCCTTCGGACCACTTTCCCTAATCATCTTTGCCAATGCTTTTTCTTGTAGCGTCCTCCTCTCTGTTTCAATCTGCTCGCGCCAGGAGCCTGGGAGACAGGAGTGAAGGCAACCTTCAAGAGGACAGCATCCATCTGATGGAGACGAGGGAGACTCATGCCAAGCCTGCATACATGCTGTATGGCCACCATGACCGCAACCGAGACAATACCACCATAGCTGTAAGTCGACTTTTTCTTCCGAATCAAATGTAGTGTCGAGGTAAGGAGTATCCGCTTCTCTATGTCGACAAACAGCGCAGCCATCAATTGTTTGTCGACACCGCGGGCATCGCCACATTGAACCAGGAATTAGAGGGTCGTTCTCGATAGCTTTGTTGCAGTCAGTGCAGAAGTAGCCAGTATTCACATTAGACTGCGAGTCTTCCCATACAGTAGAATACAAAGGTACACATAGATTACGGAGGAGGGCGGCTTCTGAAAAGAGCTTCAAACTCTGCAGCCGGCTGTGATATTGTCGGAGGATGGCGGCTGATTGAATCGAGTCAAGAGCTTTGGGATGAAGTAAGGCGCCAAGAGAGAGGATGATAGCTGACGCGTTCAAGACGCCAGTCTGAACCTCGAACTGGATTGTACGCTGGATTAGGGCATTGGGGTCAATAGGAGCGATGACAAATTCGGGATCATTAGGCCATGGAAGGTAGTCGCTCTCTATGAGATTGGGGTCATCAGAAGTCTGATCTGGAATTGATGGTCTGATAGTATTGTTGGTATTTGAATCCTCGAACTTATTAACGGCTTGTAATGATGCTTGGGTGTAGAAGCAAAGCAGGAGGAGAAGCTCGTTTCAATGGTAAGGCGTGTCTGGCTCCGCCATTGCTAGAGTTTGGCGTCGCTGCACCGCTAGATGTTGTGACATGGGGGGCCACTTCAGAATCGATACTAGGACGATGATGCCTCAGACTAGAGTTAAAGCTATTTTCCCAGCTTGCTACCGCATCTCGCAAAGATCTACCTGTTTCTCTCCCTGCACTATGTGCCATGTCGCTCTCCGAGGAGCTCATGAACCGAGCGTGAGAATCTCCCGAGGTTGAGAACATTTCGAAACTCTCACCCGAATCATGTCGGGTGATTGGCATTCTACGAGGGGAGCCATTGTGATCAGCATAATCTAGCCTAAGAGGTTGCTTCTTCTGTGGCAGGTGGAAGTTGATAGCTGGTGAGAAGGAATCCATGCCATAAAAGTCATAGCCTTCTTCACTAGACTTTGGTTCGTTAGAGCGATCTACACCTGGCATGTTGATAGGATCTGGTGTTGAATGAGATGGAGGCGAAAGATCCAGAATATCATTTTCCACATAATCCGCCCCAGTCAACTGTGGATCCCTAATCTCACTTGTCTCTGGCACCATGGAATCACGGACAGGTCGTACACGAGGCGTTGCGACGTTTGACGTGCTCTCCATCTCTTCTGCAATGATGGATCGCCCGGCAGGATTAATAGGGCTGCTGTCGAAAGGAGGCTTGACTGGTGGAAGCTTTCGCGGTGTTTCCTCATCTATGTCTGGCCGCAGCTTAAGTCCATTTGTCTCCTCTTGTTGTAGCGGAGCTTTAGGAAGAGCCAATCGAGATTCACGATGATATTGCGCTCGTCTAGTTAGGACAAGGTTCATCGTATAGCCCAGAATTCTCCATGTTTGAGCGAGGCGATAATGCCCGACATTTTCAGCAGTATTTGCGAAATGCTCCATTGTTGATGAAAGCACAATGTCAGGGGTTTGTTCACTGAATGGAACTGATTTGGTATTAGCAAGACGTATCAAATAACGATTCGTAAGATACTGGTAAAGGCCGGGTCTCGCTGTAGAGGGTGCGTGCCCGATAGCCATAACTTGTTGAGGTATGTATGGGCCTGTCACCCTTACAGCATCATCTAAAGACATTACTCGGCCTTCCAATTTACTCGGTGTGCTAGTAGGCGTTGCATTAGCCATTGCTTGATTTGACCGTCTGCCATGTGATTTTCTTTGTCTAGGGCCTAAAAAGCTTCCCACTACATCCTCTTCGGAATCGCTCCTGCTCACGCTGAGTTGTTGTCCATTAGGACTAATCTTCTCATATGTCGCTGTAACATCCGATGGGTTGAGGGTAGGTGGCGGCCGTCGAGAAGTTTGTCGTTCTTCAAGTACCATTAAAACATCACCGCTGGCAGAGAACGAAAATGTTGACAAACTCCTCCGATCAATGAGCTTTGGTACAAATGCAACATCGGTTTGTTTGAAATGTCCATCTCTATCTACACTCCACAGAAGATCCCGGGTGCTCCAGAGAAGGCCTGTTGGGGCGCTATCCCACTGTTCGATCTCTTTGAATGGTAGACCAGGCCTTGCAAGATCCCATATGTGTACTGATGCATTCTGGGCCTTGTTGGAGTTTGTATCATCGTAAGAAACAGAAACCTGGGCAGCCCTTCGCCCTTGGGCTGTTGCAGACCAGCATGCTGGACGCCATGAAACACTGGACACAGCCGCTGGAGTGTCGAAAGAATATTTGGGTTTCTGATTCCTCTCAGCCTTCTTTGAGAAGTCCCAGACATGACACCGCTGGTCCATGCCGCCACTGACTATATGCTCTCCGTCTGGATGCCACGCAATCGAGACGCAGGCCTTGGTGTGTGCTACAAATTTCAGAATCGGGGCAGTGACCTTTCTCGAGTCCCATTTCTGGATCACTCCAGCTTCCGTAGAGCATGCAAATTCAAATCCATCTCTAGGAGACCACTTCACATCTCGAACAGCGTCCGCATTACACTTGTAGTTTTGAAATGTCCTTAATATCAGTCCCCCGTTATTGCCCTGGATCCTATTCCTCGCGTCAAAAAGCTTCACTGTCCCATCTTGGCTGGCTGAGAGCAGTAGATGTCCCCGGAAGGGATGAATAGCTAGTTTATGGACCTGTCGAGTGTGGTCATGGATTCGCACAACTTCAAGACCCTCTCCTAACTTGTTGAGATCGTACGCAGTAACTCTGCCATTTGTACAAGCAGCAAATATTGTTGTATCGAAGTCACTATGTGACCATGCTACAGACTTTATGCTAAGCCGATCTGCGCTTGCGGCCGATATGTCGTGGGATGTGGCATATGAGGTGATGATAGATCGTAAGTCAATATCCTCTACAATAGTTGGTCCGTCAACCTTCACTGTCTTGAAGACTTTTGTGCCTGCAATAACGGCATGGTTTCCATCTGGGGAGCGGTCTAAGCAGGCAATAGGTGCGCCAGCTGCATAGAAGGTGTTCTGAGATGCACTGGGTCGGAGTTGTGGAGAATCGCTGAGGTTGGTATCGACATTTTCGTTATTGCTGGCAGGCTGTCGAAGCAGCTTTCGCATGATATTTCCTTTGTTCATGCTGTAAAGATACTGCCATGCTTATGGGGGCATTTTCGGTCTTGTGCGCGGGCACGAAGTCGACATGGAAGGTTTGCGCCGAGCAGTCGCAATGATGAATCGTGAGGTTGAGCCCGTAAAACCGGGCAGAAACGGATGAACGCAAGGCGGTCAGAACCACCGAGATTGAAATTCTACGAATACACTTGGTACTTGCACCTACTGTACCTACCTTACCTACACTTATCTATCTACTATTATACTAGATTTCTAAGTATCAATATTTATTAGTAACAATTTCATAGAGAGAGAAATTCTAACGAACGACAGGTTAGAAGTCGTATCTACTACAAATCAACTACTATATACCTGCCTATGTAAGCTTAGCGTATATGCACGTTGGTATGCCTCTAACCAATAGAAAATATTGTTCATTCATTTATTAGTTATTTAATTGCAAAAGAATCTATTCCTTTTCGGCACTAGCGTTAGCTTATATCTTATAAAAAGAGGCGTTCCTCCCACTAAATTGTTGATTCCTCCTAAACACCTTTCCATCATATATTCTTCCCACCTTCAAAAAATAAAATATTTTTTATTTAAACATAACAACAACGTCCTTCCTACCTACTCTACGGTCCAGCTAATATAATTCTTCCTATACTAATAAGAATCATCAATCGGCCTCGAGCATCGCATAACCAGGTCGTCGCACTTGTTGTCAATTGTCGCAGTTAATCTTGCTGTCGCTTATTCTTACATTGCGATTTGCTAGACTCGGATCTCTGGCTATATACCTACCCATATAGCACATAGCCTTTCACGTGTACCACAACTTAACTTAATCCAATTGTACATACTTGTGCTGGTGTGCATTAAGTCTGGAGAAATATATACTCTTATCTATATAAATTATTCTAGCCATCATGGAAGGTCCTATGCCGTTTGGTGGTCTTACGTACTGGACTAGTAGAAATGTCTCGTCGCCGCTGCGCTGACGACACTCCAGCTGGCGAGCCTATGGCCAAGCGACTTAATCGTGAAGGTGCTCCTAGCCCAGACCCTCGAGGTATATTAGTCTCGTGCCGACCAAAGGAGACAAGTGGAGGGATCGAACCTTTGTCTTTATCTTCGTAAGTCCTACTGTTCGTTGTTATTAAACGACAACTCAAGATCTAGCGATCATGCACTAAAGAAAACTTGAGTTATAATTCTTTTTAAGGCTGTGCCTACTCCAACTTATAGGGCAGGCAAGCCAACTAGTGTCTGCGATGTGTAATCATAGTCATGATGGTAAATCATTAACATATAATCAATAGTAAACTCGATAGTGATATGGTAGACCTCTACGTAGGCCCCAATAGAAAACACTTTCATGTCCACAAAAAGATAATTTGCGAGAGTGTGCCTATCTTGGATAAAATGTTTAATGGTGACTTTAAGGAAGCCCGAGAAGGAACAGCAGATTTTCCTGATGACTGTTCCCTTGCCTTTGGTCAGCTACTTCATTGGTGCTACGTTAAGAAACTTGATGGTATCTTAACGACCAAAGCCACAATGGCCACACATGAGAATCCATTCGTGTTACGAATCAAGACTTACTGCTTAGCAGACAAGTACTGTTTAGAAGAGCTTATGGACCGTTGTATGGACACCATTATCCCTGCGGTTATAGTATATCCGGCCCCGCCTCTATTGAGAAAGGACTTACAGAGATACATTTACGATAACACGCCTGAAGGTTCTCCACTCCGTCTTCTATTGACGAAACTTCTTTATCATCAAATTATGACCATACCTATCACTATCCAGGGATCATTCAATTTAGACAATCCTTCCATTGAGCATCCTGACTTAGTCAAGGATTTTCTTAAGTACATGCAACTACAACACACACTCCCGGTGCGCAGTGGACATCAATGCATTTCTCGCAATATTGGATTCGCTTTTCATTGCCATACTGCAAGAGGGATTCTCGGTTGTCCATATAAGCTAGAACAGATCAAGCTATTTGATTCCCTTTCACCCAATGCAACCAAGATCCTGCTGTTTTTCAAAACTCAGTGGTACTGGTCACATCAGGAAGGCCCAGTCGTTCGATCGCTTCATACATCGTGGATAATTAGAGCTTCGGGTCTATTTTCCAGGGAAATGACATTAGCCCTTGCGGAATTACACGAGAGAAAGCTGATCACCCTATCTAAGTCGGCCGGAGAACCACAACTTGTTTCTGCACTACCTTGTGTATTTTGACTATGGTCTGGACATAATATTCAAGTATCTTAGAGTATAGGACACTACGCATTTCTCGAAGTGTGGTATACACTTTTACATGTCAATTCTAAATGTCAAGTTTTTAATGTCTTTCTTTGTTAATGGCAATGAGTTTACTTGAAGGACAAACTCTTCTATTCAGTACAGGTCATATTTTAATCAGTAGCAAAGTGTTTATGTCTCAAGTTTTGAATTATTATTCTCAATTCTCATTCTAAAAGATTTGGAAAAGATCGCAGAGGAAATGTTGGAAGAAGAGGCGGAGAAATTAAAAATGACTTATTTGCGTATCTTAGTTTGGGGGCTTGAATCGCTGTGTTAGTTCTCTTTTAGTGATTTGAAATACATCTTATGAAGACAACTTCTAAATTTGAATGCTGAATATACTCCAAAAGTTATAACATCTTCTTATAGTATTACGTGAAGTCCTTTGATATGACCTACTTCCAACGGGGCGCGCTCCGCTCCCCTTTTTGACTCTACTGCTAAGCGAGCACTCCTTAGTCTCAACACAGTTAAAATTACATACACCCAGCTAGTTTCCGTAGCCTTGCTGCAATTTAAACTGAGCATTTGAACTATGACCTTATCTAGGCTCTATCCCCACTCTCTCTTTCCCAGAAACTTCTTGCATTATGAATCAACCGCCCTCTCCTTAGCCCATTCATGTATAGCATCCCAACTGCGACAAGTATGCACAGTATCCGACTTGAGAACAGGGTTATCCTGATCATTTGACCAAGACCATAGCATAGGTGAAAGATCAGCAGAGCATTGAAGTGATTGTCTGATAAAATCAACACAGTGATCTAGATATTGTCAGATCCGATGATAGCTTAATGATAAAAGGACTTAATATATTTACCAATATGCACGTCCTCAAAAGTTTTCATCTCTGAATTGCTATATGGTCTAATATAGTAATCCGGAGAAAGTGCCTTTCGGAGAAGATTCTGACAATTCAATACGATCAGTTCTCATTTTCTGGTGAGGATAATTTAATGGAATCAAAATCGCTTACAAGGCAATGTAAACTATGAAAGACGTTGACACTGAATACTAAGTAAGCTAAGAATAAATGCGGATCTTTAAAATGTAATCACTCACCCGGTGAGATGGAAATCAGTATCAGGTAACTGATAAGTCTTTCCTTTCACACTTTTTGCTTCATCCCCCGTAAGATAGATAGTTGTTCCTAGATACTTCATGAATCCGAATTCGTTTCCCATTGACACCAGACTACTAACCTGTAAGTAATTCAGACCAAGTCTGATCAAGTGCTCTACTTGGTTTCCCAACATATTGAGGAAGACTCGTTTCGTTTTCTCGATACCATGATCCGTTCTCGTAGAGCATAAGTCCGCCCGAGAATTTGTGGTGTATTAGTTCGATTGAGGACCTTGCGGGATGAAGATCTGTAGAGAAGCCATGCTCATAATTCCTAGTTGCAAGACAGCACCACAGCATCCCGGAGAGTATTGTCGAATACAATCCCAAAAATATTGTCGTAATGATCCAAAAATATTTCCACAAAAAATGTTGAAGTCTCTGATTAGAAAACTTGGAACCGTCAGGGGTTTCTGCCACATCTGTCCAGTGATTCGTTTTCAACATCAGTCCCTATCCTGTTATACTGTGGGTCATCTTTTTTGAAGTTTGAAAACATTGCTGAAGAATTGAAATATTTGCTTTTTTTTTTTTTGAGGACTTTAGCTAAATCGAGAAGAGAACTTTCACCTTTGGAAAGAAGTGCGAGGTCTACTCATATGGTTTGTTTTGCAGTCACATTCACCACCAATCGCAGATCAAGCTCGCGTAATTTAGCTACGACATTGACCCAATTTTGGTGCTGATCCTTATTCTCCGTTGTTACAGACTGAAATAGGGGATAACAGGATAACAGGTATGAGTTGACAAATTTTAAGAGCAATAGCCTCAAGCACTTTCACCCCTATACAGGTGATTTAATTTAATTTTGTGAATCCCTCTGTTTTTCGTTAAAGTCATCCTTCGTCTAATTCCTCCTACTTAGAATGACATAAGACATTATTCAATTCAAGTCTTGATATCTGGAGTTTGCAGAATAGTACAACTATTTATCTAGAATATTTTGGCTGAACTAGTCTCTCCGAGCTTTTCTCTTTTCTTTTTTTGCAGTGTGTAGATAGTAATGTTGCTGCCCTAAGACCTGGGGCAAAATGAAGAGTAGTGAAACGCCGCTTCTTTAGAGACTGAATCTCACGATCGGAATCCAAGAGAAAATATAAGATTAGCCTAGTGAACTTGACTGAACCATAAGGCGCTTGAAAGCGTTTCATAAGGAGGATACACACTTATGACTCTGGAAAGGGCTTGAGTACGAAACCTACAATGGCCATAATGTTCATACTCCAGTACTACCGAAAGCACAAACCATAATCTGGGTATCTTCATTGTCATCTAGAATCATATCTTCATTAGGCAGAGCCTATACAGTATTGGTATCAACCTCAAGGCATTTCCTTCCGCTCACCCAGTCTTTGATATCCCGCTAGAACATCCTTGTCAACGTTGACAGCCCATGCCTCTTGGAATTGTACACTCCCACCGCATGTGTTTACTACCTGTTCTAGTCTTTCTTTGACAAAATTCCATGTATTTATCCGGTGCACAGGGTCATTTCCAGCTAGCAATCGCTTGCGCACATCTTCTGGTCCTTCCCAATCGTTGCCATCGTTGTTTTCCCAAATAAGATTATCCCCCTCAGAGTCATCACGACCTTCCATCATCTCACTAATAACTGCTGTCCACATTGCAAAATAGTCTTGCAGCCTCTCAAGAATAATAGGAGTTACTGGTGGTGGAAGTTCTAGAAGTCGAGTCAAGGCTAAACATGACAGCTTCTGCCGTTCAATGTTTGCCATGCTATCAAAGTGGCGGAACCACTCTGTACTAAGCCAACTCCAGACTTCATTGGGGTTACCCACCGAGGCTATCATTGTAGTGAATACGGTGGGGTCAGCAAGAGCAATTCGAGCTAGAATGGTAAAGTAATCGGTTTCAACAACATCGTCAAGTTTGGGGTATTTCCTGTTTGGTCCCGCAGTCTGGTGGGCTTCCCAAGCATCCCGGAGACCCTCGAAGACTTTCTCTATGTAGCCAGTTTCGTGCAAATCTTTTGCAATCTGGGTAACACCATTGCTTCCGCCTAGAGATTCGGCTGCACGGATCATATTTTCTACGATGGTTGTGACAAGGCCGGCGAGATCTCTCTTTTGAACTCCAAGAAGTTCCTTCATGTAAGAGAGGATTCTCAATCTGACTGTATCTCCAAGCATGACGTCTGGTGCGAGTAAAATGTATGATTCGATGATATTAAGAACGATGCGTAGGTTTTCTGAGCCTAATTCGAGTAATGGGAAAGCATTCTCGGCAAGCGCAAGAACGTCCTGGTTTGCTGGAGCCGGTGTTTGACTGAGGATAGCGGTCCAAAGATCCAGCGCTTCTTCCATCAAATACACTTGCATCTCAGAGCCAGGCTCTACAGCTCGTTGAATAAGTGGCAATATCATCGAGTGGTAACGCTGAGCCTGCTCCTTCATCGACCCAACTAGGGTGGACAAGAGTGTTAAGATGGCTTGTTTCATCAGATGTTCCTCGCCAGAAGCCTCCCATAAACCAGGCAGTAGAGAGACAATCTGATCGGCGAAAGGAGAAATATGCTGTTCTAATCGTACGGCAATGATTCTAATAGTGTCGAGGATTGCCATCTTCGTCTCCGTATTTTCTATCTCCTCAATGAGAGCCATTGTTCGACCGAGTATTTCTGGGGCGTAGGGAAGAAAAGACTCCGGGGAAAATGCAAAATCATCCACGACAGCCTTGAATTGTCGTGCTGCTGTCACTCGAACGACATAGTCATTAGTTTCGTCCTCTTTCTTCAAGAGATGCTGAAAAATCTGATACACAAGGGGCCTATTGACCTCGGAGACTTTGATTGTGATCCATTGGCTAATTAGAATTGCAATTCTTCGGCGCAACACCTTGTAGCCTGGCCCTGTCTGCTGTATATCATTGACGAGCGTTGATGTTAGGAAACCATCAAAGTCAAAGTTTTGAAAGACGACTGATGCAGAAAGGCCCATGGCAGTATATACGGCATCTTTCGTCACCACGCTACTTCCCTGAGTACCTGCAACAGATTGGAAGAAACCTAAAAGAGGCTCTACGAGAAGATGTTTGAAGTTGATGACAAGGTCCATGAATAGTTTTTCTGAACAAGGACGGACTTCAAACTCCCATGTATCACCACCACCCTCTTCCCTGATCTCCCACTCATCTTCATCTTCCTCCCACGCTTGAAGATCAACTTGACGAAAGACGAAGAACTTTGTGACTATCACATTGGCCATCTCAGCGACCAATTCGTTAGTAAGTAATTGGGTCTTGAGGAAGTTAATTGCCTGGTTTTGCTCTTCCTTGACTTCTGGCGATCGATATTTAAATGATTGGGCAGGGCTAAACGCCATCTTCATGCAACCTCGTAAGAGAATGAGGCCCTTGAGGCATAGTTTCTCCATGACTGGTCTTTCGTTCTTCATGTGGTCGTCATGCCTAAGTGCCTTGGCACTAAAATCCTGAGTTGCAGACCCGTAAGACTCGCCGAACTTGGAGACCAGACCCCAGTACGCTCGTACCAGTTCAAGGGAGTTTGGGAGCAGTGCAAATGATGCAGGATGTGTTGAAGACATTTGGACATGCAACTTTGTAAATTGGACAAGATGTTTTTCCACGAGTGTTCTGGCAGACGACTCTGCAGCGAGCAATGGTGGATCAGCAGTTATCATGCTTAAGAATTGACCAAATTGCTGTTGAGATAGCTGCCAAAGCTCTTGGACATCCTTATTATGATTCGGATACTCGTAGCCAACAATGAGGAGTCGACGCAGAATCTTGATCGCAGACAAACTGTTCTCCATGGCATCCATTGCACCGCCTTCATCATCACCGCTACCACCAATAAAACCTAGCCACTGAGCAGTTTTCTGAGTGTAAATAGTGCTGAGTAAGAATACGATCTCTGGCGTGACAGACTGGAGACTAGTTTGAGATTTTCGCAACCTAGCTGTAGCCAACTCCTTAACAATCTGAAGCAGCATTAGCAGACCCCTTCGCAGATGTAAGGGATTTGATTCATTTGCAGTCCGCAAAATTTTGATGAGATCGGTAAGCACATCCGGCCATTCTAATGGGTAGTCTATGCGAACAACTTTGGACACAACCAGGGCATTCTGCAAAGCCAGATTTGTCTCGGCCTCTCCAATACCGCCCTCAAGCAGTCGACTGCGTATCTCGGCCTTTTCCTCTGCATTGATTGTATTCGGAGCTGTCTTTCTCCAGTATTTGTCGATGCCATTCTTCAACTGTATAACCGCAAGGTATCGTATCTCCGAAGGTAAAGATTTATCAAGGTATACTGCCTGGAACGGGGTATTAGGGGTATTAGTTTCAAGCGAGCTGAAAGAGAGATGGAAATTTCTATCCGCACCTGCAGCAAAGTGTAATAGCCCCGCTGTGTCTCCCATGCTTGGAGTTGCTGGGTTCCGGTTTGGATGGAGAGTTGCTGTGAAGAGGCAGCAGATTGAAGAGTCAAATAGACTTGTTGCGGTGTGAGAGGGTTCGCCTCACCAGGAACCTCAATAGCATAAGCCATGACGCGTATGGCGCGTTTAGATATACTCTGTCAGTATCAATACGCTGGAGTTGTCTTCTAAGAAAGCGCCGATATGGTTGTTGTCGACTGTTTTGTGGACGTGGTGGGGTGAAGGAGGAGAGATAGCGGGGCGGGGCGGCGGGAATCCTTGGCGGCTATTGGACCCAAGCCTAAGTTCCAAGCTATCAATATCAAAGATGCGGGGGATCCGGATTTCTTCTCTTTCTCTCGTGGAATTACAATGGACCCAAGTCTTCTTCATTCAAATCCTAATATACCTTCACATTCAAAACAATCCATCGACATATCATAAATCGAATAGCAATGGCCCTTCCAACCATCAACAAGAAACTCACTTATAGGGATCCGGCAAGTGATCTGGACTTGGTCGAACAGGAGATTCCGCCACTCGCCGCTAGTGAGATCCTCATCAAAGTCCACGCTGCATCTATAAATCCTGTGGACACACAGCTATGGAGGTCTCAATTAGTTGGTGTAGTCAAGGTCGCTGGCGGAAAAGGCATGGGAAGTGACTTCTCTGGCACAGTTGTCGAGGTTGGTAGTGAAGTCAGAAACTGGGCCGAGGGAGATGATATATTCGGGCTGTACTTTCAAGCTCTGGGTAACGGAACTTTCAGCCAATACATATCATTGAATCCAGCCTCAGAGCCAGTAGCCAAGAAACCTGATTGCCTCACCCATGAAGCGGCTGCTTCCATCCCTTTAGTTGCACTGACAGCATTTGCCTGCCTTGATTGGCTTCCCACACCAACGACATCTCAGAGGAGGGTGATTGTCCGAGGCGCTTCAGGAGGTACGGGATCGTGGGTTGTGCAGCGTACGTATCTTCCTGCCTTAGAAACCTTGTATCTGATTAACCAAATCATGTTCACCAGTTGCAAAAGTTGTTTTTGACTGTCACGTTACTGCCATCTGCTCGGGGAAGAATTCGGAGTATGTGAGGAAATTGGGCGCCGATGAAGTTATCGACTATAATACCCAATCTGTGCTCGATACATTATCGCAAAACAGCGCGCCACAGCAATACGATCTGCTTGTGGATTGTGTCGGAGGAATTGAGCTAATAGGCCCACATGCAAGTCCAAACTATACTCCACCTCATTGCAAAAGGCTAATGTCATCTAGACTCAACTACTACACTCAAAAGGAGCATATGTAACTATAGTCGGTGACAAAACATCCGTCAAGACGCTCGGAGGCCCCTTAACTTACATAACTTCACCATCCATGATCATCCGCTACATCAAAGGTTATATTTGGGGCCCTCGATACGCATGTGTTTCATTATATACACAATCTAGTCTATTAACACAAGTAGTCGGTTTAGCAGAGCGTGGAGAGCTTCAAATCGAGATCCAAGAGGTTATCAAAGATACTTTCGAAGCAGGATGGAAGCGAGCTATTGAGCTTATTGAAAGTGCACACGTCAGAGGGAAAGTGGTACTCCTGATTCCATAACTGCCGGTCTCTCCATAACAGGCATTCATCTGCCGCTTCTCAAACTTTCATCAGTTTCGTATAAAGCCAAGGATTTTCATCGATGTAGTTGGGCTTCGGGGTTCGGGTATTGTATTGCGTGTATTTGGTTACGGCTATCTCGAAATGGCGGGTATTGCTCGTTTATTGCTGCAGTGTAATCAAACACATGTGAGTAGTGAACAATCTGCTGTCTGAGGGTTGAGGGTAGAATGCCCGATAAGGATATTGTTGCATACAAAATAGGCAAAGGCTAGGGTTTATGAGTGCTGAAACAAGATTTGGTGGAGTCATTACCGCAGGAAATGCTTGCCAAGGACCAGAGACGGCGAGGTTGAAAAGTTCAGCGGTGTTATGTAGCATAAATCACCTTGCTCAAGACTATTTGATGAAATGTTTTTTTCTTGGAAATCTCTACTCCTTTCCGAAACACTTGCTATTAAGTGAAACAATTATCCCTCAGAGAACATATCCTAGAGAAGCAAGACGAAATGATCGATTTTACTTCCAAGAAGTTGGAAGAATCAAGATGTTCCTCTATCTGTATAGAGTGAGTCGAAAGTACTACAAAAACTTAACGGATACAGGCCTGAACGAATAGCTTGAGTAGAAGTATTCATGCCAGTTACATCAGCTACATTTCATTTCTACCTCTTTGTGCTCCCACAACGCCAAACTCCAGGGCCAACATCATATCAAGTTACTACAAATAACTCCAGAACGCCAAAATCTCTCCATCATTTTCAACAAGCCTAGATGCTACTTCTGGCCAACATTCAAACCAACAGATCTACACTTGACCCATCGACTTTTGCGCCATCCCATTCCAAAGATTGAAATACTCCAAGTCATCCAACTCCTCAAAAGCCAACGGTGTTCCAGACGGCTGGCCTGCTTCATCAACACTACCGATGCCACCGAAGCTAAAGCGACCTCCTCCACCACTCCCACCGCCAACGCACTCCTCAGTCGACTTAGTCGAATTACTACGCGAAGCTGCCAGACCTCCGAATACACCTCTAGCAATCTCCTTGGTCTCCCGTTCAGTCCTCCGACTAGTCTGCCACACCTCACCAAAAGCTTTCAAACACCCTAATCCTAATCGAATCCTATCTCTAGTAGCATTCCATTCAACACCTTGCAAAACATAACAACATGCTGATAACTGAGCAAGGATACTGAGGGTTATGGTGCAGAGACCCAGGGGCGAGTGAAAGAGGATGGGAGAAGGGAGAGCATATAGGGAGATGGCTGCGTCGGCTGCGTCGAGGGTCTTTTTGGTGTGCATCCATCCAATAGGTTTGTGAGTCTTGGGTTGAGAGGGTATGTTTTGGAGGTGGGGGTGCACAGAAGGATATTTGCTGTTGGTGTTAGGATCGGACCAAGATTATGGGATGAAGACTTACCTCAATTGGCGAATGGTAAAGACGAGAGAGAGGACGGTGAAGGTATACTTGAAGACTGCTACGGTCAGTTCTCCATTATCGAAGAAGGCATACTACGGTAGAAAGGAGAGTGCTTACCATTGAACTAGGCCGTGTGCATGAAAAAGAAGCTCATCGACCTCCTCATTCTTGTCAACGATACCTCGCTTTTCTGGCGGCAAGTGAAGCTGCCAATTTACCAACATAGCGTCAGCGTTAGCTACAGCGAGTTCGAGTTCAGCGCCGCGCAGATTGTCTAAGAAGAGCATCGCTCCTGTTATTCGTGTCAAGTCTATTAGGTATGTAAATGAAGAGAACACTGGCGTTTCGTCCTCAAAATCACGCGCGTCATATTCTTGTAGGGTACGAGGATGTGGAATTATCTGCTTGATAGCTTGTTAACTGTGTACTTTTTCTGGAGTTTGAAAAATTGGTTCCTTACCCCTTCATAGTCGTATTCTTCACAAGGAAGCTCGACATCCGTCTGTACCGTGTACAGCCTATGCGTCGTCAGTCGATACAACAAGAGAGAAAAAGAGGTTCAGATTTATAGCTTACATGAAAGTAGGAGCCCGTCGAATCGTTGCAAAGGCGCCATCGGTATTATAACAGCCCCAATATGTTCTTCTCCAGCACTCAGCCAAAATGGGGTCGCTTTCCAAATGGGCAAACGTCCTAGAGTTCAGTCCAATTTCAAGGGCTAGATATATCGCTCTATCAAGAGTAAGGCGAGCATGATCCATCTCATCTCCAGCGTGGAGTGCGATGGCAGTGATAAGCAACATTTGAACAGTGAAGCCATTAGGAGGTAAATTTGGCATTTCTATCTGCTGTAAAGCACTTTCTCGGAAGCCCGAGGAAGGGATTTCAGGAGCGTAGACCGAACCAATCCATCGCATTGCTGGAAGCAAATTTTTCAAAGATTCTGGATCGGATTCGAGTCGACCCATGAAATAATGGCGAGGTAATAGAAAAGGATGCGACTTGTGGAAGAATCTGCACCTCTATCAGCGACATTGTCCCAAAGATACATACTTGATGCTTACGTATAGTAAAGATCGAGCAATCTTCTCGTGCTCGTAGGCCTATTACTTAATTTAGAAGACTGACTTCCTGGACTGGCAGAACCTTCTGATGACGGTCCAGTGTAGGACTCGCTGGAAGCGCCAGCAGGAGGGTTTGGACGCCGGTAAGAAGGACTTAGATTTCCTGTGTTGCTTGGATTACGATGTAGTGCTTCTCGCATTGCTGCCCTCTTTTGCGGAGCATTTCGATCCCTCAGCCCTCTTCTTGATTTTGCATAAAAACAAGTCTTGCCGTCATCTTGACATCTTGCACAGGCTCTGGAACAGGTTAGGACAGGTTGGGGAAATGACTTGGAACAGAACAACTCACGGAGTTTCAGCACCGCACTGTCCAAGGATTTGATGTTAGCGTTGATACTTCCAGAAAGCTTTAGGGGGCCCAAGACATGAGTATGTCGAAACGAGCGAGATAGATTTTCGACACGTAATGCCATCTTGAATACACGCTGCAGAACCTGGAAACAAAATTCACAGGAGAAAAGGGAAACAGATTAACGAACTTTTACATGCCTGCTCCGACACTACAAGCTATTAGAATATGGTTTATGTCGGCACTGCCGGGGTGACACTCACAGGTACACAAGCCAACGAGACCCTGATTCCTCCACGTATTCCTGAGTCCTGACTTTGAGCTGTCGAAGGAGCTTGACCAGCTTCACCCTGATTCACAACGGGAGATCCCATAGTCGGCGCAAAGTCGAAGAACATCTGCATACTATCTTCACTATTCTGCGGCGGCGACTTCCTTCCTTAATTCCGAACCTTCCATTCCAGTAAGTTTAAGGGGGGGCAAAGCAATCGTTTACTAAACAAATTAACAGACAAGGTATGAAAAAGTGACTCGTAATGCTCGATGAATAACAAAAAGCTAAGAGACGACTTTTGAAATATAATGGGTAAAGAGATGACTTTTATGGCGAGAAGACAATCTAGTTAGTGATGGGGCAATCACCCAAAATCTCGTGCACGTATGTCTCGACTATGAGTATGTATATTAATACACCCTTCCAGTACTAGCCATAGCTCATAGTATTTCATGGGTTGGGGTAGCCCTGCTCCCTCTAAAGTCAGCATTTTCCAAAACTGGAGCATGGTGGGCAAAATATCAGTGCTTGTAGGTAGTCAGAAGTTTCTATTCTTAAGAAGGCAGAGCTTCTAACGAACCTCTCGTGGAATGTCCAGTGCAAAGGCGCGCTCGCTTAGCACCTCTGGGGCCTTCGATTTGCTATCATATTTTCCACTTCGAGTATAGCTCGGGAGATTAATCAGCTGGGTCTATTACTTGCTTTAAGGCCGTATTTGTATTTCCTTTTCCCAGCCTGGAGGACTTACAAACAAAGAAATCATCGGTGCGGATTGGTTGCCTTCATGATTGAGGTTCTGCAAGGCTGATGATATCCTATCCACATCAAAAATTCTACTGTCTTATTTCATCTAATATCTTTCTTTTGTCGACGGTACCGAAGTCGAAGTACCTAGCCACCATAGCACTCACTACTTGGCGTGCTGATTTTGTATTGAGGCCAAAAGGGGGCAATCTGAGGCCCCCGAGGAGAAAGACGTAAGAGACGCTTTGGACCAAACCCCGCGCATTGATCAGATCCCGATAACAACCGGAATCTAAGCGGCTGGCCCTGTTGTAAGGCTTAGGACGTGGATCACCATTAAATTGTCAGCTAGGTGCATAACAGGTAAATTTTACCCATAAAGAGCGAACAGCCATCATTTTGCCTTGTTCAAGTACACATTGATCTCAGGACCCTACCCTTAAATCAAAACTAACTAGCCACCGTAAATCCGTAATCGCCTACCCAGGATGCATCGCCAACAAGACACATGCAGTATCACTATTCCCAGGTCATTTCCGGGGCGAGTCACTAGCTAAATACCTGTCGTGATATTCTTGAAACGGCTTCTGTATCCTCAAGTTGGATGACATTAAAAGATGAGCAAAGGGCAAGTTTCGTTAGTTGGCTCTAGAGCGCTCTGGTTTCCTCTAGTCACTACATAGATCAACATTAAAATAGAAAATATAATTAAGCGCCCAGAATTAACTTCGTGCATCACTATAGACGCGGTCGCTCTAGCAGCCGCAACATCAATTCCCAGTCATCCAGGGGGGACCTCACCAAATCGAATGACTGCTTTTGGCCCAACGACCAGGTCTCGTAACAGTCCGTCCACAGTAACTAGTGATTGTTTTCATGCTAACAAATCTCCAATATGTCCAAGAGAGGCTACGAACGAGGTGGCCAAAACAGAAATTTTTAGGCAACTATGTTACGGCAGGGAAAAGTAGTCCTACCTAGTAGTAATAGAAAAAGAAAAACTTCACTAATTTCTTGTCCCTACCCATTCAGAGGCCATAGAGAGGTTATATTTCGAAGACCATGTAAAGTACATTCCAGGCTCCTGATTACTTATGCTGAGATATCTTAATAATAAGTTCGCAAAACTGCATGGGAGAGTTGGCGTACTAGTACCAACTGCAGCCGGAAAGATGCATCCGTCCTTGGGCATGTCCTTCGAAACGGCTGTGTTTTAGCGGGGCAGAACTAGAGGAGAGAACTCAGACCGCCTGAAAATAATGGCAACGGGAGACGGGTCTGAAAGAATTGGACTAGAGTTCCTGAATAACGGTGGAAGAGCGGTCAATAATTGCATACACTGCTGGTATACGACGCTGAGAGTAGATCGGACTCGTCGGCCGACGGCCCTAATAATGAGCAAGGATAACGTGCGGTAAGTTGATTATTCACAGGGTAAGTCAGTCCACTAGACCACTGTCACTCCCATCATATCGGCACTGCTCTTGCTAATGACCTCAGCTGCTGCAAGTTGCTGATATCCTCTGGAGTCCAAGCCATGGTGCACACGCGTGCGGACGTTCCTAGATCGGCATATCCGAAGGCTGAGGCGACGTTGAGTCCAATGGGATGTGTAAAAGGTAAGCTACGGGTTGCTCAGTCAGCGTAGCCCTGAGCCCTGTGGATCTGAGGAAAAAGTGAAGAAGTGAGGAAGTGAGGACGAGGAGTTGATAAGTTTGGGCTGATGACTTGCCGAACGGTGGAATGGCTGAGAACCTGTCCTGTCCTGTCGGTAGCGGCCGCCTGAGAGTCTGAGACATAGCTGCCGTAGTCTGGAGGATTACACGAAAGCTGCATGTCAGCCACGAGAGCCAACTGCGGCAACGCTAAACCTTCTCGTACGAAGTCCACCACTCCCTGCTTTTATGCTTAATTCTTTTGTCGGCCGTGGGGTCCAAACGTCATGAAGAATGGAAACTAGAGGTGTGTATGTAGCCATTGCAGTGACTCTCTGGATGAATTGATGAAGATCGGGATGAACAGCTGGCCTACGTCCGTAGGTCAGGGGTACCTAGGTACAGTACTGTAAGTATGGAAATCACTGTGGTACAGTATCTTGTATCGTGGTAGGCTTACCAGCTAGCGGCAACCTGGAATACTTTTGTACGGAGTTCCGTACAAAGGGATGAAGGTACGAAAGGTACAGTCCAGTAGGTAGAGGTAGTACGAATTCATTTTTAGGCGAGCGATTGCCTAAGGTATCAATAGAACCTAATTCCCATCTCATCACGTGACCATCTAGGTACTGTAGGTACTTTCCAGCACATGACTGTATTTGGACCTCGGTTGTGGTTGATTCTAAACTCAACCATCAGCACATCTGGACTGAGGGACAAGCTTCAACCTCACCGTCGTCGCTAATGTTACCTCGATGACATCTACCAATTTCGCTCTCGCCCAGCAGCGACTGGCAGAGCGTCGGCACGCAAGAGAAGTCGAAGCCCAGTCCCGGATCGCCGCGCAACAAGAAGCCTCTCGGGCTACAGATCAGCTCAGGCGACTACCCTTCCCTCTGGGACGTATTGGACAAGCCGGCATCACAACATGGGATAGAATCAGTGGAAGAGAAGGCACAAGGCCGGCTTTCAGGGTTGGGCAAGTTGATGCCGAGCTGCTAGATGAAGAATTGCTCGAGCTGCTCAAGGGGCAGGTTGGGGAGGCTCTGAAATATTATGGTACTCATATTCAAGATGACTGGTCAGCAGAGATCATGCTGCTCGCCTTGAGGGCTGTTCTTTTCAAGCTTACTATATGGGACCATGATGCAACCTATGGCGCTGCACTGCAAAACCTGAAGTACACGGATGCGAGGAACCAAAGCCCGGTCTTGGTGCCACCGTCAAAACTGCAGAAGTCGCTGTATGGCCTCTTTACAGTTGGAGGCAAATATGCTTGGACTAAGTGGGAGAGCTGGCTGGTTGATAACGATAATGGTTATGATGAGCCAAGTCCTGCATTACGCAGACTCTCTCGACTATCAGATGCTGTCTCAACAGTGCACTCTACTGCCGCTTTCGCATCTTTTCTTGTCTTTCTTGTCAATGGCAGGTATCGCACCTTGCTCGATAGGATGTTGAGGCTGCGATTAGCACCACCGACGAGTCAAGTGAGCCGAGAAGTTTCATTTGAATATCTGAACAGGCAACTTGTCTGGCATGCCTTTACAGAATTTCTGTTGTTCGTTCTTCCTTTAGTTGGAATTAGTAGGTGGAGGAGATGGTTGGCACGAGCCTGGCGCAAAACAAAATCGGTGATGCGGAGTGATGGCGACGAAGCGGATACTGTGAAATCAGGAGAATATGTCTTTTTGCCGGAGCGGACATGTGCAATCTGCTACCAAGACCAAAACTCCGCATCAACCGAAGCTGAGGTTATCGCGGCTTCTGGAGTAGTTGGCTCGGCACAGACAGACATCACAAATCCCTATGAGACTATTCCGTGTGGGGTGTGTTTACTGTTTTGCATGCTTAGCACAGAGATTGGAGGCTGAAGAAGGGGAGGGTTGGACATGTTTAAGGTGCGGGGAAGAAGTCAAGGAGTGTAAGCCTTGGAGCGGAGATGTTCTTGAGGAGGTTGTGAAAACACCAAGCCACACAAAGACAGTTGTGTTCTCGGAGGCTCCCACGGCTATGGCTGAGGTCGAGCCACGACCACACGAAGAAAAGGGAACCGATGTAAAGCGGGAAGATGAGGACAGCCCGTCAGAAACTGGAGGATCAGAAACTTACGAGGAAGACGAAGAAGGAGACTTAATAGACAGCGAGTAAAAGGGCATGTGTTAGTTATGAACGATATGAGCAGCGGACAAGTCTTACGGGTATTCTGCTGTAGTTAGTTATGCAGGGCACTGCCCAGTCGAGACGTGCAGAAGGTTTGTACAATGCGTATGTCTGCCCTACGATGCTCATTTCCTGGTTCGATACTAATCGCGATTGCAGGTTTATGGGATTCAGGAGGCTGCAAACAGGTAGGCATTAAAAGCAAGTATCTTAATCCAAGTAAAAATAAAAATTGAAAATACTTAATGAAAGAAGACAAAAAGAATATTGCAATCCAGGCGTGACTTGAAATACACTTTTCTTTGTCTGACCTATGCTTACCTAACTTACCAAACTGGGTAATCCAATGCTGTCTCCTATACCTATCCTACCTCACGCAGGAAGACAAGAAAAAATATCTATTTTTGAGTTAGGGAATAAGTTGAAGCTTTGCGAAATTGCCTTTTATATCCTTATGTATCTAATAGCTTCAGAACGGGCCATCAGGACGTGCACGGCAAAGAACATATACTTTTTGGTGGTAAAATGCAGGTTGTCGAATCCATGCATAGAAAGCTGTGAGACGCAAGAAAGGATATAATTCTGAGATGAGAGTAGCTATTGAGGTCCTATATCTAAGGACAATTGAATGAAAGCTGATAAGCGAGCCAAGCTAGACTTTTAACGAGTTGCTAATATTTAAGATGACTGGCTAAATGGGTAGACTTAGGGAGTGGTACATAACCTCTACAGGAAATATACAGACCGCAGAGCATGACTACAATTTGCTGTTTACCTTTCCTCTGACGCTCTAGTCAAGTATCGAACCAAAATTGTACCTTAATCCTTGAAAGTAACGGTCTTAGTTCTGACCCATTCATCAATGCCACAGGAACCAAATCTTCCATACCCACTTGCTTTCATACCTACAGGAGTTTTCATTAGTATGTACTAAATATATACGAGGAGAGAAACATGAACTTACCACCATGTGGCAAAGCAACTTCATCATGGACAGTCATCCCATTGATATGGCATGCCCCAGTCTCAATACCCTTGGCGATCCTCAGACCCCTCCTCAAATCGCTTGTGAAAACCGAAGAACTAAGTCCATATTCTGTATCATTGGCAACTTCAAGCGCTTGTTCCTCAGTGCTCACAGTCACAATACTCACGGTCGGTCCGAAACTCTCAGTATAGTAAAGATCCATGTCTTTGGTTGTCCCTTTGATGATCAAAGGCCGCATCTTGGTATCGACATCTTCGGAGGCCTCATGATCACCGTGAATGACAGAAGCACCTTTAGAAATAGCATCCTTGACCAGTCGTTTATTCTTGGAAACCCCAGCACTGTTTATTAACACTCCAGCGTCGCCGTCTGAAGGAAATATCATGCCGACAGCCTTCTTGAACGCTATCTCAAATTCAGTAAGGATATTCTCATGGACAATGATGCGCTCAGTAGACATGCAGATCTGACCACTATGCAAAAATGCACCCAGAGCACACTCCTTGGCAGCAAGTTCCAAATCCGCATCTTCCCAAACAATTGCTGGTGCCTTCCCACCAAGTTCCAAAAGCACGGGCTTGAGATGCTTCCCAGCAAGTTCTGCAATGATCTTCCCCACCATTGTCGAACCTGTAAAATTTATCTTTTTAATGACAGGTGATTCAATGAGATGTTTTGTTACAGCTGCGGCAGAGGATGGAGAATGTGCAATGAGGTTCAACACTCCTGGTGGCAGGCCTGCCCGGTGGAAAGAAGTTGCAATGGCCCAGGAACAGCGAGGTGATAACTCTGGCGCCTTCAGAATACAGGTGTTTCCTGCAGCCAGTGCATAAGCTATTGCCCTCACGCCAAGAATATATGGCGCATTCCAAGGGGCAATGGCCAAAATAACACCATATGGCTCTTTGTAAACCAAAGCGCTAACTCCCTGTTCGCCAGTCTGTGGGATTGACCCCGCAACAGTAGATATCTTCCCCGCTACATCCCGTATGATGTTGCTTGCCAGATTGAGATTGAAATCTGCCCAATTGGCAGCAGCGCCGCCTGTTTCTGAAACCATATATTCTTTTAATTCGTCACGACGCGAGTCCATGATTTCGGCGGCTTTGAGGAAGATGTCGCGTTTCTGAGGGGGAGGCATGTTACGCCATGAGGGGCAGGCTTTTGCGCATGAGGAGAGCGCTGCATCTGCGTCGGCGACACTTGCAGAGGCACCGTTATGAAGGAATTTGCCCGTAGCAGGTGCGTGGACAACGAAGGTTTCGCTGGTCTTGTAGTCTGCGTTATCAATGAGGAGAGGTACCGTGTAGGTTGTTGCGTCCGAGACGGCTTTCGCAGCACCATTGACGGCTGAGGAGATCTTCGCCTCGACGCCATTACCATTGGTAGTTGATGTAGACATCGTGAGGACCTGCCGTATCTGTTGAAGAGTAAATAGAACAGAGTGAAGCGATAAGGTAGAGCAAACGGATCAATGTGAAGAAGCTAGGTAGAGGAAAGTCGGAAATCCCCCATGAACTTGCAGACGCAAACGCAGACGCAGATCCTGAAGAGTACTTATATTGGCAACCTTCATTATGAGTTCGAATTTCAAACTAGGCCGCCTCCCTCACCCGCCAATATTGCATTGGGAGTTTCCGGTCCCAGTCACCCAGTGATCGGTAATCCATTAGTCCTGTGGTGTACTGTATTGCTGCGACATAGCAAGCTAGGTAGATGCTGGCTTCGGGATGTGGGGGATGGGGTCCCCGGTGGTTTGTGGTGCTGCTCCCACTGCTCCGTACAGCATTATTTTCGGACTTCTGTGACGTCCGCGTCGTCGTCTGCAATGCCCAGTCTCGCCAGCTGCGCCAGTGAGGGGGAGAAAGCTCGCTTGGCTACACGGCAGTCGTGTACGGCGCAAATATGTGGATGTGGCTGCATTTGGCGGGGAGTTAGGGTGTCTGGGGTAAATAATGCGATAGATAGGTAGAAGAGAGGAAGTTAGAGAAGTAGGAGGAGGTATTAGAGGGAATGAAGAGAGGAAAGACAAGAATATTTATGTCGCGAGAAAGTCATGGCCTGACCTGTGGAGAAAGTACGACAGCATGATATGGACTTGATCGGTATTCTATACCGGCATCGTCCACTTCATAGTACTCCATAGACAGCTCGTGATCGCTTCACGAACCAGTAGTGTAGTCATTCCAATTTGTTTTTATTTCTACCTACCAGCGCTTTAACACAAGCCCTTATATTCTTGCTTTATGTATAGGCTCAGAGCCGGGTATTGTTGCTTGACGTAAAAACAGAAGCCTGTTTCGAGTTGCAATAAAGAACTTTCGCCATACTGAACCCCTGAAAGATCTCCTAAAACCAACCCTATCCTTTTTGACGTCCCAAAGATTTATCATAAACTCATCATATATACAGTACAGTATTTGCAAAATAAACATTTTCCTCCTCGTTCTTCTAGTTTCCTGGAATGGAGCACGTAGTTTGTGCTGCACTGGCTTCCGTACTTCCTGCTGGTCAGTGGCTGTGGAATGAGGCCAGCCTTGGTGAGATTTTGGAAATGCCATTCAGGTGCGCTTTCAGTCTTCCACGCCCAAAAGAACCATCCAGTGTGAGCCTCGTAAGCATCTAGTTGAGCTTCAACATAATACGCGAGGTTGGTTTTGTCGACATCTGTGTTTAGGACTTTGGTATTAGCAATGCTCTTCTCGGGAACATGTAAAACGTTACAATATCCAGGAATCAAACAAGAGGATAAAAATCAACCGGATTCACGAACCTAACATTCCTTCCACAGTTCCTACGTCCTTTGCTTGGCAATCTCCGTGGTAAGTAAGTACTCCCGGCGAAGGTCCCATCATATCTCGCGCCTATGCCAAGACCATTGAGCCATTTTGCGCAATCCGTTTGGGCTCCAGTCCACTCGCCTAAGTTTATCGGTTAGAATCACCCCAGTAAGAAGAGAGCTTAAAGAAGTACTTACCCACTACTGTCCACTTGTCAGTGCTGGAAAGCGCTGCAGCGTTGGCACAAGCCGCTTGAACATGGTCACAAGGTTTCATAGCATTCTCAGCATCTGAAAATATTTGGTAAATATGAGTGTCGAGGATAACATTGCTAACACCAGATGCCGTGTTCATAAATCCTTAAGACATGCAGTCAGCACTGAGCCTTAAATATCCAGAGATCAACATACCATTCCAGTACGTATCGATATCTTCAAAAGCATCATGGATGGTAATCTGTGTTGTCAGTGGACTGAACATGCTCTTATATCATTGAATTTACGTACTGCAGCGTTGCCATTAGCACTGGCGACATTTCCATATCCATCATTATAGAATTGCTTCAGAGTGTCTAGATTAATAGACGAACTGTACCCAGCAGGCTCGTTTTTAACAGTTCAATAGACGTCACAACATCGCTGTCACCTGCGTAGCGGCTGGCAAGATTGGTCAGAGCAGTTAACGTCTGAGCTACAGTATCACCAGTCTGCCAATCTATAGCACCTTTTCTACCGGAATTGTCGAATCCATTTTGCGACCCGGGTGCTAATTTGTGTTAGAATTCAACTGAAAAGTAGTATGACAATAACAAACCTCCATGTAAATCGAGTAAGACTTTAATGCCCGCGGTGCGAGCCCATCCAATTGCTT
Organism: Pezicula neosporulosa; assembly: GCA_009805495.1. NCBI lineage: Eukaryota > Fungi > Ascomycota > Leotiomycetes > Helotiales > Dermateaceae > Pezicula > Pezicula neosporulosa. The sequence goes on from SELE01000002.1 coordinate 1,007,476, forward strand.
GGTCAAGAATAGGCAATTGTCCTTGAACGTAAGGATCTCCAGGAAGGGGATTGAGCGCCCAATATCCCTGTGGTAGTGTGGTTAGCAAAATCAAAAACAGGCAAGGCGGTATCACCACAATAACTTACGATTGGAATTCGGGCATGGTTCAATCCCATGGAGGCCATCTCTGTAAAGTCTGCTTCGGTAATCCAAGAGTTCCAGTGCGCTTCCAACAGTGACTGGGCTGCGGTTTGGCCAAGGGTTTGTGTCAAGGTGTACTCATCAACGACGGCTGCTGAGTCTGCCCAAGGCTCAAAAATCGAAGGGGTAATCCTATTTGGAAACAAAGTTAGATTTCACTTTTCATCTAATTATACAGTTACTCCCTCAAACAGAGAGCATCTACATACCATGGCTCAAGAACAAACCAACCTCCCAGATTCACTGCGACTGAGTCAGTATGGCATTAGTGAGCTGAGCAGGTTATACTAACCTCCTCGTACTTTTTCGCCATTGTAGTCAAATGCAATTCCTCGTTTCGCTCTGTTAGGGGTGAGCCAATGGGTTCCAAATGTTCGACTGCTGGTTCTTACATTGGATTGGCCTGGGTAAGCGAGAGCCATGCTGTCGCAATGCTGATTGGCCTGGGTAAGCGAGATGCCATGCTGTCGCAATGCTGAGCCAATGTTCCAAATTTCGAGAGATTGGCCTGGGTAAGCGAGAGCCATGCTGTCGCAATGCTGAGTGTTTGAGAGGGGTAACATGACGATGGGATATAACAATATTAGCTCTTCGGGGAGAATGTAACTCGTAGGAGGTAAGGTAGAGAATAAAGAGTCATGAGATTCCCTTACTTAGTGGCTGGGGATGCATAGGATTAAATAGACAGGCGTCCAAGGTCGTGAGTGACTCCCATGGCTCGCCAGCAAAGCCAAACAAAGCGAGGATGGGATGTGCGATTCGGTTCATGAGCTTGTTGTTTGTTGATCCTACCTTCAAAGAGACCGTGGCAATGGCCTCATTGGTAAATATGATGGAAGTGGAGCCTTTTTTGGTCACCGTCGCAGGCAGAATCATCACCAAGGGTACCAAGGTTTTTGGTCAGGCTCGTTGTGAGCGTCATTTGATAGACAGCCCTTGCCTGCAGAGGAATGTAAGGGTCCAAGTGGCATAGCTGAGGCTTGAAGCTTAAGCTGTCTTCGCATGTGGGCGGCCAGGTACCATGTCGGACAGGATTATTAAGATGCCGAAAAGACATGATTGGGCATTTGTTAGGACGGGCATTTATCTCATCCAATGATTTGGACGACGACTTCAGCAAAGTGCCCGGACGTTAGCCTTGAGTTTTTGAGCTTACTGCGTAACTATACCGACCCTGGAAATAATTGCACACTGACCGGGTGATATCTCTTTGAGAGTTTGGCCAATCGCCAACCGAGTCGGGTGCCTGAGATAGCGATCAACATCGACGCCATTTGTGTCGTCATAATAGGACAGTTAAGAGATCAAAGAAGGTAGGTCACACAAACTCCGAGAGACCCCAAAAGTTTTCTACTCTCTTGTGTAGACCGCCGATGGTGAGAAACCTCATCTGAAATTGCTCACCAACGTATACTATCATCAACGAAGACCACGCCATATGATAGCTGCTAATTACACATGAAAACTACATGTAGACATTAATACTTCGTGAAATGCGAGACGGTGCTATGACATAATATTTCTGCTGTGGTAATAGACAACACCCCGTCGGCTCAAGTATGATGCGGTTTCCTTCTTCGGACGGTCGACCGACCGACCTTGGAAATGGAGAGTGACAGTGACTCTGACCTGAGTAAGAGGTAGTGATCTTCATGTCATCGTCACTCAGTGAGTGTTGGCAACCTAGCATCGCCGAGGCTTCTAGACTTGTCGCTTCTGTCGCGGTGCTCAATTGAGTTTTCGCACAGTAGTCTGGGGAAAATGGCGGAGGCCCTACAAGCTCTTCAACTGCGGGCAGAACCGTGACGGCTTCGACTGGATCGCAAAAGCCGAACATGTTCATCCATTTTTTGACGACAAAACTTTTTCATGTCAGATGTCAATTGATGAGCACATTTCTTGCTCCCGGTACTTTCCATTCCACAGTATTGCAGCATAAACAGTAGTCTTGTGAGACAGAAAGACTCCGCTACCCAGATGCGCCAGATCACTCGGTGGTCACAAGGAGTGGAGTAGAGTAGATCTGTAAGGAAGATTGCGGGGTAAAGAGATCGACAACAAAAGATTCTTTGTGTCCTCACATGATGTTACGATGGCTCGCTCTGATGTAATTCCTGGAATAATGCCAAGGGTTGGCAGAAGCTCTTTCGGCCTCCAGAAGAACTTCAAATTCGGGACGGTGTTTCGTTGGGTTCGGAACTGCCCGTATAGTAGAAACCTGAACCAATAGGTGTCCATCACGTGGTTGATGCGCTACCTAGGTAGGTATGAATGATGTGACCGTCTCATCTCATTCCATGACGGTATTGAAGACATCTCGTAGCCTTTGGAAGTTCCTCGACGCTGTGGCTGCAACATGCATGTTAGGTTTGACTTGGTTGACGTTGAGACTAATACCATGGACAAAACACTGCCTGAATGGCTGAGAATCTCCTCAGTACCTCCATGGCTCACGCTCAGTCTCCCAGCTTGAGTCATGGCCACAACAATCAACTCATGTCCTGTCTTTCACCCTTGATCTTATCGGCACGCACGGAAGGGTATCTTTAGGTAGGACGAGCGAGATATCGTAGAACTTAGATGGAATGATCGAAAGGCCTACTATAGACCTGCCTCGACGACGAAATCTATATCAGGTCTCGCAGACAGTAGCCGAGAATGAATGAGAGCGACCGCATTTCACTCACTGGCGCACCTGGGTGGGCATCAGGGAGAATGAGGATATATTTTATTTTCCTTGGGAGACCGGATAGTTGCTGGCAAGATGGTGGTAGATGTAGATGAGAGACGAATCCTTAACGATTACCCCTCGTACTTTCGTATCTTTCGTACACGCCCACCCCTTCGCTTGCTAAACGCACGGGTGAAAAAGCTATCAACTCTCAGCGTCCCACTCATGTAGCTTTTCATCAACCCCTCCAGCGCCGTCATCGGACAGTTGCGAGACCGGCAGCGACACGACAACATAACACAACGCGAAGTCTCGGGTCAAAAGCAAGGCGCCGAAAAAGGCAGTCGCGCCCCCCCGAAAATGGAGGCTCACGGTATGGTCAGTAGTAGTGGTGGCATGGCGGCTTCGAGTCCAACCAACAGTAATCGACCGGGCACTGGAGGCGGAGGCGGGGGAGGGGGAGCAGGATATAAGAGGAAGAGAAGTGGCGTCGAATTCGAAAGCAGTCCTGGGAGTGGTGGAGAGCCAGAGGATGAGGAGGCAGAGAGGAGAAGACAGCCCGGTGTCAAGAGAGCGTGTAATGAATGTCGGCAGCAGAAGGTGAGTCACGATTGATTCTTCTTCTTCTTCTTCTTCTTCTTCTCCCAACACACTTCTCTCTGGATGAGATGAGAAGTATGTGATTCTACCACGCCCATTGAGGCTGTGCCATTGTGCTTGTGCAACAGGAGACTGACGCCTGAGCCCTCAGCTTCGATGCGATGTTGTCCAAGATCCGTTCACGACGTGTTCGCGCTGCAATCGCCTTAAATTAGAATGCAAGATTGAATCCAACTTCAAGCGAGTAGGAAAGAGGAGCAAACATGCCGAGATGGAGAAGCAGATTGAACGTCTGAAGAGAAACCTGCAGCGCGCTCAAGCCCAGGGTTACTTAGTTGAGGATTTCGAGGAGCTCGAGTCCCCGCTAGCGGCTGCGCCTGCGTCCTATAACAACAATGCGGCGGCGAAGAGTAACCAGCATTTTATGGGCTCTGATGAAGCTGTCTCGTCTCTCCTGCACCTGAAGCAGGGAGGTGCGTACGGCATGCCCCGCTACGTCCATCAGCTTGAAAACGGTCCAGGCTTGACCCAAGAAGACATCGATTACCTCTTTAATGAATTCTTCGCGTATTATCACGCCTATCTTCCATTTCTCGATCCTAATACTTCACCTGAACAGTATTACCAGCAGCATCAACTGCTCTTCTGGGCGATCGTATCTGTTGCAGCGCGTCGCTACTCTACCCGGCCAACGCTCCTAACAGAGCTCGTCAAACCATTATCTTCACTTATGTGGGATGTGGTTGGAGCAGTCCCCAGCAATCACGATGGTCTTTGTGTCGTCAAGGCTATGTGCTTGTTATGTACATGGCCTTTGCCTACAAGTACAACATCCGCTGACCCAACACATATTGTTTGTGGCGTTATGATGAAGACAGCGACTGGAATAGGTCTTCATCGACCAAGCTATACACAAGATTTCTCACGGATATCTGTTGACCTTAGCAAGGAGCAGCTGCATGACCGAGTCACGACCTGGGCCGTTTGTAACATTGTAGCGCAAAGTGTTGGTACCGGATATGGGCAACCTGCGTCAACTTTGTATGACTGGGCTCTTGCAGTTAGACCAGACGCCGGTGATGCCTACACTCTAAGCCCTGAGCTTGAGGCTCGACTTCAGATCGAACGATTTTGTGACAAGATCTCCAAGGACATGTACAGCAATCAGTACGACCCTCGAGGTGTCGTTGGTGATGAAGCGAGAGCTATTGTAACTCGGATATATAAGCGAGAGTACGCTGAGATGTCAGTTTCGCTTTTGTCGAAGACTAATCTCTCACCAGTAGTCAACCTTTACCTAAAGGCTGCTGGTCTCCACTTTCGACTCTCTGCATTCTTTGACTCTCCTACTACTAAGAATTATATGGAAGACCTGATGGCTTTGTGGAGGGCTACTTTGGCTTTTCTTGACCTGGTCTTTCAGCATCAAGATCCTCTGGCGGATAATTTCTCCGGCGGTATACTCCGATATGCCACGAACTACATTTTGCAAATGATTATCGCTGCGTCTTTTACATTGTTCAAGCTTCTCAGTTCCTTCTTTGCCACAGAGATCGACTTCGAGCGCGGCAGGCAGCTATTTCATAACACTATCAAAGCCATCCGAGGAATGAGCGTCGTCAACAATGACCTCCCATGGAGATTGGCCGAAATTATCGTGCAAATGTGGAACGGAGCTCGAGTCGAACAGCGCAATAACATGCAACGTGCAGCTAACAATGCAGTGAACAACGAAGAGGAAAATAGCTTAGTTATAGATGATACTTTGCAGCTTAAAACGAGATGCAGGATGAGTATGAGTATTGTGCAAGATACAACGTGGAGATGGAGAGAAGAATTCCAGGCTCAGGGTAGAGGTAGCATTGAAGGTTAGTTTCTACCAGGCTTCTGAGCCAAATTCCTTGTACAATTATGCCTAAGATACTAACACTACCAATTTATAGCACAGAAAACCACTAATCCTGATAGCGCGGCGGAATCCTCTGCATCTTCGACCCACCTAGACTCGACTCTCATGCCGTCATCTCATAGCCTTCAAAACCAACTTGCCGCTGTTGGAGGTATCGTCACACCTAACAACGGCATGTCTAGTAACGCGAGTATGATGGGTGGTGTTAGCTACGGTGAAAGTAACTATGAAGTCTTTGATCCTTTGAACTGGATGCTTGATGGGCTAGTCGATTTTCCGTACTCGTACGCTGCGATTCAAGGGCTTGAGGCCAACGGTATGAATTAAACGATTTTCGCGCTCGACCAGTTTTCCCTCAATATAACATAGTAACGGCAATCTGGAAGATGCATTTTAGCATACGCATTATTTCTAAGCAGAGGACAATGATTCTTGTGCTTAGTCACCTCTTTTTGTTTCGCGTAATAGACGCCTTAATGTTTGTAATGACTGGATGAACGTATGGATATTTCATGTCGGCCTAATACCCGGGGGAGTTTTCTGTAGATAGATGGTCCGTGGAGGACCTGCGTACGTCAGTGGGCACTTAAAAGTGAAATATAAATTGCAACAAATATTCCGAGGGTGGCGGGCCTTTCTGTTGTGTTTAGCATGCGTGCTTTTGTATACGGCCTTGCTAGTGGAACTAGTGTACATGGAAGGAAGAGTGACAAGACAGATTCCGCGAACAGGCTAATGACTGAACGTTTCTGATTTCCTCCGTATCCACTCTCGTCTGAACGGGGCGTACTGCTTTGGATACACGACGAAGGGTTGGTCTGCGACCTTGACCAATTACACAAATCTTGTCTTCGTTTTGTAAGCACGAAGCAGGAAGGGAGTAGGGCGCGTTCACTCCTCTGATGACGTTCAGAATACTCCTTCGCTCAGGTCGTGAGTTATAATATGGCACCATCTTTAGTGACGGTATGGATCTCGGCTCTAGTACTAGCGGTACACACGACGTTTGTTCAGCTTTGAGAGCTGTGATTGAAATGTGATTACGATTTAAGCCTCAGCATGGCTTCTGCAGCTGCCTTGACTGTTTCTCTTTCTTCGGCAGTGGCAGATGTTGATCGATTTTGGAGTTCTTGCTACGTTGGTGGTGTTGTAGTGGAGCTTCTTTGGTTGTGGCTAAGATTGATCCTGAAATGACTCGCGATGATGGTATTTCAGTTGCGAGTTTCGAGTATCAGTTATAGTTGTCTGCGGTGCTAGCAAAAGTGCTGCCGAGGATGGTTTTAATGAATAACTGTAGTTGTGTCTGCAGGTTCTGGAATGTCCCTTGATATTGATGGTGTTGAGGACGTATCATTCATTCGACTCTTTTGGGGTATAATCGACGTTTACAACATGTCTGAACCGCCAAGAATACCGAAATCGTCTGCGAACTCGGTTTTTTGTAAAGGACACTTGGTACGGATGGATTGGTGTTGTAGAGACAATTACTGAAGGAGAGTCAGACGTGACTACTTGCTTTTGGCGGAGATGATGTTCTCGAGGTATTGAAATGGGCTGTTGGAGTCTGCACTTGAATTTGAACTTGCCTTGATCGCATCGGGCACTCATTCCTCTGCCACGACGAGGATTCTCGATTTTGAACGAAGAAGTGTTTCGAAGGTAGACGTGATCGATACCTGCGTTACGGGCTGACTTGCGCATTGTACCAGTTGCCTTCCTCCATTCTGCCCTTTTCACCTTCTGTTTTCGAGTTGAGAGTGGAGGCTGGTCTCATCGTTCGATTGGTGCCGTCGCTTTCTCTGTGCAGTGCTGTGAAGTGAAACTATGGGATGGTGTGTGTAGCGTTCGTATTGGTAAGTTACCTCGACGCTGTGGAGTATAGCGTCTGGAGAAGTGCCAGGTTGCTCGCTGCATCATATAAATGGTAAGAATCTCATGGCATTCTTGCTCGGCGAACTCGCTGATATTGAAAGAAAGGGAGGTGTCTGAGATGTAACGTAAATTCCGTTGTAGGCACTTCCAGCTCTCTTGGACCATATGCAAGTCGTTGGCTGGTACGTTGAAGACGGCTCTCAGAACGATAACTTCTCGTTGTAGGTCGTAAGTTACGGTAAAGCATCGAAGAGCAAGCCTTCTTGGGTATTGTAGGGCATTTCCGGTCTTCACGGTTCGATAAACCTTCAGTCTGTTGAATGCCAAGGTCATCCAAAATCGTCGACGATATTCTCTTTTGTCCAGTATCGAGAGTCTTTCGTGGCAGTTAATCAGTAGTCGTGCATGGCAGGATGTTCTCGTACTGTATACTGGCGTATCTCGGTGCCAAAATCCTTCGGTTTGGGTTGCATTGTCGTTGACAAATCGTCTGTTATTCTAAGGATGAAAAGATGTCAAGGCTGGTCGAAATCGTGGTCTTTAAGGAGTGATGTTTGTTTGGGTTCTCGTAAGAATTTCGAAATTCGGCAACGAGGGAGTGACTGTTCTCTGGTTATAAGTTTTACTTCTCTGGAACCTAGAAGCCAGGCACATGTACTGTTGTCGGCGTGCCTACCATCTTCCCAAGGAAGCGTAGTGCTCTGGTCGAACATGGCATTTGAGGCTCTTGTACACCATTTAGCTCGAAAAACAGTCTTGGAGCATTCATAGAACCGTCTCATTGATACGAAAGGGTTAAGGATGTCTTTGAATATCACCACATCTTGGGATGGCTGGAAAATCCAACACGATCATTCAACACAAACTCTACGCAATACTCGGTAACCTGTGGGTCAACTTGGTAGCCAAGATTGCAGCAACAACAACAACAGCAACCTTTGGTTTGCTGCAACTTCTTAAGAATCGAATTCCAGCAACTCCGCTAATCATACAGACTACAGTTTTCTCTCTCTATGAAGTCTACAAGTACCTCAGTTACGGTCGTCTCGGTCTGTCTCAGCTCTTCAAAAGTTCTTGAGCACTCATTCCTCCCCGTATCAAACCCAGCCAGACGAGCTCTGAGTTGGCTCGAGATCGTAAAGAACGCGGAGCGCCCATCAAGATTATTCCAGCCAATAGAGGCTCATCAATGCATGATGAGATCCTCGCTTCACACGCTGGTGCATTGGCTTGGTCCTTCCAATATTTCACTACCCAGACCCACGAGCATCTCATGTACCTCGTCCCATACTACAAGAGCATCGTGGAGGCCTGCGGAGTGAGAATAGCCCGGTATTGTTGGAATGATATGTTGAACGTGTAAAAGTAAGCAGCGGTCAGTTAAAGCCGGGACGCAGTTGATTTCCAAGCTGATCGGCCAAGCCTGGCTTTCTCTGTAAAGGGATACCGAACCACCGTTGTGGATTTCGGTATCACACAGTAAAATCATGTCCCGCCCCTTTCTTTGGGCGTCTTGTTGGACATGATTAAGGCATGGGTTGTTTGACTGAGCAACTAATTGTGCGCTTCAAGCTCTTCCAACTTCAGCTCTGCCTGGAATTCTCGCAGCTGCGACGTCACGAGCACAGGACAAAGCTGGAGTTCGCTGCGGGTAGAAGATCCTTTAAATTCTCCAGGCATTCTTCTGTCAAGGAATTTAAAGTGCGGTTTGTTCTCAGAAGAACAGACCTGTTGATGCCCAACGTTTGTTTCACCAACTCTCCTTACTCCTGATCAATTCGCTTCGGTACTAACCGAGAAAGCATCGTCTCTGCCTCCCGTCTCTTCACACTTTCCTTCTATAGTACGGTGGCGAATAGGGCATCTAGACTTGCAAAGCCTATCCACCTAGGACACTCAAGCTAGATGTCAATCATTTTCAGCCGGGCTGTGGACCCGAACCTTGACCTGTAAGGTAGACAAGCTAAGTGACTGCACGTTCATATCACACCAAGAAAGCAGCCAGACCCTGAGCAAGACGCAACGCATTGCCGGCCCATTCTTGCTTCAGTGCAAGATTGAGCCCATTGATTTGCAGCACAAACCCATGTCTTTGGGCGCCATACAGATCAAGAAGGTACTGTACCTCTTTACCACAGCCCCGGCTGCTACTTCCATGACCGTTCCACCGGGGCGGCAAAGCAAGCCACGACGCTTGATCCTCCACTCTATGTTAAGGGCAGCAGTGTTCTCCAGAAGTGAGCAGCGATCCTAGATGTGAACACTCCCAGGTTTATTTGTTATTTCCTACTGCATACAAAAGATGACCTGTACTTGGCATCTATGGAATATGTGTTAGTGAAGATTAAAGAGATTCCCCAACGATGAGCACCTAGGGTATTGTTTGTTATCTTGAACATCAATAGCTGAATAGACCCAAGGTCACCAAATGGGTCTACCGTGATGCACACCAATCCCTCTACCTCCACTAGGCAGACAGCGAACGCTTGAGTTCACCATTCTTACTTATTCATATTAGCGACGCATCCATCGCGGCTGAAAAACTAGGTAGTCACCTTGGTCAGTAGTATGTCAGAATAATAAATACTTCTGAACAGAGGAAGAATGTTTCCGTGTCGAACTGCCATCAGTCGACTTTCCCTTCCGGTCACCACACGACCAGGGTCCACATCAAATTTGACAACCTTAAGGTTCACAACATCGGCCATCGGTTGACTTCTCACTATACCATACAGACTGCGGTATTTCTCGGACAATGACCCCTACGCAATTACTGAACTGCGGCGTGGAGTGCAGGACAATGACTGCTATCGGTCAAGGACGTGGAGGTCCGGAAAAACTGAAATAAGTGCACCACGCCAATCACGTCCTACCGCCCGGGGAGTGCGGATGTTGGTGTGAGGACAGGGCTGGCTCCACATTCTCTATAGTCACAGTCACACGCATAATTTTTCTCATCACGGGGCAGCCACCGGCCTGGAAAGGGTATCGTGGTAGAAGTCGAAGCTGGCGAAGAAGCTGAAGCTGAAGTTGAAGCTGAAGCATTAGTGCCCTGCTGCCAGCTAGCTGGAGGCCAACTAACAATTGAGATCTTTGGATGCGCATCGTGAGGTCGGGAAGCTAGGATTTTGACAGTACATTGACGCCGCTGCAAGAAATGGCGTCAATTACGCTTCTCGACTACCCTCCCCGCACACTGCAGGCTGTCATATTACTGCCTGGTTCGCTATATAGGACGCGTTGGAGATCGTATTAAACGCCTGAGACGACGACGGCAGAGCCAGTCGAACGAGGTACCGATAGTGCCGAGTAGGGATTCATGGAAAACGGCCTTTTGCGACACACGACATATGCCACTGCCATCCACCAGATCATCCCAAAACAATAATAAATCACCATGATATACGACGGTCCAAAGACGGCAACACACCATGCAAATTGCAACCACTATCTTGGGCTGCGCATCAGGCGGGTCATTTTCTTTTCATTTGCGAGGTTATGGATGTGGATTCTGAATTTTCTGGGGGGGGGGGGGGGGGGTGGTGGATTAGCAATGAATGAACGAATGGATAGGGTTAGAGTAGTGGTGTGTGTGTGTGTGTGTGTGTGTCCGAATGCTGCCTCTCGCTAAATGTCCTGCTCTGCTCTGCTCTACAGCACAGCACCGCTACAGGCGGGCTCTAGTCTAGGTACAGCATGTACAGTAAGTACCTATTCTACCGTACTCGTACCGGCCGGACGAGTCAGGAAGGGGGAAGGGGGAAGGGGGGAGGGGGGAGGGGGGGCGAGAGAAGAGACGAGACGAGACGTACCTTTCGTAAATCCAACAGCGAAACAAGCGCTCTCCCGCATGGCCTCTCTGCACCCGGCGCTGATTCGAGTATGGTCAGTCTGTGGGCAACAAGCGCCTGACTCCAATAGGCAAGAGCAGGCAGTTTCGCGCCAAAATTCCAGCTTAAGCTGCCTCGCCTGGCTCGCCTGCCTTGCCTGCCTTAGACCTGAAGGAGGGAGCGTTGACGGTTGACCAGGGGCCATGTTGGCGATGCAAAGCTGTGCCGCAATACAGCAAATCAAACTCCGCCTGGCGCGCGCCTAGACGCACAAGGCAACTTTTGATCCATGTCGCATCCTTGTGCTCCTGCTGCATTAGGAGCGTGCAATTCGCCCATGCTCAGCAATGCCTGCTAGTAGCATCCGTGTACCAAGCTGTCGGGTCGAGAGAAGGGAAGCACAGTCCATTACAGCCATTTGAGCCGAGCTTTAAAGACGAAAAGTGCCGTGCGCATATCGACGACAATTTAGTGAGTGGATTATTGTGGTGATGCGGATGTGCAGGACAGGCCATTCTTGAGACCGTCTGCGGCCGTTGACAACTGCCAGCAAGGCTGACTCCCTTCTTGATTCTCCAAGGAGAAAATGAGAAAGGGGAGGGGAGAGGCGAAGGCGAAGAGGAAGAGCGAAAGGAAGAGGAAGAGATCTTTGCGTGCTGCCTTCATTCATTCCACTCTCATCTCATGCTGATCGTCGCGAGTAGCCCGCTTAACGACGACATCTCAGGGCAGTGTTGCGTCTGGGAATCAGGGCAGGGTAGAGGAACACAAATCAGCTGCTACACAAATGGGAAGATTGGCCACCCAGATACGGACACAGTCCCTTTAGTAGTCTGTCCGTCTCTGCCTCATCGTTGTTTTCCACGGTACTATAGCCGTCGGTCCGAACCTTGAACCTTGAAAGCCGAGTTATGTAGTGTGTAGTGTGTAGCGTGTAGTGTGTAGTGCGTCCTGCTTGACTTACTTACACACTGTGTACAGTAGTAGTAACTGCTGCCTTGCCCTCTATCGTCGTCCCCAGTCTGAAGTGACTGTCACTCTCTCCAGCCCTTAATCCACCGTCCGTAGCTCATAGGTACCTACCTACCTACCTAGCCCTTAGCCCTGGCCCTGGCCCCCCGCAGCTGCGGCCAACACTTAACGGCGAGATCGTCTGTGCATCGTACTCTCTCCCTACGACTTCGGCATCCCCTAAGGTAACACAGCTAGATTGCTAAACTCCAGCATGTGTGCCTGATCGTTCAAGTACCATGCGTCTTTCGCTTCATAAGAGCAGAGTCGGCGGCTATCATGCACATACCACACCACCTTGTACTTGCAACTTTTTACTGCGACCAGACCCAGGTGATCCTTCCCAAGACCAAGGCTCAGTGATACTACGCCATCACTCTTGATCAAACTTATAGGTCTTTGCTGGCAAGCTTTCTCTATCCTACGATTCGGCTCGCCAGCAAGGCTCTCCTCTCCCTTTCCCACCACCCTCCCCCAAAGGACTGACTTCCAACAAGACAAGGCGGATTCTATCGAATATCTCTATATAATTTTCCGGAGTATTCCCCATAGCAGCACATTGATTTCACAGCATCCGTCTCAGGTCATATGTCTCGTACTTTGCCCATCTTTTCGGGTATATTTGCGTTCCTCCGCTTCTTCCAATCATTTGGATCCTTCGCTACACTCTCTTCTCCTCATAAGCGGAGAATCTAGCCTTATCAGTACCTGGTACAGATGTCAGCCATGGCCGAATCTTCCTCTTACAACAACCATCATGCTGGACGACAACAACTATATCCTCAGGAGTGGACAAGTTCCACGAACTGGACCCCGCAAAGCGCTGTGAGTCAATTGGCATCACTGGTCGACGTCAAACGGCCAGTGCTAATGGGAGAATAGGTCTCGTCATTCAACTACCCGCAACAGTGCGATTCGAGTTTAATGACACCAGTGTCGACAACGGCATCCGCACCATCAAGACTGGCGCCTATCAAGCAGGAGTCGCCCTCTTCAACAACACCAACAAGCAATTACCACTACTTTTCTCCAGATGAAGAGTATTTGAGTAGACCTAAAAATACAATGAAGTATAAAGGTCCACTTGCACATCTACCACCGACTTCAAACGACCTCCCATTGTCTCCTTTGGATGTCCCAACTCCATATTGGGGTCCGTATTGTGTTTCTGCCAACACCACAGCTTCGCATAGCTCTCCAACCTTGAACTCAAGCCCCAGTCTGAATACAAATGCTGGGACACAGTCTGCTTCTAGTAATTACAGAGTACCAAGTCAAGCGCCAATCTTAATCGCACCTACACCACAGGCACTGCGCCCTGCAAATCGCTATACCGATGATCTAATCCGACAGAACTCATTTGATTCTGGTCAATCCTCTACACCTCGATCCGCCCATGTCTTTCAAGGGCCAGGCAATTCCCCGTTCTTGATTGACCAAGAGGTGATTCGACCTCTACCGCAAGGAAGAAAGAGGCGATCGACTTCACGCAGAGGTGATGATGGTGATCGCAGCGATTCCAACAGTGAAAAGAGTCGGCAGGATGCGCTCCTAGTACAGCTGCGTAATCATGAACGGCGGCAATGGAAAGAAGTTAGGGACAAGTTCAATGAAACAACTGGGTTGGCAATGAAGATTCCTGCATTGGAGATGCGTCTGAAAAGATATAAAGAACGCAGCCGGCTTTGGACCGAGGTGGATGTAAGTCCTTATCCCTTTTCTCCAAGCTGATTGACGAAATAGACTAATCTGATACTAGGACAATGCTTTAGCTCTCTCTCATGCAGAGGTGTCCAAACACATGTGGAAAATGGTAGCCGAAGGCATGCTAAAGCATGGAGTTTCCGAAGTATGGCCCAAAGATACAGTCAAGCGAAAGTGGGAAGACAGCAACTTCGACGAGACTGGCCCACCACGGATATTTTACGAGGAACCAAGACACCAGAAGAGATGTTCGAGAGATCGAGAATCAAGCTCTTGGTCTCTCGAGAGCGCAGCTGAGAATGGCACCCACGAGGGTGAAGATGCTTCCATGTCTGCCAGAGGAATTGACGATAACAGAAGCAGAATTGACAATAACAACAATACTCATTATCAGCAAGGTTCACAGCACCAAAGTATGAATGAGGAAAAGCCGTAAAGAAGCACTATTTTAGGCGTTTGGGAGGAAGTTTTCACATATATTGCAAGCAAGCGTCACACAGTCTAAAGGGAATAAAGGTTCTGGGAGGAGGGTATTCACTCACTTGTTTTTGGTTTGCGGAGGAGGTCGTCGAGAGGACATAGTAAAGGTGCTTGCTTAATCTTAGACTCATGTTTCTTCCTTGAAAGGAGTTATGATGGTATCCATTACACGTCTTTACCTTTATTCATATCTAGTTTACGAAGACGGACCACTTTCCAAGGAGAAAACTTCTCGACTGCTAAGTGCAAAGAAAACAAAACACCACATATACAAGTCACCATGAAAGTTTAACGGTGAAAATTAGTTTTCACGTTTTCCAAGCCCATTTTACTATCCACTAAAACTTGAACTCACTCACCGTCTCGCGATGGGAAATTTGTCTTCAGCGAAGGGGTGACGTCCCTGCGTAACAAGATAGATCCATAGCACCATCCAACTCGAGGAAATGGAAATAGGGGCTACTTGGCGTCCAACAAACAGAACCTCCATCCAGACTGACTCCTTACCCTAGGCATCTACCTGTAGGGAAGAGGCGCGGTCGCACCAATGATTCAAGGAAGTCCAAGGCTCGAAGCGGTGAAAATAGATAGATACCTTAGGTACGATGGGATATGGGGGCGGAGGGGGCTTTCGAAATCGGGGCTACGGCACAAACCACCACGTGTGCTTGTCGATCGTATCTGCAGCCTTGTTTCTCTCGTATCGCAACTTGAGGTTAGATTGAGTTTTCCCTCCCCATCCCCCTGATCGTGGTGGTTGGTTGTCAGTTCATATTAGGAGCACGGCACATAGGCATACAGATACAGGCACATAGGCTTACAGGCCCACACAGGGGAAGCTCTGGTAGCTAGCTAGCTAGCTCTCTGGTAGATAGGTCTCTGGTAGGTAGGTTGAGATGGAAGGATCTGAATTTTGACTCATCGGTCTTCAGCCTTTCAGCCTTCAGCCTTCAGACTTCAGCCGGATGTTATCAGGATGATTGATCGCCAAAATCTAGTTGGTTGATGATTATGGTCCTGGTTGTAAATCCCCGTTTGTGTTGCATATGTCAGTCGGTTAGCCAGTCAGTCAGTCAGTCTTACAGTACTGTACCTAGGTAGGTAGGTAGGTAGGTAAGCTTCTGGTCTACTGCATGCTGCAAACCATTGCATGGCATATCATAGCTATCATATCAATCATATCAATCATATCAATCATATCAATCATATCAATCATATCAATCATATCAATCATATCAATCATATCAATCATATCAATCATATTTTAACAGTTGTTCAGTCTAACCTAGTTTAGCTTAACACCGAAGATGGCGTTTTGTTCTTGATTCTAATTTTTTTTTTTTCTTTTCCATACCCTTCCTTCCTTCCTTCCTTCCTTCTATATTTTATCTCAAGCGATGTAACTGGGACAAGGGAGGGGGGGGCTGAATTGAGAAATTTCAAACGGCTGCACTAGACTGGGTGGGTAGATCCGAGGTTTGTGGAATATGGTATCTATGGTGGTTTCTTTTCTTATTGGTTTGAACTAGATAGATAGATACACCGCATCTTAGAGGAAGAGATTATGCGGAGATTTTTTGGGGGGGAGGGAGGATGTGACGTCCTTTCATATTTCATTTCGACCACTAAAGAAAGGGAATGTACGTGCTTTGGGCTTTTGGGCAGAGAAGAACGTTGTTGGTGGCGCATGGTTGCCGACCTTTTTTTTTTTTTTTTTTTCTGCCAAGAGCAGATATGCAGGTTTGGCGGTACTCGAGAAGTAGTGATGATGATGATGATGTTGATGATGGAAGGGCAATGGTAAGGAAGGAAGGGATAGGATTACCTGGTTAGTGAGAATTTTTCTTTTCGATTGGCGACGGGAATACCAAGGAGTAATTGAAAGGATGGATATATGGCGGGCGGTAGGTTTGACGCATGAGAGAGAGAGAGATCTTACAGATTTCGTGTTCGAGGTTGGATTTGGATCGGTGCTAACTAAGATTTGGCTTACATACTGTACTGTAAGCTACCTAGGAACCGAGGCTGGATGGATAGGTTCCGTACCGTCCCTATTGGGGGTTGAGTGGTCGGTCGGTCAATGGTTGGTTACCTTTATGCTTCTGTGCTTCGGACCCTATTTCTGGAGACCGAATGAATGTACTTGCTTGGCTCGGGGACGTATCAAATCATAACAACTAATCCTGCTAAAGTAGAAAAATTGATGGAAATGGTGTTAAAATTTAGTCTGTCGTCTCGTTACTGGACTCCAGATAATAATTCCGCCACTATCGTACGATGGATGGATGAATGGATTGCGAGATTTGTAAATCTAGCAGTGAGTGCAGTAAGTAGACTTGACTTCATTGGGTATCATCAGTGCCAGAGTTATTTTCCGTACCACACAACTTTTTTCTTCTTATTTTTTTATATTCTTTGCAATATGATGATGATGATGATGATGATGATGATGATGATGACAATACGGCCATTGGACGATGATCACAATCATGAATCTTTTGCGATTGCTTTTGTGTGAAAGAGGCTTGCAGAAGCCAGCCTTGCCACACTCCTATTCTATTTTCTTTGACGTCTTGGATGTGGTAGCTTTGCTCGAGAATAGAAACCCTTGGCATTGATTGATATGGATAGATGGTATTGAGACAGTAGTAGTAACGAATGAAAAATGAAGACAAGGTTCGGATGGTTGAGTAGTAAATAGATAGATCCCCCAAACGAATTAAGCGTTTAAGCGCCGGGCGCGTCTGCGTCAATTCTTATTTGTTTTTTTTTTTTAAACTTCTTACTGTATCGTATCGTATCTTCACGATGATCGACCATCCATCCACACACCCCACGTTCTGCTTCGACCACTAAGCTTAAGGCTACTACTTACTCCGTAGGTACAGCACACTACAGTACAGTACAGTAAGTAGAGAGGTTGCTCGGTTGTATGTGTACCCACCCACTAGTCTGGTGGGTGTCCGAAGAAAAGACCAAGAAGAAGAAAGTACCTTACCTCAGGGATTACAGTACTGTGGTGGAATAAATGGGATGAAGACGTGTTTTAAATATCATTCGAGAATCTTCTTAACTATGATGGGTTATTTTCGGGTGCTTACCTTTAAAAATACTCCGGTGCAGCAGCTACATGTACATTTTTTAATGTACCTAGATGTACCTAGGTATGTATGTATATGTATGTGTATCAAAAGTGAATCGTGAAGGTGGTATCGTGTATGTACGACAGTACGACCTACTGCGGCAATGTGGCACAGTTTTTTCTCCCTCGGGCTGCGGAATCCGAAACAGTTCTTCCCATGTTTTGTAATCGGACAGTAATCGGAACTGGAATCGGACTATTGTATTCGGAGCATCGGGGTTTATTGTTGTTTCTTATATCCGCGGAGAAAGGGAAAGATCTATCGCATGTGTGTGTTTTTGTGTACTATGGCCTTTTAGAAATTGTATATGTATCAGTGTGGTCACATTTTTTTGAATTCTTGTTTTCTGTAAATAAAGGGAAACTCGGTTCCGAGAGAGAGAGAGGGAGAAGCGAGCGGATAATTTCTAGGTAATGTCGTTTCGTAATCTCTTTCTGCTCACCCATCCCTAGTAGGATTTCACCAATTGAAAAGATGAAAATGGTGTTGGGTGGCTTGAGATCTTTTGGATGCCAAGTATTTCAATTATGGTTTTCTCGGGAACTTGGATGGATGCATACTTCCTATTTGAAGAAGGCCCTTTCCAATTCATTATTGGGTTGTTAGTTAAGCGAGGATTGGGGGCTATTTCACTTCTACTTTTCAAATCATACGGTACATACTCATAACACTAGGCGGTAGGTATGATATGAATTAATATGAGTTTAACGAGATAATCACTCAGAATCAAAAGAGCATGAGTGATATAACTTGGTGATTTTGATGTAGGGGAACAACTAACAAATATATCGAAGCGAGATAATTAATGCAAACCATTAATGCCCTTGGGCACGAGGTATGATTTGGTGGCTTGTTGTCCTTTTGAAGATCAAACACTCTGTGATTGGGATCAAGTACGTGGAAATGAGAAGACAGAAGCGAGGCGATTTCTCTTAGCACCTTTGGCTTGTGTCGACTGTTGTCATGTGGAAGGCTTGATATCTTTAATGCTCTCCAGTTATTTTGTTCCAATCATGTTTGTAGTCTTCTGCATCCTTTGTGTCCTGGGCAGCATCTCAAGTGTTAGTGAATTTCAATCTTCAAGTGACTTTGAGCAAACAGGGTGCGGAGAGAAGGAAGACGAAACCAACTCGAATATGGCTAGTCATGCGTATAGTTCATAAATATGAATATCTTACACATTGAATAGTAAGTTGGAAATACAGATTTTTATTTGATCAAATTAACAACTGGACAAAAACAGTCGTTCTGCCCATCGCGACCTCGCCTCGCTTCCCACTTAATCCTCCTATACACTCTTCCTCTAAAACGCTTCATGCATTCAAATTAAGCGGGGACTGGCAAGAAAACGCATTAATCTGAGGATTCTTGAAAGCATTGATCAAAGACTCAGAAGCAGCATACGCTCCCAAGCCAGAGACAGCAAGTGCTCCCCCAGCGTAAATGACATGCCAAGCATTTAGATACCATCGCTTGGCAAAGAATCCTCGAATCCATCTCTTCGGTCCCCAATCTTGGCGAATTGTGTTTCCGGTTGCGGGATCATAACCTTCGCCTTCTCCCATGGCATTCTTTTGAACCAGGTACCCGAGCGCAAGGAGAGGTGGGAAGGTGTATGTAAATTGCACGAAACAAATTGCGGCTGTCATGCTTGTCAGGCCGAAAAAATCTGGAATCGATGCTGCTAGGATGAAAGCAATGATCCACTTCATTGAAGAGTTAGTAACTTTGTGAAGTAATTCGTGTTTTGAGGAGATAAAATGGATCAGAACAGACTGAGTGTTTCTGCTTTGTGAAGAGTTTGGGAAGTTGGTGTATATGAGATGGAGTATAGAGGACAATACATACATAAATTGGAACGACACAGGCCCAGAGGATCTTTCCGCCGCGTGTAGCTATTCGTGACATACATGTTAGCGTATTTTGTAAGGCGCGATGAAGGATAGAATGGGTTTTGGAAAAAGTACGTACTCAGAGGAGGAGCATGGAAAAGTTCCATAAGCACCTGATTATATATAACTTTTATCCCAATATTGCCGTACAGTGCAGCAGCAATGAGACCACTGATTACAGCAAGTATATTTCCTACAACCTGCCAACCATAGGGGCTGACTCCTTGATATGAAAGCTAAGTGTTGATATTAGCGAAACGAGATTCATTAGTGCTTTTGATGGACTTACTTGGTAAGCATATTGACCTTGCCAATAATAAACATAGCAACTATAAGAGTTCCCGGGTTAGTTTTGTCATTTACTACAAAGGAATACAATAGGTCTCAGTCAAAACTTCACATCTAGTACGTACCCGTATATCATGTAACAAGCGTAAATAAAGAACTGAGCACCCCACATGGCTTTAAGAAAGTCATGGGGTCTCTTCATTTCCGCCATGAATTCGATAAAAAGCTGAGCACCAGCATATGCGTAGACACCCTGCATCAAACCATTGATGCCACCAATAATGCTGTTGGGATTTGGAAGACCGCTGTAGTGAATGATGGCTGGGTATGTTCCATTATCATATGGTGCAATGGAAGTAGGATCGGCCGCTGATCCTGCTGAACCAAGTACAGATATTGCATAATTAGGGGGACTGTGAGCCATCACTCCCATGGTAATGAACATAATAAATAGGTTTATGAAGACTGCTGCATTAGCCAGTATCCCAAACTTCTGCAAAGTACGGATCTGGCCAATAACGAAACCAGCAATGGCCCAGATCAAGCAGCAGACTGCGTAGCAGAGCCTGAACTTTGATACTTGGGAAATTGCCTGTCCGTTGCTTATTACGATATTTCCGACACTTAACAAGAGTTGAAGAGCCTGTAGGAAATTGACGACGTATCGTGGTATTCTGCCGTAGATTCGGAACGCTAGATCCCCGTAGTTCCTGCACGGAAACTCGTAGGAGTCAAGACCGAGGAAGCAGGTCCATAGAAGCCATCCAGAGTAGCCTGCCATTCCACCAAAAACAGTGAAAAGAGCAATTCCAGGGCCCCAACCTAACGTTCCCATGGAAAACCTGTACACAAGTCAGTCAGTACTATTACTAGAAAGAAGATTATATTTAATAGACTCACCCAATACCAAAGGGACCGAGAATGTCTGTGGTGATGAGATAAAAGCAAGCTGCTCCTGAAGCAGTTCTGAAAGCCCGAGAAGCATTGGTCCACTCAGCATCAGAAATCGGAATTCTTTCAGCAGAATTTGGATCTCCACTTCCTTGAACTTTCTCGCCCTTCTCGTCTAATCCCGTTACAGTAGTCTCTGGACTTCGAGTATTGGCAGAGATAGTTTTGACACCTCCATCTGACTTGGTCGGAAATATTACTTGCATGATACCAGTCGTGGCAGGTTCGGTTTTCGCAGTTTCTATCTCTTCAGCTCGGGTCGGGTCATTTCTGCCCAATATCGGTACTCTTCAAATGTCACTGCTGGATCATGCAACAGACGGTTTGAAGGAGAGATTGGTCCTCCATTTGTGAGGGTTGGGTTATTGATTCGTGGGTCACCTCCGTCTGCCGCAATTCCGGGTATGATTCCTGTCGCCATGGCTGCACGTAGAAACTGGTTCTCTTCGAGGGGGATAGTCTGTAGTCTGTAACTGGGTCAAAAATTGGAGTGTATATGGGCTTTAAGCAGGTTCGTGAGTGCGAGCATTCCACGGGCCAGCCGAGGTATTGAATGGCGAAAGTCGTTCCAGTTACGGGATATCACGCTGGTAACACACACTGACACACTAATGTGAAGGTAACTCGTCGTGGAAGGTCGTCAGACTGAGGTACATGAGTTATTGTGTCACTTGTTCGAAGTATCAATAAGATGAGCGGATGCGCGGAGGAATCGTCATCTATTTTAACAGCCATTGCTAGCCCACACCATCTCTTTATACGGAAGGTCGTAAACTCGTAACAAGTAATTAGCTGATCACGGCTGCACTCGGTATTGATACTTGTCTTGTGGAGGGGAGAACCTATCCTATCGGTTCGAAAAGCAACACGGGTGGTGACGAGTTGCATCTGATCCATTTGCTGAGAACTGCTCGCTTAATATAATGCGACGTTATCTTGCATATATTAGCTGTATGGCGCCCGGGGGGCAGGCTTGATAAGCCTTTTAGGGCGTCAATCAAGCTTTCTGGCTATATTTGATCACCGTGACAAGCTTTCCAGAGGGCTGCAGAGAGCAATAGCCTATTTCTGAAAGTACGGAGCGGGTAATAGGCTATTTGCTCCCTCCTTCAGAATCGACCCATCTTTGTTATTGTCACGTTCATCTGGATACAAAGGCTCAATTCGTTATTCGAGAAAGAGTATCTCATGAGCTCTCGTTTTTTTGTAGTTCGACACAAATGGTTTTGGAATTGTAGCATCGCCAGAGAGCCTTAGCACATCCTTGATAGCGCCCCCGCGTTTAGTGACTCGGTCATTTCTTTCTCCGCATCTCTGCGGCACAGCTATCATCCACGTCTTATAGGATCGGTTCATCATACGGTATTCATACTGACTCGAAAACTGAAACTTTCTTATCAGACCAGTAAATGAGCTTCAAGTAATAGTTGCCTGATATGCTTATGGAAACAGTAGTATGAGCCCAGTAATTCCGCACTACAAAATGGATACGCTTTAACACCAATAGAATATTCTTAAAACCACCATTTCAACTACCAGGTAGTTTTTCAGCTGATAACTACCGATTTTTGAAGTGGCTGTCAATATCTCAAGTTGCTTTGACCTTGGAATGAATAGTTTCCTCTACCACAAATAGGCGAAGTCGACTCTTCCTTTCCTCGGAAAAATCCGTCTCTCATGCTGCTGCTGTAACATACACAAAATTGATCACAGCTCAAATGGATGTAGCGAGGAACCATTCTATATTGCACAAGGATTGATAGATAGCGATCTTGCAAAGGTTTTCGCTTTTATTCATCACGTGCTGCCCATCACTAGCTATAGCCCCCTTTTCTCTAACCGAACTTGAATTCCCCTTCGTTCATCTGAGAAGCTAAGGTGTACGAAGATTAGAGAGACTAATATCAGGAGCGCTGTTGACAATAATGATTGCTGACATGACAGTGAAATAACTAATGCGTATAAGCACTAGCTATAGTGCGATCGATCTATCGCGTAGCGAGCCGCTGTCAATCTGAGGAAGATCAGATTTGTTCTTTATACATCCTTGCAATAGATAGTGTAGAAAGCATACGGATAAATGATTATTGCTATAATCGGAAAGTTGCTTTAAAACTATCTAGGTAGTCCCGTCGCTGTATATTGGTGGTCTCGTGACTCATATATTTCAAGTCACGTGGTAGCGAACCACCAATCTTTTATGCATAATTGATTGTCTTGAAGTCTGTTCTTCTTCTCAACTAGCAGCTATCTACTCACTACTGTCATAAAGTCTCCTGAAAATCTCTTATACCACAGCGTACTGTCTCTGTGCAAACTATGCCTCCCTTCATAGTCGCTCCCTGTTCGATTGAAGATGGTCCAGCTCTCGGATATAATAATATTTCGGCATTCTGGACTGATCCAACTTGGGTTCTTATATGGCCTGGAAAAAAGATGGAATATGTTGCGGAGCAGGCTGCTCGTCGTATGGCGAAAAATCTGCTATCAGATCCCGAACGTCGGCGTCACCAAATGGCTGTTGACTCCAAATCAGGCACTATTGTCGGCTATGCGCGCTGGATTCTCCCGCAAGATGGGACAGCGAATATGGCTGCAAAAGACTTGTGGCTAGAGGCACGGGTGCCATCTGTGAGTGAGGAGCAGGAGCGTGAAGCAGAAAGTGCGTATGCTGCTGCTGATTGGAACTTTGATCATTCATTGGACGATATCGATGAACCGATGCTAGAGATTAAGGACCGGCTTATGAATCAGAAGAAATACCTTCGTGAGTCTTCTTTTATTTTGAGAGAGATTCGCTAACTACCAAAGTTCTCGACTACTTAGCTGTGGCCCCGGAAAACAGAGGCCAAGGTATTGCAACGATGTTAGTAGAGAGCGGACTTAAGGAGGCTGAGAAGATGGGCCTTGATGTCTTCGTTCTGGGTATGAAGGCCGGCCTGGGAGTCTATAAAAAAGTCGGATTTAAACTGCTGGATCAGGTTATAATGGATGATTCGAAATATGGCGGAAAGGGAGAATATGGTGCGTACTTCTTGGAAAAAGAAGTTGCAAAAAGGTGAGCTACAAGCTGGCATGGAGCAGTACTACTTGTATAATTTGTGCATTGAAGAATAGATTCTACAGCCAATACAGTAGACAGACTGCAATACGCAAAAAGACTTCTCTCACAAATTCTGATGATCATCGAATCCATATAGATTGAACTGCAGATGAAACACGACGAATGGAAGCATCCTTATTACTAAACGTGATGATGATGATGATGATGATGATGAGAAGAAGAATTCGATGTTTTGCTGCTACAATAGTACGCTGCTTCGTCCGTACGAGAGGCACAGCACATGCTTACAGAGGCACAGCAGCCTATTAAGCGACACTTGGCTGGATCAAGGACTAGCGCAACCCCTTTAGTCAGAGCGGAGATGGCTTACTTTCACTCCGTTCTCCGACGGACTTCTTTCCTCTACAACAAAACAACTCCTGCCCTTCTCACGTATCTCCGTTCCTATGAGACTTTTGCCCATCTTTTTTCACTCACATGAGTCCGATATACCATGGAAGCCCCGTACCTGTCTTCTAAAGCGAAGGCCTGTCGGAATTGCGCTAAGGCAAAGCAAAGCAAAGTGCTACGGCATTGTAAAAACCACTGGTAAATGTGAGAGGTGTAGTAGGCTCAACAAAGACGATTGTGTAATGCCAGTCAAGGGAAACCACAAATCCTTGAAAACGACGTAAGATTACTCATACACGGAATCTCCAAAGTTAATCATACTCTGGAACGAAATTACAAAAGCTAATTATTGTCTAGGAGGAATGCTCAAATTGCACAGCTTGAACAGAAGTTAGAGAGCATAACATCTATTCTCACTACCACCAAGCAAATACCATCACCGAACGATGTGTCAAATTTCCATTCTACCTCATTGGCTGGTGGACTGCCAAGTCCTTCAACATCTACCCAATCAAGAGAAAGTTTGCAACAACATAAGGGTGTTTTCAGTCACCCAGCCAGGGCACCATCAATGAGAAGTCAAAAACCTAGGGGCCTTTTTGAGAGCATCATGGCCAATTCTCTGCTATTTTCTTCTGAATATACTCCAGTTTACCTCACGGATCCAGAAAAGCTACTAGATATTTATCGCAACAAGTAAGGACATTCTCTGAGCTATAATTTCCCGTCTAGGTTGATTTGTAAGCCTTAAGACATTATTCTAGAGGTCAGAACATGTGTCAAAAATCATGCATGAATCATGTCTCACTCTCTTAAATCTAACTGAAAGAAGTATCACTGACTCTGAGAATGTCTAGGCTGGCTCAACAAGTTCCCTATGTTCCTATACCATCGAAAATGACTGCACATGATCTCATGCTGGAGAGGCCTTTTCTGAGCAAGGCAGTCATGATGGCAGCATCCTTTGAAAACACGGTGCACTATGCAGAGCTGACCAACGGGCTGCTGAAACATTTTGTTGAGCACATTGTTTTCAGTAGAGAGAAGACTTTAGACTTGCTTCAAGGACTGATTGTATACATTAACTGGTAGAAAATCGCTTAGAATGTGGAGCCGCCTCTCTAAAAACCTATGCTGATCAAAGACAGGTTTCAATATCAATGTTTTGAGATCCGGCAGATGAGCAGTCTATTAGGACTATTATCCGGATTAGTTGCTGATCTTGGCATCAGCCGTAAGCGGACCGGCACAAATGAAAAACACGAAGTCTTCGCAAATGAAATAGCCTCTGAATTCCTTGGAGATGGGGTTGAGGCTCAAGACCAGACGTTGGATGAGAAGAGAGCTCTGCTCGGATCCTTCTACTTACTTTCTTGGACGACTGCTTCGCTTTCGAAGATAGATCCAATGCGTTACACGCCATTCATTAAAGAGAGTAACGAGGCTATTGCACGAAATAACGGCTCACAGAGTGATATCTTCCTAGTTTACTGCATTAAGCTGCAGTGCATTATCGAGAAAATTCGCCATAGTGGTCTCTGGGATGGAGTATCTTCCAGAGAATTCCAAGCTCTGAAGGCACCGACTGCAATGTGTGTGAAGGCTTTTTGGGAGGAACTAAAGTCTTTCAAGAATTCATTGCCACCAGAACTTCAAAAAAAATAGTCAGTAGCCATGTACCCTTGAACTTGGGTGGAAGAGCTAATATTTCTACGGCAGCCTTCATGCTCAAAAACTACTACTTAGCAGAGATTCTTCTCTTTGAAATCTGCTTTTACATGGATCCAACGCCAGAAACATACAACCCCAACAGTCTGCAACGTATAGATATCTTCTACGCTTGCTTATCTGCCACGGAATCATTTTTTAAGTTATTCATGGCCCTCCCCGCTACCACTGTGTTTTCTGTTTCGGTTGTATCGTGTGGGCAGATGGTACATGCTATAGCAGTTCTCTCAAAGCTATCTCTTTATGAAGCCGAGGACTGGGACTTGACTTATGTACGAAACGTTTGCAATTTGTCTTCGATTTTGGCCCGTATGCTTGAGCGCACAGTCGCTACTGCGAATGCATTTGATCCTACGAGGAACGATCCTTATTGGAATACAGGCTATCATAAACTGGAAATGTTGAAGACGTGGTATGATACCAAATTGGCTGCTGAACTGAGAGCCCCTGGTTGTGCTAAGCAGGGCGATATTACTGATTCAGCTGGCGTTCAAGTTGGGGCAAGGGCTGAGGATGCTTTCACTGCGAATAATTTTGATCTTTTGGGCGATGAGTTTTGGCAAGCGATTCCAGGGGATTGGGACTTTTTACAATGAATATCAGGGAATACCACCAATTGGAAGAATGCATTAGGCATATTTGCGTTGTTTTTAACTCTGTACAATACAATTTGATGGATTCAAATAAGCAAGAGATTTTGCTAAAGCGCAAAACAAGTTAGAGGATTATGTCAAAGTAGCATAAAATATCTCAAATAATCAAAGACCACTCCAGAACCTAGCAGCGCACCTGGTGATAATGAGCTTTGAGTCTTATGAAAGACCTAAGCGACCAAAAATGATAATTTAAGCGAGTGCCAAGGTCAAGAAATAAGTAGCAAATTACAAGATTCTCCGGTGCGAGTAAGGCAAGATCTATGAATGAAGATATTGTATCTTTTTTATTGCTTACTTAAAAGCACTAACGTTACATTTTGCAAAAAAGGAGGAAGTTCCCCGAAATGGTCATGTGTTTATGAATAGATCACGTGTTAGTTCTCAACCATCCCGCGCGGTAATATATTGTAGACTCTCATGTTGAATCTATGATGGGGGAAATTTTTAAACGCGTTAGAGAGTTGACATAAAGATAACAAAGCTCATATTGCGTTCATGGCTAGGCAACGAAGTCATAATCGTGCGAAAGTTGGCCCAACGGAATTGTAGACCCAAAGTCCTCCGATCTCCGTCGCAGCAGGTACGCGAACGAAAACAAACAGCTCTTGCTTACCACATACATATATTCCAGACAATCATTATATGAACCTGTCTTCCTCATCTACTTCTCACTCTCTTTAAATAACCATTAACAAGTTCATCTTTCTCCTCTTCTATAATAACAATGGACAGTCAAAATGATGCTTTTACGAATGCTTCGCTGGTAGATGATGGAAAACCAGAACCACAGCCACCACGAGACGACAATAAAGAATCAGATACGAGTGAAATGGCAATCGTAGAAGAGGAAAAATTGCCAGATGAGGAGCTTCTTAGTGGTTCAAAATTGTATATTGTGTTACTTGCTGTTACGATTGTTGCGTACTTGACCACTCTTGATAGTTCTATTGTTGCTACGGTTAGTTTCAGACTCCTCTATTCTTTTTCCCATTTTTGATATTCCATCTGTCCTTGTTGCTAATAATATGATTGTAGGCAATACCTCATATCACTAATCAATTCCATTCTCTTTCTGATGTTGGTTGGTACGGTTCTGCATATCTGCTTGCCACGTATGTATTTTTCTGTTTTTCTATTTACACTGATCCCTTAGTATTTATTGACCTGATATGGACAACAGTTGCGCTTTTCAACCTTCGACAGGAAAGATATATGCGAATTATTCTCTCAAGGTAAACTTCTGGAATCAAAATTTCAAGTGTCTTTCTTTATGTGCTAATTTGTTTGCTATAAAACAGTACACATATATGTCGTTCCTCGCGGTTTTCGAACTCGGATCCCTTATCTGCGGTGTAGCTCAATCATCAAAGATGCTAATTGTAGGTCGAGCTATCTCTGGAATTGGAGGTTCGGGGATGACGAATGGTGCTTTAACTATTCTTGCTACTGTTGCTGCCAAGGAGAAACAACCAAGTGGGTTACACTTTCCTTTTACACGCAATTCTCAACTTTGTAGATAATCGCTAATGTGGCTTCTAAAACTCTGTAGTGTTGATAGCGTTCTGTATGTCTATTGCGATGTTGGGTGTTGTATCTGGTCCGCTGTTAGGTGGTGTTATAACCGAGTATTCATCATGGAGATGGTGTGAGTTTGAATCCGTCAATAGAACCCTGGAAGTAACGGAAAACTGACATGCATGAATACAGGTTTCTTTATCAATCTTCCAGCCGGGGCTGTAACAGTGATCCTCCTCTTCTTCAGCCACATCCCAAATAGAAAGAACGACAATACCGAAACAAAATCAGGCTTCATGAACTCCCTCAATCGCCTCGATCCAATGGGATTCGTCCTTTTTGCACCTACATGCGTCATGTTACTCCTCGCTCTCGAATGGGGTGGCACAACAAACTACGCTTGGAACTCAGCTACCATCATTGGACTCTTCTGTGGTGCTGGAAGCTTGTTAATCGTGTTTTTGTTTTGGGAATATAAACGTGGTGATACCGCTATGATACCACTGACTATGCTTCGCAAAAGAATCGTCTATTGTAGCTGTTTGACAGCCGGAACGTTCTTCGGAGCCCTACAGACTTTCTCTTATTATATGTCGATTTGGTTTCAGACTGTGCAGAATGCTAGTCCGTCGATGGGTGGTGTTGATTATGTACCTTCGATAGGAAGTATGATCATTGCTTCAATGATAACAGGGGTCCTGAGTAAGCAAGATGTTCCTCTCTATCTATCTCTTCGTTCCATATCACCTACAAAGTACATGTACTAACAAACCAAATCCAGTCTCCAAAATCGGCCGCTATACACCTTTCGCAGTAGTAGTAGGAAGTGCAATAGCATCCATCGGAACCGGACTCCTCACAACACTCGTCCCAAGCTCAACTCGCGCAACCTGGATAGGGTACCAGATACTAACAGGAGCAGGTCGAGGTATGACAATGCAACAACAACCAATAACAGCCGTCCAACAAGTCCTCCCACGTTCCCAAGTCGCAGTTGGAACCACATTGATCGTTTTCTCTCAATACTTTGGTGGAGCTCTGATTCTCGCTTTTGCGCAGACTATCTTTTCCAATTCGTTGGGTCCGGCTTTGAAGACTTGGGCTCCGGGTGTTAGTAAGGAGTTGGTGGTTAGTGTTGGTGGTGCTACGGCTGTGAGGACTGTGGTTACTGCTGAGGAGTTGCCTGGTGTTTTGAAGGCTTATAATCAGGCTTTGATTCATACTTGGGTGAGTTTATTGCTTGCTGCCTACTCCCCCCCTGAAGTTGTGACTGATGATTGTTACAGTATTTGGCTACTGCTTTTACAGTTGTTGGCTTCTTTACGAGTTGGGGTTTGGGATGGGGGAGTATTAAGAAGAAGGAAGCTGATACGGAAGCACAAGTCAAATCTTGAGGAGTTTTAGAATTCATCGTGCGGTAAGGTTAGAATGGACGAGGTTCCAACAGGTTGCTTTATAGACTGTAGTAATAGTAGATATATGGAGTTTTGTAAGGTAAGAAATTCTCAGCTCAGGCCTTTGCTGTAGAATAATCATAAAAAGTTTTGGCAACTCGCTTACCTCTGTCTATTTCCTCTTGTAGTTGGCAAATGTGGTGGGGAGCTGGGGTTAAAAAAAAAGGCAGAGAATAAATTGAGGACTGTAGGCTACGATGGAAAACTAGTTCCATAAATTAGAGAAATTAGGATAACAAAGAAGTCTACCAGCGATAGAGCCCTCGGCTCTCTAGCAGAGATTTTCAAGTGCTAGGTAAACAACATTGATTTCTGGCCTCTTTTACTATAAACAGAAATCAAATAGCGACCAGATAGAACCATATAAAATCTGTTAAGTAGTTGTAACACGCATATAGTTGCGCACAAGGAGCTCTCGCAGATGACAAGTATGAACTCTAATCGCTCTGGTAGCCCCAAGCAACACAATCCCTCAAACAAAAGCCGGGAAGTTGATCCACTAACTTCACGTTGGACGCGCTGCACCTATAGATATATGGAATCCACCTATTACGGCAAAGCAACAAATTAGACGCACGATGATGTACCACCTGACCCAAAATATTACTGCCAACGTCTAATGGGTCCCATTACATGTCATGTCCGATGGCTTTTGCTCCCGATACTCTTACTTTCGGAAGGATTGCCCAGGGTCTCTCAACGACTTGTATTTCAGCTCCTCTAGGTGTTGTACGCTCCATGATCTCAACTGATTTAATCACCGTAACACCAATGCTAGATTCTTCAATGTCTTTGTGCTTGAACAGTACTTGCTGATCCCAAAACATTGTTGTGCTTTCGCGGGCTCATCCTATCATTCTCTCGGCAAGTTGTCGCAGCATTCCCCCAGTAGCAATGTTCACCCATATGACTTCGTGCAACACCACAATCCCCCAAAACTCCACTTGATAGCTTAACTTTCTCGTCTTATGTTGCAACAATCTCTGGCAGACGAACGCAGCTGGCCAGCCTCCAAGAAGCTCGCACATATGGAGACGTGTTTCGTTCATGCGCCAGCCTCCAGGAGTGCGTGAACGGGATTTATCGTGGGTGTAGAGGATGCAGGTCAAGATGTTGATGAAGGTGAAGAGAGGGAATATGATAGAGAGCTGAGCGCGAGATACCTTGGCGAGACTGAGAAGTAGTGGGGTGACGAGGACAAGGAGGGATACTGTGGAGGTTGAGATTGGTCTTGGGGTTCTCGCAAAAATGGGTTGCGCTTTTCCTCTTGGCCGTCTTGGTCCATGAGGCATCTTGTTGTTACCGGTGAGACGTGAACGGGGCATCGCAATTGTACTAAGGCGTCGGGGCCACAAGATGTGAAAATTCAGCAGCAGTGCATCTTGTATGAGAAACGTGCACTACTTTGCGATGTGCCTCGTCCTCAAACTGGCAAGATTTCGTATCGAATCTCCATGGGCATCGTTGACAGATTGCTGATGCTGATGCTGGTGCTGGTGCTCATGAGTGGTCGAGGTGAGGCGAGGTGAGGCTGAGAGATGTAGTTGGGTTGAGTAATGTAGCCTTACATGTTTCCCGAAAATCAGAGAGCACTCTCATTGGCTCTCTGGCGTTAGCGCTAAATATACACATGCACGTGACCGAATCACATATCTAATCGCATCGTTCTTTCAATTTCCTATTATATTCTCTGCATCTCTCCTGACTTCAGGATACGATTACTAAAGAGTACTCCTCGATGCTAATTGATGACAGCGCACTCGAAGTTACCCTCTCATCCTGCTCGAATCGTTCCTCTGTTAGAATAGGTTGGGAAGGGATGCATGGGAAGATGGAAGCGGATGTGCCTACACGGCACATTTGAATATGTGAAATATGGTTCACGTCGAATTGCGACTTGCCTAGGACCCAAGAAATAGTCTTCTTCGGGAGCTACATCATTCCATCTTCCTGTTCAAGTTACGTGGCCAAGTCGTTGTTCTAAGCGTATCACCACTTGAACTCTTTCCTCACCTCATTCCATTAGACCTGTGCGAAAGCCATCAAGTTTGTCTCTTTTGTTATCCGAACCGAAAGTTTTGGGCTTATCATTCAACCGTGAAAAGTTACGCTGCCTGGTCTCTGGTTCGGTCCATGACTAAAATGGATAATGGCTGGAGTCGTAGAGGGAACCAACTTAGCTGTACTAGGACTGAGTTAGTCCTTGGCGCTTCCCGTTTTAGATCATTGTTATAATTTATTTCAATGGCTCAAACGTTCGATTGAGTTCAGAACCTTATGGATCTGCCATTGAAGTCAATTTCGTTGGTGCGACTGAGGACAAACCTGCTGGTGGGAATTGATGACATGCTTGCCAGTCCAAGCTTATCTATCTATGTTTCCCGGATCACCGCTACAAGGTTTGCCCCAAGATAAAAGAAGCCCAAGGCATTGCGCTTGTTGATTTCTTGGAATACTCAGAAGGATATTTCATATGTCAATGGTCGTATAAGACCTCCAAATCTTCTGTTTATATTTGCCATCAACTCAGAGCAAGATTCTTACTTCGCATCTACTGAAAAGTACCTCATGCTGAGCTTTTTGACGGGCTCAGATAGGTCGACAACAGCACAAATTACATTGTGCTCAGGATTTAACTTCAACTATTTTAGCACAGAATTGCTCTCGTTCGGAGTCCTTTACCCCACCAAGTTAAATTGACCGTTGCAGCTTCCCTTAGCTTGACTCCTTATCAACAGGAACAAAGATACTTGGCCCTATGGAATAGTCTTTCGAGGTAGTCTCATATGTGGTTCTCCCAGCAAGAAAAACGCTATTGTTATCATGGAACTTAATTTTCCTTACTTAGTCTAAAGCTCCGCTGGCTTCCCACAGAAACAAAATGGCATTATCTATATAATACTTCCTATCCCCTCCTTCCACTCTCCCTTGTGTTCTATCTTCTATCATTTCGGCGAGATTTCACTACCTTTGCGTCCCCGCCAATAACCGCCATGGCGAGCAGACCCGATGACTCGCGCGAAAAAGGATTCGGGAATCCAGAATTACAGCCCACAAGATCTGGTAGTGATGGCACAAAGGCTACGTCCGTGAATCAGGATGAGAACCTTTCAAAATGGACGAAGGCTGGATGTACTCTTGAGTCATTCAAGCGGAGAGAAGCCACAGGCTCCCCAGATCTGCTAAACAAGACAATGAAATCACGTCGTACGTACTCAACTTCGCGGAGCAGAATTACCCCTTCCGCTCTCATCACTCTTTGCTCTCGAAACATGTTTGAGTAAACTAGCTCTGATCTTTTCACCGTATAGATCTACAGATGATTGCAAGTGGTGGGTCTATTGGAGCTGGTTTCTTCGTGGGATCTGGCAGTGCTCTATTCAAAGGTGTATGTTATAGAAGAATATTCATTCCCTATAGATCAATATCTTACATCCGACGCAGGGTCCTGGGACACTCTTGATCGATTTTCTAATCATGGGTGTCATGATTTTTAATGTTGGTAAGTATTAACATTTACAGGCGAGACAATTAAAATACTTACTTCGTATAGTCCAAGCACTTGGAGAACTTGCTGTTATGTATCCCGTGTCTGGAGGCTTTTACACATTTTCCTCACGATTTATCGATCCCGCCTGGGGTTTTGCTATGGGCTGGAATTATGTTTTCCAGTGGGCAGTCTGCTTACCTCTGGAACTTGTTGTTGCAAGCCTTACAATTGCCTACTGGAACAGCGAGATAAACCCTGCGATTTGGATCTCGGTATTTCTTGGCGCACTCATCATAATCAACATTTTTGGTACACTAGGTTACGCAGAGGAAGAGTTTTGGACGAGTGTTATCAAGCGTTCGTATATCTGGTTCATTTTGTCCTCTTGTTGACTGCCTTGGGTCCTCTAACACTACTCGAAATTTCTATATTTCTAAGCTCCACCTCGCTACTCATAAACCGTGTCTTGTTTCTCTTGGGGCTTTCGAAAAGAAGTATTGCTAATAATAAAATCCTAAAATAGTTCTTACTGTAATCATATTCATGATCATTTGTTTCATCTTTGGTAAGACTGTATTCTACCTTAGGGTAATGTCTTTGCTGACGGAGAAACAGTTCTGGGTGGAGGCCCTTCCAAAGGAATCTATAGTGAATATTGGGGCGCTAGACTCTGGTACGATCCTGGAGCATTTAAGAATGGCTTTCAAGGATTCTGCTCAGTCTTTGTCACCGCCGCTGCCTTTTCTTTCGCGGGAACGGAGCTTGTCGGCCTAGCCGCAGCTGAGTCTGAAAACCCGGCAAAATCATTGCCTGGCGCTATCAAGCAGGTCTTCTGGCGTATCACTATGTAAGTTAGATATCATGTCGCAACCTCTTTTTTTTTTCAACCTCCTACTAATCGAATGTCTAGTTTCTACATAATTGGCCTTATGTTCATCGGGCTTCTAGTTTCTTGCACAGACAACCGCCTTCTAGGTTCAGGTGGTATGATCGATGTTAATGCATCGCCTTTTGTCATAGTTGCAATCAATGGAGGCATCAAGGGTTTCGACCACCTTCTCAACGGCATCATTCTCATGTCCATCATCTCTCTCGGCAATTCTGCAATCTATGGTGGATCACGAACACTTACTGCCCTGGCGGACAAGGGCTACGCTCCCAAAATTTTCTCTTATATTGATAAATCCGGTCGGCCTCTATTCTCTACCGTCGTTCTATTGGCCTTCGGATGTCTAGCATACATTAGTCTCAGTTCAAGCGGAGATATTGTTTTTGAATGGCTACTTGCACTCTCCGGACTCTCTTCACTCTTCACCTGGGCTTCAATCTGCTTGGCCCATATTAGATTCCGCGCTGCTTGGAAAGCAAAAAACCGTTCTTTGGAAGAGATTCCTTACAAGGCTGCCGGTGGTGTCTATGGTTCATGGTGTGGCCTGATCTTGATCATCGTAGTCATTATGGCACAAGTGAGTTGGCACTTTGGTCTGACTGACAACACTCTTTCCTAACAGTTTCATAGTTCTACACCGCGCTTTTCCCACTTGGTAACAACGGAAAGATCGGCTCTGCTGAAAAGTTCTTCCAATCATTCCTTGCAGTTCCAGTCGTTATCATCATGTATATTATCGGATGGGTGTGGAAACGTAAATCTTGGTGGAGCATTGATGACATTGATATTGAGACAGACTTGAGAGAGGTGGATTGGAATACCATTAATGAGTACAGAGCGCTGATAGCCAGTTACCCTGCTTGGAAGCGCGTTTGGTATTATCTCTTCTGAGCAATTTTACCATTTCGAGGAACTGCTGGTAGCTGTAGATTGAAAGGGCTTTGTAACAATATCTGTGCTGTTTGCGGCGACATTTTTTTCATCGTTGTTGCAGGGGAACAGTTGTTATTTTTGCGGATCCGAATCTTGTTTCTTGGTCTAGAGGAGCACTTGTATGGAGTTATAGAGTTATAATATTTGCCAATTTATTTCATCTCTAGAACTTATGAATTTCTTTGAAGGCCATAAGTATAGATCATAGATTGTGGAATCTGACGCACTTATATTCTGACAAGGCCTTCAGCACTATTACAATTAGGTTGACTAATACAACCAATCAAATCAGTGCCCAAATTGGTTAATTTTGCGATTGTTAGGTAGATACTGCACAAATTGGATCACGAGTGGCTCAAGTTTTGACGTTCTCAGCATTAACAAACAAAGACTAATCGAAGAGAGAGTCTAGTCTGTTTTGAAATTCACTTTACATGATATCCCTTTCTAGCTAAACGAGTCTCCGTTGTTTAGTTTCTTTAATCGTTTGTTTGGTTTTTGAACTATTATCTTTGTGATCTTTTTATTTAGTTCGTCTTTAAAATCAGCAATTTCTCTAGAGTTTACATTCTGCGGATCGTCAAACCGCAGCATCACCACCACCGATTTCCTTCAGTCCCAATCGCAGAGGAAGTTCTATCAATTAAGTCAGCTTTAGAAACTTTGGAGCTATTAAGAAATTTCGAAATGTCTAGTCAACAGTCTCCGGGGAAGAAACGCAAGCTCTCATAGTATGCTCCTAGTCGTACTGTTACTGATATCTACTAACTTGGTTTGCAGTAACTCCATCCAGGCCGTTGCCATCAAAGTTCTTGTTGGTCCGGAGGAAATCGCCTATACAGTTGTCAAGCAGCACATCTGTCAAGTATCGGATTTTTTCGAGACGGCATGCCAAGACCGCTGGTTAGAAGGTCAAGAAGGAGTAGTTCGTCTCCCGGAAGTAGACCCAGTACTCTTCGGAATCTTTGCGACATGGGTTCTTCACTCCATTGACCAAGCCAAAGATCTTATCGTCGTCAAAGTTGATGGGATATCCGAAAAAAGGATAGCCGAGTTAATTCACGCTCGTTTTGTACAACTGATTCGACTCTTTGTCTTAGGTCAATTCCTACAATCAGAGAAGTTTCGAAATCTAATCGTGGATCAATTGCTCGAAGTACTTGAACTTTCTCATTCTCATCCCGATGATGATCGATTATTAGGTACAGATCAGGGAAATCTCAAATACATATACCAGAACACAAACTCGAAATCTCCACTTCGACAAATCATATTGGATAATATTCACTGTCAGAATTTTGAACATACTGATCTTGCTGGTGACATAATTAATGCAATGGCAGCAGATTCTCGATCTTCTTCTGGTTCTAATGAGTATTCTAATGCTTGGGCGGGCGAAAGAGTTCTTGCGAGATCTCTTAAATCTCACGGCTCAAACAAATCATGCGACTGAGTATGATCGTGCTCGTTCTCTCATTTCGCCGTGGGATTGAAGCAACAGTTGTTTATATTATGAAGATAGCGACGAGGATGAGGACTTTCGGTGTACTTAGACGACTTGGCTTGAATAGGGAGCTCACTTGATTCAAGTGACGTGCTTGACTTTTGTAATGGGTAGTCTGGATAAAATCTCTTTGATAATAAATTTAGTTAGCTAGTTCTTGCAGTATATCTTTATTAAAGATTTTGAATAAGTAACATGTTTTTTATAATTATAGTTAGTTGTGCATTAGCACTACATCAGATTATATGTTACAAGTAACGAATGTTTTGCTGTGATTAGGCTCATAGTGTGAACAACTTTACCTAGACTCCATTTCAATTTATTGACTGAAGTGGGAATTGATTGAAGGGAGTTCAATGGAACTGTTACTTCTTACTTAGTGTCAAGCCAAGCAAGTGGCTTGGTTATTACTCTGGGCGTCGCTTAACTTATGTTTTCGGGCACTCATTGATCAATTGGCAGGGGTTTTATCTTCAAGAATTTGCCCAAATACATCTAATTACGTATAGATTGAAATATGACAGATGGAATCTCGATAAAGAACTAATCACGAAGACTCCATCGAATCAAGCCAAATCATACCCCTGAAATCACGAGATTTTCACGTGATGCAGTGTCGTCATGAATCATCAACAACAAGCTTATCGCAAGCTTGAAACCTTAAGAACCAGCATCATCTATACTTCAAAAGGATACAAGTCCCCTAAAATCATCGACATATCACCTGAGAATGGCTCATCGAAGCTGTTAACATCTAGTTTTACCTCTTTGTTTACATTCAGGGGCTTTATCATTTGAGTTCTCTTGGCCCTTCGCTTCCCGTCCAAAAGTCTCACAAATCATGTGGGACCAACTCGAACCAACCGCTCCGCACATCTCCTACCTAACCATCTCAACCTTCCTAATAATCTACGCTCTCTTCTCCGTCTTCATAAGAAACAATCTCCATCTCTCCGAACCGCCTCTCGCCGTTCTCGTCGGCATCATCCTCGGTCCATATGTCCTCGGTTTTCTCACACCGCACGAATGGGGTCTCAATGACAAGATTATGCAAGAGTTCACTCGTGTGATACTCGGAGTTCAATGTTTTGCTGTCGGGATTGAATTACCTAAGCTTTATTTCAATCGGCATTGGAAAAGTGTCTTGTTTTTTCTGGGCCCGATTATGACGTTTTCTTGGGCTATTGCGAGTCTTTTCGCGTACTTCATTTTTCAGACGACGTTACCGACGGCTATGATTATTGGGGCTTGCTTGTCTCCTACTGATCCGGTTCTGGCTGCTAGTGTTTTATCCAAGTCGAAGTTTAGTGAAAGGGTGCCGAGGAGGTTGAAGCATTTATTGTCTGCGGAGAGTGCTTGTAACGATGGAGTTTCATTTCCGTTTTTGTACATTGGACTGGCTATATTTACTACGCCGGATGCTTCCTCAGCTATTAGGGAATGGTTCTTTATCACAGTCCTTTGGCAATGCACTCTTGGTCTCGCAATCGGATATATCATTGGTCGAGTTGCCAATAGACTATTGCGCTTCTCCGACTCTCACGATTATACATCACAAGCCTCATTTGTGGTATTTTACCTTCTTCTTGCAATACTATCAGTTGGTGTTGGCTCAACACTAGGAAGCGACGACTTTCTCGTAGCTTTCGGAGCAGGCGTAGGTTTCGCACACGATGGTTGGTTCTCCAAGAAAACAGCATCAATGCCATTCCGACAGATTGTCGACCTCGTTCTAAACTCTAGCCTTTTTGTGTTCTTCGGTTCTATAATCCACTGGAAAGATTTCACACCAAAGGAAATCACACCAAATTGTGGAGTCTGGCAACTCTTCCTATTTCTAATCCTCGTGCTCTTATTTCGCCGTATCCCAATCGTGCTAGCTCTCAAACGCTTCATTCCGGATATCAAAACTTATCGTGAGGCGTTGTTTTGTGGCCATTTCGGACCTATGGGTGTAGGTGCGCTCTTCCTCGCCATTGAAGCTCGAGCCCAGCTTGAAACGGGAACTTCTCTGCCACTTGGAAAACCTAGAAAACCGATTCCGCCTTATACTGATAAGGATAAGGCTATCTATCTGATCTATCCGGTTATTTGTTTTGTGGTTGTGGGGAGTACGATGGTGCATGGTTTGAGTGTTATGGCTATTAGCCTTGGTGGCCATTTTAGTACTCCAAAAGGGGAGCGTCAGCCGTTACTGGAGGGAGGGGAGGATGATGGGTTAGCAGGTATGGTGCATGAAGGTGGTGGAGGTGAATCTGAACCTAGTGTTAGTGGGACTGATGACGAGTGATGATGTGAATGTTTGGTAATGCTTTGTAAACTAGAGATGCTGAGTGCTGGGATGGTTTTTACTTCAGAGGGAGTCGCTGTGCTCATAGACGAGGTGATTCAAGTTGTATTGTTAGAAACGACTTGAAGAAGTCAATTCGTGGATAAATACAACTTAAACTAAAACGTAGTACCTAGGTGCCTTGCAAAAGCTAAAGTATGCCCAAACTTTCACAAACAAGTAATCTCTCTTGGACCAAAAGTTACTTTTTCCAACCTAGCGTGATTAAATCTTCCCATGAAGACGCAGATCGTTGAATAAATTCCAATTTTTCCTGTTCTTGCAATAAGAACGCGTTGACATAGACTAAAAGCTAGAGCACAACTTTCCGGTGCAATTTGTATTTCGTTGTCGGTTTTAGATGTAGTTGATTATTTGTTGGTGTGATGCTAGACTCATCATGAGGCTCAGAGCAAGAGGATGGTCCCATCGCTTGCTAAATCGAGCAGGCACAGAAACATACAATTTTGCGTTGCATTTCGCGATCGATCCCGTCTAATACCAATTATGACCATCCTCTCCAAGCTTCTCGTTCTTTGGATTTAATGAAAGTATCCTCTGCCCCGGAATATGATCCGGCGCGAAATGGCTCTCGAAAATTCCCGAGATGGCGCGCTTCCCGATCGAACCAAATGAGTCGTAAGTTACGTCGGGTACTCCATTACAAGCCTTCCATTCCTCTGACATCGTCTCATCTCCTAGGTCACTCCAACGCGTCACAACAATTGCGCGCTTGAAAGAGACGTTCTTGTCGCTCTTGTCCTCGGTCAGCTTGATCTCGAAGAGGTACTCCGTTGGACACTCCGGACAGCGTCTCATGGGTCGGCATCTATCGCATAAGCTGACAAGAGCATGGGCGTTGTATGGCGTTTGTAACATGCGCCCTTTGAATTTCTTTCCGACAGCGTTCGGTGAATCTAAAGTTGTTTTTGGTGGTGTAGGGATGTGATCCAAGGCACATTTGCACACATTCATCAGCTCACCGTCTCTCCAGTGAGAGCAAACAGAGAAATATGGCGTGTAGTCTTCTCGTGAGTATAGGAAGAAACGCTTAGTCACTATAGGCATTGCTGGCTGTGCAAAGGCGGTGCTCACCACCCGCATCAGCAGATGGCCGTTATGGATGTGGTACCGCGTTACATGTGACCAGTCACCCTCTTTCCAGCGTCGAGAGAGTGTTTCCAGAGTTATGCCATAGTTTGGCGTATATCGATGGGCTCGCAGTGCGAGCTGCAGAAATGAGAATTGGATAGCACGGCTGGGTGTAAGTCGTGCTTTAGGTTGTGACCGGCTATATACATTTGGGCAATTAAACAAAGGATTTAGTACATCCGGAGGTTTCATTCTCTCCTGACCCCGTTGCGTTCGCACATGGTACTTTGCACATATGAAGCATAACAGATGATCAGGGAGATACCGGTCCATCGGCAAGAGAAAATCGATCCTGTATTGGAAATTTTCTGGGTGGTCTATACGTAGATTATCCCATGGCTTATAACCGAGACGTCTTAAAAGCGTCTTCGTAGAGAATGCTAGACTTGCAGTATCGGCAGGGTTCAGGTAATCTGTGATGATTTCCCATAGATCAGATGACAAGCTGGCTATCATCTCATCGCCTGGCAAACGTTTGTCTAGCCACGTTGTATGCGCATCTTTGTCAGATTCGAAAGAGTCTCGTTGACCAAAGGAGTGGATAATGGCTGTATCATCTCGACGTTCTCCAAGCTGAGAGTCCAATTGGGAGTGGTCCGCCCTGTATTTCTCTCGATGGGCTTGTAAGGGAGCAATAGGTGGCAATGGTGGTATTTCATCTGGCTTGATAAAGTCTGTATATGTGTCGGCTCCATAGCCTGGTGGAGGGGCTTTTCGCAACTTGGAGCGAGATGATTTGGACCTCAACGCATTGACGAAGCGTGACTTGAAGCCGGGTTTGCTCTTCGTAGAGGCATTATCCATCATGCCAAGAGTTCCGTAGGCTCAATATTGAATAGCGATTATGATAATGAATTATATGATGATACTTCTGGTTGAAATGAAGTGCCTTCAATTTACCATTTCATTGAGAGGAATGAGGTTGTTAGGGAGATTGCTAGGAAGGTGGAAGGTTTGATGACGAAAGTTGCAAAGCCGTCGGAAGGTCCGGGGGCTAGAGTCAAATATCGTGCTTGCGGGGAACACAGATTATTTTAACAGACTCAATTAAGAGGCCGTCGGGGGAAAACAGAGCTGTTCCATCAGCATCCAAGACAAGACGTCAAGCTTTTGCATCAGATGCTTGAAGTGAAGCTTGAAGTGAAGCTTTTCAGAAGCGAGGCTATGGAAAAGGGGGGCAGCGTATTTCGTATGCTGTGGTCACGTGCCAGAATTCCTCTTTCGCCAGCTACAACACACGGATCCCTGTCGCGATGGCACATCGATTAAGCTTGTTCCGGACAACCTCAATCTGGCCTGGTCAAAGGGTAAAAGTCGCATTACCAACCTTGTGAACACCACTTCCTCAAGGGCTTTATATCTTGTACAACTACTTTACTTCACTTCCCCTCCTGCTCTCACACGCCATCCTCTATTTCACCTGGCCTTTGGTCGAGCTCACATGCCTCCCGCTGTTTCCTTCCCATGAGTTATGCCATTGCGAGCATGGCTGAGCGGCGGGCCAGGCACAACCGCCAGAAATAATCATACATATCCAATACTGTCAAGATGGTCGCTGTTCGTCATCTTCACAACATGGCTGGTCCTGGCCAGTGCCATGACTCCCTCGCGCATTGCGGAATTGCGACAAGAGACCGTGGACATGTTTTATCACGGCTTTGACAATTATATGGATGTTGCTTTCCCAGAAGATGAGGTTAGCACCCGCAGAGAACCTTCAAAACCTACCTAGCTAGACTGACTTGTGTAGCTGAGGCCTGTATCTTGCTTACCATTAACCCGAGACCGAAAGAATCCAGCCAATGTCGAGCTCAACGATGTTCTTGGGAATTACTCTTTGACGCTCATCGACAGTCTTTCCACGCTCGCAATTCTAGCTTCTGCACCCCCCGACGAATATCTCACTGGTGCAAAAGCTTTACGCGATTTTCAAGACGGGTGTGGCTTCTCTTGTTCTACAATATGGTGATGGGACACCCGGGCCCCGGGGCAAAGGCTTAAGAGCACGAGGATTTGATGTTGATAGCAAGGTGCAGGTCTTTGAAACCGTCATAAGAGGAGTAGGAGGCTTATTGAGTGCACATTTATTTGCCGTTGGAGAACTGCCAATCAGCGGCTACAAGCCCCGACCAACTTATAATATCGCGATGGCAAAGCTCAAGAATCCAACGATCATTTGGCCGAACGGATTTAAATATAATGGTCAGCTTCTTCGGCTGGCTTTGGATCTTGCACAACGTCTGCTGCCGGCCTTTTATACTGCAACAGGAATGCCTTATCCGAGAGTCAATTTACGTCATGGAATTCCTTTCTATTTGAACTCACCCCTTCATAGAGGCTCAGAGTTTGAAGATGCTTCCCAAGAGGGCTCCGCTGAAATTACAGAAACGTGTAGTGCCGGAGCAGGGAGCTTGGTACTGGAGTTTACAACATTGAGCCGACTCACTGGAGACCCACGCTTTGAACAACTTGCAAAGAGGGCTTTTTGGGCTGTATGGAACAGAAGAAGAAGTTCTATCGGGCTGATTGGCGCTGGTGTTGATGCAGAAAATGGACAATGGATTGGACCATATGCAGGAATCGGTGCCGGGGCCGATAGCTTCTTTGAATATGCATTGAAAACATCCATCCTCCTTTCTGGACACAATATGCCAAATTTGACTCTGCCACTGGAGCAACCTCATGAATCATGGCTCGACCCAAATACAATCTACAATCCGTTAAGTGATGAGGAGAATT
This sequence comes from Pezicula neosporulosa, assembly GCA_009805495.1. Classification (NCBI taxonomy): domain Eukaryota; kingdom Fungi; phylum Ascomycota; class Leotiomycetes; order Helotiales; family Dermateaceae; genus Pezicula; species Pezicula neosporulosa. Next base: position 1,049,853 of record SELE01000002.1, read on the forward strand.
CCTCTGAAGCTTTCCTGGAAGCTTGGCATGAAGCACATGCTGCTATCAAAAGACATCTATACAGTGGAACTCACCATCCACATTACGTCAACGTTCATCTAACCACTGGATCACCGCAGGCGTACTGGATAGACAGTCTTGGCGCATATTATCCAGGCCTTTTAACGCTAGCAGGTGAAGTAGAGGAGGCGATCGAGACAAATCTGCTTTACACTGCTTTGTGGACCAGGTACGCTGCGCTCCCAGAGAGATGGTCTGTTCGAGATGGTGGCATAGAAGGAGGATTGGGATGGTGGCCTGGACGACCAGAATTTATTGAGTCCACTTATCATCTATACCGAGCGACTCGCGATCCTTGGTATTTGCACGTTGGTGAAATGGTATTAGAAGATATTAAGCGAAGGTGTTGGACTGAGTGTGGCTGGTCTGGCCTTCAAGATGTCCGAACTGGCGAGAAGAGTGATCGTATGGAAAGTTTTTTCCTCGGAGAAACGGCAAAATATCTGTATCTTCTTTTCGATCCGGAACATCCTCTCAATTCCCTCGATGCCGCTTATGTATTCACAACCGAAGGACATCCTTTAGTCATTCCTCGCGAGAGTACTCCTGTCATCAAGAAGAAAGAGAAGCCTACCAAAGATATTCAGACGTTTGCAGAAATTCAAGATAGAGATACCTGCCCGGCACCTCCACTGGCAATTCCTTTTGGTATTTCCGGAGTTACATCCAGACCGGACTTCTTCCACGCCGCAAGCTTGATCGGTCTTCACCTTATACCTAACGAGCATGCCTTTGAACAATCCCTGAAGGACTCTGACATCTATGACGAACTGCCAGTACTCCCTAATCATAGTTATTATCCATGGACGTTACCAGAAAGTCTCTTGCCAGACAATGGGACCTGTGACCGACTCCCGGTGAAAGTCACCTTTACTATTGAATTTCCAGTCAATTCGCCTGTTCAACAGAATATTGCATCGGCTCCTGGGTTTAATATAGTCTTTGGTGGAGCCCAAAACCTTGTACGCCTGCAAGATGGTATACTCATCAAAAGTCTCTCTGGGTTGAAATTGGGTATGGTGTGGGAATCGCCATCGCCATTCCAAGATTTTTTTGATGTTCCTCTTAATGCGTCTTGGAGAGTGTGGAATATCGCCAATTTAGCGATGGGACGAGATGAGAGGGTATACATCGGAAGGGATGTAATTGGCGACATGGCAGATCCTGCTTTTACACGAGTAAGAAACTCAGTGATGCTCGATTTGGTAATCCAAAAGTCGAATCCTGTGGAAACAAATCGGAGCTTTGATAACGAAGACCTTTATGACACTGAGGACGAGTACGATCAGAAGCCTTCCGTGGCATTTGCGGGCACTGTCAGCAACGCCGGCATCGCAGCTGAATACAAAACGATGTTAAGCTCGCTTTTACACCACGTAACTTCCGCCCTTCGAGACCCCGCAGCAACATTACTCCCCCACCCAGATGCACCCCAAACATATCAATTTGCAACACTTCCAGCAATTTCACCCACAGGTAAGGGGGCGGCACCAATAATAGATGTTCTTGAAGCGCCTAATCCGAGCAATGGCCCAACTTCCGAGTTTCTCAGTTGGAAAACCGTATTTTTCGCAGGTGAAGGCTGCAATGCCAAGATCCCTGAAGAAGCGGTCAAAAGTCATCAGGTCATCGTCATGAAGCGCGGTGGTTGCACCTTCTCTGAGAAACTTGCCAATATTCCAAGCTTCACTCCCACGTCTCGCGCTTTGCGATTAGTCGTTATAGTCTCAGAAAATGATGATCACGATGGAGTCGATGAGGATGGGAATGTGGGATGGAGGACTGCTGGTGGATATAGGTTGATTCGGCCACTGCTGGACGAGGTTCAGAGAACGCCTAGCGGATTACAAAGACACCATCAGATTAGCATGGTTATGGTTGGCGGTGGGGATGAAGCTATCAAACTCTTAACAGAGGCGAGGAGTATTGGATTGCGGAGGAGATACCATGTTGAAAGTGGAGGGACAGTAGTGGGCAATATTATTGTTGTATAAACAGACATGAGATATGGGGAAGGAAAGGCGTTTAGGATAAGCGGGTTGAGCTCTTTAAATATTTGCAAGCAAGTAGATACCAGACTATGAGGATGAACGTAACGAGAGTTTAATTACATTGTACACTCTACATTAGCTGTTTGGTAGACATTGATTTACGCAATAGTGATTAGAAGAGTAGTAAATAAGTTACCATAGTAATGGCTTGCTTGTCCTACCAACGATAATCGTCAATCCTCCATACCGAATCGGGTCAATGGTACAGTTCTTGTACTTCCTGGACCTCGGTCTACAATACCAAAGACCATCTTTATCTCTACGTTTATCTCGACGAAATCAAAGCTGTTCGCAACATCTTGAAGAGGTCAACAATAGAGATCTCTCTGTAACTTAAGTGGCAAGCAGAGCCTGAGAGGGTTAACCAAGATCATGCAAGATAAGGATCAGCAGGGTATTCTAAACACCGGGGATCATGAGGGGAATCAAGCCTTTTGGATGCGGGGCAGCTGCAAATGATAAGATTTAGTCGGAGACGTCGTCCCGTACCGTTTCTTAGGAATCTTAGGTTACCCAGATAAGGACGAAAGGGAATTGCTGAGATAGAGCGGCGTTGTAAACGAGGGGGCCGGGACGACGAGACAAATGATCTTAGTTAGTGATGTAGATTAATGCTTAGAAGTGCCTAGTCTCGTTTTCTAGTAGACAGCCTTTGAGTTGGAGATATTACACTTCTATTCTCTGATTAAAAAATCTATTACTATCTACACACACCATAGAAGGCCAAACAGCACACTTGAGCATTTTCAACAAAAGCTCAGTCCCATCTCTCATTAGACCACATCCTGCAAAGTGTCTCTCGCCTTACACAACTATCATCACCATGGCCCTCCTCGAAAGCCTCCTCCACTGGCCCATCATCCCAAGTATCTTCCTCCTCTATATCCTAGCCCTCTACACCTACCGACTAACCCTCCACCCGCTCTCCAAATTCCCGGGTCCCAAAATCGCCGCCTTCTCCCTCTGGTACGAATTCTACTGGGACTTCATCCACAGAGGCCAATACATATTTCGAATCCGCGAGATGCACGAAAAATACGGTCCAATAATCCGTATCACACCAGATGAACTCCATATCAACGACCCGGATTTCATACCTGAATTGATGCCTGGGAGCGGAAGGAAGAGAGATAAGTATAGACGCGTGATGCAATTGTTTGGGTTCACGGAAGCGGCTATCTCTACTGTTGAACATGATTTACATCGGGTTAGGAGGGGTGCTATGAGTAGGATGTTTAGTAAGGATAGTGTTAGACGCTTGGAACCTATTATGAGAGCTAATTTGAAGAAGTTGTTTGGGAGGATGGATGAGTTTATGGGGAGTGGGAGACCTTTGAACTTGTTTCCTTTTTTTAGTGCTTTTACTAATGATTTGATTGCTGAGTATGCTTTTGGTATTTCTTATAATTGGTTGGAGGCGCCGGAGTTTAATAAGGGATTTTTTGATATGGTGAGTGTGGATTTCTTTCTTTTTTTTTTTTTTTTGTTCTTGTATTTGTTTTGTTGTTGTGATGTAGGTAGGGTTTTGGGGTATTAATAAGTTGTTGTAGATTACAAGTTTTCATGAGGTTGGGTTATGCCCGCTATGAATAGCCTTCCTCTTCCTGTTCTGAAGAAGTTGAGTCCAGGGATGACGGAGTTTGTCGAGTTCAAGGGTGTAAGTTTGATGAAGGCGAGAGTACCATATGAATACTAACGTCTCTTAGGATCTGATGTCCAAAATTAACAGAGTTGTGGCACTACATCAAGAAGGCAAAATAGAGGACAAGACAGTTTTCGATGAGATCCTAGACAGCAACTTATCAGACTTTGAAAAGCGTCCTGAAAGACTTATGGAAGATGCTCAGAATATCGCAATTGCTGGTACTGAGACTACCGCTTGGGCTCTGAGTGTAAGTCTACTATGAGGACACCTATGCAGAGTGAAACTGATGCTCTAATACTGTACAGGTTATAACATTTCATCTTCTCACAAACCCGGATATCTTGCAAAAGCTAAAGACAGAACTCAAGGAAGCGATACCAGATCTAGATGAACCTTTGTCCATTAAGGAAGTAGAGCAATTGCCATACCTCAGTGCTTTGATACAGGAAGGATTAAGACTAGCTATGGGGACTAGCAATCGTCAGGAACGTGTTTGTCCTGATGAAATACTTGTCTTTAATGATGGTAAGAAGGACTGGCATATTCCATCTGGTGTAAGTACACTCTCTTCTACTAGTCAAGATCATACTAAAGATACAACAACAGACACCAGTAGGTATGACGACACCTCTGATCCACCTAAACCCTTCAATATTTCCTTCACCACTTACCTTCCAACCGGAACGTTTCATCGAAAACCCTCGTCTAAAGCGGTACATCATGTCTTTCTCTCAAGGCTCAAGACAGTGTCTTGGTATGAATCTCGCGTATGCTGAATTGTATCTTGTCCTTTCCGGACTGTGGAGGCGTTTTGGTGGACCGGAAACGAAGGATGAGGATGATAGCGGATGGATGGAGTTGTATGAGACGGATAAAACTGATGTGGAGATGGAGTATGATTTGTTTGTTCCTTATGCGAAGAGGGATTCTAAGGGTATCAGGGTTGTGATTAGGAAGTAAGAAACAAGGACGTTATTGGTAGCGCAGTTTGTTGAAATCAAGATCATGAAGTTATTGATGCTTGGAATATCGTACAAATTGTTTTATAAGAGATCATATTGACTTAGATAAATCATTAGTTCTGAGAACTCACTTGATCTGAATGATTAGTTCACTTGATTTGGCTAACTCATTTGATTTAAGCAACCTACATGTCCTAATCCAAAATGATCCCTTAGACACTAATTCGTACGGCATCGAACAAGTTTGCATCTCTGATGTCATTTGATATTTCCCTTTCAACAATTGTGAGGAATAACCACTACATAAGTAAGGTAATCCAAAGAAAGCATTCTATCTATATAGAATTGAGTATAATTGTGCTTGAGACTTCTCCAGGTGATGATTGCTATTCATTCGTGGGACATGACACCTACGCAAGCTCACTGATCATGCCCTGAATGCCATTCTTCTCGGCCTCGCTGAGTTGAACCCCTAGAAACTCATCCAGTGCCTTGATACGCTCTTCCTCAGAGGTGCACATAGCAAGCAGTTCAGACTCTCCCTTGATTCGCTTCTTGACCTCTCCTCCCGCTAAAGTGATATCGCCCACAATCTCACCGTCATCATCCATGACCATCTTTACACAGACAATCATGGTCGTGAACCAACTTGTTCTATGCGTACTTGTAAAATGATTCATGATCATGAAATCACTTGGGGTGAACTCCATCTCAGTGAAAGCGTACGTTGGAATCCACGACTGCTCGGGGTTATTCCGATGCTGATATAGCCAAAGCTTGCGGTCTTGTTTTGTAAAATCAGGTATGGTTTCGTACACTAGACGGATTTCCTGAGTACCGACGTTTACTGAGACTTCATTTTCAACAATCGGCAGAGGATAGGTAGGCCCACTTGAGCCAAAGCCAACGTCGACTAGATATCTCTTCCCTCCGATGGTGACGATATTGATCATATGATTCCTACCAGGAGTATAAGCATTCCTTTTTCTAACATGAGAACAAACTACCACTCACCATCCGTCATATTTCGGTCCTTTCCATCCTTTATTCGCAGACATAGGTTGTACAGCTTCATTGACTTTGGCACCAATGCTCACGATATCGAAGCCGAGGCTCACCAGCACCGTATGAAACAAGCAATTGTTCTCCATGCAATAGCCACCACGGCCGGTATTTCGCTCGACAATCTTATGAAAGAGATGTTGTGGGTCTAGTGTGATGGTATGGTGAGAGGAGTAGTGAAGTTCAAGATTCTCAAAGGGAATATTGGCCAGGTTGTGGCGTTGCAATGTTGTTAAGAACTTGAGCTTCTCCCCATCTCCTCCAATTGAGGTAAGGGCTACATCTCGATATCGCTGAGGCAGCTGTATTCGCGCATAATATTGTTGGATCTGCTCTAGCGTGTATGTTGGTCTGTACGCAGGATTGAACTCGGGCATCGTGATGCTTGACGGTGCGGTGATGTTTAATCGTACTCTAGTGACTTGGTTGATAAAAGAGCGACATAGAGGACTACTCGTACCCACTTTGTTTCTGGGTTACTTATGCCAATCAAATTAGCTAAAAGCTCTTCAAACAGGGTACGTCTCTGCTCTTCCACACATTCTTCAAGTACTGGGAATGTAACAGATTCACAAGGACTTCAATACCAGAGGGGTTGTTCAGGGTAGGAGTGCTGCTTTATGAGGAACTCCAGGCCAAGTACGAGTATCGGGAAGCTAGCCGAAGCTTGTTGTGACGGTTCTCTTCTCCTTCCTCTTTCTCTTTTATCAAATCATCTCCCCATGCACCGCTATATATCACCACGAGAAGTAATAATCGTCAACTCTTTCGGGGTTCTCTTACAGAAAGGCCGATGGATGTTCTCACACCCAACGGATAACACAAGTTATCTTGTTCCCCGGTATTCATCAGGTCTAGGCAAGGCTAGAACTAAACTCCTGCAATGCAACGGAGGAAATGTGCATAATGTACAAGGTCACAATCTCATTCCTTGCGTCCATCTTCCTATCTTGACCCCAATTCGTCTTCAATGCCCCATCTGCGGCAGCGAGAACTTTCTCTAGTCATGTCTCCGAGTTGATGCCAAGTATCTCTTCTTCAGCTCGCCTCCTATGGATGCTGTACATTAAGTACTATTTCTTTACATGTACTACCTAACGCAGAGTCCTTTATCAAGATAAGGCTTGACGTTTCCTAAGAACTTTGGTTTCCCGAGTTCATCTCCCATCCTCCCCATCAAAACATGACCAAAGAGGAAGAAGTCGGCGTGCAGGACAATGCAGTGATCACAATAGATCAAGAGAAGTCTCATTTAACCGATCAAGATGCTGCAGAATTAGCAGGAGTTGGAAAGCGGCAGCAACTGGGTGTAAGCAAGCTATTGAGACATTTCAAAAGAAACCAATTTTGAGTTTACTATTTAGAGACGATTCGGTTTTTGGTCCATGCTGGGGTTTACAACCACCATGATGTGTACATGGGAAGCCGTTCTGTTGTAAGAAGTTTCCCAGACTTCTTTATGACGTCTAACTGAAGGAAGAATAGTGCAAATGTTACAGGTTTGCTCGATGGGGCTGGTCCGACTCTTGTCTACGGGTTCATATTCTCTTGGTTGGGTTCTCTGGCCACTGCAGCGTCTTTAGCTGAGATGGCTTCAATGTCAGTCTTCGTTATGATTCTCATTCCCTGAACTTTATCTGGGGGAACCCATCAACTCATTCTCATCTACAGGGCACCGACTTCAGGCGGACAATACCATTGGACAGCAATCCTCTCTCCGTCGAAATATTCCACTTTCCTGAGTTGGTTTGCTGGATGGATAGCAACAATTGGATGGAATGCAAACACAGCAGCCGGTGCTTTCTTCGGTGCAACCATGATTCAAGGCCTTCTCGTTCTAAACTACCCAGACTATGACTTCCAGCGCTGGCACGGAACACTTCTTATGTACGCTATTCTGTTACTGGTTGTCATTGTCAATACAATTGCTGTGAAGCTACTTCCTAAAATTGAAGGAGCCATGCTTGCGGTGCATGTTATCGGATTTTTCGCTATCTTGATACCTCTCGTTCATTTGGCTCCTCACGGAACTCCAGCGAGCGTGTTTAGCGAGTTTGTGAACATAGGAGGTTATCAGAGTAATGGCTTGGCCTTTTTCATCGGGCTGATTAGTACGAATCTTCCATTTGTTGGTAAGTTTGCTCTTTATAAATGGATATCTGATCATGGTCTGACTCAACCATAGGCTACGATGGGCCTTGCCATATGGGTAAGATCATCGTTCACTTCATTCGCAACCCCTATTCAAAGCTAATAATACAAACTATCAGCGGAAGAAGTTCAAAATGCCTCCCGGATCGTCCCCTGGGCCATGATCTGCACCCTCCTTCTAAATGGTGTTCTTGGTTTCGCCATTGCAATAGCCTTCCTTTTTTGTCTTGGGGAGTATGTATGAATAACTCGGCTTTGAGCCAGAACTCTACCACTAACTTATGACATTCGTAGTCCAGAAGCAGCCCTAAGCACACCAACCGGCTACGACTTCATCGAAGTCTTCTACTCCGCCACCGCCTCAAACGCTGGTACTTCGGTAATGACAGCCATCCTGATTATACTCGTAACATTCGCAACGTTTGGATTCCTTGCTACGTCTTCCCGACAGACATGGGCCTTTGCACGCGATCAAGGATTGCCCTATTCTGGGTTTTTATCAAAGGTAAATAAACGACTTGAACTACCTGTTAATTCAATCGTTACTTGTACGGTCCTCACGGCCCTAATCTGCCTAATCAACATCGGTTCGACCGTAGCATTCAACGCAATCGTTTCACTCACTATCGCAGGACTTTTCATCTCATATGGTATCCCGATCACACTACTGGTTACCAAACGACTAAAGCATGAACCAATCCACTGGGGACCATGGACACTAGGAAAATTTGGGCTAATTATCAATCTCTATGCTGTGGCCTTTCTTATAATATCCGTAATATTTTCCTTCTTCCCACCTGGCATCCCAGTTACACTTGTCAGTATGAACTGGTCTTGTGCTGTATTCGGTGGTACTGTGATCTTGGGTTTGATTTGGTACGCCATTCGTGGTAGGAAGCATTATGATGGGCCTATCATTGAGATTAGTCTTATTCCTCGGGTAGAGCAAGAGGTTTAAAGAGTCTATTTATGTATCTATTGTGCATTTGTTACATTTTCTCTGTACCTAAGGTAATATAAGTCACCTCACCTATTGATTGGAGGATATCACGTATAAATCAGGTGATCACACGTTTTCCGGAAGTTTTGTTGCATGTCGCATGATGGGACCGTCGTGGCTTTTTGGGACCGTCGTTGGACCGTCGTGGCTTTGAGGACCGTCCTTGGGACCGTAAAACTTTTGGACCGTAAACCTTATGGACCGTGAAACATCTGGACGTTCAAACTTATTCGGCCCTACGAAGTGTCCTCTAGACTGACTAATCAAGTCCTCCTGAGCTTGTAAGAATGAAAGTTCTGTTGCATATCGCAATTGGACCGTCGCCTAGCACTCGGACGGAGGGCCAAAATCCTGTAGGACTCGGACTCGGACCAGCACCGGACCAGGACCGCCGTTCCAAGTGCGATATGCAACAAATCCTCTCCTCCTTTTCTTTAACTTCGTCGGCTACCTGTAAAGAAGGATTATGTTAAAAGTATACCTTTGCAGGAACTGAGCTGGAGCAGTGCGTCGTCAATGGAGTCACTGGTTCAAGTTTCAAATCCTTCGCTGATTTGTAAGTCAGAAGAAAACTGACTCAAGTCCATCATCTATAGGGACATGTCTTGAACCTTCCGACCCAGGACACTACACATCACTTTCCTCAACCTTTCTATCTCCTGCCCAGAACTCCCAGCCCTCCAAGCAACAAAGCGATCTGGCCTCGCTAAAACACATCCATCTTCCTCCACGCCTCTTACATTCTCCCAATCGCTATAGACATCCTCCCAATCCTGACGAAACCCAATACCGAACCCTTTGATCACAACTCCTAGCTCTTTTCCAACAACTGTGGCAGCTTCTTTCCAAGCCTCTCCTCCAATACCCGTAAATAGAGTCCAAGCACCTTTCCCTGCAAGATCAATAGTCGATATGGGCGCACTAGATGGAATAGCTTTGTTAAGCCAAACATGTGGAAGCCGACTCCCAGGATAAGTATTCGGTGTATAATACAACACTGGATCCTCAGCAGCAAGCCCAGTAAAAGAAAACAGTTCTTCCTCATCAGTATTATAGATAGCCGAACTGACATAATGTTGATTCATCTCTATTCCAATAGCATGAAACTCATGAGCTGAATGACGAATCCCATTTCGCAAAGCAGCTCTCCTTTTCTTGCCCTCACTACTAGCAGCCGACAACTCAGCAAACTGATCCTTCCGTTCTTGAAGCGAGGGAGATAGCATAGCTAGGGCGTCCCAGATCTGCCGATGATTACGGAAAGAGTCGTTTGCTCGGCTAATTATTTGAAGTCCGACTGGTTGTCTTTCTAATGTGTAAGTCGACAGGAGAGATGGTGATGCTTGGTTCTTCATTACGGCGGATAGTTTCCAGGCTAAATTGTAGGCATCTTGAATACAGGTGTTGGATCCTAGTCCATTCATCGGAGGGTGACGATGTACTGCATCGCCTAGACAGAATCTATGATATATCAGTGAATAGGTAGGTAGTTAGGTAGATAGGTATATTCAAGACCAAAAATGCGTATAGATATAAATTCAAAAATAAGCAAGGAGTGAACGAAGAGTGAGCGAGTCGAACTTACATATTCCCTTTCGAATATTCCTTCGCAACTATCTCATTAATATTCCATTTCGAAACCATGATTATCTCCGCCGGCGTATCATCACCAATGAACTGCTTAATCCTCTTCAGATATTCCTCATTTGTCGGTTCTTGGATCTTGGTAGCATGCATAGAAGGAAATAGAGAAAATATCCACTCATTCCATGGTTTTACCATACGTGCAACTCCCATCCATCCGAAATCAGGATATTCGATATCAGGCTGCATGATCCAATGGAGATTCCCCGTTCTATATTTAATTAGATGTGAAAGATCTGTCTTGACTAAAACATCGACGGCAACGCCTCCTCCTGGCTTAACATCCAGTTCTAGATTAAGCTGTTTGACGATCTGACTTCGTGCTCCGTCAGCTCCTATTAAGTATTTTGAATGGGTCTTTTGGATTTGGTTGGTAAGTAGGTCATGAATTGTAGATGTTATTCCCGTGGAATCTTGAGTGAAAGTTAGGAATTTGGTGTCGAGACGCGCTTTGAATCCGTGCTGTGTGGCGTAGCGGAGGAGTATGGGTTCCATTTGTGTTTGGGGGAGGTCGATATGTTTACATGGACTTGCGGCGTCGTGGTCTCCCTGGTATTGTATTCGACTTAGTCTATGTTGCTATTATAATCTTAATGTTGTAGTATTTAATTGGACAGTTAGACGATGTAGGAGATACTAACTTTTCTCTTGGGATCATTACCCCATGAATAAATCCTCGCGTATTCTTCTCCTGCCATACTATGACACCATCGAGTATGCATCATAGTATCCCCTTGAGAACCAAGCCGAAGACACTCGACATCGAGTCCAATATCTTGTAAGCATTCTGATTTTAATATTAGCGATTTTGCACTTAGTAGTAAGACTTTGCGAAACTCAGGTACCTAATGCTGCTGGGTTGGTGATATGAGCTCGTGGTGTATCAGCACTTGATGAGCTAGCTCCTATCATGATACCCGTCAAGCCTATTGTTGAACTGTCAGTGAGTTGATACTTTGAGATTATCACGTGTACAGTATATAGTACATATCCTGGATACGTACCATATGAAGCTAGGAAACAAGCCAAAGAAGCTCCTGCAGGCCCCGTACCAACGATCAAAATATCCGTTGTTGTAATATGGACTTTTGACTCGGTATATGATAACCCCGCTGTTCCAATTTCGTGTTCAGACATAGTTGGAGATGCCATAATTGAACTTCTGCTCTCAGTCGTAGACAATCATACACAATTACAGTAAAAAGTAAACTAAGTAAGTGTACTGTAGCAAACCTACTTCTACCGACGACCAGATCAGTCTAGTCTCCAAACATAACACTTACTCAAAACTTTCCAAAAATAATCATACATGTGATCCTACGTACTGAGAATATTCTTATCATCCAACAAAGCATCATCGGGAACAATACAGGAATTCCGACGCAGCTATAATACAGAGAACTATAAAGCTATCCGATATCAGAATGCAGAAAACGGACAGTAAAACAAGCCCTCAAGATAAAAAGGCCGCGTAGTTGGTCTGGGGTCCTGAAGAAAAGCCCAGAAGGCGTTTTCAATCCAATAGTAGTACAGTTGACGTACTTAGGTGCTTATTTTAAAAAGATATCATAAGCGAGGATGACGAAACATGGATTTCGTATTTTTTAATTCCCTCCCTCCTTCTCTATGAGATGATCCATCCAGATGATCTTATCTATATTCGGAGAGTTATCTCCGCTGATGGCGCACACCTCTCATGCATGTTGCCGTGATTTTTCTCTACAGTACCCCTCTACCCTACTTATGACCCTCGCGAGGAAAATTGGTCTGAATTTCAAAATGCCCCTCCCTTTCTTCGCGTCCTTCATATCTTGATCATTGATAGGGTTTCCGATGAAACTAGAGTAAACGGTATCTATATCACATGATGGATGTAATACGACAACCAGTGGAGCCTTCCGTGTTATACTAATCATTAGTAGTAACAGCGAGAGGGTGGAAAAGGAAAATTACCGTACCCCCAGAAACTCTCCTCCTCTTTTATATATTTTTGAATGAGATTAACTAACTAACTGACCTATATACCAAGTCTACACCACAATGCCATCCACAAACCCAACAGAACAAAAGAAGAAGACGAAGATTATCCTCATCCGACCAACCCACGTCCACTACATACACACCAACCTCTCAACAGCACACGCCTTCCTCCTCGACTTCGGCCTCGTAGAAGAGAAACGTACAGAAGACAACAAGATATACTATCGAGGTTATGGACCCGATCCTTTCGTATATTGTGCATCTCAAGGATCAGCGAATGCATTTGGCGGTGTAGCATTCGTCGTTGAATCCGAAGAGGATCTCCAGCTCGCTTCGGAGACTATCCCAGGTGCTTCTGAGATCTATGAATTGGAAGATGCGCCTGGTGGTGGGAGATGTGTGACTTTTAATGATCCTGTGGATGGCTTTCCTTTTCATTTGGTGTTTGGGCAGAAGGAGCGTGGTGGGAGGGAGGGGGAAGCGAGTGATGAGTTGCCCAATGGGAATCCTTTGCAGTTGAGATTCAACTTTGTACGCCTCTTGCCGCATTGCTACTTTGCAAAAAGCTTACTTATTGAAAAATACAGCCCGAGGATAAACAACGACCTGGGAATAAATTTCAGAGGTTCAAGAAAGGTACGCCGCTGGGGGCTTATTTTTCCTCGATTCTTTTAGTGCAAGTAACTCTAATTTGATAAATAGCACCGGCACCTGTATACAAATTAGGGCAAGTATCTTCTAGATGTAGTAAAGACAGTTTATTGACGAACTTGATAGACATGTCGGAATCTGTGTTACGAACTTCCCAAAGGCATTCGAATTCTACACCACACACTTCAACTTCTTCCCAAGCGAAGTAAGCTCCTCATTCTTCCCTTCTCATCCCGATTTTTACTAAATAGTACAAGCTCCTCCATAAACCTCATAATAATCAAGTCTTCAATACATTTTGCAGACTGGACCGCGGGTCCGAGCTGGTAGACCATCACTGTTTCTTCTTCTTCGAAGGTCCCAAATACCATGTCCATCATTCATCTTTCGAAACACATGATTTCGATACACAAGTCCTAGGTCATGATTGGTTGAGACATCAAGGATATGAGAATTGTTGGGGTGTTGGCCGCCATATTATGGGAAGTCAAATCTTCGACTACTGGTGAGTGCTGAAAATGCATGAGATGGTAAGCGAGGAAAGTTGTGACTGACTGGAAACAGGTTCGATCCGTCAAGGTTTATTCTCGAGCATTACGTTGATGGAGATCTACTAGACAACACACAGCCTACTCAAAAGAATGCTGCTTCGCCTGAAGGAATTCATGTATGGGGTAAGATACTTTATCTCCCTTCGCCCTGAAAGTGACTTAATAGCTAGCTGTTCGCTAACCACACACACACAAAAAAAGGCCCAGATCTTCCTGCTACATTCTTGGATTGAATTCAAGGTATCGCGTGTGGCTCATTTCTGACGAAAATAAATTCATAATCCGAGAGTTGACCCAATTCAAATGGAGTTTGCAGCCTTGATCTTTGTCTCGTAGTCAGAGTAGTTGTGATCATCTTTCGCTCGTGGCCCTACGACGACACTCTCATACGTGTTTCCTTCTTCTGACGATGAGTGGCGGCGTCTATTTTCACACGTAATCTAGTGATATATGTTGAATCAATGCCTGGGATCTCCTCATCCAGACCCTCTAACCCCCTCTGCTCAAAGTTTTGGAGAAGACGCTGTATATCATCGAAAGATTTCCCTGCTTCTTTCGCCGTAATTCTGATCCCGTCAGGCTTCTCCCAAAACACTTTCGCTCCATTGCGAAGCAGACATCTAGCAGCATTTAAACGTCCGAATTGACATGCTCCAATTAAAGGACTTCCCAATGAGCCGCTGGCAAGATTTACATCTGCACCATATTCTATCAGTGACTCCATGATCTGCTCGTAGTTGCAGACTGAAGCCATATAAAGTGACGTTCCTTTGATGCAAATATTATTGACGTAACCTTGTCGGTCCTCTTCAGGACATTTTGCCAGGAGGCTTTTAACTATTGTGGTCTTGCCGCTATAGCAGGCGATATTGAGAAGGCTCCCGAAAATGGGGCTCTGCAATTTATCTTTGACTGGTAAATTTTCAAGAGTGAATCCGTCCCAGCATGAATCCCCTTGTATTGACTCAGTCAATGGACAGTTTTGATATACATCTAGTTCTAGAGGGTCCATTCCCCAAAGAACCATCTCCTTCGCCAGCGTTACATGCCCGTTCTGGATGGTGCTGAATAGAGCTGTTTGTCGTTTGTAGTTTTTTGCCTTTGGATTCGCACCATATCCCATTAGTAAATAGAATATAGTCTCTTCTTTCGCCATGAACATAGGAGTCTTTCCATCAATGTTGTGAGCATTTGGGTTTGCACCTGCTTCAAGTAAAGTCTGCACCGCTTTACCCGAGCCGCTTCTGACTGCGTCATGAAGCGGCGTATCATTGTTTTCGTCCAAGCAACCAATAACAGCTCCCATAACTAGCAAAATATCTATCGTCTCAGTATGGCCTGCACGTGCTGCAATATGAAGGGCATTTTCCCCATAGCCTGATACTTCTTCCCATGTCAATGTTTCAGTTGACCAAGAAACCAGTCGTGCTGTCCCTCTGAACCCATCGTTTTTACGGCTCAAATATTTCGCTTCCAGCATAGGTCTGCAGTCCTTCTCACTCTGCAGAAACACCCTTACACATTCATGATGGTTCTGATAAGCTGCAATATGAAGTGGCTGAAGAGTCTGTAACGATCGAGACGAGGTCTTCTCCAAGATCAGTTGCAGAAATATCGCATTTCCATAAAGGGCGACAATGTGCAAGAGCTCGTAGCCTTGAAAGAGTTCGGTGTGAGTGCCGCAAGTTCCCCCTTCGAACGAGGCTCCTACGTCTAGCAAATACTTGGCGACATGCCAATGTTGATGCCAACATGCCTTGATGAGCAAGCTACATGTGCAGGTATGGGTATCTAAGCTGATACTTCTACCATTTATCGTATAACCACGAGAAACCAGTTGCTGACACATCTGTAGGTCTCCAGAATCAACAGCATGTACCATAGCTCCAGATATAGGGGTATCGTGAGTTGTTCTCAGTGGACCTCCCAGCTCCGCGTCCTTTGACATAGAAGGTTCGAATCTAGATGCGCAAAGCGACTCAGTGTAGCTCACTAATAATTGCAGTCAGTCGAATAAGGATCGCTTTCACTACAGTATCTCTAATCTTATAGAGCAAAATATATTCAGAGTTATCCGGACTTACAGCTTATGCTTTCTGCTTCCTCCAGAATTTTCGCAATATCTTCATATCCCCTTAGTTTTGCGATAAGCGAAGGCGTTTGGCCCTCAATATCCAGGAAATTTGGATTGCTACCCTTTTTAAGCAAGTCATCAACAATTGAAGTGCTCCCTAGGTGTGCTGCAAAGTGAAGTGCTGTCCAATTGTTGGGATGATAGAAAGCATTAACTTTGGCATCGGCGTTGGCTTCTAGCAATGCTTTTGCAGCTTTCTGATTGTTCAATATCACTGCGAACAATAGAGGAGTTACGCCGTGAGCTGCTTCGGTATCAATATCCAAGTTCTGGACGTGATTAAGAATGAAGTCGATGACTTCAATATTGTTGTTGAAAGCAGCCATGTGTAGTGCTGTAAGATCGTTGAACAACACTGAACAGAACTTGTCCTCAAATTTGCCTTTACTAGTCGTGCTGATATATGGTATAAACGTAGTCTCGAATCTACACTGGCACCTTTCAAGCCAGTGAACTTCTTGGCGATGTAAAATGGCGCAAGTTTCTGCATCCTGTATAATGTTGATGAGGTACTCGTTCCACCACAAACCCGGGCCCGGACTTTTCACAGAAGCACCTCTCTGGCATAGTAATTCGACGACAAGTGCATGGCCTTCTAAAACCGCAACATGAAGCGGTGTGTAGCCGTTCACAGCCTTTTGCCCAATGGGTGCACCAGCATCTAAAAGCTGTTTGATGACCTCTTGCTGGACATTCTTGCAAGCAAGATGCAAAGGAGGTAAGCCTGCCACATCTTTTCTCGATATGCTTTGGCTTAATTTAATAATTTGGCGCACTACTGATGAGGACCTGGCGCCGTACATGCAGAGTGTCTCAAGCGCTGAGCGACGGTCTTTAGTCAAATCTCGGGCTTCAACATTAGCTCCCATATCAAGAAGCTTGCTGATTATAGAAACATTGCCAATGCGAATGGCGAGATTCAAGACACGAGAGCCGTCTCCCCCGGGACGCTCAAATTCCGATCTGGACGTTATCTCCAACATTGACATAGCGATTTCCATTAATCTGCGGAGATCATTCCCTTTTTTTGCCATGCAACAAAAGAATAAATGAAGCGGGGTCCAGTGAGCGTGGTTGACGATGTCAAGGCGAATGGAGGCTTTGGAAGGTCCGGTGAGGAGTATTCTGATCGCGTCCAAGGCTTCATTTCTGAGATCTGTGCATAGATAATGCAGAGCAGTTGAACCACTACTGTCGGTACTGTTAACATCAGAAACTCTTGTCACCTGTAAGAAGACCTCGGTTGCTCGGGGGGGCAGGTTGTAGGTGTTATATCTAAATGTGTATGCTACTGCCACCAAAGGTATTCTACCGTTACTATCGCGTAAGCTACCATTGAATTCTTTGTGTAACACAATAAAATGTAACATATTCCAGTCAATGTAATGTCTTGAGATCGCCAGCATGAAGGGTGTTTTTGCTGTCTTTGTTTGCGAGTTTATGATTGAGATGCGCTCAAAGGCCCATGTACTGTCAGGTCTTTGTAAAGGTTGGGGTTTTGGGCCAATCATTGACCACGAAAAGTGATCAGTGTATTGGTCTGCTTGGACTGCTAAGCCATCGGTTAATTTTAAGAGAGTAATTAGACATCTTTCGGTGCCAATATCAGCAGCGGTGTGGATTGGTGTGTACCCATTATAGTCTCTTTCGTAAGGACTGAGGACTGTCCCACTGAGAAGAGCTACATTATCACTATTCGCAGAATATACTGCCGCATGGAGGCAAGTACTTCCATCTGCTGCTCGCACTAGTAGTGCAGGCCCATCTGAAACTTCGAGTAGATAGCGACTAATGTGCACTGCGTCTCCACGAAGTATGGCGGAATATAGTGGAGTCTGTCCTGCATTATTGGTAGTTGAAAGGCGGTGCCTAAATTCGGGGAGCTGCAGGGTGTATTGAATTGCACCAATAGAGCGAGCTTTGGCCGAGAGGTGAAGTGCCGTATCTCCATCAGTTGTCATTGCATTGATATCTGCACCTTTACTTTGAAGATATTCTGCAACTCCCAGTTGTCCATATTCTATAGCCAAAAGAAATGGTGTTCGACGGTCTACCATTGGCTTATTCACAGAAGCTCCGTTTTTCACCAGGAGCTTTACAATATCAAGGTGGCCATGTGCGACAGCACTATGAAGAGCATTGCCTGAACTATCTTTGGGAACAGCAGGTACGTCGATTTCTACACCTTGTTTTTGGATAAGCTTGGATGCAAGATCGAAGTGGCCATGACAAGCAGCATCTATGATTGTTGAGGTGTAACTGCTGATATCTTTCATTGTATTTTTGGTTTGAAACGAAGAGGCCATGGCGAGGACGTGTGAAGTACCAGTAGTGCCCTTGCCGTGACCTTTGATAGCGAGACCGATGTACCTGGTAAAGATCAGCGCTTGTTCTGGAATTAAACCTGACAGCCATTGCTACTGTCGAATTTTCTCTAAACATACCTAGACTCGATGTCCTTCGTTAGATTTTTCTCTTTCACCATGTTGAGAAACACCCGTAAGGCTTGCTTATCCCAGTTTACACTCGCACTCAAACAGTGCTCATCTACCAGAGCACCGGCTTCGAGGAGGATCTTCCACACTGCTTTCTGGCGCCCACTCACTGCTAAAGAGAGAATTGTTTGATCGGATTTTGGATGTATTATGTTCTTGTTCACTTTCGCACCTGCGTTCAGTAGGCACGCAATTGTTTCCTCCCTCTCTTTTGCCACAGTCACTGGCCAATTATCCATCACTATATATCTGGTACTGATATTACCAGTCAAGGCACAGTAAAGGGGCGTGCCGATGCTACTGCACCGATCTAAATCGGAGACGCAATTCTTTTCATATAGAAGCCAAGAGCAGACCTTGGGGAGATGTAAGCTTGCAGCAAAATGTAGTGTTGACGTGTCACCAAGGAAAGCCATGTTTAGACCGTATTCATGGGGATATGCATAGTGACACTGAATCCAGCAAATAAACGCCGCATTTTTTGAAGGATCCCTAAAAGTCCAAAAGTTAGGTTTAGTTTGCTTGTTCTGGATTGCTAGTTTGCTTGTTCTGGATTGCTAAAATGACTTGAATCCACAAGGAGAAAAGCGCGTGGTTTTTAAATTCTCTTTTCGTTATCTGACTTGCATAGGTAACTAACTTGAGTTAAGTGACTCGCTTGTATCAGATAACTCAATTTAGAAAGCTCATCTTACTCACCACCACTTTACGCGAAATGCTTGCTCAGCGCGTCTCTTAGCTATTCCAAGCTCCCAGTGCACAGACTAGTGGATAAGACTGTAGTGGGTGAAAGAGCTCTAAGGGATGGACGTACATCAGAGTCTTGATCAACAAAAGCAACCCTTCGTCGTTCAGGTGTCCGCGAGCATGTTCGATCCAGTTATCGGAAGCGTACTCTAGAAGAGGAAAATTTGCCAGTCGTTGTGTAAAGCTCTGTGTGTGTCATAGCAAGAAAAAGATCGAACGTCCTCAAATTCAAGATAAGTTAGACACAGCTTCGCTAATTCTACGTTTTGAAGTTCAGGCGAGATCTTATAGCAAGAGAATTCGGTGCTTGTACTCGAGTCCACATCTAGAAGGAATTCCTCAACAGTGAAATGAGCCAATTCAAGTCCGCCGCCTCCTGCTGTACGTCGAACAAGGCTGCTACACCAACGCAGAACCATCTGCATGGTTGGGATGCCAAATTGATCCAGCTTCTTGTCGCCCTCACTGATGGAGATGGCATGCAGTAAGGCTTCTGTTGTTAAAGGCTTTCGGGCACAAACTATCCACGTCAAAATACGTTGGACGAGGCGTTGGTTTGCCGGATTGGACTTGTTGACCCGGTCTAGAATCCTCTCGTATGTTTCAAAAAGGGTTTTGGGGAGGCTGTATAAAGCTTTTCGAATATCTGTGATGGTAGGAAGTTCGCAGATATGGTCCATTTGGCAAGCGACCCATCGGAACATACCGTCAGCTTCTTTTGTTAAGCGGTCCATAATTTCTTGTGTGATCTCTGGGTTGATAGTAAGTAACTCGTTCTCCCGTGATCGAGAATGAATTTCAGAAGCCACATATAGCTGTAAATCTTGGCTCATGGCTGCTATGGGAACCTTACGAAAGTGGCCAAGGTTTCTCTCGATGTCGGGCTCACGTCTTGAGGTGAAAAGAGTCTTTATAGTCGAGTCGGTGCTGAGACTGGCAAGATTTATGACTAAGTCAGACCGCTTGATACTACATTCGTCTAACGCATCGACGATTATCAGCAAATCTTCAAAACAATCGCTCATGTTCTTAAGAAGAGTACAATAACTGTCAGGGGTTGGGGCTAATAGTCGCGAAGCTGATCTAGACTTTGATGATTGAGCTTGATAGAATTTTTCAACTTTATCAAGACTTTCCTCGTTTTGTAAAGCGAGTTGACGGATGAGTGAGCCTAGGATAACCATGGCGTCTTGAGTCCTGGGGTCCTTATAGTCACAGTAGAAGAAGCCTACACCGCTGTTAGGGGATACTTTCTCGATAGCACTTGATATGGCTGAACCAGCTAAGATAGTCTTTCCGGCCCCAGGAATGCCATATAGCCACAGGTTTGCATTTTTTGTGCTCAACCAGTACTGAAAATCCGGGCCTTCTGTAAACCATAAGCCAGTTCCTGGTTGTCTCAAACCTTCTGCAGTTTTCTGGTGTGGAAATGGGTCATATGGACCTATGGCCTCAAGCATTTCCCTTCTTTCTTCATCTTCACGGTACTGTTAGTGCCATCATAATCATGACCATGGATGTTACACGTACTCATCGTATACTGTTTGCGCTCCATCTGCTGAAAAAGTAAGGTGCTTTGAATGGCTTCTAATGCTCGTACTTGTGCCTTCCCTTGATTTAATGCTGCTACGAAAGAAGACCTGCGCGAAAAATCAGCAATATGTCTTTGCTTTTTGAAGCTCTTCATTGATCATACATTCCGTCCGCTGCCAAGGCAAGATTCATTGCTAAAGCCAGAATTCAGGATCAGTTCAATTATGCTGCTGAATATTGGGAATAACTCAAATATCACAATTCAGGACAAACGGGGAATTCAACCCGGAAGAGGTAATTTTCTCCAAGAACTTTAGACTTACTGGATTTGTGCTTCGCTAAATCGGCAACCAATGCTTTTGTCTGAGGAGAGGTGAACGGCCATTCCATCGATTTTCCTATGCTAAAAGCCTTTTGACGGAGACTTGAGGTATACATGTCGTCCTTTTTGGGGCTAGCCTTTCTAAGCCCAGTATCGATCCTTTGAAGAAGCGCATAGCAGGAGTTAATGTATTCTAGTCTCATCGTTGGTTCAAAACCTTCATCTTGGTATTGCTGAGCTATAAGTCTGAGGCGGCTGAGAATTCCAAATAGCTCATTCATTTCATCCAACAAAGATTTTATCTCATTCCTAGCACCCTTAGCTTCTTTGGCATACTTGTAACTATAGGTAACTATTGCTTCGGTGATAGTGCAGAGGCCAGCAATGCTGGCGGAGAGTGATAGGGGATCCATGTCAGAGTCCCACTGCAATATGAGTTGTAGACAGGACTTGGTGTAAAGGGGAGGAAGCAGAATAGGTTCGACGTTTCGACTTTGATATCACTGCCTTTCCAAGACGTATGCCGAATCATAACATTAGGGGGAACAACTTGCCAACGCAACAAAGCTGACTGTAGGGCGATGCGGCTGAAAAGTGGATGGTGTGGAAGAACTGCATTGTGCCCCGCACCAGTAAGCATTTTTAGCCAACTAATGAAGCCCCAAGAAGAAGACTGCGCTGAGTAGGCCAAAAGTACGGGCTGTGTAGACCTTATCATGTCTCACAACATAAAATTCTCACCCCAAAGGTCGCACACTTCGTTCCTTCGTCGGCCCTAAGTTCCAAAGTCAATTTGGTAAGCGCCAGTGGTTGCAGCATCATGCAGTATTTGATGCACTACAATTTCTCAAGCTAGCATTTAGCAAAAATCACCCGTGTAGAGAACACTTCGATTGTCCTTTCAACATCGATAAACAGTAAGTATGGCTCTTCGTAAGCAAGAGCAAGGCTCACCAAAATTTAGTCGCCGCATGTTCCACGGTGTGCGGTTTGCTTCGTCGTATGCCTCGTCGCATGCTTTATCACATCTATTACCCTAATCCTCGCTCGAAAAGTGATATCTGTATCTGTCTGCATAAGGCTTCATTCTCATCGTAAAGAAGAGATAAGTCGCTACGTCTTTGAGCATGATTACTGAGAGAGAGCCTACATCTCCGTCAGTACATTCTTCTTCATATCAAAAGGAGGCTCTCGCTTTACGTCACGACCAATAGCAGTAAATAGAAGAAGATGAGAAAGATACACCTTGGGAGCCTCCCCTTCAATCGTCGTGTCATTGCTAACAGCTCAAGCAAATAACCATACGGAGTAATCGACCAACGAAGTCGCCAACCAAAGGGAGGCTCTGACCCATTTTGATCGAGTGAGATTTGAACAATTCAAAATCAGAAAATGAGGCTGGAGACTCAGGTTTCTTCCGCGCTCGAGAGTTTGTTTAACCAACTGAAAATAATTCTCCACGCCATCCCCTCGCTGTCGTGAAGGAAATTAGGCAATGACCAAATATATCAAGTGTGAGTGAGCTTATAGAACTCGTCCAGCCGCTGTTGGCAACAACGCTAAAATCAGACTAGCGGCAGGCAACAAATTTGGAATCTGCAGAACAAGCAAGTCAGTTGAACAGCATTTTGCATATACATTCCCAGATGCCAATCAAGTTATAAGTTCATGGAACAAGACAAGAGTCAGACGGATGGCCCTGGGCCTGACATAAACAAGATTCTCAATTGATTAGAAATTATGGAATATAAGGTCTATGCGAAATATATCTACTAGTCCAAAGCAACCGATGAAGGAACGAACGGGGTATCAATCTCAGCCATGAACGCCGGTATGCACTGAGTATAAAAGAGAGACAGAAAGAAATTCATGAATCATCGAAAACATGCTGCCTCTTAGTGAAATCTCAATCTCACTATCTCGAAGAGCATGTTCTGCGCGACATGTACCATAACGACAGTAGCAGTTGGTAGCAACTCTGGCCACTCTCTCAAATCCCTCTTGCCCTCGCCTGTGACATCAACCTTCCATCCAAACCACAGGATCCTTCTTGTTATCCAACCAGCAACAATTTCGCATCCCCACGTAATCATACTAGCGTAAAAGGTAAGACCAAAATCGTATCCCTCACCGCCACCAATAGGGGTAGGATCAATCCCGGAAGGATCTTGGTCAAATGCAAAGTAAGGGTAGACGTCCTGATTGGAGCCATAGTGGAGGACTAGAATAGAGCCGAGAAAAGTGAGCATGCTGACATTCTCAGAGAGCCCACGGATGAGGATATTGCGGGCGCAGAACTTTTGGTAGGAGGTGTAGCTTTGGCCATTGATGCCGAGGATTTTAAGAAGCGAGTGAAAGGGCGAGGAGATGGTCAGGGGTGCGAAGAGGATGAGAAGTGTAGATGACAGAACTTGAAGGAGGATGAATTGCTGGGGCGAACGTAAGCGAGCATATAGGGCTCGGACATAAGTTTGGTAGGTTAGAGAAAAGTAGCTGTATACACCAAATTAGGATTTGCATTTGCAGTCGCAGGATGTAGAAGGGTGACTTACAGTTTGAAGATCCAACCAAGTGGATAACTCCCTACTCTTTCTCCCTCGTTACCTCCCAATATGAAACCGGTCAACCCATCCAGCAGGTGTACGGTTATAACCCAGCTATACACATACACAATCGTTTCTATGGTATTATGTGGCAGTGTTCTCAAGTAAATTTCAGCATAAGCCTCACCCACAACGTAGACACCCATGCCAATACCCAGTGCCGCACAAAACCACAAAAATCTTACGAAACTCGCTGGAATCCATCGTTTTCTTAAGCTGACATTAATTCGCTGTCTTCGGTAGTCGTCTCCAGCAAGCGCAACTTCAAGAGGTGCATTTGGGTCAAAGGCAGTCTGAACGTGGGCTCGAGACGGTTGAGTGCGTCCAGAGAGCGTATCATTCTCTCCAGTCCACCAAGACGACGTGAAGATACGTTGAGTCTCGGAGAGAGAATGACGGAGGGAGAGGTGTCTTTCGTGGTTTAGGAGAATTGCGAGCGCACAAACTAGAGGCATAGCCATAGTTATGAAAGTCCAAATTATCCAAGCAGTATTATGTTGCGTCAGATCTCGGAGCTCGGGAGAGTAATAAAATGGGATAGGGGCAGCAACTGAGATGATGGCTATGATCGAGACTGTAATTGGGAATCCTAAAGTTTTCGGCCACCTGTTTGGTCAGTCAACCGATTAATAACAGGATGGGTGGGATAACCAACCAGTTTAAACTGTAGATATTGAACACCTTGGTGATCCACATCAAAGCCGTAACATTATAGAACCCGTAATAGACGAACAGGAAGAACCAAAAGTTGACCTCCACTCTTGCTTCTCCGTGCCCAGGCACCTTGTGCCCTAAGCTATTCAGCACATCAAGATCGTCGTCATCGTCCGGGAGGTCATACTGTGGAAATGGTATTGCACACCACGCTACGGCCTACATTTCATCAAGGTTAGCAAGTGCCGCACATTCAAGGTCTGAGTTCATGCTTCAGGTACTCACTAAAGCCGCGGGCAACACCATCAACAATCCCCATCTCGACCACCACTTATCCATAGCCTTCCCCACGGTATGATGTTTCGGATCGATATACAAGTCCCTCAAGTTCCTCCACCACCACCCTAAACCATGTTCCTCGGCCCCCTCCCCATCCTCATCACTATCTCCTGCCCCTCCAAAACTCCCATAGCCAAAGATATCTCCCCCAAGACTCCCAAGTATAGAGTTCCGATGGCTTCTCCTAGCACCCGCACCACCAGGAACGGCTCGGAATCGTCCGAGTAAAGGCGAGTTATCTGACGCGTCGTTGGCGCGGTGCTCGGCGCCTTGCTGGAAAGCGAAGAAGGAAGGCATTCATATGATCTATATCAGCACCGTCTCTGCTCTTCTAGTTTTTATATTTGTACTTCTGTAAACGTTCTCATGGTTTTGGTTGCGGTTTGAGGATCATAAGGGATGTTGAGAGTTAAGGGTCCAAATAATGTTTGGTGACGAGGAATAAAACAAGGGTCCACACTCGAGATAAGGTTTCGGCCCGGGCTAATGTTTGGCTTAGTTGCACGTGGAAAAGCTTTTCGGGGCATTTTTGGGATGAAACTTTTCGAGCGGAATATGTGAATCGAGTGAAGTTTTGTTTCGTTTTTTTGTACGAGTTTTGTTAACAGTTGTTGGATTATGTTGATTGAAACGAAAAATCATGCTCTATATTATGGTTGAACCGGCAAAAGCGCTTCACCGAAGTTCAATACCACAATTTTCTCCCCACATAGCAAGACATGGCGAGTGGCGACCTTGGTTGCTTTGGCTTGATATTCATTATACACCATGGGGTCTATTGGGATTTGCGACTCAAATATAAAAGTGCTTTTCCCATGTCTTGTGCCTGAGAAGCTATTTGTTGATTCAAAGTCCATCTTCAACATCCCAATCGTGACTAGATCATCTCTAGTTTGGTATGCCAACATTACTCCCAACTCTTGAACTTCATGAAATGAAAAAATCCACCTATAACCCATGCCTTGCGCAATTTGCTGGAAAGCAATGCTGTCTATGTCGAATGCCAAAATGGAGTCCAGTACCCAACGCCGTAGGAAAATGCATGGTGTTTGCGCTTCATAGTGGGACTTGTGGAAAGGCCATCGCGGAAAGTCGATATCGAGATTCCTCGGTTATGAGTCTGTCTTCTGGTCCGCGTCCGAGAGAAGAGTGCAAACAGGTGCGCTTAGCTTATCGCGACCTTTGAGGAAATCAAGCTCGAGGATGAAGAGGTATCCGATCAGCTTGCCTCCAAGCTTCTCCACCAGACTTCCAGCTGCAGCTGCAGATCCACCTGTACCGCGCAATCATTAGCTCATGCGACAAGAAATATATCCGAGAAGAGAGCGGTTACCTGTAGCAATAATGTCATCGACGACCAGAACTGTTTGCCCAGGTTTTATGACATCCTTCTGCATTTGAAAGTAATCGGTCCCATATTCCTTCTCATAAGCTGCCTCCTCGGTAGGACCAGGCAACTTGCCCCTCTTGCGAACAGGCACAAAGGAGGCACCCAAATTCAGCGCCAGCGCAGGCCCAAACAGAAAGCCTCTGGCATCCAAGCCCACTATAACATCTGGTTTCCTACCACCATCAAAGACAGAGATTTGTAATTCGAGAGCGCGAAGGAGAGAGGTATGCAGAGCGTGCGATGCGAACAAAGGAAGGATATCGACAAAGTCAATGCCCAGGAATAGGAAAGTCGGGAAATTGTTTAAGACCGTTCCGCAGGTTTATCTTTGTACTGGAGAGTTCGGCGGCACTGGAGGCAGTGGTGGCGGGGAGGGACTCAGATCGCGAGGCGGCGGCATTGTTGTCTGTTGACGTTAAAGAAGAAGAGGTGGTCATCGTGGAGGAGGAAGGGGAAAGAAGAGGTAGGGTGATGACTGAATGGCGACAGAGATTGTCAGATAGAGAAAATTTCTGGGATGTGAGACGCGGAAGCCGGTGGGTTAGGGTCTAGGCACACTTGTGGTTGGGTGGTTAGTGGTGGGATGGGATTTGGAGGGCAGCGAGGCGGCAGGGGTTGGGGGACAATGTACGAAGCGCACCACGAGCAGATAGCGAGAGGAGACAGGTACTAGCGTAGACCCGCATGGCAGAGAAGAAGCAAAAGGCCTTGGAAAGAGTAAGAGGGCTCCAAGATGGTACACATACAGCGCGAGGAGTTAGGACAGTAGAAGCAGAGGCTAAAAGCTAATATGTGAGGGAAGGGGCAACAGGAATGGGGTTAGGTGACAGGCAGCCGAATAGAACCGAAAAAAAACAGTTGTAGGGTCAACAGTGGGGCTGCAATGGAGTACGGGGATGGTACAATGGAGAAGGGGAGCAAGAGCTTCGGGGGAACAATCGACCAAAATGGCAGAAAGAGCAAGGCCACAAAGAAAGCCAGCGAAATGCCTCCAAGTACCACTACTCGGCGAAAGGGCAACTTGAAGGCCATAATAGGGTAAGGAGGGCAATGGGACAAAAGGGTGTAGAGATTCGGAAATCATGTAGGGCAGACAGTCATGGTAACCAGTCAGAAATGAGGGCAAAGCCAGTAGCAAAAAGGTGGAAGCTAGTACTAGAGAGGGCAAATAGAGCCACTTGGCATGGCCAACAGTCCTAATCCTATCAGTAGCTAAGCGAAATAGGTACCAGACATGGTTGATCCCAAAAGGGACCAGACATTGTAGTGTAAAGAATCAAAGCACAATGTCTTGCAGATCCGTCGTATAGGTGGGCAAGCAACAGCCACCATCCAAGCAAGCATCATCGGAGATCCCACAACGGGCCCAGAGAATAGCAAACACTGTGTGGATGAGGTGATAATCAACAACCACATCCTACCTTCGGTCCAATCATATCCCTGACCAGAATGAGTTAGATCTTGTTCCTACTGTACAGTAGTAGCCTATGCCTGGAAACAGATACCAAGTTCTGGTCGCGAAGAGTCACGGCACAAGGCAGGCGTGTCTCACATGCTAGTTCTCCTTACTACTTATTTATTATTACCACTACTGTACGATACCAAGCTCGCTACTCGACCCTCGAAGCACCATGGCGAGAGCCTCTTTTCAACAATTTAATTATCAATACGAGTCGCCATATCAATAATATAGGTGTTAGTCCTTCACATAGAAACCGGGATGCCTGAATCGTACACCCCTCTAGCCCACACAGCAGGTATTGTATTGCATCCGTCCGGCTCCCCGGACATAATCTCCAGAGTACATACAGCAGCAGCACAGTACAGACACGATTAATTATTCTGTGTTCAGTGTGTCCGTCCGTTACGTTCCCAATCCCAATCCCCCCCCCCCCCCCACGTTGCTGACATCGCACAGTGATTGAGGCCCGAAGTCACACAAATAGTATAGAAGTGCCCAACAAACCCCTCCGTAATACATATCCCACTTTCTTTACGAAGGTAAATCAAGCCACCATCATCACACAAAAACCCCGCCGGCGCAATGCACGACATGCCACTGCCTGCCTTATCGATAAAGCAGTCCCAGCACGTCTCCACAATAAGCCAAGCCTCTAGATATGTATGTACAGTACGAAGAAGGTACAGAGGTACCTTTCGCATTTGTTTGAAAATATGCGCGCACATATGCCGTTCATGCGACTTTGACCGTTCTCAGCTTATGCATAAAGTAATTCAGGCACCATCGGTAGAAATACAACTCTCTGGATTTCTATTACACGTCGATTGATGTTCTGGAGGGCTGTGAGCCTTGTGGGACTCGAACTTCTCGCTAAGCTAATAAAACCACCCCGCCCCCTATTCGGCACAGCTGCTTGCTTTGCTAAGCGAGCTCTCCCCTGTTGTTTACATTGTTTTGCTTTGTGAAGCTGCTTGCGAACATGCTGTGATAAGTCCCAAACCAATCGACACTTGTCCTTCTATCTTGACTTTTGCCTGACTCACTTAGAATTTCAGGTTACATAGACCAGTAGCAATAAAGGACGAGAGTCGAGGAGGATAGGTAAGAAAGAGAGCTTGAAACCCCCATTTTCGAATCATGAGAGTTAGTTTGAATTAAGTGAAACTTTCTATCCACCGAGGTTTATCGTCATTGGAAGCAACGAAGTAAGACCGTTCGTTCACCGCTCGTTCAACAGCGACTGCATTACTTTAGATAGCTCCTATCTAGAAGGCCCTTAGTAAGAGCTAGCCAGCAAACTCATAAAGACGTCAATTTGCTTATGGTATGTATATAAATAAATGAGAGCTTGAACATTTTCAATTTCACTAGTATCGGTTCAGGTTCTGAGGTTTTTCATAAGCATTAGGTCATCCAGCTTCTACATAAGGATCATGGCATAGATAAACAAAGATACTACGCTCAAACTAACTAACTCTCACCAACAGCACACAATAGTGCTTACAAGAAAGATTCCAGACCAGATACATCTCAACTACAAGTTCTACGCTTAGTATCTCTTTGCTATACTATCATTATCTTCTTTATATACAATACCTCATTTACTAAAGAGTAATCAAACAATTCACAACCCCCAATAACCCTCAGAGACAGCTTAATCGCAATTCAAGCTTCTTTTTTTCTTTTTTCTTTATTCTTCAGCTCTTTCTTACCTTTATCACAATCTTCAAGTCTATAAGAAATCAAAGTAATTCGATTCTCTTAATACCTAAGTACAAAAAAAAAGAAACTTAAATTTACAAAGGGAACGACGTTCCTCTTACTTAAATACATAAGCTAGCTATAATCGCAAGTTAAGCCAATACCACTCAAGGAAGAATAGCAAGCTATATCATCTAATACCTATTTTCTCTACAATCTTTCGCAATAAAACTATGCCAAGCTATAGCAAGCGGCGTTCTCGATCTATATCGAGTGCACCTGATGTGAAACGTCTTAGACTGGGCATTTTGATTAGAAGCTCGCCACTTAGCTGTGAGACTGAAGTCGACGAGGACAGCAGCTTAGGAAATGGTAGCTTGGGCGAAATTACTACACAACGGATGTCGTTAACATATCTAGAATAGGCGAGGAGTTACCTCCTCATATCAATTTGAAAATTAACCCAGTCTACGAATCAAACAAAAGAGCTATAACGACTGATACGAAGGCTTCCGAGTTTCTGACCTTGCTATCGCCAACAGTATGCCTCCAGCCCGAAGATAACCTCAGAGATGATTACGATAAGATTAAGAAACAGTTGGAGGATTTCGCGAAATAGAAGACCGATATGTCAGAATGGAAAGCAAAGTTAGGCAGGAATCGAGAGAGCTGAACTTAAGGATCAAGTCGCAATGAACCAACGAGACCTTCGGTTATTGCAACCCATTGCATTGCAGGTCCTCTTAGAGTACTTCACAAAGCAGGAGTTGGGCTGGGATGATGGAAAGAATCAAGGAAAGAGGTCCGAGTTCTGGGATACAATATATCTCTCTCTCCTTCTAATTTCAGCTACTTTAAAAACTATAAATGTATTTGGTTTAATTATATTAAGATACATCTATACTAGATATCCTTATCTATATCTTATCTTATTACCTTTTAGTAAATATACCGTTCTTGTCTATTACAGTGATTTACAAAGTAAATATAACGTATAAGCTTTCTACTTTCTGTATAATCTAATACTAATCTTATATCCTATATATATTTTACCTAGATCAAGTCAGTTGCCCAAATCAACCCAATCACCCACCTAAATCAACTCACTCACCCAAAATTTCAAAACAACCATTCATTTATCTATCTTACACCTAACAAATCACCCATCTTATCCCATCCCAAGAATCCATCAAGCATCAAAACAAGAATCCTAGGACCCTTCAAACAAAGCTACCTACCCACCTACCTACCTTACATTCTTCTAAAAGAATAGCCTACCTAACTAATCTAATTAATACCAACAGAGAAGATATTAAATCCATACTAAGTAAGAGACTACCTAAAACCTAAATAATTAAAAAATAAAGAAAGATCTATATAACTCCTAATATTACACTAGTCGTTTCTATTAATAATTCTAATTAATCAACTACTAAATACAAAAACAATAACTCAAGTAAGTAAACAATACCTTTTCTTCTCTTCTTTTCTTTCTTTCAATCTCAATCTCAATCCTATCTACTCTATATGATATAAAAAGCTACTATAAGTAACTGCAGAGTAAAAACAAAAAGTAAAATACATAAACACTTAATTAATTATTCTACACTTCTTTCTACAAATTACGTAATAGATTCTTCTTATAAATTTCATTTTCTAGTCAAACCTAGTATATATATATATATACAAGAAGCTACTACAACCAACAAGCTAGCTAGCTAGCTATTTTCTTTCTGCCACCTACCTAGTAAGTAACAATACAAGTAAAAACTCCCATTCCTTTCCAGCTAATGCAGATCCTAATCTGATCTGATCTGACCATTTCAAAAACTAAACTCCATATATACAAAACAAATAACCATCTTATATCCCTTTTCCACTTTTTATCTCAATCTATATATATACAAAAGAACTTCGCCCTCTATAACTAGTTAACCAACTTCTCACCCACTCAACGAAAACCCAGGCGCATTCTTTCCAAAGTTGAGTGCTAGCAGAGCAAAATGGCCTCCAACGACGGGACGCGCTGTAAACTCGCTAGCATTGATCGGCCAACTGCCAGTATTGCAATCGAAGAGATCAGTCTCTGGTAGCGAAGTAGTTGTCTCGTTAATCCAGGTAGCCAATTTGGAAATGAAGAGTTGTTGAGTAGAAGATGTAGCAATAGCAGCACAGAACATTTCCCAGTCGCTTTTGGTGTAGTTGTTACGGGTGTCGAGGGGAACTCCATATTCGAGAACGGCTGTCGGGTAGAATGTGCTTTGCATTGTGTACACGGACTTGGGGACTAGGTTGAGGTTTAATTCAGCGTCGCCGTAGAGATTGTAGAGGAGGCCTAGGTTGATTAGTGAGAGATTAAATTGGAGATTTGAAGAACGCATAGCTTACCATGGGTGCTGTTAGATCCATAAGCCAATGTGTGGTGTGTGGCGGGTTTGCATTTTGTGCAACGCCAAGTGTTTCCCATTGCTTGATATAACTGTGTGAAATGCTCGTATAGTTTGCAGCGTCAGCTGTGTTGCCGGTCAGGTTTGCAATCTGCGCCATAGCTTCAATACCGATGATTCCCTTCAGAGCTAGGTTGGTTTGATTAGCGAGCGAACCGGCGAAGTCATCAGTTGAGATCTGGTTTGCGGGAATGAGTGCTTCGGAGACGAGATATCCTGTCCACTGTTTGAGAATATCATAGTGTTGAGTAAGATAGGCAGTATCACCAGCACGTTGTGCATAGGCAAGTGTCATGATTAACATGTTACCGCATTCTTCCAATGGTTGCTGCTCGTCGTTACCTGCAGGGTGACCTGTTGCATTAGGGTAAAGCGAGCCGAGATCGTGCATCGAGTACATATTTGGATAGTTTCCGGATTCTTGATTCTCAAATAGAGGGTCAAGGATGAGTTTTAGAAGAGTTGGGTTTGTGTACAGCAAGATCGGATGGAAGGGGAAAATGACGTCGACGGTTTGCATATTGCCATCCGAACTGATTTCCTTCAAGAACAAATACTGTTTAGTAGAGTTTCCGGTTAGTTGTGTAGCAGCGAAGGCTTGTCGGGCCGCTAAAGATGTTATCGTCAGGTAATCTTGTCCGGCAGCAGACATGGAATCGCTTGAGATTTGGTTGTCAAAGGTTGTCGCGAGACCGGCAGCTGTGCTGTAGTCATTGTAGAAGAAGGAAACCTATCATTGTCAGCAAAAAGCAACCTTTACATAGCAATAGAGATACGTACGGCAGCAAGTTCAGTAGAAAAATAATTCGTCCAAAGTGAAGGCACTTGAGCAGCAACACCACTACTTGTGCCTACGAATTGCACTGCCAGATCCTGAGTTAAACCAAGAGTAAAGAGGGTAGAAACAGAGTCAGAGGCTCCAATGCCAGAGGTAGCAGAGCCAATGGCTCCCAAATCCACAGCAAATCCAAAGACAGGATAATCATCATTGATAGCACGGAAGTTAGTGTCGTTTTTATCTCCGAGGGTACCATTGCTTTGAAAGAGGCCTCGCACGACAGTATCTTGACCAGATTGGAATGTCAGACCGTTGACATTCTTAGTGGACCAGTACCAATTGCCCCAGTCAGCTTGGTTGTTGGTCTCGGAGAAGAGAAGTGGAGTCTGTCGGAAGAATTCGTGGTACGCGATACCATCGCTTGTGACACCATATTCCCACTGTGCTACCGAGTTATGATCACCGGCGCACCATTCTATTCAGTGTAAGCTTCTTTTCCCACACTTTGTCGAACACCTCATTTGAAATTTACTCACCTGCAGTGGTGTCGGCATAAAGCTGCACGTCATGTGATTTCCCATCAAGTGACGATACAACGACATCCAAGTACGAAAAGACAAGGGATTGTCGCTTGAAGTCGGTTGGAGTCAGAGGCGAGAGGAAAGTAACATTGAGTGTCACCAAACCCCCTGCATTCATCATGAACGTGCTTCTTGTTGAAGTGTACTCAAAAGCAGTCTGTGTCACTGATTTGGGCCCTGGATTGCCCATCCTGTACGCGAGTTAGAAAATGTTTCATCCAAGAAAAAAAAGAGGGTTTTACCAGGTGTACGCCACGCCATCAACACGTATCATTCCTGCCCACCCTGTGATTTGACCTCTGTTCACAATGTCAGTCTTGAAGTTTTTGGAAGAAAGGGGGGGGAAAAATTAAAAGGTTAAAAAAAAAATTCCTAAGAATTACTTACGCCCAATGTTGAGGATAGTTTCCAGCGAGGTAACCTCCATTGCCTCCATCGCTTCCTGCTTCTTGCCATGTATTCATATAAGGCGACTTGACTGCCAGAGGGATTGCTGGCGGCCGTGCAGGACTGAATGTAGACTGAGCATTTGCCAGAGCAAGCAGTGCTGCAGAAAGAAAGCCCTCGTAGAGCTTCATGGCAATGATATTAGAATAAGATAATAGAATTACTGGTATAAAACTCTGCGTGCTGCAATGGCTCCAAGTGGGATCGACGAAGAATGCAAAGAGGTCTTGCAAACAAAAGTAGAGACGAACTGCTCGCGGTCTATAAAAGAGAGTATCAAAGCCTTTATACACAGTTCAAGGAGACTTTGGCAAGGTCACGGCCAGCAACTGCGGGGGAAACAACTCGGAAAATACAAGAGAATGCGGGGAATGACTGCAAGAAGTGATCAGGAGCTTGAAAGGAAGAGGGAGGAAAGTCTAGCACGATAGATATTCTTTAAGGGAAGTCTTGAAATTAGGGTGTAAGCAACAACTGGGGCCAGCGCACGCTGCCATGTACGTGAGCCTGTGGGAAGGATGGTTTAGGGGCGCCCCTACAGCCCCTCCATGGAGTAAAAAGCGTAGCAGACGGCAGGCCAGAGCAAAAGATGCCGGACAATAGTACGTAGCATAATTGAGAGGTTCTAGTGGTTCTACGGGTCAGAAGGATCAGATGAGAGGATGACAAAGGGACGACAAGCGGTCGATCCACAGATCATGAACAGGTCCAGGGTGCGCGCTGGTAGCTGGGTCTTGGGATCTAGGTGTTCGGACTCCAAAAAAAAAAGAGAGATAGACCGAACAGGACCACACTAGGTACTTGTGATAATAAGTAAGTGTGATGGGGAAAATCATGGAAAACATGGAACCTGAGGGTAAATGGAAAGTCCTGGTTGGCGAAAGTATACAGTAGTAGTAAGTAGTAGTAAGGAATAGAAACCAAGGAACCTTTCCAAAGCAGCTAGAGAGCTCAAAGGCTAAGCCCCATGCAGTGGTTTGGCGCTGTCCGGCCCCTGGATCTTGCTCGCGTGGCTCAGGAGTCTAAATGCAGGGCATCGAATGAGATGGCCCCATGACATTTTACATTTCCTGTACAGACCTGCACCTGCACCGACCTGCACAGAGTTGCACACCAACTTTTTTTTCTCCTTGCGAATGACTCTATTCGCATCTTGTTGTTGGAGGGCATGGGAATGAGCATGAGCATGGACAAGATCCCCCTGTACCGCATCCGACAAACTCCCAAAAAGAAGGTCGAGTGAACAGGACGATGCCACGAAGGTTCCCTAGAGATCTTGGATGACATCACGAAAAGCGACACCCGTCGACATCAAACTAGAAACGGTACAGTATGGTATAGTCCACTACAAACCTGACTCGAATCATACTGTAATAATATGCAAAGCACAGAAGAAAAAAAGACCCGAAAAAAATACACTAGACAGCAGAGACAGCGGCACCGTGAGCAGCACCAGCAGCAGCAAGCAGCAAAGACAGACACCGACTGTCTTAATTCTGTGGCGGTCCACTTGCCCCTGTTATTTTTCAAGCCTTACAAGTTACTGCTCGAATCTGATCGCGCGGATGAAACAAAAGATACTCGACGCCCTTTCATGCGCACGTTACTTAGCACGGTAGTTGGCTTTGGTGCGCTAGGAAGCTAGGCATGAAGCATAACACATGCTGCGGAATTGGGGGGGTGGAGGGTGGAGGGGCGAAAAGCGGTAAGATGCGAAGGAGGAAGGTGGACTTTGGGTGTGAGTGTTTATTGTCGAATTGTTGAATCAACATTCTCTCGCCGTAAGCTGAAGTGAGATGACAGGCACCCAAACCAAAATTGGAGGTTCGCGATAGGGCAGGGCGTGCGGCTTGTTGGCAACTACGGCAACTTGGCTCAAGGGTTAAGAAATGAGAATGCGGAGATGCTGGTCTGGTGCCTTTTCGTAAAGATACCGAGGATCATCTTGGCATGAGATGGCACTATTCCCGCTTCAGAAATCCGGGAATAGATTCCGACGGCGTATTTCACAGAAAAGGTCCAGACAGAGAGAGGAGAGAGACAGGAACAGGAACAGGTTACAGGTAACAGGTAACAGGTAACTAACTGTAACTACTGTCCATCTCGGAGATACTCTTTCGTATTTCACGTGCAATACCTAGTCCTCTGGAACGTGCTGCGGCTGTGGCTGTGGGAAAAAGCCCACGGGATCTGCACCGTTTTTCTCCAATCTGTTTCTATTTCCAATCTGACAAGTCACTACTATAAAATAACCACCGTCCGCCTCTTACGGCACAGTAGTCAACTAGTCGACAATTTGGTCTATGATCTGCTTACGGGAAATGAGCGATGGATGAACTCGCCAAGCTGCAATAGAATAAGGAGATGGTTTGCGTGATGAAGTCATTCTCCGAACTTACTTTCATACTAGGTTTGCTTTTTGGTTTTCTTTAGAGTCAATTGTTGACGTGCTTTTTATTTTATTTTAGATAGCTTCACTTCTCCTCACCGCAATTCCTTTCTCTACGTAGAATCTCTCGGCCAAATCCAAGAACTAGTTCGTTCGTTCTAGATACCAGGTAGCAGCTGCAGCAGAGCGTGGATTTATTCCGCAATAGCGTCTTGCAGCTGGGATGCAAGGGTAAAGAGAAAAGCATGTGCAAGGAGGAGCACTTCGTATATATGCAAGTGCTTGCTGTTTCCTGTTTCCTGCACTTCCATATATATTGAACGAAAACATCTTATATTAAAAGTTCCCGTCAGGAGCGATGACACAATTCTTCTGGAAGTATCGGAAGCAAAGCTGCACCGAAGAATTGGATATCAATTGTACGCCAATCCTGGATGGACACGACCGAAAAGTTTATTCCCGAGGAATACAAGTACTACAAGACGAAAGCTCGATATCTTCGTACTTTGTTGTTGTCTCTCCAGCTGCTGATACGAATATCGTTAAAGCAGTCGGTCCCTTGTCTTCTTTACAATTCGAAGCCATTGTACCGGGAAACGTTCTGCTTAATTTGCGCTTACTTCGGAGTTTACTTGACTACTTGCCATGTCAATCTCATGCAATCTGCATGTTGACATCAGTTTGAAGTATCTTCGAAACATATCTTCTTATCACATTCGACTTCTTCAACTTCGTTTCTGCTATTGTTAGCACTAGTAGGTTAGTGCTGTATCCGTAAGGCTTAAAGTTGTCTGCGTCACCAAAAGCCTTGGCTTATAACAGTACTGTGAGGGATAAACTTCAGTAAAATATAATGACAGCCACCTACTATTTGACAACTACAATTCTTTTCATCATCAGATAACAAAGTAAGCAGGCTAATGTTCAGCTAAACGGGATTCGCTTCTTGGGCTTGTGGTTTCGAGTAAGAGAACGCAGCACCAGGCTTGGTAGACGCTGGGGGATTGCTATCCTCCAAGACCGTCCAGAACACAACGTTGTGTTGCATTGTGTATTAAGAAAGACAAGAAAGGAGACACTAACAAATCTTCATGTAGGATTATTCTACATTAGAATACAATATTGCCATAGAAGATCTCATCTTTCGCACTGCTGAGCGACTATACATACGGCAAAGGAAGTGAGTAGTACAGTAACCTACACTTACTTGTTCTCCAAACATTTTTCTAAGCACTCAACCAGCATTTTAAAAAAATCTCAACACCTAAACTTCAAAGCTTTACAACCGACTGATCAGGACCATTCTGAAGCCACCCCTCATTATCGCAGCATTACAGTAACTTACAATGAAACAGAGCATTGACACCATATAGTATTGCTTACACGTGGCTATGGCAGAGCTATCGCAGACTAGGTAGCTCCTTGAGTTACCTGTGGTAGTGTTATATCATTCCTATGACACTGTTGGCTCTCAACCTGTCACACTTCACTTTTGTTCTTCCCTCCATTGTGCCCTTGCAACGACTATGTTCAAACGCGCTAACAAGATTTGAAAGAGCTCCAAGAATCCAAGACTTCATTGGGTTGTGTACCGTCGTGCAAACAATCTCCATGGAGGCGACACAGACAGATCTCAGAAACGACCTCGCGCACAAGAGTAGAATTCGTCGCTTATCCTGAGTCCCAAGCAGAGGTTCTCATTGGTTTCAGAAAGCGGTGATCAAAGCGAGCAGATCTCTCTCCTAGTTCCTCACTGAATGTAAAGACTGAAGAAGGGAATTCACAGGGATGGGGGCGCTCGTATAAATTCTAAATCTTCTCCGCGTCGCTTAAATAGCAACCCGCTAAGTCCCCCCTTTTAGCGACACACCACAACCACTTTCAGAAAGACAGACAATCCGCACGTTCCTCACTACTACTACGATACACTCTCTAAGATTGAATTTCACGCGCATGCGGCGACACAGAAGCGCCACTCAACCCTGATTTTGCGCATCGCTCGGGGTTGTGAGCCGCCCTCGCCTTTTAGTCTAACACTAAGACCCAGCTTTTTTACTACCCCGCTTACCTGTGCGCACCTCTATGACTTCCCAGAAACAGCAATGGTCCCCTTCCAGCATCTGACATGGTCTGTAGGTTTGCGGTACATTTGTCTATTCTCTCCATCTTCAAACTTTCACAATAGTGAAAGATCTCAATCATATCAAGCCTTTTACTTTATCTAAAAAAAAAAATAACACTAACATCCTCGAACTGGAGATTTGCTAGTCAACACACTTACAGCGAAGATCAGTTTGTTTGACAAGTTAAAATTTTATATTTGTTTGTATCTCATGATGAGGCTGTTAAAAACAACTCAACTAGCCATGTAAAATCACTGAGGCAGGAGACATAAACATGATGTGAACTCTGATACCAACACAAACTCAACCGATATTCACTAAAAATGGAAAATATACTCCTGAGATCCTTAGATATACCCAAACACCTTGTACTAGCAAGGACGAACTCGCTCTACTTTCAGATAAGTTTAAGGAAGGGGAGGAAAAGCAAGAAGAGACTGTCGCTCAGCAACCCAAGGAAAAAGGAGAGAGCCGGCCGGGCGGTAATCAGCTTGAAAAATAAGCTATAGCTGAAGATGTTCCTGCAAATATCAAGGAGAAACCAGAAGCGATTCGCCAAGGTAATGAGACTCCTTGTCTTTGAAGAATATAACTTTACTTTAAAAAGATTTCTAGAGGTTTTACTACAGCCTTTATAAGGATATCAATCAAGGCTTTAAAACTATAATATATATGTGCTACTAAATAGAGAATAACAACTATTAATACTATAACAACACTGCAGTTGTTTTTCATTATAGATTATTTAAAACTTCGAAGTAGAAACAGTAAACCCTCCTAACCTGTAAATCCCAGCCTGTAATTCCGTGTTTTCATTTCATAAAATATATCCTCATTGTAGTAGCTATAGTACCCAAAGATTTCTCCGGAATCGTCTATTACTTTCGACCATTCTAGGGTCATATAGTACAAGTTTACATTAAAGCAATAGTACCTTAAATCCCTCATTTTGTAAAGGTTCAAACTTATTTTAGGTACCTTCCATTTAATACATAAACTAGACAATTCTCTCAATTAATAGGCAGAATTAATTAATCCTTTATTTATACATAGTTTTTACAATATAAGTTACCTCCAATATATATAGTTTTCACTATGGATTTTAGAGTTAAATTTAGATGTGTATAAATCTAATTAGGAATTAAGAATAACAAAAGTTAAACAACTATACAAGATAGATGAGTCCCTACTATTATATAAACACCTTGCACAATTATTTATTACAGACTAGAATATTCCTCAGGTTAGGAAAGAAAGGTTTCAACTATCAACTTTCCATCTGTTTTCGTAAAAGCTTTTCTTTAGATCCATCTATCTACCTGTACCTATTCTACCAGCCAAGCTCGCTTATTTTTGAATACTCAGCCTTTCCTACTGCCCTCTTGTAACTTAATCAGATCTACTTCCCAATAGTGTATACTAGTATCTAGAAAAGTATCCTATTAAAGCTACCTATGTAAAGCCTCGAAGAAGACATTAGATAAAACTACAGGGTAATACAACCAGCCTACTTTTATTAATTAACAAAACCTGTATATCAAAGCTATCTATCTACCTTATCTAGTAATCTTACAAAGTTGCTTCTCTAAAGCAACCTATACTACTAATTCTAACAACAATTCTATAAAAGAGAATAGCCTAGGTCTTCTATAAAACTTCTTTGTAGCTATATCCTAAGAAGTACTCCATTAACAAGGTTTCTTCAACTCCTCCAAATCACTTAAGTCGATGTTAGAAAACATTAATGGATTTAGAAAGTTTTCAACGCTTACCGATATTAGATACCATTGGATCTACAAACTTCTCCTACATTGACGTGTATCACGAAACCGCTTTGGTAATCTGATCAGATTGATAAGTTCACCTTTTATATCTATCATACCTAGCTTGATGGGATTTAGTTGTACTAGTAAATAAAACCATCAAGCCTTGTCCTTTCAAAAAAGAAGTGCTCTGTAGTTTATACTTCATCGCTTAGTGATCAATGGACGAACACCCACTTAGTAGTTCCTATCATTTCAACTAGTTTAACATCCAGTAATAGAATGTAATTTGGAATGATGAGAGGCACTTGTTTAACTTTGTCAAAAAAAAAAAGTCAAATGGCTAATACTAAGTAGTACTAAGTGCTAGTAAGATATTTTGCGTTGATACAATGATAGGAGTGTGGTATATAATATAATCCCAAAACCCAGGACGCCGCCTGGTATCTTCCAGTAAAACACCGAGCAATTGCCTTCAATATATACCTTGTCATTTATTTGTACGTTGCCTCATACTTTTCCCATGAAGACGCCAGAACAAATGCCTGTGATGAGTCCACTACCTTTGGCCAATCAAATAGACGGCCACTACCACCACTGTCCCATATTTGCAATGTTTGGTCCTCGGTTGTTTGGTAGCTGTTGATCAACCTCCATCTGGAAGTCTCTTACAAGATCATCCCAACCCTCCCAGTTCACATCACCATCAAGCGGATTCATGTCCAGATCCTGTAATGCACTGTCATCCATCAACCATGGCGTCCCCTCGTTTCCAAATTGCTGTTGTTGGAGCTGCAATTGGATCTGGTCAGGTGCTAGAGCTCCCATACCTACTACTTGTGGCTGAAACATGAATTGATCGTCTTGATACGTTGTCGTAAGACCGTTCATTCCTTCGGCAGGCGCTTGAGACTGAGAGGTATCTTGGGCTTGGGCTTGACCTTGGGCTAGTACTCGATCCCTTGCCATGGTACCAGGGCAGCCACTCGGCCTATTCGTAAAACCAAGTGGTTCAGGGCGAATGTACTTTGAGTCCATCCCAAGGCCGGAGGAACCCCCATCAGGAAGTGCCATCTCTTCCTGGCGCTTCCGCCTCGCTTTCGCCATCAGTTTTCGCATTGGCTGCCAGAGCATACCGGTGCGTTTGCTATGACTGACGACAACATTCCAATCGAAAAATAATCGAAAAATACTCCATCCACGGCTCGCCAGGCACGGTCTACCATTACCGACTTAGACCGTATACATAATTCGCCGAGGATGTAAGCTATTGCGTGCCACTGGATGTAGGTATGAAAAAGCCAACCCCATTGTTTCGTTGAGGCCTCTGATTCCAGAACACGAGAGTATTCAATTATCTCAATAGACGACATAAATAGCCGGTCCTGAATATCCTGTGGAAGATTGTTAGGTTTTCCGGGCTGTGTCAGCGGGTGGTATATTAATAAATTCATCTTCGCGATGATCAACCTAGCTACTGTCGCTGCTACCCAGTACAGAGGCCCGGCGTCCTCGCAGTATTTGAGGTATTTATCCTCGATATGGGCAGAGCATTCCTTTATAAGTCGTTCCTTCTCTTCGAGTGTCAATGACATGCGAGCTGTTTGACAGGGTCCAAGACCTGGCGGGACATAGTGAAGACGACGGGACAGGCTGCAGATCTCGTAGCGGATTAGACAGAAGGTCATCTCTGAAACTCCTTCGCGCTCCCGAGGTAGTTCTGTTGCATCGGGGCTCAAGTCATCGTCGTTGATAGACAATGGAAACTCAGTATCAAAAGTTTGGTCTAGAATTGATGGGTCAGAGCCGTGGTCTTCTGAGGCCCGCAAGTCAAGTACGATTATTTGCCACCAAATACGTCTTCGCATCTCCGTATCAAATGGAGAAAGGCCAAATTTAGTGCCATCACGATGGAGTCCAATACATTGGGCTATACGCATGGCTAAGCCTGTCAATGACCAAACAAACCGGGTATCGTCATGTCTACGGACACAAACTAGGAACAATACAAATGCTTGGACAGTGACAATCTCATTAGTATTGAGAAAGCTGGCCCTGGCAAGAGCTTGTTCGACGCCGAATCTGTAGCGTCTGCTCAGAGAATCCTTAGACGTTGCGAAATTTAATCGAACCTGTATCGATTGTTAGTAACGGGAGAATAAAATAAAGGAATTCTAAAAACCTACTTCGTCTGGACTCATCGATGTGATGGTTGCAAAATATATAGCGAACATTAAGGCTTCGGTACTCTTGCTCAGGGAATCCAGATTGCTCTGCACATCTTTGATTACCTTGTTCATCGTCCCAATATGGATGAGCTTCACAAGGGGATTCACATTTTCCAAAAATGTCTGCCAATAGAATGGGATCTGTGAAGGCAGCGGATGGAGACTCTTGAGGTCGACTTCAGCAGAGCTGTATCCCATGAGAAAACTCTGGTGGTCGGGCGCCGTGATTTCATCAGTTGGTATAATAGGCATAGATTCAGAGTCAGACTCGAAAGTCTCGTCAGCCATATCATTGATCTCGGCGACCTATGAATAAAGTTAGACATATAATTCATGAAGTTGACTATTCTCACGCCGGAAAACACAGGTGCATAAAAACTCACCTCTGCATTTATACTCGCCCAAAACGGGTCGTTGATGTATTCACTCTTTCCATCATCAACAACCAACCTGCCAAAGTTGTGCTCGAGGTCGTATGCAGCTTTTGGAGGGCCAGTCCCCAAATTAAATGCCTTCACCATCCATTCCTTCTTCGTCCTGCCCTCATCCATTCCAATCACCCTAATCGTCTTCGGTTTTTCATTAGGATCCGTGTCTCCATCTTTCTGTCCCGTATATGAATCCGCGCTCGAGGGTGACTGCTTGTTGTCACCAGTCTCCACCTGTCCGCTGAGTTCCTCCACAACACCTTCCAGCCTTCGTAGTCGTTTTAACAATTCCGCTTCTCGATCGCTGACCGGCTTTCCACCAGTTCTAGGTCGTCGGGGCGCACGCCCAGGAGCAGGAAAGACACATTGGCTCCCTGCTTTGGCGCAGTTCGAACAGGGCACCTTTTTATCGCAGCGAACCTTTCTCTTCCTACACGTTACACACACACGACCGCGCATTGAGGCCATGCGGGGCGGGCGCCGAGATCGTCTTATCGTCAGTCGGGCTTTGAGCCGAGGGGAGAGGTGGCGAGTTTGAGGAATAATCTGGAGGCAGAGCCATGGTGGGAGGAGAATTCGCTAATGGGCTCTCGTCTGCTACGGTCAAGAAGGTAGACATGACGCTCCGTTGCGTCGTGGTCGACTGTGGTGATCGCAAACTTGCGAGGTCCTTTTTCTGCCCTTACATTCACGAGCAGCAGCAGAGGACTTGCGCATGGAAATATGGAGGAGGCACTTCGGGACCGAGGAAGGAAGCAAATTATTATTCAAGACGTTGACTTGCTACGGATACGGAATACGCTGGTGGAACTTACCGCCGTGCTGAGCAACCCCAAGAGCCAGACGAGCCAGAGAAGCACCAGAACAAGACTTTCTTTCCATTTGGGTTTAGGTTTGCAGTCATGCAGGGATCGATGAGTCTCAGGAATAAGCGCTTACTCCGTCTGCTATGTCCGTCCAAATTACTCCATGAAGAAGAAGTCGGCGTTAGACGACGGACATGCAATTGGCCACCAACGACCTTCTGCTCGTCGAGATCAAGGACGATGCAGCGGCAGATCCAAGTATTACGTGATATGCTGGAGCTTTGCGCTTTGTTAGATCAGATAAAGAAAACTGGCCGAACTTCAACAGATGATGACGCTGTGGCTCACAGATTGAGGCTCAAGAGCCTAACTGCTTTGAGGGCGAGCCAAGATAGAAGGAAGGCGATTGATGCCATGAGGCAAAGGAGCAGACATAATTGCTTCAAACTTCACGGTCGCAAAGAATTTATTTTTAGCATTCACCGATGACCTTGAGAGGACGAAACTAATTCTAAAGCTAAAAGAAATAATTATGTACTCAAGTCTATGTACATAATTTGAAGCAAGAAAGTCGAAATGTGCTGTACCGTACAAATTGCTTCACAAGAGATCATGTTAGTTTGGGCTGTCGTCTCAAATGAGTTTCTCAGCTGAAGTGAATGACTCAAGTCGATCTCTTACAGCGTGCAGGGTATCATATAAGATGGATATTCAAAAATAACCTATCAAGAAGCAATTGACACGGTGGGCTCGCGAAGACAAATAAAACAGGTGTCAAAGCTCATGGAATCGTGCTGTACTGTACTGTACTGTACTGTACCTTAATGCTATGCCGTATCGTATTCAAGAAAGGTGTAAGCCGGCTCAACCATTCCTCCATCCCTTCTCTATATACCTCTTCCCCCAAACCACGTAGGTAAAAGTAAAATTTCATATGCGCCATTAAATCTGTATTCCAGATTAAACTAAGATATGTAGGCGAGCTAAGATATGCATCCTCCCACTCTTTGCGCCGCGACTCTCAGGCTACGCTCCTTAGCGATAGTAGCAGACTTAGTCGAGCAAGCAACGCTACTCAATCCTCTTTTCTTGACGACTGGTAAGCTATAAAGATGCTTGCTCGTCCTAAGATTCTAGTGACATTGATACATCTAAGTCTTTTAAGGTGATAAAGGAATAAGATTATTAGATCCACGATATGGTTGTGCTTATAGTGCTAAATTTCAACTCGGAGCCAAAAGTTCAGATGAGAATATATTCTAGCAACGGGATATACCCACTTGAGCAATGTAATCCCCGCATCTTGGCAAAGGTGAAAGGAGAAATGGTTAATACTGGAGAACTGGCTATAAAACAACCATTCATTCACGTTTTTTCTAAAGATTGAAACTGAACTGGATTGAGCTGAACTGAGAAGGATTTATGAGGAAAGATTTGCTGGTCGATCAGAAACGGTTGACGATTGGAAGCAAAGATAGATTGAACTACTTGATTGAGGAACACCATAGATGTGTTGGTAAGCAAGATGAGGCTGAGGTCGGAGATAGGACAATA
This sequence comes from Pezicula neosporulosa, assembly GCA_009805495.1. Taxonomy (NCBI): domain Eukaryota; kingdom Fungi; phylum Ascomycota; class Leotiomycetes; order Helotiales; family Dermateaceae; genus Pezicula; species Pezicula neosporulosa. The sequence continues at coordinate 1,094,534 of SELE01000002.1, forward strand.
GATCGAAAGCACCTACCCGTCCAAAATGGTGGCGTTGAAGCGAACGAAGGGGGAGAGGGTTGAAAGCTTGTACGCTTAGTATCGGTCAAACTCTGAGTGGATGAAGCTTTCCTAAACGCATACTTGTCGATGTGCAAAAAGAGGGGATGGGAACAGTAGCGTGACTGACTGCCTCGCATCATCTCAAATCACTACATAGAACGTGCCATCCAGATTTCGACTACATTGATAAACGCTGCCATACCACACTGAGATGCAAATGCTGAGCTACAGGGGCAGCAGAATGGTAGTTTCAAGGGTGGCATGAGATGTGAATAGCAAAAAAAAAAAAACAAAACAAAAAAACAGAAGGTACTCCCCAAAGTGGAAAGTCTATAATAGGAGGACGTGTCGTGTTCAGAAAACTCTAGAAAGTTAGAAATCAAGCATGCTAAGGTACAGAGTACTGTGCCTAGGTAAGGTTGGTTTCCATTGAACGCCAGGCTCTTTGGGGGTTGATTAACAGATCTCGGCAGCCCCTTCCGGATATGTATGTGGCTTGTGGCTGGTGTCGTACCGTCAATTCCTGTCCAAATCCATTTTTCATCTCTCTGTATTCTAATATCGTTGACTCCTTTCTCGCACGTCACTTCACTACTGCGCATCAACAGAGTCATTTTCATAGATTGTGTTACCTTTTCGCATCAACACCGTCACAAGTCCCATTCATTTTAATCGCTATAGCTCACTCTTCGATGCGCATCGCCACCATGTTGCTCTGCATGCAGACTAGGAGGGTAAAGAAGTATCTTGATCTGACTCATCGTCATTTCGACTCATCGCAACTAATGTTACAGCGTGTACTACATTGAATCGACACACATTATTTGCCGTATCTGTTCTGTGGACTGACTTGTATGATTGGCCAATTGGATCTCTCACATTGTAGCTATTCGTATACTTAATAAATCACTGCTGGAGCTTTTGACAGGAGAAGTACACAACATACATCAGATCATTTTATTCTCTTGCTTCACTTGCTACTGTTGATAACATCTCACCTCGGAGCCACTTCAATTTAAGTAATGCTAGGAGTAACATCAAACACAACCTCATCAGCATCCCCAATCATGACCTCTCATACCAGCCCATCGAGCTCTTCTGCTGCAGCATTAGAAATCACTTTCGCCTGCAATCTCTGTCTCGTTTCATTTCAAAGCAATGCTGATCAACGGACACACATGCAAACCCCCTGGCAGTAAGTTATTTCTCCAAAGAATTCATCGTGAACTTCAAGCGAGGGGCCAAGAGCTACCTATTCTAACCCCATCTTAGTGTCTACAACCTCAAGCGTCGCATTGCATCTCTCCCGCCCATCTCTTCCACTACCTTCGAAGAAACCATTTTGGCTGTGCAGAAGAATGATGTGTCGGCAAATGACGAATTCAGAGCTGGATGTTCCACTTGCCAAAAGGTTTTACGACAAACCCAAAGCATATCAGAATCACTTGCGAAGCCAAGGCCATAAACTTGCAACTCTCGAGCGTGGAGAAAATTTCAAGGAAAGTGTTTTCGAGCTAAAAAGTCCAGTTCAAGACCTTGCCGACATCGCGAGCAACCTGGAAGCACTAAACATCTCCGAGCATGATTCAGATGAATCAGGCAGCGAAGAAATAGATGAGACGGAAGACGAGAAATCGCCAGATTTCGATGAAACGTTCTGTCTCTTCTGCCTTCACGAATCGTCAGACCTAGAACAGACAATGGCTCACATGCGGAAGTCCCACGGTCTGTTCATTCCAGATCCAGAATATATCAGCGACCTGCCTGCATTACTAAAGTACCTGCACCTTATAATTGTGGAATTCCACGATTGTTTGTATTGTGGTAGTACCAAAGGAAGTGCTGAAGCGGCGCGAGCGCACATGATTTCCAAAGGACACTGCACGGTCAAGTCTGAGGATCTTGAGGACTTTTACGAATACAGTGACGATGAAAGTGCTGACGGAGCCGAGGAAGACACAGAGAACCCCAAGGAGAGCAAAACATTAGTCCCCGAAGATGACAGGCTCAGACTTCCTTCTGGAAAACAACTAGGCCATCGTTCAAAGTCACATATCTACCGTCAACATCTTCCAAGTCCAGAAGTCAGAGCACAGCGCAAAGCAATAGCCGATTCCGAGACCGAAATATCCAATGCCAGCCAGTCTAACGACCGAAAGACTCATTTGATAGCCAGAGCTAAGGGCGAAATGGGGATTATAGGTCTTTCTGATTTCGAAAAGAGGAGTTTAAGGGCCGTGGAGAAAAGGATGATGAGGGTGGAGATAAGGGCTAGGAATGAGTTTCGGGCTGGGCTTGAGAGAGCTGTGAATCACCAAAAATATTACCGATCCGATGTTCCTGGACCACCCCTCGGCAAATAAGTAGAACATAAGGGCGACGATGAAGTAATTATTATATATGAACTTCGTTACTATGGAATTCAAATCTGTCTTGCAGTGACTCTCTTAGTGACAGCCTAAAGAAGCCGGTCAACAGGGCATGTATTATGAATGAAAATATAAAGACAAGAAGGGCCAGGGCTCATTTCAAAGAACTTGTTAATCGTTATGTCCAATTTAATAAGCTGTGGATGACTCAAGTAGTTCTAGAGACTTAAATCTTCAACGTCCTTGGCATTGAAATAAAAAGTTAAGCGACTGGCATCATAAAGTCCAGACAGCCATTTCCAAGGCTTAGTATATTGCTTAATTTGACATACAGGTTAGAATATAGCTGTTCTCCCCTAAATTCTACACTAATCTTGATAGTCCAACCTAAAGAAATGATTTACGGATAGTCCTATTACAAGTGTGCATTGTATTCTAATAGGTATATTAAATAAAAATATAAAAATAAATATGCCAATGACAACCAGTAACCAGATCCGCTACTAGTCTCCTAGTCTGTGAGTCTATATAGGAGGTCTAGAGTTCCGTCTTGTTTGTTTAGCTTTTGATAAATAATCAGTCAAATCTACTTCGAAGTGCATTTGGTAGGAGTACACTATGTATTCGTTAGAATCATCGCTGTCTTCACAAAAACTACGAGAAGGCTTGAAGTGTTTCATAAAGGGATACTATAGTTGGGTAAATCTAGGTAGTCCTATATTGCAGTAGGCACTTTCCTTATAGAAGTTGATTCGATACTAGAAAGAGCAATAGTTCTACTACTCTTCGCTCTTCGCTCTTCGCTTAATTTAATCTACTCGAGTACCTCAGCAAGAGGTCACTCCAAGCATTCACTAGAGAAATTTCAATCCTCAATTGTTGTCTGCACTATTCTATTTTTCTATTCAGATACTATCTGGTACCTTACAGGAATGATATTTTGTTTATGAATTTTCTGGTAAGGACAAGTAGACCAGCAGGTCTGTAATGGTTGTCTCCATCGGAAGTACAGATGCAGCTAAGGAAAAGCCTTTGGTTCTGAGAGCTGCTATATTCAACTTAGAATTCCAATTACTGCAACTAATTGAAAGAATTTTTTATTTTTGTCTGATTGATCATATCCATCACGTTGCTGACGCGTACCAAAGGCATGTGTCAGCCTTGTCGTGCGTAGACGAGGCTGTCCTTGTACAGTGAAATCTCGCCAAGACGCAGCTTCATCTCAGGCGAGCTGCCACTAGCTTCACAATCAACACGGCGTCGTTCAACCATCATCATCATCATGACGGCGGCGGAGACGTCGCGGCCTCTCTGCTGCTCCCTCAAAATAGGAGATTGCGCCATCTGCAAGGCATCTACCTCCGCAATCTGACGCTCTCAAGGCCTCGCGGACAAACCATTGACGATGGAGCTCTCAATAAGACTCCACAGAAGCTCGAAGCTTTGCGCGAACCACAACTCCACCATTCCCATTCGTCTGGCGACCTTCGACCTTCTAAACCGAGGAGGACAAGCACGAATTGGACCAATGCGAGCGCTGGGATGAGGCAGAAGCAGCTTGAAGATGTCATGGACAGCAGGATGGCAGATACGTTCTTCTCGTTACACTGCGAAGGACAAGATGACCCGGTCTATATCAGTGAAATTGTCGAAAAAGCAATGAATCCCACCTTTCGGTTCTTTGACCTATCAGTATATGGCCCAGCTATATCACGCGCCTGAATGTCGTTACAATTAAGATCTGGGTCAAGAGAGGAGAGGATTTTACGAATCTGATTGAGGAAGAGATCAACCTTCAATCGCTCCAATTCATTGGCACACTTGAGAACCACCCATTTTCTTCCAATTGTATTCTCTTCCACCTCAGCGACGGCATCTATACACTAGATGTTGCTTCTAAGCCACCAAAACCGAAATCCCTTCCAAGTCTTCCTACATCGTCGTACAGCGCCCTCATGCGACTTTCGAATCTCGACGAGTCAATTCAAGACGCCTTAGCGACCCGAGAAAAGCTTACAGCCCAAATCAATAAGATCTTAGCAGATACCCCAATTGACGAATCCGCCCAAGCAGAGCAGAAGGCAGAGCTGGCTTCGAAATATGTCAATGCGGAACGGAGAATCTTGAAGCAATCCATTAAGCGGCGTGGAGAGTTGAAGGCTTCAATTGAAGCTCGAAGAGACGCTATAAAGGCGGGTATGGAGGTACAGGCTCAGGCTCAAAGTGATGTGGACGATGCTCAGGAGAAGTTAGAAAGCTGTCGAGAAACATTACAAAAGACTTCAGAAGAGATGCGAGGCCAGAGACGGCGCATCTGTGAAGAACTTTTACAAATTTTCCCAATTGAGTCTACCGGTCAGCCTGGGCAACTGCTATTCACAATATGTGGTCTTACTTTACCTAACACGTCCTTCGACGACTCAGACGAAGATGTCATTTCAGCAGCCCTAGGCTACGTCACTCGAGTAGTAGATATCCTCCAATACTATCTCAGCGTTCCACTTCCCTATCCTGTACAAGCATACGGCTCAAGATCTCTTATACAAGACCTTATCTCCGTTCTAACAGACAACCAACGAACGTACCCGTTGTATATGAAGGGCACAGTGCGATTCCGGTTTGACTATGGCGTATTTCTACTTAACAAAAACATTCAATGCCTTGCCGAAAGCCAGGGACTCAGAGTACAGGATATCAGAGAAACGCTGCCGAATCTTAAATACATTCTCTATGTTTGCTCTGCTGGGAATACTGAACTACCCGCAAGGAGGGCAGGTGGTGTGAGAGGGCTTTTGCCTGGGAGATCCATAACGCCGCTGCAGTCGAGGAGAAATAGCACAGATAGTGGTATAGGAGACGCTGCGAGGCAGGCATTGGTAAACAAAGGCCCCGTCGGCAAAGATGCTAGTCAGCCTACATTGAGTTTACCGTTTGCTACAGAGCATAGGCAGAGCCTAAGGACTAGTGGGTTGAGGGAAAATGTCCACAGATGATTGACGGACAGCACCAACAGTATAATGTATAGTAATGAGTAATGTATAACACGTTGATTATGAAAGACTGCTTTCCCGAAGATTAAAAAGTGGTTGACTGCACAAAGCACTCCTTGATCACTTGCTCTTAGTTGTTCTATCTCTCTAAGCGGCTGAGTTTTTATTCTAGCTGTGGAAACCCGATGTGAAGTTCTCCCAAATCTATACCCTTTTCTAGAAGTTGGAGGCCGCGTTTTAGGATATGCTCAAGAATCAGTCTTTGGCTTTTGAGCCCAGTATACGAGTGGGTCTGAGTATCATCAAACTCGTTCCTGGCAACAACCAAAAAAAGGACTTCGTCTCCTCCAGAGGCTAACCTAAAGCTCTAGTAAAAACCGCAAGACTAATAACAGATACCTACCCACAAAAGTCCCTATGTACTCGCCCACATACTGAAATCTTTCATCTTCTGCATAGTTCTCATCTTCTGCAGCCAGAGGGGCTTACTTCTTAGCTCTTGCGTCCCAACCATTTCCTATGATATCGTCCTTAGTTATTGGGCGTAGGAGGAATTATTGCACATTACGATCTGACATAAGCTACAACCAGGAACTATTTTGCTGCTTTTCCGTTTTTCCAGAACATTGCCAGAATTAGAGAGATCCCAAAAGAAAGTTTGATTGATGATAGTTGCTAACCACAGAACAGGATCAGTCTCCCTATGGCCAGCATATGTGAAAGCAGAGTCACTACAGAATCTGACGTTTCAGAAGCTCGACCTGCATACAGCTAATTCAGCCCATCCATTCAGCCCATCCATTCAGTCCATTCATTCAGCTCTGATATTATATCCCTTACGTATGTATCCTCAAATCAAACATTTCAGTAGAATTTTAGTCCAATCAACCAATTGATTCAAGAACATCTATCTATGTATCTATCTATTAATAGTTCCTCCATCACCAGAATTTTCCATTAGAGGTTCCCATTTGGTGATACACTCACTCCCTTGCGTTCGTAATATGCACGAGTATATGCATGCATGTATGTAAAATACAAACATATTGCAATTACCGTAGACGAAAGGAGAGGAGATATTGCCGGATCTAAATCAGTTTGCAGATGTGTTGTTGCATTGCATATTTACCACCAACGGGGAACATGGTAGTACTTATTGTACAACCTAACCTGGTACAGAGATACGTAGGGAGAGTACTTAATTGCTGCAGGCCATACCTATCTAGATTAGATCAGTGCAACTAACCCATTCAAACCTCAAACCTGGAGCTTGCAGTATGAACCTAGTAAATCGGTAATGTTTTGACAAGTGATAGACAAAAAAAGAAAAGAAAAAAACTCAAGTCGCAATAGTATTTTTATTTTCTTCGCTTGACTTCAAATAATAAATAGCCTTGAATGTTAGTTAGGTAATAAGCTCGTTTCAAATTATATAGATTTACTTAGCCCTATATTTCCTATACTGTACGTTGTCACACTGTGGTAACCTCGGTATCTAATTACTTTCATGGCTCGGAAATGATGCTAACGTAGATTTCCAGGTAACCTCTTTCTCATCCGTTCGTCTTTCTTCTCTTAGTCTGACACTAGATTCAAGAGAAGCTACTGTAAGGTACAATGAAAAACAAGAATGACGTTATCACCGTAACTAAATAAACGACTGTGGAGGACCCGAGATATTTGGAAGTATTACTACAATCAAGTGCAATCAAGAGAGAAAGCGAAAAGCAACAAGTACAGTTTGTCGTTGCTCAGTTTTCATTTACGTACATATGTCAGGGCGCTATCTAGACCGTAATTTCATTTCGATGCTCTCAACAACGCTGCACAAACGCTGCAAAAGGGTATTTATACTTCGAGAAAGGATATACAACCATATACATTTCCAACGCTCATCATATCTGCTGTCTTCATCCAACAGCAAAGTCATAACTGTTTCATCATTCCGTTATCATTTATCGTACGATGCCAAGTCTAGTGAAGAATCTCAAGCCTTTTTCTTGAAACTCATTAGTCGACTGAGCCCAGTGTTTCTGTTACTCCTGACCGACTGCCGTTCCTCAAAATCATCATTTTCATACCATAGTCTCGGCACCAATAATCGATACGGCATTGTAATGCCTGCTGGATCCTTCTGACTAACTTCAATGTTCAAGCAGATGTCTAAGCCACCCTCTAAGTTGATATCGTGACTCCCATCATCTGCGGAAATCCGTTGCTTTTCACTCAGACCAGTAGGAGTTCTGTGGAATTTTGAACGTGTGAGACCACCAATTTTGGGACTGCCACCTGCGACCGATGTAGTGGCTTGATCAGCAGGATGGGCTGGCTCCCTCTTATTGCGAGTAGTGAAATAGTCTTCCTCTGGAGATTCCGGAGGTCCTCCTGCACCACCTCGGAGGCCCGACCTTGGTGGTGGCGAGATATTACTGTCGGTATCTGTCTCAGTCTCAGATCCATAGCCATTAATTCCACCATCATGCTGTTTTCTCCCTTTTCGCTTAAATAAATTGCCGGGCATGAAGTCTCTTCTCGTTAGAGACAACGTCCGAGTGAGAGTACCGGGCCGCTGGGAGTCTGTCGATGAGCGTCGCGACGTAAATGAGGGACGACGATTGAAAAATCCAGGGTTTGAAAGTGGCGGAGCTGTGGCATCGGGACGATAGCTAGGACCGCGAGAAGTAGACAAACGTCGAAGGATACCACGACGAGGTGGTGGACTCGGACTCCGCTCATCTGAAGGAGTACTGGGCGTGGGAGGTGGCGTCAATTCAGGGTCATATTCGCGAATCGAACACCAGTTTCTGCGATTGAGCAAACGTTTATTGTTGCGAGATTTACCATTAACGTCATGAGTGAATAGAGGAATCATATCCTCATCGGTTTCATGATCTAGATGATGCACTTTGTTGCGTTTGTTAAGCACATCAGCTAGCATATCTGGTGGGGGAGTATTGACAATAGCAGAAGAGATTATGTTGGGCATGTAGCGATAATCTCGGTCTTTTGGAATTTTGAGCTTGGGGTTAGAGTAGAACTGGCCGATTGCCGCTAAGTGGACATCACCACTGCTACAATCAGTAAAGCAAAGAATTGAGGAGTCAGAATACACATACCCAAGTATAGTGATCCGGACAGATTTGTCAGCAGCCAAATCTTGTAACTCTTGTATAAACCAATTTCGCTCTTCTTTGTGGCTCCTGGCAGTCCAATGATCGTCTAGGTCGTCTAAAACCTCGACTCCGCCATCAAAGTGATTGAGAAGGCCTTTTCCAAGCAGTCCGGCTCTACCAAGTGCTTTAACTGGCTCAAACATTCTCGAAGTGAGGCTGCTCAAGATTAGAAAAGATTTGGACTAACATAACTAGGAGATTCTTACATATTCTCAAGCCACACCATTCTTGGATACGCGATGGGTACGCCCAAGAGTACTATTAGATGTTTCGTTACACCCTTAACAACATCCTTCTCGAGGCGAGTGAAGACTTTGTCGTATGTTTCCGCACTTACGACTTCATCACGCATCCTTTCCGTACGGCAATCAAGACCAAGGAACGCGACACTACGACCGAGATGGGTGAAAATGCTTCTGCTTAATTCTGGTATGTATGGCCCAGGTTGAGTGCCAAGAATCCAACTAGGCTCATTTTCTTCGCCCTCATCAATACTGCTTTGATGCTGGAAGAGCATGTAATACTTGAAGGCTACTGAGCCAAGACCACACATGACCGGTGACCGCATATAGTGATCAGGATAGGACCCAAAGCCATCAATGATATCGTGGTCATCATATATATTGATCATTGGAATTTGCGAATTAGCAAGGCCAAAAAGCCCTTGCGAGAACCACATGGCATATCGTTCAAGGTAAAAGCTCTCAAGCTCATCTTGCATCTCTGGTGTGAACGGTTCGCCTTCCTTATGAATCGGATTTTTGATGTCTAGCCACTCTTTGAATATGGTTGTTCCATCCATCACGGCATCATTGTAGATTTGGTCTCCTCCACCAAGCATCACATGGAATGGCCGAGTCTGGTGGGTGTTCAAGACGTCACGCCACATTGGATCCGGGCCGCTGAATTGATCAGGATTGACACTCAAGCTAAAACCATTACAACTATGGAACATAATGTTCATAGCCTGGTCACGACCCGGGACCCAAAAGCCAGTAGCAGGTCCCCGGTTGATTCGATACGCAATGCGTTGTTGCGAGTCCTTCAGTTCTACTTCAATATTGAACCTCCAGAAAGTGACACCTCGTTCGGCGTGAAGTCGGAAACCTTTTACTTCTTTATACTTCCCAACCTTTTCTCCATCCAACTTCAACTTTTGAGCGCGACCTGCGGAAACTCCGTTCTTGTCGGTTGTGCCATCGAGATTGCTTCGTTGCATTTCAAACAACCCATCATCAGACTCAACTTTGGAGAGGTCTTTCTCTTCTTCGAGATGTTCTACTGGGCGAATGTAAAGAGTCCTTCCATCGCGCCCAAGCTTAGGTAGTCCTGCAATTGGATCAACATATTCTTGAGCAAGTTCATCTATTCCATCATCAACTTGTGCCGGAGGAGGAGGAAGTAAATCCATTGGCTGGAGGAATAATCGGAGAGTGGGAGCAAGTTCATAAGAAGACTGTGCATCTTGGGTTACAATCATGACACTGCCTCTCCATATCTCTCGTTCTCTCGGGTGGGTTGCACTACGATTTGATGGATTTTGGAGTCGTTCTCTTCGCAAGCCACAATAGCGTAACAACGGGCCACATTTGAGGAATAAGGGGGGTTTAAATCTTGTTGGAACTATAACATCGCGTACGGCCATAGGCCGTGTCGCATAAGTTAGCATACGACTACGAATACTGTATCGTTTAGATTTTTCAGATAGATAACGTTGAAATGGAAAATAGAAAGTCTAGATAGAGCTGGTTAGGTTGGTCTCTGGATTTTGAACAAGCCAGACCTTGTTACTCCGCTGCTTCCTTTTTTGGTTCTGTGACTCGGTAATGTAACCAATATAACATCGTGCACGCGGAGTGACAAGAACTGTGCTTTTCGTCCACTTCAAGCCATAACCATCCTGAAATAAAACCATTGTGAAATGTTCACTTGAGGGGTGTGAGGACTGTGGTAGGGATAGCAGAGGTACTGTACCATTAGAATCATCATATTCTCCGTCATAAGCCTCGGCTTTTCGTTGCTTAGTAAAACTACTTCGTCTTTTTCCTGAATGTCCGGCTTCCCACCATGCCTTATCTTTGTCCGCTTCGGTCGTTTCTGGGACTGGAAGTGCATCAAGATCCAACAACGCCCCGGAAAGCAGTGCAACGCTCGCCTTTTTCCATTCGTCAAGTCGTCTAGAGGGAACATAGGTACCACCTCCAGGTAGGTCGTCATGGTGGTGATGTAGAATATCGGTAAGATGATGATGATCATGTTTGTGGCGCGGTGCATCACCATGGCTACTATTCCCAGGAACGAGAGAAGGTGGCACGGCATACTTAATTCCATTGACGGTTACAAGTTCCGTCCTCACTTCTTTGCCCGGCTGCCTTTGTCCTCTTGCAGGATCCATTGCCTCTGGACGGTCTCCATTTTTATCATACAATTGTTGGTTAGGTTGAGCGGTTCTTGGATTTTGTGTTGGTCCTCTACTTCCAGTAAGTTGCTCTACCTTCTTGGTGGACCCACGTCGCATAGGTATAGCACCCAGATCCTCTTCATGTCCGGAATCGAAGGTCTCATTGGGACGACCTCCTGGCTTGGAATAGGCTATAGGAAGCTCCTCTCTTCTATCAGGACCAGAACTCCCAGAAGGCCTTCTTGGGTGCAACCTGTTTAAAATTTCTCTCTGCTTCGTTTCGCATATTATACCATGGATCTCCAGGGGGTTCTTTTTTAAGTTTGTTACTTCCACTGCGCACAAGTCCAGTACCTGCTACTCCACCGGCAATAGCAGCAGCGGCCGGAATAGCAGACCGATCGCGAACACTAGAGCCACGTTGGAGTGTACTGTTTTGCTCAATTTGTCTACCATTATCGATACTTCCATTTCGTGTGTCTGGTGATCAAGCCCTCTCCCATTATTGATAGGCATAACAACAGAGGGGGCTGTTCGTTGCACAGTACCACTACGATGAAGCTGGTCTTTATGTGTGTTACTAGTGTTTCGTGCCAATCCGGTATCTGGCAAAGTCTGAGGCTCTATCTCGTCAGACGGTTTAACGGCAACAGGCCTATTTCTAAACCGGACTGAATTCTCATTCGAGCGTGAGCCACCTCGTCCAGATTTACCTTCTTTTACAAGAAGTTCGGCTTCCTCAACGCGTGCTCGCTTTTCCTCCTTGGTGATGCTGTCAAGCGTCAGCTCGAGTCTCTGTAGCGGAGACCTGTCTGGTGCCCACTCTCTGCGTCGTTTTTCATCGGCTTCTGACAATGAGCCTTTCCTTTGTGACGATTGTGCTGTATTATATTCAGGCCTTTCCCGCCTAGAACCCACAGTGCCACTTCGTCCAACATTCCTGCCGTTCGTATTACTGCCTCTATGCTCGCCGCGATCTCGTTTAGGGTTATCTATTGGAGGCTCGGGACCGAAATAGTCTTCATGTGCCTTTCCATTGGGATTTCGAGATGAGTTCGACCTGGCAGGAGGACCTTCGGCTAGGGGCTGCTTATAACTTAGTGGTGGTGGTCGTGGGGCATCTGGAGCGGCAGGCGGCGGAATTACACCGATCTCTTCGAAGCCTTCTCTGTTGCGACTCTCGCGCCGTCGTCGTTTGTCCAAATACTCCTTGTTAGCATCCAGTTGTGCTGAAGGGTAAGGCGCGCCGTATTTATAGGATGCAGGTCTCGGCGCTAGTCCCTCTCCACGAAAACTCGATGCCACTGGAGACGCAAATGGGCTCTGCGTCGAGGCTGTGGTTGTCGTAGCAGCTGTCTGGGTGGATATCCGATTCTGTCTTGACTTTGACTGAGGATCCTGCGACGGGACTTCGTCTCCTCTCGTGTTGATCGATAGTCTTGGAGCGTCCTCGTCGCGCCTGACGGAGGATGTGCGAGTGACGTTTGGAGGGGGTAACTTTCCCCAGTAGGGAGCTTGCGTTGCCATAGCTGTGCCTTGACATGCAAGCAATTGGCTTCCGTGTGAGCTATACTTGTAGTCTATGCAGGAACAGCTATGAGGAGGTTGGAAGCTTGCTTAGGGGTATACTACCCAGTGACCCGTCGCTCGAGGCGCAATGTAAGCTGTTGAACTTTGTCGTCCAAAATTTCAACGTCGTCATGAGTTGCGGTGTACTTATGCGCCGGCAAGCTATTCGAAGCACTTACAACAGCTAGAGAGAAATAAAAAATTGAAGAAACATGATTAGCCAATGGACAGGGTATCCAGTAGCTCCGACTCAACTTCAGAGCGTGGTGGTAAGAAAGCGTCTCTAGAGATATATGAGGAGGTTGGGACTGGCACAGCTCACAGCTTCACCTGCATATGTATGTCCCGTCTCGCATCCAACCAACTTCACACTCAGGTCATCGTCTAAAAAAGCAGGTTCGGCTTAATAAATTCCTAACACGTGCCGTACGATAAGATCAACCTGAAGCGTCGGGCATCAACGAGGCTGAAGACTTTACCTAGTCGCGAATGGAAGGGTACGTACGTACCTACGGTACGAAGGTGTGGTCGGTTACTTAGGTTAGGTACTCGTAAACTTAGGTGATCAGCCAGAGGTGATAGTTGTGCTTACTCGTACCAACCTAGTCTAGTCTCACACCAGTAGTACTGTAGGAAGGGATACTTCTCCTCAGGGTTGCTTTTCCTCAGGGATGCTACGTTTCCTTCTTCGTCACTTCAGTGTTCTTGAACTTCTAGCGTTCTAGCGTGCTGTGGCTGTGGCGTCCCCGGCTGTCCACTGCCCACCGTTCAGGCATAGCCCGCTACTGCTATTGACCCGCTTTGTCTGGCTAGAGATCCTCAAACATCCGCCCAGGCTTTAACGCGATTATCTGGCCTTGCTGCCGAACGAGAGTTCACTTCTAGAGGATCTCGAAACATCACATCTGAACTATCTCCTGTACTTCAATTACTACCACCACTACTCTAAAGAGACCACTCCTTCTCCGTGTTGCTGTTGCAGAATGATGTTGCTGTCCTAACGAATTTCGTACGACTTTCTATTCAATCTACGCCGTCGCCGCTGCCGCTGCTGACCTGCTGACAAGCTGAACAAGCTCCAGCTCTCGAAACAAAACACTTGTCAATGCGCTTACTTTGAACAATATATACTGTCTGCCGTTAAAATTCGACCTGGGAGAGAGCTCAACATATTTGCCTTCTCGAACGCGCCTCGTTCACAATGAGATTACGCTCCGTTCTTGGTTTGGTAGGCCTGGGTTGTCTAGCCAGTGCCTCAAGTTTGCAACCACGAAATTACGACGCGCAAGATTATTATGTCCTCCATCTCGACCCGGCCGTTGAGCCTTCACAGATAGCTGTCCAATTAGGATTGACCCATGAGGGCCAGTTGGGCGAGTTGCAAGACCATCACATCTTCTCCTGCCACAAGCAAGACTCGGATGTCGTACACACAGCCTTGAAGGAACGGCGGAGGCGGAAGCGAGCCCTGGGCGACTCGGATCCTCTCGATAGTGTTAAATTCGCACAAAAGCAGAAGCTGAAGAGTCGGATGGAGAAGAGAGGGTTAATGCCCCCCAGAGACGCTATGGGCGAGCTTATAGAAAGACAGGATGCCCCTGTGGATGCGGCTTTAGTACGACAAGCTGAGGTCGCGAGGACCTTAGGTATTAGTGACCCGATTTTCAACGAGCAATGGCATTTGTACAATCCGGTTCAGGTGGGCCACGATGTGAATGTCACCGACGTATGGATGCAGGACATCACGGGTAAGAATGCTATCGTAGCAATCGTGGACGATGGGTTGGATATGTACAGTGATGATCTGAAAGCGAATTACTATGCCGAGGGATCCTATGATTTCAACGACAATACTCTAGAGCCGAAGCCACGTCTTTCTGACGACAAACATGGTACACGTTGCGCAGGAGAGGTCTCTGCCGTCAAGAACAATGTCTGTGGAGTGGGAGTCGCTTGGGATTCAAAGATTGCAGGAATACGAATCCTCTCAAAGTTGATCACAGATGCAGATGAAGCTGTGGCCATGAATTACGCTTTTCAACACAACCAAATCTATTCGTGCTCATGGGGTCCCCCAGATGATGGACGATCGATGGATGCTCCTGGATTGCTCATCAAGCGAGCCATGTTGAACGCCGTCCAAAATGGCCGAGGAGGTCTTGGGTCTATCTATGTTTTTGCATCTGGAAATGGTGCTGCTAATGAGGATAATTGCAATTTCGACGGTTACACGAACAGTATCTACAGCATCACAGTTGGAGCTATTGATCGAAAGGGTCTTCATCCATACTACTCCGAGAAGTGCTCGGCACAGCTCGTTGTGACATATAGCAGTGGAAGTGGAGATGCCATTGTAAGTCAATTCTGATAATTTGAACAAAAATGTGAACTTTACTAACGCGTACCCAGCACACCACGGACGTTGGCACAAATGCTTGTTATTCAGGCCATGGCGGAACTTCTGCAGCTGCACCGTTGGCGGCAGGTATCTTCGCTCTCGTCTTACAGATCCGCCCAGACTTGACCTGGAGAGACATGCAGTACTTAGTGATGCAAACTGCTCTTCCTGTGGATATTGATTCTGGAGAATGGCAGACAACCTCAATTGGAAAGAAGTTCAGTCACACTTTTGGATATGGAAAGATTGACACTTGGGCGACTATCGAGGCCGCTAAAACCTTTAAGAATGTCAAGCCTCAAGCTTGGTTCTATTCTCCTTGGATTCACGTCAATCAAGCGATCCCTCAAGGAGATGAAGGTTTGGCAGTTTCTTTCGAAGTTACTCCGGCCATGTTACAAACTGCCAATCTGGAGCGCCTTGAGCATGTTACTGTTACCATGAATGTGGATCATACAAGAAGAGGTGATCTTAGCGTTGAGCTGATCAGTCCCGATAAGGTTGTCAGCCATCTTGCTGTAACACGTCGACTAGATGCCGCAAATACTGGCTACGAGGATTGGACTTTTATGTCTGTGGTCCACTGGTATGCTCTCCTAGCTCTCTTATTTTGTTCTTGTTGCTAATACCATAAATAGGGGTGAATCTGGTATTGGTACCTGGACCGTCATAGTCAAGGATACTGTTGTAAACGAGCACAACGGAACTTTTACAGATTGGCATCTGAAGCTTTGGGGTGAATCGATTGATGCTGAAAAAGCCACCCTTCTTCCTATGCCAGAGGAAACTGACGACGACAACCACGCCGATATAATATCCACCACAACCATTAGCGGTGCAACAACATCGATCACTCCACCTGCAACAGCCACTTCCCTAATGGCGAACCCAACCGACCACCCTGACCGCCCCATCAATTCCAAACCCAGCGGTACCGATGACGAAACTACTCCGGTATCAGCATCAGCAACCTCTAGCCCGTCTGCTTCCGCCACCGCCGCTTCATCTTGGTTACCGTCTTTCTTCCCTACCTTTGGCGTTGGACCTAAGACTCAAATCTGGATCTACGGCTCTTTAGGCTTAATTGCACTTTTCTGCGGTGGGCTTGCCGTCTACTTTTACCTTGCACGCCGCAAGCGTCTTCTCAACAATCCCCGCGATGAGTGGGAGTTTGACCTCCTTGAAGAGGACGAGGCAGAGGGTTTAGCTGGAGGCAGAAAGAAGGGTGGCAAGAGGAGAGCAGGAGAGCTGTATGATGCCTTCGCGGCAGGTAGCGAGGACGAAGATGGGGACGCATTTAGCGATCTCAGCGAGGGAGAGGAAGAAGCACGCAGGCACGGATACAGAGATGAGGGCAAGGATCCTAAACATGTCACTGCTGATGATGATGACGAAAGTGATGTTGAAGGCGGCAATGAGAAGATCGGACAACATGATAAACTTATCGGTGGAAAGTAAACGAGCTGTCCGTAGAGGCAAAAGTATGGGTTAAGTTCTGATGAGAGCACTTTACGCTTAGGCGCTTGGATTGTTCTAAATATATATTAGGAGTTACTGGGTCTTGCATTTGTATATCTCGCATAAACCAATCGTTCGTTCATGAATAACAACGGTGATACTTGGTTAGAACGCGAAGCAAAAATTTCAGAATGATAGAATATGTTAAGCAGATTGACATATGGTCGTCGTTTAGGACCATAATGTAAGTTAACAATATGTCTACTAGCGTTGGTTTAAATAAATGACTTAGGTTGAGTGATCAACTTGGGGTGGGTGACTGGCATAGACTGATTGATCCGTAAGAATTTCAGCTTCAACATCACTTGTTCCACGCTTCAAGTTCAGATGGCCTTGTATTTCATTTGATTTAAACAGTCTTTTTTACAAGCCTTCGTTTGGATAGCCATCTGGTTCACCACACTTCCACCCAGTTCCTCCCATAAGCTCATCTGTGCCATTAACGGAAGAATTCACTAGCAGGCATGATCCGAATAACAGCGATATCGTCGTCACTTCCGTCTTCCTCGCGAGTTCCTTGGGTGTCTGCTTCAGCCGTCTCCTGAGTATTAGTTCCTCTAGCCATCGTTCCCTCCATTCCGTGTTCCATTGCTTCCAGTGGTTCATAGTCATCATCCTCGACTTCGATGACTCTTGGCGTAGATCCTTCATCTCCAGTACTGTTAACTAGGACTGGTGGTGCCGTCTGACTGTAATCGCCTCCAGCATGCATCATTGCAATCCGATTCAATTCGATATACATCTTCGAAGTGTCCCTGTCGCGCCAGTAGACCTTTCCTGGGCAAAACAACCACTGTTCAAGGTCCAGTTCGGTGAGTCTCGATATGTCCTGGTTGTGATGTCTTAACTCTACTGGTGTCAACTCGAAATGATGAAAATTAGGACCTTTGGCCCAAAACGATTGAGTAGTAGGAGACTCAATCTTCTCCAGTAGATCCATGGTGTACTCATTTTCAGATCCAAGACAGTCTCTAAATCCAGCATAAGCTCGAATACCAAAGATGCGGGAACGCTCAATATCACCCTGGGCGACACAGACTTGCCAAGCAAGATAATAAACTTCGGCGTGACGGCTATCCCTCGTATCCATTCGGTTGCGTAGGTACTCAAGTCGATAAACCTTAAGCATGGAGTATTCTGGGAAGAGAATGATTTTATCGGGGTTGACAAGGTCCTTAGTGAGTTTGTCGATGGCTGTAAATCGGCTTCGCGTGTTGGCAATCGATGTCTCGTTGCCATCACGACACACGTATGGACAGGAACACTCAAAGTTAAAGTTCTTAACCATCATCTCCCGTCGAACACTCCAGTGCCATCTGCTTTGCCAGTAGTTTATGGTGATCTCTTCACCGGCATTGATGTTCCTCACAGCGAAGACACGTCCTTCCTTTGTCCTATCATTGAAAGAATACTCTGCATTGGGAGAGCAATCTGAAGCAAAGTTAGTTCTGTTTGGCCAAGATAGTGACATACCGAACTGAAAGTCGGGTATGGTGATTACATGCCAAATATGCTATCGCAAGCCCGTGAATGTGTCGAACAGGATGACAATGAACACCGCAAAGTGAGTGAGAAAAGAATTACTTACTATGATTCATTCGAGCAAGCTTGAGAAAAACAGCAACTAGAGAACTGTGGGCGCCAAATGCAGTGGAGAGTGACAAGGAGTTTGCTCCAAATGTATCAACAAAAGCCAACTTTGCTTCACCTCGTGGATTGTACAATGATAAGAACTCGCGCTGTCTCTCCTTGGATATTGCTACGAGGGCCTTTCGGATATCATCATTTTCTTGAGAAGCTGATATGTCATTGTTATGGAGCTTGTCGTAATGGTAACGGTGGCGGATAATGAACGGAGTATCTGCTACAATAAGATCCCCTCTTCTGATCAGTTCAGTGGCCACAGTGCCAAGGAACTTCTGTCCACCAATGTTCTGGCCAAGGCACTTCTCTCCAACGTCGACGACCTCATATTTGAGTGGCTGACGGACACTCGAGGTACACTGCATGATTGCAAGTTGTTTGAGAAGGTTCGAATGTTTGTGAGAGGTATGTAGGTTGAAAAGAACGTCTCAATGACGAGTAGGAGTTGGGATGAGATTCTGTTGCTCACAGATCTTGAAGGGTTGTGTTGTGTTGTGAAAGAGAGATGGTTCGTGAGGAGCTGAAAGAGATTTTATCTAGGGCAGCTCCGGCGCGCTGGCGACTCAGCGAGGGGCAACGACTCAGCAAGGGAGCGGTGACAGACAGTTCAACGAGCGGACGACTCAGCGGAGAGGTAATATTCCCTATAGAGACTCGTCGTAAGTGATGGGGACAGGAAGTTCTTTACGCGAGCAACAAGCAGCGACTAAGCGATGGCTACCAGTTGATTATTTAATTCCAGAAAGTTAAGCGACGAGAGAGAGTTGTAACAAAAACTTTACAATAGTGTATCATTATGTCACCATTACAATAGTGTATCATTATGTCACCATGGCCTGAACCAGTTTACTTAGCTAGGTAGGTAGAGTATGGGTTGTTCTAACGCGCTGGCCAATATTCACATTGGTCAATTTAACATTAAATTAGCCAATATCTCGCAGTACATACTCAAGCAGTGTTTTCTACGCACGTTTTTAATATGTTCGATGTTCTCTAATAGCTCAAACTGTCATATTAGTAGCTGTCAGAAAATCTAGACTGGGAAGAATTGAAGTGAAGATATATTGCTAATAATTTTAACAAATTTTTAAGCCAAATACTCAGACTTTGTTATTTAAATCAAGCAGATTATTAAAATCAAATGGGCTGCTCAAATTAAGTAGGTTATTGAATTCAAATAAGCATCTAGTGAGGTAGCTTTTGTCTCGAAAGGGGATAATCTCACTTGATTTCAAGATATAATGTCTTCGTGGCTAAGTCATCGTGTTTAAGCGTTCAAAGTCACAGTCATATTTGAGCACAGTAGCCCATTTGAAAACAATCCAGGTAATAAATAGTCTATGAAGCTCACCATTGTCTGCTATAGTAACACTCTCAGTTTGAGAAACTCCTTTGGGATATTATTTTATTTGGCTCGAGTGACTCTTTCTATCTACCACCGAAGGACTATGAAGCTACCACTCGTCTTGTTCCACATCCCAAGGGAGATCCTCATCAGAAATCGATGCACAACGGAAGAAAAAGTCGGAAGTGATAGGGCTGCTGTGGCTCCATACAACATCCTCATAAGCACTATCCCATGATCGTCTGTTTGGTGCCAATCCACCGAGCCTAGTATTATCGACCAACAAGTCATTGAGTGCCAATTCAAGACGTAGTGCTTTAGGTGCCACCAAATCTCGATCAAAATCATTTACATCCAGATCCTCGCTAGCTCCTCTCGCCCATCCATGATCGCCTTTCCCATCAACCCACTCATACCGCAAACACCTATAGCGATAGGCACTTCTCATATCTTCTTCATTGTCAGGAGGGTTTGTATGCCAATATCCTGCTAGACGTAAGATCTTGGTGCCGTTAGGAGTCATTGGACAGTAGCAATGTATGAAATCTTGGAAATATTCTGATCCTTCGTAGAGTTCCCTAATTGCATCATTTGCTTCTACAACAAGGCGATCAATCTTATCATACTCTCTCGATATGAGATTTCGAAGGCGCGAGTTTGAAGGCGCAAAGCTTTGACGTTCTTCCTCAGTTTGTCCAGATGTCTTCCATCTTCCAGTTGTATGAACGAAGGCTTCCTTGAATAGTGTTTGGTGTCGAAGGATATGAGCAATATGAAGAACTCTTTCGGGATTCGTTGTAATTTCTCCGATGATATTGGCTCCATCTGTAGATAGGAGAGCAGAATCGAGCGTGGAAGAGAGTATGGGCAGAACACAATAAAAGTCAGCGAGTCGTGTTGCATTTTCGAGACCGTCAAGGTTTTTGATATTGTACCGTTTGCTGTACATCGCATTCAAAAGTACCTCAAAGGCCTCTTCTTCATGTTCAATACATCTTGAGGGATCGAGCGAGTTCTTTTCTTTCTGGTGAGCAACATCCTAGAGTTGTGTTAGCTCTCTTATCCCAAGCCTATTCATCAAGGTTCGCTGTTTCTTACATCCCGAATAGCTTCCAATCCCCATTCGCCATCTTCGTCAACTACAGATATCCAGTCGTACTTGAAGGTAGCATATGAAAGTGCTGGTACCTTGTCCGCCGAATCAAGGAATGTCCGGAAGAATCTGGAGTGTAGTTTCAGTAGTTTCAGAATAATGGAATGGACATGGTACACCTTGGTGAAGACTGTAAGGCGTGTATCTACAGTGTGATCAGGAAGTTTGAAAACGGTGACTGTCTTAGGTGGTTCCGGTTCATCAATGGACAGAGATTCGAAGGACTCTCCGGGTATATGCCAATCCATTGTGCGCTCAGTGGCAATGATCCTTCCAATACTCAAAATTGAGGTATTAGTTTAGAATTTCGTGTTTGTGGTAAGTGAACCTATTTGTGCTGTCTTGAAATGTGGGTAGAAGGATATTGTTATGCCCTACTATAAATTCACGTAGGCTTTGTCTGGGCTAGGTGTTTCCGGAACGACACAGAAATCTTATCCTTTGGTCAGGTTTTACATATCTCGCTCGTGGTGCATTGTCTACGGTCTCCTAACTAATTTGTTCGATGTAGGTAGTATCAATAATGCACTTGGGTAAACGACTTCATATTAAAACTGCCTTGAAACAAAAATGCAGGTAGACACACAAGTGGTAGAATATTCACATCTATACCAGAAAATTTTAAATGTACCATATCTACAAGTTAACAAGACGCCGTCTAAAGACATCCAATATAGCGACCCGTAAGCTCTACATTAGATAGAAGAGTAAGTTTTACGTCCGTGATTAAAACATACAGCTTTTCAACTGACCACTCGAACAGCTCTATACTTTGGGAGGATCTTAATTACTAGTAACACATCATATTTTCCACCTAAACAAATAAGGAGAAAACAAGAGACATTGCCCTAGCTGTGTCCCAAAGTTCTTCAATCGCTGTTATCTGGTTTTAATGCTAAATTAAATAATTTTGGTTTAGGTTCTTGTATACAATCTACACAACAAATGCAGGGGCGATAAAAACCAGCTAAATTATTACATTTTCAACTCAACTCTACCCTCTATACTATATAGGATGCGGCATATTGAGTGCAGCAGTACCTCAAAAGACTTCTCGTGAAAAACCAGCTCACCTATACTGTAGGTAGTAACCTCATAATATCCTGCAAAGGGTTACTGTACAACTTCAGGCTATAGAGCATTTTTGATGAATTTCTTTAGAAATGGACAATGCCGCTAGGTATTAAGTAGTGCTCGCTTTTCAAAAGACTGAGAGATGGAGATGCCAAGCCATTTGTAATTACCTTAACAAGCGATGATAAAACGACAAAGAAATCTAAGCGATAGACTGGAATTAGAAAAGTGGCATGAATCAAGTACCTACAGAATGGTCTCCTTGCTCGAAACTATCTTCAGACAAGAGAAATATCGTGTTGTAAGGGAGGTATCGTGTTAAAAAGGACGATGGTATGTACATAGGTAGCGTGTCGTAACTTCGTAAGCAAGTCTGCTTTGTCTGCTTTGTCTGCTTTGTCTGCTTTGTCAGTTTTTCAGCGTACGAGTACCGTAGAACTAGAACTACTCGTAGGCCTTTCAGCTCTCCGGACTTCCCCGCGCTAGCGTTGATGCAAAAGTCAGCGACAACCCAAGAAATAGAAATGCGAATAATCAGACCACAACAATGTAACCTTCTGCCTCCTCAGCTCTTCATATCCTTTTCCCAAGACTTATTTTCTCTTGTACCTGTCATACCCGTTGTTGCCCGTGTTCTGGAAAGCTCTCTCTCTCGCTCTTTCGCCGCTCATTTGTACATGTATGTCGTCGTATTCCTCTTTTTTCAACCTGCATCAAGATCAGGCCATCTCTAAGTGGGGTGAGGCTTGCATTCTAAGGTCTACTAGGTACCAGACAGTGTCTTCATCCGAAGCGTATGTCGTATGTAACTACTTCTACTGTACGAAAGTACCTTTTCTGCTCCAGAGCTTGGCCAGAGTTGGGGTCGATGGGGTTTAGGGCTTCAGGCATCGGTCTTCGGCGGCTGGGAACAACCACTGCAGGGTCTACACACACATACACATGCAGGAAGCGCCGAGCATAATCTTGCTGCATCTTTTGGCGTCCGACACTACCACACAGCATCGAGATTCGTTCCCGGAACACACGGTAGCTCCCATTTCATGTGCTTCATCACGCCACTTTGGCATTCTGGCATTTTGCCATCAGAATGTTCAGAAATGTTCATCGAGATCCAACGGGAAATAGCTGCTTTGTAGAAGGTGATTGGTAGAGAGACTCCAGAACATGCCACTTCTGTCGAGACCTATCAATCTTCCACGTAGCTTGCCTTACCTTGCCTTGTCTTGCCTTGCATTGCCCCTCCACACCCATCCAACACCCCTCCAAACACCCCTCCATCGAGGCCTCGGCAAGGCTGTGCCCTTTTTTTTTATTGACTTTGTTGGAAAGGCTCATATAAAAACTTCTGAGCTCCCAATTCCAATTGACCATCCTCAACAAATCTACACTTCCTCAAGAATCTTCTCATCTTCTCATCAACGACTGCTTACAAGTCAAGTCTCTAATACATCTCATTGCCATAAACATGGCACCTGCTGCCGACGACGTCAAGGTCGAGAGCATCTCTGCTTATGGAGTTGCTCGATCGACTGTAGAGGGGAAACCTCTCAGTGAGGAAGACGTACGCAAACTCAATGCCTATTTTCGTGCCAGTCTGTACTTGTGTCTAGGCATGTTATATCTCAAGGAAAATGCTCTTCTCAAGGAACCCCTCACAAAGGAACATCTCAAGGCACGACTATTGGGGCATTGGGGCTCGGATGCCGGCCAGTCATTTACGTGGATTCATTTCAACCGGATGATCAAGAAGTACAACTTGGATGCTCTCTTCATCAGCGGGTAAGTCCCGAGACATCCGAACAAGCTGGTCTTCCCCGCGTTATTACTCGCTACAATTAAACCATGCTTGAGTTACTCCAAGCTACAAAGAACAAGCTAATTCTGACTTTCAACTATAGACCAGGTCACGGGGCTCCAGCTGTTCTCTCAAATGCATATCTCGAAGGCACATACTCAGAGGTGTACCCAGACAAATCGGAGGATGAGGAGGGATTGAGAAAGTTCTTCAAGCAGTTCTCCTTCCCAGGCGGAATTGGGAGTCATGCAACACCAGAAACCCCGGGCAGTATACACGAGGGAGGTGAACTTGGATACTCTATCTCCCATGCCTTCGGAACCGTTTTCGACCACCCCAATTTGATCTCTCTCACAATGGTGGGCGATGGCGAAGCAGAAACTGGTCCTCTTGCTACGAGTTGGCACAGCACTAAATTTCTGAATCCTATCACAGATGGTGCCGTTCTTCCAGTATTACATCTCAATGGGTACAAGATCAACAACCCGACGATCCTCGCCCGAATTAGTCACAAGGAACTCGAGGCACTCTTCATTGGTTACGGATGGACTCCTTACTTTGTCGAGGGTAGCGACCTAGACAGTATGCATCAAGCAATGGCCTCCACGCTCGAACACTGTGTCCAAGAGATCCGCAAGTTCCAGAAGCAAGCACGGGACTCAGGAAAAGCTTTCCGACCACACTGGCCCATGATTATTCTACGTAGTCCTAAGGGCTGGACTGGACCTCGAAAGATAGATGGAAAACTGCTCGAAGGCTTCTGGCGAGCACATCAAATTCCAATTCCCGACGTAGCTACAAACCCGTCCCACCTATCTATCCTGGAGAACTGGATGCGTGAATACAAGCCAGAAGAACTTTTTGATGCTAAGGGACGTCTCATCGAAGAACTGAGAGAGTTGCCTCCAGTTGGAAACCAACGTATGAGCGCAAACCCAGTTGGAAATGGTGGCCTTCTCCGAAAGCCTCTCGATATGCCAAATTTCAAGAAATATGCACTTAAGGATATCGATCCTGGTGTCTCAAACCTTCCAAGCATGTCAAACATGGCTACGTTCCTTCGCGATGTCATGGCGAACAATATGCACAATTTCCGTGTCTTTGGTCCAGATGAGACTGAGTCAAATAAGCTTGGAGAGATCTACAAGTCTGGAAAGAAAGTTTGGATGGGCGAGTACTTTGACGAAGACGAGGATGGAGGAAACTTGGCTTTCGATGGACGAGTCATGGAGATGCTTAGCGAGCATACTTGTGAAGGTTGGCTAGAGGGTTACATCCTTTCTGGTAAGTGACGAATTTCTGTGTTCACAACTCTTGCTGCTGCTCTTTTGAGAAAACCATGGTACTAACTCTTTCAAGGTCGGCATGGTATCATCAATTCCTATGAACCTTTCATTCACGTTATCGATTCCATGGTAAACCAGCACTGCAAATGGATCGAGAAGTGCAACGAGATTGAATGGCGTGTCAAGATCGCGTCTCTAAACATTCTTCTTACTGCTACTGTCTGGAGACAAGATCACAACGGATTCACTCATCAAGACCCAGGTTTCTTGGATGTAGTTGCCAACAAGAGCCCCGAGGTTGTCAGAATTTATCTCCCACCCGATGGAAATTGCCTGCTCTCAGTAACAGACCATTGCTTACGAAGTTCCAACTACGTAAATGTTATCGTCGCAGACAAAACAAGACCATCTTCAATTCCTCGACATGGATGAAGCAGTCGAGCATTGCACAAAGGGTCTGGGTATCTGGGACTGGGCTTGCAACGACCAAAACGCCGACCCCGATGTTGTTATGGCAGCCTGCGGAGATGTGCCAACCCACGAAGCTCTCGCTGCTACCGCACTCCTTCGCGAATACATGCCCGACCTCAAGATCCGGTTTGTCAACGTTGTCGATCTTTTCAAGCTCATCTCAAATGAAGACCATCCCCATGGCCTGACCGACCGAGAATACAAGGCAATCTTCACCGAAGACCGGCCCATCATCTTCAACTTCCACTCCTACCCATGGCTCATCCACCGTTTGACCTATAAGCGACCTGGTCAAGCCAACATTCACGTCCGCGGCTACAAGGAGAAGGGTAACATCGATACTCCCTTTGAACTTGCCATCCGTAACCAGACCGATCGGTACAGTCTTGCCATCGATGCCATTGACCGGATACCCAACTTGCACAACAAGGCTGGTGGTATCAGGGAGAAATTCCTGAACTTCCAGATTGCGGCCAAGACTGAGGCATATGAGAATGGTATTGACCCAGCCTATATCAAAGATTGGAGATGGCCATATTCCAAGAAAAATTAGACTTCCTCTCTGTTTTTCTCTTTTTTAGCTTTGGGATGAGCGGATATATAGGTGGTTTAAAGATTTTTTGTCTTTTATATATATAGTGATTTAGCATGCAATTTATGGTACTTTTTAGAGGCTACAAACACTTTTGTCTATTTGTGATATATCTTTTCTTGTATACCTCTTCTACGATTCATAGTTCTAGGACTTCACTAACATTTAAAAGCCACTAACACCATAACTAAATTATATATAACGCATACTTTCAAGACAGAAATTGCGAAATCTTCCAATGTCAGACATTATAGCTCCGTATTATTGCATATAGATATCTCTCACTGTAAAGGATATATTACGAGTTTTCAGATCAACTTTTATATATACGCTATAGCAAAGGACTGCAAAAGAAGTGCTACATGCAACCAAGCGGCGAAGCAGTAAGCCTTGTCAAAAAAAGCATACGAAGCAACTAACTATAGATATACACAACTTACCTATCCTAAGCGACTGTATAAACAGAACCAGAGATTTCAAACTATGCGACGAACTGATGGATGAATAATTTGATCTCATGAATATCTCCAAAAGATTTTCAATAGAATTGAGGTGGTGAACGCTCATCAGTAACGTGGGCGATTGATTACTATACGCTCATATATCTACCTACCTCCATCTAGATCTCACATATAACAACCATATCTATCTACACTAAACCAAAATATCCCAATATCCCCAAACCCCAAAACCCAGAACCTCCACCCCATCCATCCATCCATCCATCCCTCCATCTACCTCGGCTAATTTCGAAAAGATACAAAGGTACATAGGTACCTACCTACCTACATGGGAACAAATACCCAACACAATGGTACCTCGGTATTCGGGATGCAAGGTACCTACCCTACCCTACCCTACCACTTCGTATCGAATTTCTTTTCTGGTTCCAAAAGATCCTGTACCTACATATACCAGTGATGAAAGAATCATTCGATTTTCTTTTCTTGGAACTGATCTGATCTGATCTGGATACCGGTAACTTGGTATAAATGATGCATATGCTAAATAGTACCTGCGTGAATTCCCTGTTCTGGGTGGAACGAGACATGGAGATTTTGGATTTTGGATTCTGGATTTTTGGGAAGATGGTACCTAAATATCTTATATTTTTGATGTATTGCATTTTACTACACCTTACTTTTAAGTAAGGTTGTCTCTTAGTTTGAATTGTATGATTTCACTTATTTTATGCCATGGTTACTGTACTGTAACTAGAGGTACAGTAGCTGGATACATGGATACATGGATCACTCGAATTGATCGAAATATGTACTCAAAGGGAGTAGTATAATTTATATAATTAGATACCTGATACTTTGATTTCACTAACATCCTCACTCACTACCTACTGCACTATTTTGTATGGTACAGTACATAATACCATTGAAGTTGCCTGTCTATACACACGTGCCTCCCTCCCTCCAAATATAACGAGTAACACCAACTCTCACACTCACTGACTCCCCGTAGACAAAATCCCAAAAGCTACTTAGTTTCACATCAAAAAAACTCATCCTCCATCTCTCACAAACATCTCAAACAAATCATCCATCATTAAACTCTCCTAACCTTTTAGTCAGCGATGGACAATTCTTCTCAATAAATTTCTGCCTGAGCCTTTCTTCTCACGGATTTTAGACTATTTGAAATACGCACCTAGTTAGTATGTAGTATATACTTAATAAGTACTAAGAAGCTTAGAAGAAATTAAAACACTCTAGACTAAATAATATGTTTTTGAATCAAAAAGACTAGTGAGACCTCTAATACAAATGTTTCGATAAACCATCTTGAATGTTGTGGATGTAAAGAATGTTTTTGGTGTAGAGAGAGACTGTAAAGTAATTGACAGAACTAAGGCGTGAGACATTCTGAGTCTTTCGATTGCTTTTATGATACTCATTTGACAAGCTCACTTATCGCTCATTTTAAGCAACTTCCTTGGTTTTGACAATTCACTTAATTAGGCTGGATGACTTGATTTTATTATTTACTCACTATCACTACCGCTATCACTACCCCGTGCATAACGTGGCCGTATTCCCTGCTCATAGCCATATACTTCCTCAGACTGAAAGGAATCATCTTCAACCTCGATAACATCATCCACCTCGTCCTCAGCCTCATCTTCTTCATCAACCTCAGGCTCAGGAGACAAATCCCTAAGATTGACGCCATCAACCCTGCCACCGTCCCTCTCAATTCTCTCAAATAGACCTTTCGCTCTCGCTCTTTCCTCATTCCGAACTTGCTTCCCACGCATGTGGTCCTTCCTTCTTTGTTCAAGTAGAAACTTCCGATCTCTGATTCTCCAGTTGTCTGTAGAGTCTCGTATGGATCGTTTGATATATTTCTCTTCTTCAGGATCTGGTAGTGCTGGGACCCTTAGGTCGCCGATATAGAGGGCTAGCATTCCGCGTAGTCGGAGTAGCACTTGGCTGTCAGAGTATGGGAGACTTGAGAGCAAGTTTTCGTCCATTCTTGTTGCGAGCTTTTGGCTGGCTTCTAACGTCTTTTCGCGGACTTGGTCTCTTTCTAGCCACCGAGTTTTCTCTTCTTCTGAATCGCCGCCATGTGTGTCGTGAATCGCCATCTTCATTATCGTTATCATCATCACTATCCTCACTATACCGACCATAGCTATCCTCGTCCTTCTCTTCCTCAACATCAATCTTCCAAAGTTCTTCCTTCCGCCGATATTGTATATCATAAATTTCACAACCCAGCAAAGCGGGCCAGAAGTCCAGCGCAGTTACAGAATTATGATACTGCCTCATATAAGGATGCTGCAAGATCAGCCTCTCGTAATACTCCTTCACCTTCTCCAACCCAGCGACAGAACCCCACCTCTTCTCAAAAGCCTGCCTGCTACTCTGGTTTTCATCATCACCTCGCCCGTCCTCATCCTCACTGCCGGAAAATGAATCAAGTTCACCTTCTCTACCTTTCCCCTTCCCTCTTGGATCCTTATCCTGACTCCGCATGAGCAACTCAGCTCCAATTCCCCAATATCCACTCTCCCTCAAATCCATTTCATGCCCCCCCACCCCCCCCCCTCCGTCCGGATCAGCAGACCAAAAGCACGTAACGCTCGTGGTATATCTCCATCATGCAAACACTTATGTAAGACCGTCGTCAAAACACCAAAATGGTGCATTTTCAACTTAGAACCCTTGTCCCTCTGTTTCTTCTCCGGCACAACCGGTGCTTCGGCGGCAACTTGCTCCTCATCATCTGCGAAACTAACTTTAAATCCTGATCCCTCTCTACTACTTTTCTTCTTGGGCTTTCGACCGGAGACTTCGTAGTCGGGTGGTAATGGTCGGTGTGGGAAATTAGGTATACTTCTTGAGGGCATAACCTTGTCAAGGTCAAGGCCAGCAAGTTGGTACTGTATGATTTCTGAGGGTGTGAGACTTAGAGGGTTGGTAAGGGCTGGTGGTAGTGAAGGTGAAGGACGGTCTGATTCGGGGAGGTCTTTTTCGTCATTGTCATCGTCGGAGGATGGAAGGGACGGCGTTGGAGATGATGTACGTTTGCGTTTTCTTCTTCTAGAAGGTTGGGGCAGATATTGGCTACGAGCGGGAGGTGCAAGTTTTCCAGGGGGTACAGGGAGTGCGAATAACGGCATATTTGCCGTTATGGTTGTGGTTGTTCTGGTATGGTGGTGCTTGATGGTGGACAAAAATATTTGACAATATTGCGACAAGGCTGAGCTTTCTACAAAAAGTGGATGCGAGGTCAAACGAGAATAAGCATTGGTCAGATGCTTCCAAGTGCTGCTTAAATAAGCCTTGTCTCGATGGTCTCCACTAGAGGCAACCCTGTAAACGCGAGGCTCTGATAGCGATTATGCGAGGCTATCACGTAAGGCTGAAGATTTTGAATGACCGCTCTTTCTTTCTCTCTTGATAATCGCCTTCAAATTGCCCCTTTAACTAAAGTAGGCTATTCTATATCAGACAAGCTACTTAAATTAAACAAGTTACTTAATTTCAAATCAGTTAGTTACTTAGACAGGGTAAGTTACCTGGAACATTTTAAGTTATAGTGTTCAGATAAAGCAGTTTTTCAAATCCTCAGTAAAGTGATTGACTCTGGATTGTCTTTTATATACATCAAAAGAAGGTATTAATTAGCCCGACAATGGTAATTCATATCTTAGCAATTTAACTCAATCATCCATACCTCCATACTTCCCTAACTATCCCAATACATCTTTAGAACGCCACCTTTTCCTCTCCCAATCCCCCGATAGAACCCCATGACACCCCTACTTAACAGCTGGACGAAACCTCACCCTCAGTTCAGGTTTTTTCCACAAAAGTCTCAACTCAGTATCCCTCTCCCAATCAACCTCAGGATTTATCAACTCCAGATCAAATTCCCACACCAACCTTGACAAGATAATCCTCATTTCCATGTACGCAAGATTAATACCTAAGCAAGCTCTAGGACCAATGATAAATGGTTTGCTGGCGTTTTTATTATCGTTCTCGTAGGCTGGATCGTAGAGTGCGTGGTCTTGAGGTAGCCAACGCTCTGGGTGAAACTCGCGAGGTTCGTGGAAGTAGAGTGGATTGTGAGTAGTGGTCCAACCGGATGTTGAGACGTTGTAACCTTTCGGCACGAAGTAGCCGTCGACGGCAGCACCAGGACTGACGCGCTGAGACCCGGAAACCAGAGTCAGTTTATTTCTTCTGAAGATTTTAGGAGTAAATGAAAAACTGTTGGACTTGACTTACGTGGAAGCCAGCTGGCGCTGGTGGGAAGATACGAAGACCTTCTTTCAATTACAGCGAAGAGATAAGGAAGACCTTGAGTGCTATCGTTGTTGATCAACGATGCGTCCGAAAAGGTAGTGCGGACTTCTTGAGTGAGATGGTGCAAGGCAGATGGATTTTTAAGGAGGTAGTATGTTGTCCCTATTCAGTATTAGAAATTAAACTGGATGTCATTCCACCAAGGAACTTACCAATTAAGAATGTTGCAGTAGTCTCGGATCCCGCGTTGATCAGAGTACTGGCTTGCGCTCTAAGAAAGTCTGGAGTTACATCAACGGCCTTATCTGAAAGCAGATGTGAAAAGAAGTCGTCTCGGTCGTTTTCCCTTTG
This sequence comes from Pezicula neosporulosa, assembly GCA_009805495.1. NCBI lineage: Eukaryota > Fungi > Ascomycota > Leotiomycetes > Helotiales > Dermateaceae > Pezicula > Pezicula neosporulosa. The sequence continues at coordinate 1,125,474 of SELE01000002.1, forward strand.
TAAACGAGCTTTTTACCTTTTCCATGGAAAGCCGGAGATGTTCTTTTCGGCCTTCAAAATTATCTTGGGGCATAAGCAGTTGTGGAGCGAATTTCATGTACGGGAGACGACGAAGGACGTCTGGCCAAGCTGCAGCGTAAATTCCTTTAAGAACAATTCGGACCCATGGATGAGTTCTTGCACCTTCTACGGCACCGAATGACTCCCCGAAGGCAAGATCTCCGATGATATCAAAAGTGAGCCAGTTGTACCACTACTATGAGATTAGTCGATAGAAGCACATAAGCTATCGGCTAACACTTACATCATTAACACGGATCCCTTCTTCAGCATTTCCCAACCTCTTAATCTGATCGGCGAACAAATTAACGTAGTGAAGAACAACATCAGTCTGCAACCTAAGTGCTTTGGCACTGAAAGCATGTGAAAGACTCTTTCGGGTCTCCCGATGCCTGGCAGGATCTCGTTCAGCAAAGACACTGTGGGTGCTTGCCGGTCCGAGATTATAGAATTCGCCCTTGACGAAAGTTTGCTTTCCTCTTACAACATGCCCATGCACGTCGACATAGCTTTGAGGTGTTGCAAAGTCACTAGGGCTAAGTAAGATAAGTGAATGTTGCAAAGGGGGTGGTGGACATACAGATCATCGGGGGCATATCTGACGACAGGTCCATACTTTTGATGCAATTCTTCGAGATCATAGACCCATCGTCCACCCAGCCTATCTTGGTAAGTTGGCCTGTAGAGGCTAGAGTTTATTGTTTCTTACCAGTGCGTTGCGTACCACTACAGGACATAGAGTCAGCGTAAATAATATTGATTAGACAAGTACCACAGCTGTACCAAGTGCTGAAACAACATTGAAAGCTCCCCATATCTTCTGAGAGTAGAGGGATATGGGAAAGGACCTACCCAGTTCGAGATAGCTGCACGTTTTGGTCCTGGAAACTTGGCTAGCGGATGAAAATATATATTATATATACCCTTTAAAGCGGCATAAATGAAACTCTGCTCCAGTTAGTGATTGATACAAATAATGTAAAGCCAAGACGCTGATACTGACGGAAGCGGTAAGAAACGCCAACAATTGGATCGTATTTTGAACTAAGAGCCCAAAGTAAAGAGACATTATTGAGGTTGGTATGATGAGTCTACCAATGGCACCAATTTGATTACAGATTGAACCAAGGGTGGAACAGCAGTGATCTTTATATACCCACAGGTTCAGATGCTAGTGTGCTAGCACAATCATATACATAGACCTTCATGCAATACGACCTAGAGCGGTGAGTACTAGCCCAGATATTGCAGATAGAATGGCCAGGAGTGCTGTACACGAAGAACTACCCATAAAAGATTGACACGGCTACAACCCCCGAGACATTTAGTGTCATCTGGCTACTGCACGTCATCTTCGTGATGGTGTCCAAAATTCCTTGAGAAAATGACCAAGTAAAGAGTTCTGATAGGATCAGGGTACCGGGCTCGGTGTCGCTATTTCCTTCATGTACCGACATCGAAATCCCCGCACTTTTATGGTTTGTACAATCCCCGAACTTGCAATACCTGCTTAAACAAGTTATAAGCTCTCTACTTAAAAGCTTTGGTATTGTACATTCGCACAGACGTATTTAATTCCTAAACCTTCAATCTAGAAAAAGGCTCGCCTCAGCTCCTGATGCTAACTTATCATACTTACAGTAACGGTTGTCCTTTGATGGCTAAGCGACCAACAAAGATCTATCTATCTCGCCTAAGCGACCGTTACGGATTTTGATGAATGCAGAGATCTCGGCGCGCAAACAGCTCCGGCGCAGATCTATCGGCGTAGCTATCAACTACTGAAAAGCCATCACTGCCAGTTCCAGAACAGTAATGATGATATCGTGGTAACTGAGGCCGCATAATATTTTCGATTAGGGTCCAATTTCAGCGAATCGGGACGTCCCGCAGTTCGATTACGCAAAATGACATGCCGGCAGATGCCCCGCAAAGCTGATGATCCTGTTGTCGAAGATTTCGACTGGGTCGGTTGGCACAGATACAAGACATGAATTTGTGCGAAATGAAATGATTCTCGGTTGTAGCGGCACTTGTACAGCACACCAGTATGCAAAATTACTGCAAGAAGCACCAGAAAACTCAAGACCGAAGACCGAAGGAGCGAAGCAGGTGCGGTGGTACTTTGAATAAAATGATTTCCAGCAGCCCTTTGGTAGTAACACAAGAAAGAACTTCACATGAACTGCTCTGTCGAACCAATTGTCATCCTGTTATTGTTGGACAGCATTTCGAAGTTCGGATCATTGTGGCAGTCTCATGCCCGGCTGTAAGGCAATTTGTAATTTGCAATCGAAGGCATATGCACTACGACCAGGGTTAACAAGCCTTGTGATAGGATCTCAGAAGTCAAGATCACGAAGTCATCGTAAATTTTATCTACTACGCAGCAGGAAGTCAATAATCAAGCGGAACGCAGTCTTTGAAATAGGATAATATACTCAGGACAAATATGAGAAGAGATAAGAGCTATTATTGGTGCAGCTTTCAAGACTTGGAATGTGACCTGAGCAAAGTTCTGAGCCCTAGCTCTCATTCAAAGGTTCATCTTCTGCTTCGTGAGCATAGGTAGGTATATTAACCATCACACTAAATGAATCGGGAAGACGAAAAGGTTCAAAAAGTCTGTATTGCCAGAATAAGCAACAGAAGAATGTAGTGTAAAGATTGAGGCTAACAGACATAGAAATCGCATGTGAATTGTATTGCGGAGAACTGCGGCCATCTTGCAAACCGAATTTGATAATCAACAAGTATCAGAGGAGGAAAACAGTTGAAGAAGGTGGCCTCATAACACGAACACTGGTTCGATTCTGCGAAGCTGACGATGAGTAACGTCATTGTAAAGTTCGTTTGACGGGTGGAAAAGCTTTGGTAGGCTGATTGTACCTGACATAGCCGATCCTCCAGCCTTTCAAAACCCCTGATTCCCCCAGTCTCAAGCGATTACTGACAGGCTCTTCAAGGTGAATTGACGAATAATTTGGGACGAACTCAGTCTTACCCATCTAGAACCTGCGAATCAAGTCGAAGCTCACTAACCGCCTTTTACCTACCAGTTGATTATTCAGATGTAAATTAGCCGTCGCATAGATTGTTTCATTCAGCATAGAGGACGACGGGTGTTTCTCGACCTAGCAGGCGGTGAGTCGCAATGATGGATGGGTTGAGGGCGTTTCTTTGTGCTTTTCGGTAGAACCGGCTTCTCTGAAGGGCGACCGATTCAAGTTTGTAGGCAGTTGGAGGGGGGGAATAAATGATAGAGTAAGTCTGTTTTGCTTACGAGTATTCGGTATGTACAGTACGATCGTATTGACAATGTGTCGTATCATTTTTGGGTGGAATGGATAAGTTAGAAGACTGTATAGTGGTAGATGAAAGGGGGGAGTTTAATAGGGGAGGCGTCCAGTGTTGGCCGTGGTTGATCTTTCTGCTGTCGGACACCCAGACTCCCAGTTGGCCTGGGTAGGGAGCGCCCGATTCTCCACACCACAATCTTGCCTTCGGAGATTGAACTTCCAGCCAATAGCCATTCACCATTCAGCTGCTAAAAGTGGAGAGTCTTTAAATGAGCGCGCGACTGGTGAAAAAGAAAAAGAATTGTGAATGAATGATTCGCTGACTAACGCCCGATTGTTGGTGTTTCCTCAACAGCCTCAACACCCTTCATCAGTCCTTTTGTTTCCCTCCTCTCCCTCTGCTCCTTCCTCCCTTCTTCTTTGTGCCTTTTTATGAACTTCATCCGCCTTCAATTGTTCATACCAAACAATTGACCGGAGCGATTATTATCGCCATCTAATAAACGCCATAGTGCACCCTTGCATCTCCTCGACGGAGACAAAGCCCGGTGCTGAAGGGCCATTCAATTGAAGCTCCGCGCCAGATACCGGAACTTTCGTCATCATGGCCGCCCCAGTCCAAAACGCCAGCTTCGCCTCTCCTTTGGCAGATGCGAAGTATGCCCAGATAGTCGGCAATCCCCAGATCGATGGCTTCCTCGCCCAACTCAGTCAGATCAGTGGATGGACTTTGGCATTCACCATTCTTCTGGTCCTGGTCGCATATGATCAATGTCCGTCCTTGCAATCTTGAGCCCTCTGTTCTTGCTAACATTCTCACAGTCAGTTACATCACCCAAAAAGGATCGATTGTCGGCCCAAGATGGAAGATGCCCTTCATTGGACCTTTCCTGGAATCAATGGATCCTAAATGGGAGGAATACAAGGGAAAGTGGGCGAGCGGAGAGCTTAGCTGTGTCTCTGTGTTCCACAAGTAAGTTTGCCCTCAAAATACCTTCTTCTCGATCTTTAACTGATTGCTTGCTATCTAGATTCGTTGTTATTGCCTCTACTCGCGACATGTCACGCAAGGTCTTCAACTCTCCCGGATTTGTTAAGCCATGTGTCGTAGACGCTGCACACAAGCTCCTAGGACCAACCAACTGGGTGTTTCTCGATGGAAAGGCACACGTCGACTTCCGCAAAGGACTCAATGGCTTATTCACGCGTAAAGCTCTAGAAACATATCTCCCAGGACAGGAAGAAGTCTACAAGGTTTACTTTGAGAAGTTTTTGCAGGTTTCCAAGGATGCCGACCTCAAGCCAATCCCCTTCATGGCCGAATTCAGAGAGGTTATGTGTGCTGTTTCATGCCGAACCTTCGTTGGTCACTATATGTCCGATGAGGCTATTAAGAAGATCGCAGACGATTACTACAACATTACTGCTGCCATGGAGCTGGTTAACTTCCCTATCATTATCCCATACACGAAGACTTGGTACGGAAAGAAGGCTGCTGATATGGTTTTGGAAGAGTTCTCTAAGTGCGCTGCCAAGAGTAAGGTTCGTATGGCAGCTGGTGGTGAAATTACCTGCATTATGGATGGATGGGTTATGTCTCAGATCGAATCTCAAAGATATCGCGAACGTCAAGAGGAGGGTCTGTCTATGGAGGGTATTGAAAAACCACAACCTTTCCTTCGCGAGTTCACCGACTATGAGATTGCCCAGACCGTCTTTACCTTCTTGTTTGCTTCCCAAGATGCGACTAGCAGCGCTTCTACATGGCTCTTCCAGATTGTTGCCCAACGACCCGATGTTCTTGAGAAAATTCGCGAGGAGAATTTGCGCATCCGAAATGGCAATAGAGATCAGTACGCGACTATGGACTTGATTGATCAGATGCCATATACCCGCGCAGTCGTCAAGGAGACCTTGAGATACCGCCCTCCAGTCATCTTGGTGCCATATCTCGCTAAGAAGGCTTTCCCAATCACTGATACTTATACGGTTCCCAAAGGTTGGTAGCATTGTTCTTCCTTTAGCACAACCTGAACTAATTCTTGAGTAGGTGCTATGATCATTCCCAGTGTTTACCCAGCCCTCCGTGATCCTGAAGTATACACTGATCCTGATACTTTCGATCCTGACCGCTACTACACTGGTGACGCAGAGGTAAAGGGTGCTAAGAACTGGCTTGTATTTGGTACTGGGCCCCACTACTGTCTCGGACAAGTTTACGCACAAAACAACTTGGCTCTTATGATTGGTAACGCATCAATGAAGCTGGACTGGGTACATCATTCAACCCCAACTTCCGAAGAGATCAAAGTCTTCGCGACTCTATTCCCTATGGTGAGTCAGAAAATATCATTGGTGAGAAGAATTGTACTGACTCTGTTCTAGGATGATTGCCCATTGGTTTTCACCCCACGTAGCGTTGAGGATAACGAGAAGTTCATGGCAAACTACAAGCCATGATAATTGAAAAATAGAAAACGGATAGGATGTTGTAATGATTAGTTTAGGGAGTGGCTTGCCTCTAGAGCATTTAGACCCCACATTCTTCCCATGTGCATTACTTTGCAGTATATGCAAATAGGGTGGCTAGGCGTTATTAAAGATGCGGCTGACTTAAAGTTGGTCCTCTTTCTGGAGCTGGTATCGCCTCTACATTAGTGGAGTTAATAATTCATGATTCTGAATACATACGATGGTATAATTTTACTATATGAGCTTTGAACAGATTGGATGGTACGGAGTAGCTCACATCTTACGCTCACCTTGCTAGCTTCCATAGTGACGCTCAGTGCCGAACAGAAAGCTTCATTCTGTTCTGCTTTTCAGAACCTGCTCCGCGTTCTTAGCTATTGTAGATGTAATAAAATAGTACAACGACCCAGTTTGACGCTAGGGATTTTTGATTCGTTGCGCTATACTAATTAGACTTCTTCGTTCGACGCTTCGGCGTACGAGGCCCGGAGTAAGATATACCGTCTGATAGAACTGTAGCGTAAGCAGGTGAAGTTGACAAAGCTAATTGCGTAGTCTCTCGGCGTAATCGTGTTTGGTACCACTAAATTTCTTTCTGCCTAGGTAGGTAGGGCTGAGGAGTAAGTAAGTAAGTAAAAGTAAACATTCGGAATTCAGCACGCTATCAATCTGGCGAGTACTTTGATCTAATGAGCGGGGCTTACCATACCTGTGGAGAAGGAAGGGGAGGGAAGCGAAGGGAAAGGGAAGCGAAGGTTAGGAGCCTAGTAATAGCGGAGTTGAGATGATGACGAGAGAGGTTGATGTTAGAACGCGTATGTTGTTGTAGGCAGGAATGCCGACTTGCGAGTAGATAGGTCGATGGTTTTTGATATGGAAATACGGAAATACGGAAATAGATTGAGTAAGTACTGTTATGAGATTATTTTGGGACTCTGTTGGGTACGGAGTCAAAGGATTTCTATTTCGGTTTAGTTGGGTGTTTTTAAAGGTAGGTAGGTAGGTAGGAGCTATTACACATCTTCGAAGTGGTGTGTGTGCTATCGTCGTCTGTTGTCGTCTTGTAGTGCTTACTCGTGAACTTAGTTTATGACTTATTATTATTATTTACTACAGTAAGTATACTTTGATTCCTAGGAAGTCCGAAGTTAATCGAGGGGGACCTTGTGTTGATTGTTCGAGAATGAGGGGATCCATCCAATAGAGAAACTGTTGTCGTATATAAGGTATAGGAAAAGAACTTCCTTAGCGAACGTGAAGATTCTCTCATATTATTGAAGAGAAAAAGTACAAAGTAATTTGATCTGATTAATAATATGACTTTGCTCCCTAAAGACGGTCCTTAGGTACGAACCGGTGATTTCAATTATACCTAGGTAGTTAACTTCGTACTTCGTTATAATTGCTAAGAAATAGAAGAAGCGAAGTTTAAGAATATTAGTCAGTATGAGTACAGTAAACTAAAACTTGCTTACTTAGAATTCTAGAAAAGTCGGTCTATCATCAAGCCCTTTCTTTCCACCCTATGATACTCATCGGAGTGTTTACGGAGTCCAACACGGCGTTCAAATATGATTGGGGGCGACGGGGTAAGGAGTCATACCTAAGGCTGACAAGAAAAATGTGGCTCTGTAATGATAAATCCCGTAGTAGTCATTTTCACTCAGCTCTCTAGTTTTGTTTACTTTATTCCAAAACAGGTGTATTGACTCGATTTGAGTCATCCGGTGCATATGTCACATCGCATCACATCGGATTCCACAGTATGTAGGTAGTGCATGCATACGAAATACTGTACCGGATTTGCTAAGCCCATAAGCCACCAGTCCTCGTCTCTTCCCCACATGCCAGCTACACTTATGCTTGCTATGTTCGTAAGCGAAACCCTCCGGAGTTCGCTAAACGGCGTCTGATGTGTGCAACCCCCCTTTTTTTAAAGCCGCTTATTACCTTGGTACCTACAGTACCTTACAAACCTTTAAGCCTTTCAGGCCTTCAATTGTAGAGAAGTGCCAATCATATGCTTTGTACAACAGGGTTTATTTGGGTTTAGTTTGCTTTGGTTTGGTTTGATTTGGCTTGCTCCGTGAAAACGCCAACGCCCTCGGCTGAGCTGTTCGGAGTCGGTGTGTCATGTCTGCAACTTTTGCTGATGATGTATGTATGTATGATACCTTAGACTCCGTAGGTAAGCAAAAAGGAAAGGTGGATTGTGTACCTGCCTACCAAAATACGGATATGGCGTTTTTTCTTGTTTTGTTTCATGACCGTTCGTTAGTGATGCGGAGAGCGCGGAGGGGGCTTTCGCAGAATATGACTCTACTAGTTTGGTCTTATTTCGTGTCCTTTGCGTAATGCATGGATTAAGGGTAGTTCTGGGATTGCGAATTCGGATTGGGGTTGGGGATGGGATTGGGGAAATTGTTATAAGTATGAGTGTTTTCCTCGTTCTTGGAAATGGGGAGATATATCTAGATCATTGACATAAGTCAGATTCCCATCAGTTAGCCATCTTATTATTCAGTCATCCACTAAGTAAATACACTCCACAACTACCTACCCATCAGCTTTACCTTACACATAAATGCCCAACGGTTTTCCAAGTTTCCCTCAATCACGTATGTACAATACAGTACTTACTCTCTTCTCTTTTCACAACTCTATTTTAACTAACATGCATCATGCTAGTATTCCCAAACGATAAACCACCAACCCTCTTTCACCCAGCCTCACCCAAGATGAAACCCTCAACTACCACCAAGCAGGCCGTTGGGAACATCAAAGAAGCAGACACAGCTTCCATAAATAGCACTGCAACCTTCTCTTCGTCTGTTTCTCTGCTAAAGAAGAAATTCAAGTCTTCGACGGAAAAGGAGGAGGGGAAGAAAGAGAAGGTTAAAAAGGAAAAGAAGCAGAGGTCGCCAGAGGAATGGAATGCTCGTGCTAGGACTGCGGAGGCTTATTTTGTGCAAGCTACATTACGCTGAGTAGCCTACTGGGCATATCGAGCGCGCTTGCATGGAGTTTTGTTGGATACCATAGATTGTTCTTCGGAGTTTGCGACAGAGAATGAATAGGTGACGAGGACGTTTCTTGAAATTTTGGCTTTTGACATTGCGTTATTGGGGTATCTTTTTGTCTATGGCTACAGACAATTAACATAAAGTAATTCATGAATGATCATTAGAAGCTGTCGTCCAAATCGTTTTTCATCTGTACCATGCTTGGGCTATCTTCCAAGACATCAGAATCATCGAATGCACCTCCTGCTGTCGTCATCAATTCTTCAACTATCCTTTTGCTTGCTTCCCGTGCTGTATATCGTCAGTGACAAATAGTGTATAAACTCTTGGATCACGAACCAGGTGTTTGGAGTAGCCGAGACTGTGGCAGCGAAAATTGAATGGTCTTTGGTGGACTCATCCCCAGCTGCTTATAAACATCATCGGCATCGTCACTATCGCTCTCCCAAGTGATCTCGTCTTTCATTGCCGGCACCTCCAACTTTCTCTGGGTCTGCTTAGGATCGGCATTGATGTCTCGGCTTTGCAGAACGTCCCGGTACTTTCCTTTCGCTGGTGTTTGGACACTGATGCCCGGCGTCCGTGGTGCAATGGGTCTGGTATATTGCTGTCTGATGGGTGAGCTGAAGATGTCGGATCGGAGTTCTGGAGCAGCTGCGGGTGGAGAAGACATTGGGGAATCTGAGTCACGCCATGATGGCTTGTTTGCAGGTGTCTTCTTTTCCTTTCGTGTTGTATGAGGTGTTGCCTGCAAACGATAATTCTTGTCAAGTACCCTGTGCAATAAGTGATCTGCCCCCGGTCGTGTTTGTGTAGCAGAAGGTAGGTGTGAGGTAGGTTCGTATAAAGTAGGGTCAAAAGGCGATGACTGAGGTGTCATCGACATATCTGGAATTCTTTGTTTAGGACCTGGTGTAGTTGGTTCCACTTCCGCATCGTCGTCGTCATTTATATCTTTTCCCTTGAGCTCTTGTTTCAGTGCCTCATACGACGAAGGGTATTTGGCAAATGTAGCACTACTCGAACTTTTTGGCCGGGGAGCCCTAGGAGTGCTGCCACTGAGGTCGGGATCATCGAGTAGAGACTCATCGCCCTGGTCGTAAGCTCCATGCTCTTCGCCATCCGTCCTAAATGTTTCGTCTGCTTGTGATGTGCCATACGCACTTGCATTCTCATGCGACTGAGCATACGAGAAATCCTCTTCCTCTTGTTCATTCTCTTCAACGCCGCATAGCGTGATATTGGCACTGGCTTCGAAAAATTGCTTCCAGAACTACCCCACTATGTCAACGTCGATTTAGACAACTACAGAGCTTTACCAACCTTTGACGCTTCCCACAATGCGTTTGAATGGTCTCTGTATTGCTCTATAATGGGTAGAATACTTGTAGACACAATCCTGTGGGCTCGATTGAAATTTTGATCAATTTCTGAGATAATGTTAGCCCTATGTTCAGCTCACCGTGGGGAGGCGAGCACGAACCTTGAAGTGTGAGCGTGATCTGCTGCTCAAGTCTCTCGAGCTCTGCAAGACTCTGTGCGGATGAAATGCTTCCACGAGACATGTTGAGAGCAATTGATCGGCGGCGTGGAAATGTCAATAATGGACGAATACGCTGATGTTGACTTTCTGGTGGTCGCAAACATCCTGATTGGGACTACGCGCAGGGGACTTTCTATGAAGTAGTTAGCGCGATCCTGACTAAGCGGCCTATCACTTTCGCCGTTTGGGCAATGGACGTTTTGGGGCTAGCCGGTTGGCTGGCTGACTGATGGTGATGGGCTCACTCTCACGAACTTCATTCGGCTTCAATATTTCAACATTGTTCTCACATGTCTCTGACCTCTCTCTTCTGTATATGGTCAATTCTATCGAAATGTCATCATCACCAGCCTAGACGCCAAGTAAAACCTGTACTGTACAGTATTGCTGTCTAGTAGGATGCAGTACCCTGGGAGATGCCGAGGAGACGTTGACATGTTCTCCTTCAAACACACTTCTACTGACAGCTGTTCCCCCGCTGCCGTATCTCAATTCAGCCGCCAGGGAGGCGGCTTCTGCATGAGCAAGGCCTCAAGTACTTCAGTCTCTGTCGCTACTCTATACTCTCTATATGACAATTACGTCTTACCAAATTATCCATCAACCATACAATAATAAGACTGGGCAGTTCCGCCTCGTGGCAAAGTAACATCAATTGCCCATCTTGTGCTCTCTAAAGTATGCGAGAGGGACACACGGATGAAAGGACTAATAAGCCAGCCATTATTGCAGTACAATACTCCCCCTGGTTCGAATGTAAATTCTATATAGCGCCTTGGCGGGCTTGGCCCTGCTGAAATACTTGTAAAAATCGTTGTTGTAGAAACCTCGGAAAGCTTTGAAAAGATCTAAGTATTACACTTCCTTTATCTAGAAGGTACAATAAATATAAGCTTATTTTTTATACTTCCTATATTAGTATTTAATCCTATTAGCTCGCTTCTCTATCTATTGCGCAATAGATAAAGGAAAGTTTTAAAAAACAAGTATTTCTGTAGATCTTTTTATGTCGGTAGATTAAAAGCGTCGGAACAAATAGTCTTTATATTTTACTTGATTTATGCTGTAGCACAGACTAGGCCCCCTTGTATATAAGACCACTTCTTGTAGATAGCTTCCTTTATCACACATTACAATATACAACCACATTCGAAATAGGTACTTCTGTAGGTGCTTATCGAATAAGTTGTTAAGTAAACCGACAAAATGACTTTGTATATAAAATTACGAAATATAAATCCCCTTAGATTTTGTTCAAATATAGTCTAGTTACGCCAAGTAATATTTATAGCTTTTACATTCGAACTAGGGGGAGTATTGTACTGCTTGCCCCAGCTTGTCAGAAAACTTCCACGATAATTCTACTGCACGTTAAACCAGGTCAATGGCCTGGGTCTTTTGTCACAAAATGATCCTACAATAACACAAAGTGGATATCATCGCTACAATTGCCTCATTGAATTCTTCAACCCTGGAAAAAACTCTATATCTTGCCAGAGCACGGTGCCTCGTAATTCGGACTGACCGGAGATTGGGTTAGTCTTGGACCTTAATTCTTAATTGGGCGTGCAGCTTCACCGCATATCAACGAGTAGTTCTCTTCCTTCTATATTTATTCACTCACAGTTGCCTAACCGAGCCTGCTCGCTTCCATTTCGTCGGAGCTTTCGAGTAAAGTAAAACAACTCTAACGGCGCGGGCTGATGGTCTGGTGATCCTTCCCGCTCCCAGCTTTACTCCAGAGCTAAGTACCCACGGTATTGAGATCTTCGCTTTTTTCTTTTCCAAGCGATGTGTGCAAGCGACGTGGGTCCTTAGGCGGAGCCACGTTCTGCAACCGAGGATGTCTAGTTCAAGAGATGGCCAAAGGAAGCGATTCTCAAAGAGACAAGGCCAAGGAAAGGAGGACTTGACCAGTACATGTATATATAACATGGTCCACACCTCGCCTTCTAGCATTGCTATCTTCTCATTGAGAAGTCCTGTGTCCTCCTTTGTCAGCTTTCAAGATGTGGCCCCTCAGAAATATACCCATAGGTCTTTTCTCGATCGCCATCCTTTCCAATATTGTGCTAGGACAGTCATATACAACAGGAAACGACAACCTCACCACCGATGCAATCTCAGCTTGTGATAAAATCGCAAATGGTTCTGCAGAAACCGTAGCGTGGTCTCCAGTCGCCGTGCTCAACACAGACTACGAACAAGCTAAGGATCACTTTTGGAGTGCTGCAAACGCAGACTTAACTCCAGCATGTGTTGTATTTCCAACAACGGCAGAGGAAGTTTCTTTCATTGTTGGCGTGCTTCTTGACTATCCTTCGGTACCATTCGCTGTCAAGAGCGGCGGGCACAACTCGAACATGGGATTTTCAAGTGTCAATTGGGGCGTTTTGATTTCTTTCAGCAAGAAAGCGACGACGACATTATCGACAGACAAGACCACAGCGGATGTTGAACCTGGAGCTCGCTGGGGTGAAGTTATTACTGCACTTGAGCCGGACAACGTAGCAGTTGTGGGTGGTCGTATCGGTAAGTTTGCATCTTCTCAACTGCCGAACTCTGCTAACAAAAAGTAAGGCGATGTGGGTGTTGCTGGGCTTCTACTTGGTGGTGGATGCTCATTTCTGAGTGCCCAGTACGGGTTTGCAGCCGACAATGTCGTGAACTATGAGGTGGTACTCGCCAACACCAGTATTGTCAATGTCAATGCGCAGGAATATAGTGATTTGTTCTTCGCTCTGAGGGGTGGTGGAGGTCAATTTGGTGCGTAGGCTCAATGCCCGGCTATAAGGGACGTCGGCTAATGGCAGTGCAGGAATCGTAACTAAGTTCACTCTAAAAACGTATCCTATTGGACAGGTTAGTATTCAGCTCTCCCTGAACGCCATTTCTAACTCTTGCATAGATTTGGGGAGGAGTGCGTACATACGATGCTAGTCTAGGCTCTGCACTATTGAATGCAACGCAGCAATTTTCAGAGGAGAATACGGATCCCAAGGCAGCCGTAATTGTTACTGGTGAACTGGTTCTCGACTCACTTCTCCAATTTTGGACCGTCTTCTTTTTCTACAACGGCACTTCACCCCCTGCCGGTGTGTTCGGTGGCTTCGAGTCTCTTCCCACTTTAACAGACTCAGTCAAAACTCGCTCATATGCTGATTTTGTAAGTTCCCTGCTAAATTTAAAAGTCAATGTAACTAAGTGGCATGCAGCTGGTTGGAAACAACGCCTTGAATGTATATGGGTTCAGATATCTTTATAGGGTATGTATTTTATCCTCAAGACCGTTAGCATTCACTAATTAATCCCAGGCCGCCACAATCCCAAACCTTCCAGCACCAATGGGCAGGGTTCTTTACAACGATATCTACAATAACTTCAGAACCTACATCGAGAGTATAGACCTCTTCAAGCCAGACTACGTCTTCGATCTCGCCTTCCAACCACTCTCCCAGTTGATGGCTTCAGCTTCACAAGCAGCAGGTGGCAATATTATGCAGCTCGATCCAAATGACGGTGACCGAATGTGGATAGAAATTGACATTTCTTGGCTCACACCATTGGGAGACGACGATGCATATGCGATCATCAAAAATATATCCTCTTCAATCGAGAGCTATGCGCAGAATGCATTTCCCGGCGTCGCAAATACTCGATTTGTGGAAGGCAACTTGATCGAAGCAGAATACAATCCGCTCTTCTTGAACGACGCAATGCCCGACCAAAATCCGGTGCAGAGTTATGGAAATGGGACGTATGCGAAGTTGCAGGAGATCTACAAGAAGTACGACCCTAATCTTTTCTTTGCTACCAGAACAGGTGGCTTCAAGTATGTTTAAGTAGTTGTTAGTGTAGGACAGTGACACGATAGTTTATAGCTAGGGTTGGTATTGGTAATGGTAATAGAGAAGGCTTGGTGGAATCAATTGATTACATATTCCATATTTTCGCTCCCCTACAGACTAAATCAGAAGTGATTGATTAGCCAAGCTTTGAGCCTGCTAAGAACAGATCTTTATTTGGTCTTCATACTGGTTCCAACCCCTTCAGACTTCCCACCCACGGCTTCGCCCCCACTTTTTATCGACTGTGACGAGATATTTACTCGACTACGAGATATCAACAATTCTTTACTGGTACACTCATTGTCTCCAAGCGACTACTTTTACTTCACGGTCCCAGCAGCTGAGTGCTTGATCTCTGCTCAGAGGCTTCTCATCAGCACCAGGAAGCTTCCAAACCGTAAATCCGAAACCGCTCTGCTTCAAACTTGTTACCATAGGCCCTAGGGTGAGTCTCCTCACACTTATTCCTTGTTTCTCTAACTCTTCGATTGCGAGCTCCGCAAAGCGAGCTAAAACCTCGTCAGATGTACTTCCAGAACTGTTCACTAAAAGTATTACTTCATTCTTTTCGGTGCTCGAAAATGGAATGAATGCACGGTCGGTATCTGTTGTATCTGTAAGGAGGTCGATCATAGTTTTAGTGAGTGATTCTGGACTAGGAATTGGTGATAGTTGGCGAAGGCCTGGCTCGCCATGGCAGCCAAGACCGAGTTCGATAGTATCTGGAGGGAGAGCTTGGATTTCTGTAATGATACTGTTTGGTAGAGCCACCCTGCATTATTGTCAGCTTTTAAGATTTGTGTAGAGGAACAAATCACGCGCGCCTGTCAAATGCTACTGCGATTGTTCCAGAGTTTTTGGCAATATACTCCATCGTATCCGCCACACGCTCCAAATCTTCACCCATATCTGCCAACGCACACACAATTTTCAATGCAACAACGTGTGCACTGAGTCCTCTTCTCCCAACCTTCCCACCTTTCTTCCGTCCTACAGCAACATCGTCACCAACAGGTACAAATCTGACTTTATATCCAGCAGCAGTAGCTCTCGTGATGGCAAGGCCAGCATTTAAAATATCACCAGTATAATTACCACATACGATTAAAGTGCCTTTTGAAGTTCCATCCGGCGGTTGACATAATTTAATTGCTTCAAATATCTGAGCTGCGGTTGGAGAAGCGAAAACTGCACCCGAGACTGAACACGAGAGGTATGAGGGCCCAACAAAACCGGAGAACATTGGCTCACTTGAAATCCATCAGCAAATACCCGATCAAAAGGATATGTATGCTTACTGTCCACCTCCAGCAAAACCTATAGTCGTCACGTGGTCCTTCCGGAACTCCTCAAGGTCACTGCGGTGGACAATTTTATGATCAGGTGCATATGATAAGTTTGCATTGTGTTCTGTGAGGCCAAATGCAGATTCATTGATGGCATCCGAAGGGTTGTTGATAAGGTGGAAGGTTTCCTTCGTTGAGATCTTGGTCTGCGTTTCTGTTTCCGTAGACATTGTGGGGATTGCGGGGTGCAGGTGCAGGAATAGGAGTGGAAGGGAAAGCAAGGGTCGTGTGTAGAAAGTCAAGTGAAGTTTGGAGATACGTAATAGAAAATCAACAAGAAGAAGCCTTTGAAGTAGATTAGAAGTTCAGTGAGAAGGAGAAATCCTGAGCTCCAAAGTGACCTTTTGAAGATTACTCCAGGTATAGGTTCGTCGCTTCTTCCGGGATGGCAAACTTCCCCGCAATCTTCGTCGGGATACTACTTCTGGACTAGTATTCCTTCCCTTCAAAAGAACACCCCCCAACTCTCTTACCAACGCAACTACACTTGGAAAAATGAACAAATTATAACGATCTTCTCTCCAAAACAAAATCTGCTCTCTAAACAATTATCCGAGAATTGCATTTCCAAAATGTCTCTCGTCGTTGAACAAACCCTTCCGTACAATAGCTCAGAGCTCAAACTCGATGATCCAGGACGATGGAGCCGTCTCTTCCCCCTCATCAGACCTTCAGTCAAGACGATCAAGACCGAAAAGGGCCATACAATAGTGGTTGATCATGACAAGACCAACTCCCAGTCCATTCCAATTGCCGTTGTTGGGAACCCAGGTAGCTTCTCTGGTAAGGTTTTGGAATCCAATGTTTCTGCTTTCGTGGCTCACGAAGTTGGAACTGACAAGATTTCGGCCGAGGATTTATGGCGGGTTTTGTCTTCTGGCGGGCTGGCTGCGGATGGGCTTGTGATACTCAAGGTTGCTTCTAAGCGAAATGTTGAGGACGACGATTCAAGGGGGAAATGGCTTCAAGTTGAAGTTATTGGAGAGGTGGAACTGGATCATGTGCTTTCTTTGCTTGCTTCAGGAAATACGGACACCAAGTGAGTTTTGTTTCTCCTTTTATATGATTTTACTTCATTGGTATCGTTGTGACCTACCTTCCACATAATTTTGCTAGATGCCGATCTCGAGATCTTTCAAGATCACCCATTTGAGTTGAATAACTCACTTGAATTTCATGTCTTTTAGTTTTCAAAGCCATGTACAGGCTTAATGAGAATTATCTGTCTTACACAGTTTTTTTTGTGTGAGGGAGAACTCAAAACTAATTTTGTGGTTCAGGTCCGAGGGATTAGGCTGGGATGATACTAAGTCAGTCCTTGAGAACTTCGTCAAGTCGGCTCAGACAACAAAGTCTACCTTCCATCACGAGAAGAGAGCAAAAGAAACACCTTCAGTCTTTCACGCAGAGGACCTGGCGGAGTTCAACTCAGCCAAGGCAGCTATAGATAAAGATCTTTCTTCTCTGCTAAGCTCAATACCCCCCACAAGCGATGTAGTATATTCGGTGCATTTCTCAGATGTCAATGGTCTTTCTCGACTCGAGACTAATATTCTTGCCCATGAGATATCTGAATATCTTGGTCAGTTTTTCCTCCACAACTTCAGGTTTTGTGCCAATTTGTTACTTACTCTTCCTTAGCCAGGAAAGAATTACCGTCTTTCATTAGTCACTCATCAATTCTAGATCATCAAGACCTTTCACGGGGATGGTCTATCTCGATTTGCCCTGTGTCTACGAAGGTTTTGTCAGCGCAAAAACGGCCTTCAAAAATACTCTTAAACAGCAAAGATGGCACAAATTCGTCTAGCAAGCCTAGGGAAGCGACCTCCAAGATTCAATTCTCTGATCCCCAGGTCCGGAGTATCATTACAGCTGGCTGTAAGACTGTTATCGCTGATGAGCCAACAATAACCGAATACGACACCATTGTTGGGGATGGAGACTGCGGTTACACGCTCAGAGACGGAGCAAAACAAGTATTGAATTTCATTAGTAGCCGAGACTTGACTCAGCTGCCTTCAAAACTAAGCGACCTTGTTGACGATCTTGAAGTGAATATGGGTGGTACCTCAGGTGCTTTGTACTGCATATTTCTCTCCTCCCTGGCACAGCAACTCTGGAGAGCTCCGACTTTCGCTGATGCCTTAGATGGATCCCTAGACGATCTATTGAAGTATACAACGGCGCGGTTAGGTGATCGGACGTGTTTGGACTGCTTAATCCCATTTGTCGAAACGCTAAAAGAGACTGGTGACGCGAAAAAGGCGTTGGAGGAAGCTCAAAAAGGAGTCGAGACGACGAAAAAGCTGGAGGCAAAGCTAGGCAGATCTAGTTATCTAGATGAGGCTGCTACAAGAGGTGTCCCTGATCCTGGAGCTTACGGCTTGTTGAAGTTGTTGGAGGGAATGGTTGGTGCTAAGTGAAAGAGTAAAGATTGATGGAAAGCCTAAGATATTGAGCAGTGCTACCCTTGTATTTATGAATAATATTTCATGTCCAACTCCACATTGTGAGAGTTCAGTGATGGTTGCTTCGCTGTTAGAATCCCGTCACTACTAGTCTCGCTTATTTAAGCGACAACCGACTTTAGAAGGGGCTACTAAAAAAAACATAGATGACCCCAAAAAACCACAAAGAAGGGCAAGAAAAAAAAGAGACTGGAATGGCAATCTAAAATAGCAAAACAATCCTACTGAGGAGGATTTCTGCTCCTCAGTTTTTCCGCCAATACCTCGTAAGAGGAGATGAGCTGCCAAGCGGTGGACCCAAAACCGAGTAACATCAGGTTGATTGTTAGTTCAGTTTTTCGGATGCCCTTATTGTGGTTTCTTTGCTAAAGTGAGTTCTGGACCCCTCCACCACGGACAC
Organism: Pezicula neosporulosa; assembly: GCA_009805495.1. Classification (NCBI taxonomy): domain Eukaryota; kingdom Fungi; phylum Ascomycota; class Leotiomycetes; order Helotiales; family Dermateaceae; genus Pezicula; species Pezicula neosporulosa. The sequence goes on from SELE01000002.1 coordinate 1,143,936, forward strand.
ATTCATTAAACGAGAATTTGATATTTTGATATTTAACTTAAGGTAGGTACCGCGGAGGAGAGTTGTGATGAAGATTTTAGTTTTTGAGAGGTGAAGAGTAGTTTTGCAATTCATAGATAGTTTACGAGGAACTAGGCTCTTAGATAAATATTGACTTGCTCTTGGTTTTAAGTCATTGGTCTGGCTGAGCTGGAGAGGGAACCATTTCTTATTTAATAAGGTAGTGGAGGGATAATAGTTTTTAACGGCCATGCTTTAAACCTATGTAGGTAGACAAATCTAATATTTTACACGAAGGAAGATTTCCTAGTACGAAGTATAGTACACTACGATCTATTCTTTTGAACCATGGCTTTGAAGTTCCTTTCAGATTCCACCTAAGCCTTCCAACTCTCTCTTCTTTTCAATTAGTATCCGATAAAAGTCATGATCGTAACCAACGGCTTGTAAGTACTCGTAGAACAGTTTCATGGAAGGAACGGTATTGTCGCAGTCGGGCTGTGGTTTTGTTAGTCATACTAATGATTTGTTTCATCTCACAGCCTCAAATACTAACAGTGTTGAATGCTTCTAGGATGTCTTTCTCAGTCACTGCTTCTGCTTCCTCATCCGAAATCGCACGTTTCAATGGCTCTCCATACTCCGATTCAAGTTCAGGGTCATAGTCGATAAGCTTCTTCAAGTCCTCATCCCACCAACCTAGGTAAACCCTTGGCCAGGCATTTTTGATAGCGGATATGTTCTTCCTACCCTTGCCGTTGGGAGGGCTGCTCGCCTAGCTTCTTGGCCCAATACAACTTCACAACGTCAGGTACTTCGCGCAACATTTCATTGGCACTGATTCGATCGGAATAACGCGGTTCGGTGTAAGTGCCAAAGTAGCGGAAGCCCCCTTGTCCACGCCGGACAAAGAGTTGCACATTAGGCTCCTCGTCATCATCGTCGTGATACTGCATGAATGCTGAGATCTGGGAGCCATGCTGCCCTGGTGCTCTGGGGAGTAAAGGCTCATGCTCTGCATTTAGTGCCAGGTAGGATCGGACGTTTGGAAACAATCGGTATACAGCCTTTCCTTTTGCAGACCCTCTAGCTCTTTCCCACCAACCGTTGCCAATATGAGTACCGCCAAGTATCTTCTGAAGAAATTTGTGCGAAAATTCTTCGTTCGGCTGCTTGGGGAGTTTAATTTGCAATTGTGGTAATACTTCTACGGCAGCAGGCATTCGCATTCCCCCATAAAGAGTGATGATCTCTTCAGTCACCTGGAAAATATCTTCATTTTTCTCGAATGTGGTGGAGACATCGCGAGCGGCACCAATCTCGGGATCTTCATCTTGTCCCCTACTATCAATATCATCACGAGACGTTCTTCGTTCTTTGGGCTGGCGAGTTGCTGGTAGGTTGTAGGCACGTCTACAGGTCGACAGAAGTCCTTTCCGTGCTTGCGGCTGTGGCGTCCTACGAACTTCAGTTTTAGGTTGTGATTTATTTGAAGCGGAACTCACGCATCATATAAGTCTGTCTCCACCGAAACCCTATCCTCTACCTTCGCTACAGGCAATACAGGACTGTGACTAGCGGCAGCATGGGTTGATCCACTCATCTCGGTTTCTTGATTATCACTTTCAACAATTCTCTGTAGAGCATTGATCTGTTCGTTCTGAGTCCTAGCTAGAGCCAGTAGCTCTTGTTGTTGCCGCTGCAAATTTGATAGCTGTGCCGAGACACTGAGAACTGGCTTTTTGTTTTCAACGATCTCATGATCTTCATTAAGTCTCTGTCTCTTGTTGCGGTTGCTTTGAGTTAAAGTTGCTCTAGAAAAGTATTAGTACATCGTAAATCATTGATAGCTTAAGTTACTCGAGCTAGGTATGCCGTAAAGGTAGTAGCGTAAGATACTTACCTTTCTGGCAAAGGCTGTTCAACAATTCTCTCTGCCGTTTTACGCAGACTGTGATCCCAACCACTGAAGTAAGACGGACGTCCTTTCGTGCGCGCCATTGTGAACTTCAGCGATCCTAAGTACCCAAGGTTTGCATTAAGTGATTTGATAGGAGAGAGAATCTGAGAAAAGAGGGGCAATGAATTGACTAATGAACACTTCGATGATCTAATCTTTCAGAGCAAAGATAGATATAATGAAGTCGTAAGATCTCTGGGTAGGTAATGTACTGTGAGTTGTGAGTTTGATGCGTAGCACAATACTCTAAGTAGTGAACGCTTTCACCTCCAATACCTGTGAGTTGCAAGTTGTGATACTGTAACGGTGGAACTGTAGAAAACACAATATACCGGTAAACTTTTACCTGATGGTCCCGAAAAGTGAGTTTAGCAAAGGTCTTCGAATGTCCTTTCAATTCCAAAGAATTGGTGATGTGTGTGTGAAATCAATTCATGAGCGAGGAGAGGAGGTTGAAACTTGGCAATGCAAGGCAGGGGTGATGTCGTCTGGGGATTGAAGCTTTCCTTTCGCACGGCACGGACCCCCAAAATCTCACGAACGCGTCTCCTCAAGGCTGAAGAAACGACGTATCTAGACAATTCAAATTAAGTCGCACAACATATCGCAGCATGTTCCAGCATCTCCTACGCTGAAATTCCTCAGTTTATGCAATGCCAATCTGCATAGAATGTCGATATCCCGTCAAGACCCTCTACACCGAGTACTCAGGTGCTGGTGAATCCAGTGGCCAAGGAGTGCGCCTGACAGTATGCAAGAACTGTGGTCGCTTCTGCGACAAATATGTTGAGCATGATTTTGTCGTCTTGTTTATAGACCTGGTTTTGATTAAGCCTCAAGTTGGTGCTCTTTGGGCTGGAGGTGAGGGGACAAGGCTGACATTCTCGATAGGTCTATAGGCATCTTTTACACAATACATTGATGAGGGAGAGGGACCAATTTGACGTATGTGTTAAGGATCTTCCGTGATGTGCGCAAATACTGAAAAGTTTAATAGCCTTCTATAATCCGTCTCGGCATCCTCCTACTCCTCTTCGACGTCTACCTCACCTGGGCGCGAATCGAAAAACAAACCACCGCGAATCCCTCCGATACCCACAGCTCCAATGTTCTCCGTCTCGCCGAGCAACCTATTGTAGTTCAATATGTCTTTTTCCGTATGAGCACCCCTATAGCGACCGACAAACTCTGCTAATAACATTCAGTGATCCTCTGCGCCGTATCAACTGTCTCCTTCCACATATCCATCCGCTTCCTCACTTCCTCACCCCTCTCGCCCCTCGTATTATGCGGTCTTATCCTCCGCTATCCGCGCCCCAACTCAGTCAGCACCGCGCTCCTGGTATCCTCATCTACAAAACTCTTCCCAATTCTCATGGTCATATGGGAATACGATGTACCAGCTGCAGCGAGGTCACTGGGTTGGGCCGTAGTCGCAAATAATGTGGAGGCCTTGAAGATATTACTGGACTGCGGGTATGGAACTGCTGCTATATTGGCTGCAGTGGGGGCTATTTCTAGATGGTTAGTTGGAAGAGGAATATTATGGATCGTGGGTTTAGATGGTGTTGATACAGTAGGCGAATCAGGGGTTGCTGCAGATGGAAAGGCGTTGTGGGCACTTGTAGAACTAGGAAGAGAATGGGGAGGGAGGTTAGGTCTTGGGTAATAATGGTGATTCACTTCAAAATAAAGTCTGAATGCTATTTTTGACCAAAGAGTGGAATAATTGCTGTCAACAGCCAAACGTGTCTCCGCATGCATGAGTGTCTACTTCTTTAATTGTTTGTAGGAACAGATTACTTGGGAAATCGACGGAATGCGCCATGCCTCAATGACTAACACTCTTCGAACCACAGAAAATCTGGAACCTTTCATCTTGAAACCCATTTCTGTTACTAAACCGAGATAGAACGCCTCCAAGATCTTACCACATCCATTCCTTCTATGCTTCTATGCCTTCCACGCAACAGCAAAAGACTTCCCATAACAGCTCAGATCACAGTCATGCCATAAGAACTTTCCCTACGCATCCGGAAAGAGTTCTATTACCAATTCAAGTCCAGAATCTCTCCATATGCCATATCAATACACTGCATCCATCAGGATCTAGCATGCTCAAACCCGCAATCCCTGAACGCCAAAGTATACACGCCAATTCATGCTCTCCCTTCCTCCGTCTCAACATCCCTCGTCTCTAAAGTTCCGATTCAATCCCATCGTGTCGATCTCTCGTATGCATATATCCTCAGCTATGTGCAAACTCCGGTCTCAAATCGCCTCGTCTCGGAACAATAAGAGGGTGCAATTGCGCGAGGAACGTAATCGCTATTTAAGAGTTAGTATGTATTCGTTATTCTTCCTTTCCATGATTGAAAGACGACTTCGAAGGAGATACGTACCCCACATGAGGTAGCAACTTGCGAAGGAGAGGATCAGAGAGCTTCGCCAAATACTATATACATCGTTAGTTTACATCGACAACCTTTCACCGTTACAAACGGCGCTGGACTAAATGAGCAACTTACGTTTGAGTCTCGCCCTTAGGTGATAGGAACCATGCTGCAACAGAGGCAAGCACGACGACAACAAGACCGATGAAGATTGCCCAGCTAAAATTGAGTTAGCAGATTGCTCCGGGATCGTCAAAGGCGCCTTTTGGTGGAGGGAAGTATAAGTACCCGGTTGCCATTTTGTTGGTATTGTGGATGGCGGCTTGTGGTTACTTTGAGAGGTTGCTGGTCGTCTTTGGCTCTTGGTGATATCAAGCTGTTTGTCGACGCAGCGCAGCTTGGATGTACGAGGCGCTAATTAGTCATCACGGCTGTGAAGTTTATCCACTCCTAGCCTCCTTTTCATTTAGCGAAGCTCCCCCCTATTGCTTAAATGTGGAGGAGGATAATGTATGTACAGTAATATCTGCGACAACCGAAGTACACTTTCGCTGGAAATTTGACATGGACTTTTGACAGGTTATTTGATCTATCTAGACATTGCTATAACCTCGGGTTTACCTAGTACGACGCCCTGACCTTAGCTCCTTTTCGAGAATCTTATCGCAATTGATAAATTTCCATGTCTGAAACTTCGAAAGAGTCGATCCAATATCCAGTCTTAACTTATACACGGCTTGAATCTAGCATCTAATTTTCCAGAGGGAATTAGATGAACTAAAGTTGAATTGCCGGTATTTCTGCCCAAATCTCAAGTAATGATGAGCTAGCCGAGTGACTTAATAATACAACCTCGTGGCATATTGAAGATCAACTGGGCAGTTAGAGCGAGGAAGCTATCACAGTTCTTTTTGCATATACCTCTCACTAAGCGGACTGGAGACATCTTTCTGTGATTCGTTGATTTGTAGTACTACTAATTATAGTGTCCTGGGTGATCATGGAGTTTTGAGCTGCTCGAGTGGTTTGAGTAATGACACAAACAATAAAGTGCGCTCTATACCATCTAGAAGTAACAACAGAAGAATTCTGGTAGTAGTCTACTAATATATTTTCGTGTGATGCTTGTCTCATTGCGGACTTCAATTCTCGAACTTAAGGCCTCCTTCCTGCCTCACCGCGCCATAGATAGCTGCAATATCACCCTTTTCCCCTTGGTGTGCCTTTACCCTTGCTAGATGGTCATCTGCAATTTCAGCATTCTTCATCCGAGTGCCCCCAGCTTTTGCCAACGACATTGCATGTCTAGCATCTTTTCTAGCTAGATCGACTGCGAATAGAGGTTCCTTCCTCTTGTGATAGTCTCCTGATAGCATTCGTGTGGAATAGGCTGAATAAGGTCCAGGGAACATTGTCTCAATGAAGGAGTGAAGGTTTTCAACGCCCAATCCCGATTTTTCAGCGAGAACATGACCCTCAGATAACTGCTCAACCATATTGAGGATAAAGGTGTTGCCAATAATCTTTAAAGTCAAAGCTTTACCGACAGACTGACCTGAAAAGTCGATATTTGCTTTACCGATAACGCCTTTGGTGTATGGCTTGACCTTCTCCACTGATTCTGATTCTGCAGGACCTGCGAGGACACAGATCAGTTGACCGCTGTCTGCCATTGCTGGTGCACCAAAAACTGGCGAAGCTACGAATTCTGCCCCAGCTCCGAGTATCTTCTTAGCAATGTCTTCTGTTGTGTCGGGATGTACTGTAGAGCAATCCACAAATAGCTTCCCCTTGAGGTTGACCTTTAATGCTGAGTCAATCGTTTCATGAATTGCATGATCATCACCAACTGGTTCAAGACTTTGGTATTAGCACCGCTCCTTTCAAAAGGGTCTAGGAGAACTACGGCAAGATTTACAAGTAGCGAGGCTTCTCTCTAAAGGGTGGTAATGTCGAGAAATATTACAACACCCACGGCAATTATTAAGGAGAGAGAAATGCACAGGGTCTACGAACCGCAAGTGAATATGATATCGGAACTCGAGACTAGCTCCTCGATTGACAAAGCCACAGTCGATTTACCGGCAGGCAGAGTGTTGCTAAGATCTTCAGCTCTCTTCTTAGTTCGGTTGAAGATGATGAGGGGTTTGTCGAGCTGCCCTTTCTCAACGAGATTTTTGCACATGCCCCGACCTAAGCTTTCTCATTAGGAGTTTGGCGGGGCTGAAATGCTCAAAGGGAATACCGTACCCATGTTTCCAAGTCCAATCCAGGCTAGTTGTGGCATTTTGTCCTATATTTACGAGTTGAAGAGTACCTGCTTCTGATGTGAATGTAGTTGAGAGCGAGGAGAGATTGAAGTAGATCGAGAAGGTATATACTTATAATACGCTACGAGTAATCAATTTATAAAGAGCTGCTTTTATGGACTTAAGGAGCTTTTCCCCAAGTGATCTCATACCTACCTTAGGCGATTGATTTCACAAGGCGGGGGGCGGCATTGCTTCGGCTTCCTCGGCAGTCCTTAGAGGCATTTGTTGATCAAGATAACATCCAGCCTCGTTCACACTGGTTATAGAAAATGCCTTGATACTGATGAAATACAATCTGCTAAAATCAGTATAACTTAGCAAGAGGAAGAGAGAAAAAAAAAGAAAAAGCAAACAATACTTGGAAGGGCGTGCGCTGAGCCACACGCACGTGCAAATGCTTATCCGTTATCGGGTTCTTGGCTCTGCATTTGTGGAGAACTTCTTTCTTCCCTGTGCTCAAAAATATCAGTTAATCGCCATGCAGGGAAATGCTGTGATCGCTGGCTTTGCACCACCATGAATTCACCATTTTCTCAATCATTCTGTCTCTACTCTCATATATTTGTGCCAATGCATTTTGAAATGTAACCTTCCTTCAACATGCACCATGAATTTACAGAAAATAGCCTTGAAAAAGGGCAAGGAAGTGGCTGCTCATAATGTGAGTCAACTCCTAAGTAGAGCGGTGAGAATATAGCTAATTTGTACGAGATACAAGCATGGACAAGGCGTACGCGATATGATGGAAGCTGTATTGAGCATGAGTCCCGTTACTATGCAACAGACAATGGCCCTAAGGATCAGTTGAAAGGCGGGCCAGCTCTTGTTAAGGGCGACATAGCTACGTCACAGAACAAGCACCAGCACCAACAGAGATGCAAGTCAATTGATAGGGTAACTGCTCTCTCGCTCATATCTTTATCTGATATACCTGACAATACATAGGATTTCTTCTTATCTGTCCTGGGTTCATCAGCTACGAAACGCGACGCTCGATCCTATCTCAAAACCTTCACCCCCGCTCCGAATGCAAAACCTCCCTCGCAGAAACCTGCACCATCCCTCGCAAATATCAACCCCCAGGGCTATGGAGTTAACCTTGGTGAATTCTATGGTAGGACGAGAGCTGTAGCTAATAGCCCAAAATTCGTTCAACCATCCGGAAAGGAAGAAACAAAAGCTATTGAACCGCCTCTACATGTTGCGCTCGTCAAGATTAGAGATCCTCAAAACTTGGATGACAACACCTTGTCCGGAATTGGTCGGACTTTGTCTCAACTTGGACATCTTGGGTTGACAAGTGTGGTTGTAGTTGATTGTAATGACACGACTTTGCCCTTGGACCGTCAAAATCAGGGCTGGAGGGACTTGGCTACGCAGCAGCAGCAGACCGTGTGGTTGCAGCAATTGATGCTCATGGAAGGCCAGGAGCGAGGCTTGTTGACAACATTATCGGCGTTTCTGAAAGCGATGTCCTTGAATCGACTTGGCTCAAAGGACGAACACACGTCAGTTACCGAAAATTGCTCATGACACCTCTCCGAAGAGGTCTCATTCCAGTTCTTCCATGCATAGGTTACACCGAAACCACACCTACTGCGATATCTCTCGAAGCCAATGATGTTGTCTTGGCTCTAACCCGAGAATTAACGGGCCTTCGGCCATCTTTAAAGCCCGATGAAGACCCCATTAAATTTCATGAACAATTACAAGCCCTCCAAAACGAGGTCTCAGTAGATCGCCTGATTGTAATTGATCCCCTTGGCGGTGTTCCCGCTTCTGAGAGACCGAATGGATATCACGTTTTCTTAAACATGGAGCAAGAATTTCAATCAGCAAAACAAGATTTACTTCGACTTAGTAAATTGGCCAAAGACAATAGTCAAGCTGAAAGCCAGACCAGGGGAGAAAGCTTGTCTGATCTTGCATCCAGCAGTCCGCTCTCTGGATTTGTTGAAGCAGAGTTTGGCAATGTGCAGCAGTCAAACAAATCAGGGGAAACTGCTGTCGGGAACCAGCTTTCTAGAGAGTACAATCATCATCTAGATAACCTGGAACTTGTGCGTAAGGTGCTCACAATCTTGCCACGTACCTCATCTGCGCTCCTGACCACGCCCGATGAGGCCGCAAATTCAGGAAGAATTGCCGACAGACCATTTCAGGCGACAGGAGTCGGTACGCGCAGGCAGAGAAACCCATTGATACATAATTTACTAACGGATAAACCTGCTTTCTCTTCCTCTCTTCCCGTTGGTCGACTAGGACCTTCAACACAATCGATGAAACAAGAACCGCACCCTCTAGCTAAGAGTATCACCCCAACAACATTTGCCAAGCATGGAATGTCCATATCTATATATCCTGACCCGAATCTTTCGCCTTGGGAACCACCAACCCCCGGCATTTCACCTTTGAGTCTCACAGACTCGCAAATAGACCTACCTCGGCTCGTACATCTCATCGAGGACTCTTTTGATCGAAAACTTGATGTTGAGCACTTCCTGAAGCGAGTGAATGGCCGCATTGCTGGCGTTATCATCGCTGGTGAATATGAGGGGGGAGCTTTATTAACCTGGGAGCTTCCACCAGGCGTTCCTGATGATGGTAGCCCAGAGAGCAGAGCAAGGATGGTCCCATATCTTGATAAGTTTGCAGTTCTCAAAAGGAGTCAGGGTTCCGGTGGTAAGAATCCATTACAAGTACAAGAAGATGTTGGAATTTGCTGATGATAAAATAGGTGTCGCGGATATTGTCTTTACTGCAATGGTTCGAGACTGCTTTCCTAATGGCGTCTGCTGGAGGTAAAGTGTTCCAAGAATACCCGATCGTCATCATCATCCTCAACTAATCGATGCAGGAGCCGAAAGAATAACCCGGTGAATAAGTGGTACTTTGAAAGATCTAGGGGGACTTGGAAGTTAGCTGATTCTAATTGGGCAATGTTTTGGACAACATCGAATTTGGATCTGAGTAAACAGATGTTTCTGGACTACGAAGGTGTTTGCAGAGGAGTTGTACCATCATGGGCGGATACTAAAGCCGTCGCGGACTAAAAGCATAGCATGTGGAGCAGTGTAAGGAATGATCAAAAGAAGCGTTTTGAAATGTAATAGTGTCATGGGTTCTGATGTCTTAGATATAGTATCTAGGGCAATTTAAAAGGCGCACTCTACGGAATACGTCGGACAGATAGAATAGCTGTAAAAGTCAACATTCACGACGCGCGACGACCGTTCGAAACTGATGTTAAAAAGTACAAGGGTGAGAAAAGGGTTCTTAAGTATCTATTTCTTTGGAGACATTGCTGAAAGAAAGTTTTTATATATAACCATAAACTCCGTTCTCCCCATCGTCATCACCTAAAATAGAATCTTTGGATGATCACGTGCTAGACGCCCTGTAAGCCCCCCGGTGGGCAAAATGACGCTAAGCGTCGCGAATACCAAGTAGGAGCTTCGTGTACGGCGTTCTTTGCAAGGTATACAGTATCCTACTCTTCAAACAACAAGAAATTCTCTCAACCCAATCGTCAACAATTCACATACCGCCATTATGGATAAAGTATCAGCCTTTGGCAAGAATTTTTCGTAAGTCGCGACAAAGCACTCTTGACAACGTCGCTATCAACTGTCCATCTCCCTGCCTAGAGCTCCCATAAGCTGATTGTCTCCCTACAGAGCCTCCTTCACTCCTTTCGCCGCCCGCACACAGCAATATGTCAAGGAACAGCTTGGGCAAGCAGACGATAAGACTCAACTTCCTCCTGATTACATTGAGTTGGAGAAGCGAGTCGATGCCTTGAAGCAAGTTCACCAGAAGATGCTGCAGGTTACGTGAGTTATCCCCTGTCATTGCGATGACCAAATTCTAACCGGACGGGTCTCTGCAGTTCCCAATACGGTCAGGAGGCATATGATTATCCAGCAAACATCCGCGAATCATTCAATGATCTTGGTCGAACCGTCACCGAGAAAGTCCATCTCCTCTCGAGCGCAACCTCACCTGCTGAGGCCCAAGCAGCCCTTACTGCTCCCCCCTCCGCCAAGCCACAGCCAAAGACATTCAGCCATGCTATCGCCCGTGCTAGTTTGGCCAGCAGCCAGCTTCTACAACAGCAACATGCCGATGCCACAGAAGATCCACTTTCGACAGCTTTAGAGAAGTATGCTTTGGCGAGTGAGCGAGTTGGCGAGGCTAGACTTGCACAAGACTCTCAGATCCAGAGCCGTTTCCTAGCTGGATGGAGCACAACCCTCAACACAAACCTGATGTTCGCCACGCGGGCCAGAAAGAGTGTCGAAAACTCGAGGTTGTTGTTGGATGCAGCCAAGGCTAAGGCAATGAACAAGGGATGGAAGCTGCCCGGTCAGGCCGGAGGGGCACGACCTGAGGGCCATGATGAAGAAGCAATTGCTGAGGAGGCCAGAGTGGAGATTGAGCAGGCTGAAGATGAGTTTGTTGGCCAGACAGAGGAGGCTGTTGGCGTCATGAAGAATGTAAGTCGCATTGCGGGTATCACGAGACAGTGCAGGGCACTAGCTAATAAACTATAGGTCCTTGATACCCCAGAGCCACTTCGAAATCTCGCTGATCTAATCGCCGCACAACTGGAATTCCACAAGAAGGCATATGAAATTCTCAGCGAACTTGCACCCGTCGTCGACGGTCTACAGGTTGAGCAAGAAGTACGTCGATCTGAGGGATTCTCCGCATAGACAATGCTGATAGGAAGCTTGCAGGCCAGCTACCGTAAGAGTCGTGAAGGAGGTAACTAGACGAACGCCTCTCCCAATTTGATAGCATGAAGCTGTCTCCTTTCTACCGGCATTTGCCTCCTTTGTATGAGCATCGAGTGGTGGTTGGTTTCGGTGGCCTGGAGCTTGAACCTTAAGGGCTGCTCTCTTTTTGTTGCGTTCTGAGACTACTCAGTAGGCGTCTCTTTTTAGGTGTACTTGAGTCAATTGATCTGTTTTCCAATAATTGATTTGATTATCGAACGAAGTTCCGGGTATATGTCAGGAGTGTCTTTTCATTTGTCCTCTCAAACGCAACGCACTTTTCCATTGGTAGATTGATATGAAACCAATGGTTGTCAATCTTAAGTGCTTCCAGTTGTCTTTGATTGAAGAACAGACCGGGGAATACATGTTCAAAAATGCCTTGGGTTGTTCAATAACTACTTCTCCGATAGCTAGCCACATAGACTAGGCACTCACTCTCGTTAAGCCCTACTCTTACTATCCACAGTAGATCAGTTGCTGAGATAAAAATCGAAGATGCGCTTACATATGAAGGTGATATCTAGACCACCAACGCCAATTCAAATATGTAAGTGGCTCGCTTCTCATCGTATCAATTAGTGAAAATTATCATTCATAAGAGGTCAATTACTCCTTCTAGAATCTCATGGCTTCTCTGATTTATCTTCTAACCATACGAAACACCATGCATGTCACCTTAACCTGACAGCGGTCGAGATATGAAAAGTCGAGTGTTACATTACCACAAATACTTAGCGACGCAGGCTGCGAAGGCAGGATTTAACTACTGTAACGTTTTTATATATATCGGTGTCTAGGGAATTACCTGTGCAAAGCTCTTTAACAACTAGTAACTTGATTGTACTACTTACCTATCTTAGTTTCTAATAGGTACGTAAGTATTTCATTTGAGTGTGACAATAAATGCCAGCTTGACGATTACACTGATTTTAGCTTCCTGGGATCTATGTCTTTTGCATATCTATGCTGGTCTTATTCACAGTGTCACGTATCCGTCGACAAGTAGCCAGTCTGTTTAACGTTATACCACTGTCGTTAGGGAAACTTATGTTTTAGTGATTGAAGCCTTACACTTAGTAATATGCTCGCGTAATATACAAGAGTATTGGAGTTGGTTCCTAACATATAATCTCTATCCCGGATGGCACTGATCTTCCTTATTGTTTGCAAAAAAAAAAAAAAAAAAAAATTGATAAATAGCCACCAGGCCATCGACGAATCTATAGTATTCAATTATCTACTTTTCCAAGACCTTGTTCCATGCTTGATTTAATTCATAGGCACGCACTTCCACCTATTGATCATTACAAAAAGTGTTGGGTATCTCCAGGATGTTACTAAAACATCCAAAAAGTGTCATATCGAAAAATGCTGTAACAAACTTATTCTTCCTCTGCCTCCATCTCCGTCTCACTGGGACTCGACTCGCGTCTATTCTGCCTGACATAGGCTGCCCAGTTCGTGGCATCCTGCTTCCCACCATCCAAACCACCACCCTCCTGCCAGCCTAACTCATCCCATGACCCTAAACCACACAGATGTCGCATCGTCGGCCTGCCATGTGGACAGTTCCAAGGTTTGTCGATCTCGCCCATATGCTTCACAACCTTGCCCATTTGTTTTTCAGTCAAAGTCTTGCCAATCATAATGCTACTCCTACAAGCCCGCATAGCAAACATTTTCCTGACTTTTGATGGTCGTGGCACAGAACCAGCAGGGTATTCTGATAGCAGGGATATGAGTTCGTTGAGATCAGTGATAGAAAATGCTGTCTCTCGACTGAGTGGTAGACTAACAAGCTGACATCTTTGGCCAACGGGTGAATCACCAGATTCATCCACACTTACGATGAAGCCATTTGTTTCCAATGCCGAAAGGTTCTCCATCACGACTTCTTCCTCCACAGCAGTCAAGTCGAGAGTTTTTGGGCGAACTAATCTCTGGGACTGTACGATAGTTGTTGCTTGTAAACGCTCAAAATTGTACTTCTCATCTGAAGCATGTTGGTCAATGATGAATACATCATCCGCGGAAGGTGGTCCTGTAGTGGCATCTGATACTCTGGAAGCAAGAATGAATCCGAGATTGAATTGGCCGATGATCTTCATTTTAGAAAAGTCTGACTTGGAAATTGTCAACGAAAGCCTGTCTTCGGCTGAATCCATATTAATAGTTGTTATCTCCTCTCTGACTACCTTCCTTTGTTCGTACGCAGAAATGATTCTTTTGAAAGTCTGAAGTTCTCGTCTGATATCGGAGACAGTGGTGCTTAGAGGACGAACAAGATGTACGGTGGAATCTTTTTTCCTCGAACCACCTTTCAGTAAGAGTTTTGCGCGCAAAATGTTCTCCTCGGAGGGTCTTGCAGCTTCTTGTTCAGCTGCCAAAATCATTTCTTGAACCTTTGCTTCTTCTCGTACTTTCTGCTCATCCTCATCTATATATTCACCATCATCGTCTTCAATAGCTGCATCGGCAAGAGCAGACTCTGTTGCTGTTGGACCTGAATCAACAAATAATGTATCTTCCATTGACTCATCGTCTTCCTTCTGGCACTGATCTATGGCGGAAGGTTCATCTACCGTCAAAGGAGGGCTATCAGTCCTCGGAGATGCAAATTCCATTTGGCCTTCATCATCAACCTCTTCGCCTATTTGGCTGGATGCAGACTCCTGGGTTGTACCTGGTGCAGCGAAGCGTTGGCTTAAACGGTTTCCAAATGAGGGCAAGGAACCGCCAGGAAGAGCTGTCGATCTACTTCCTCGTGAAGAGTCGGGACTATTGTCAATTCTTGGCCGCTTTGGATATGGAGTTCCAATCGTACTCATCACAGTATGGTCACCTATGGTGATTGTTGCCATTTCAGTAGGTCGTGGTTGTGACCTTGTACTATTCATTACATTACTAGACAAGCCAGAAGAAGGGACTGGGCTGGATGAAACGAGCGCCGGAATACGTTCCTCTGGGACTACAGAAGACACCTTATCACCACGCTTCTCTTTCGAACCCTCCAACTCAGCTAGTCGTTTATTGAAGTCAGCAACTTGCAGAGGAGGTTTGTATGTGGCTGCAACCTCAGAAGTTTGTGTGGTAGCCACTGTGCTTTCTTGATCTTCGAACCTGTCATCTACGATCTGAGCATGCTCCCCTTCTCGGATGAATTTTTCAACAAGTTTCTGCTTATCCTTCGACAGGCCCTCGGATCTTTCCTGGTCGACCGTGGGAGAGGCCACTTTCTTTCTGTTTCTGCCTATCCTCGGCTTTCCTGCTAACCCAATTGGAAATTAGATTGATGGAGTCTTGGTCACGATTCATAGACTCTCCAGATGCCGCATCACGCACAAGTTTTGAGGCATGTCTCTTTGGAGAATCTTTCTCATCTGCGTTCTGCTCTGCCTGAGCTGATCCTGAGTCTTCGTCCGACCCGTTCTCATCCGCTGATTCGGTTGTATTCCGTGCCACCGATAGACTCTTATTATTCTCTCGACTGATTGTTAATTGCTTATACAAAGGCTGCTTCTGTGCAGGGAGTTGTGAGATGGGTACTGTATAATCTTGTGTTTCAAAAAGTGCGGTAAGAGAAGTCTTGAGATTCTCAAGCATACGAGTTTGATCGTGCAACATAATAGTCCTTTTGTCAGGACTCACGTTGACGTCATATAAATGTGTATCTAGCTCGATGTTGGCAAAGATGAACGGAGACTGAGAAGTATTGTATGACTTGTAAACCTCATTGAAAGCTTTAGCAACTTGAGGAAGACCACAGGGCCTTGCGTTGACAAAAAACATTTGTCTATCTGGTGTCTGACGCCCTTCACCAAAAGCGGGACGCGAAATATGGCCAACTATCCGTATTTCCTTTGTTCCCCCATCTTGTTGTGTGCTCCATTTCTGACTGGGACCACTCGTTGGTTCCAGATCCAGCTTCAAGTCCAATGGAACCAAGGCCGTAAGTGTCTTGGCTCCAAAAACATTCACTATATTCTCTTTCGTCGATGGGTTGCCTTTAGTTGAAAATAAGGTTGTCTTCTTTCCCTTGGTAGTAGTTTGTTGCGTTACGGAAAACTTGATACCTGTCTGTATGCAGGCATACTGTCCTAGGACCCCAACAACGCGGGCCCATTCCTGTTTTATCTTCCTTTCTAATTCTCGTCGCCTGACCGGCAGATTGTTGAAGAGGTTCTCGACAGCCACAGTCGTGCCTTTTTGAGCTGCGACAATGCTTGTGCCTTTGAGCTTTCCAGATACTTCAAATTCGAGCTTTGTGCCTTTCGGGGCGTCCGCAGCCATGCATGTCGTTACAGTGAAGTTGGATAGTGCGCATAGAGAGGAAAGGGCTTCGCCTCGGAAGCCGAACGTCTGAAGGGTCGTGAGATCGGAATAGGTGGATAGTTTGGATGTATAATGCTTGAGAGCTAATGTTTCGTAGTTCTGAGGGGATATGCCACCACCATTGTCCTGAACCTCTATTGAATCGAGCCCTTGGTTCCTGAAGCGTACATCTGGAGGTGGTCAACATAGCCCGTAGAGTCGTGGCAGCACCAATTAGAGGGAGCCTTTACCTATGCTCGTAGCCCCTGCATCGAGACTGTTTTCAACCAACTCCTTTACCACAGAGCATAAGTCGACAATGACCTGGCCAGACTGGATTTGATGTACACTCTTGCCCTCAATGGGCTTTATCGTTGCCATGGCATTCTTAAGCCTGGGGAAGTGGAGGTTGGAGAGGCACGCGTTGCGGAGACGCGCCTCGCTTGTCTAGGTACTGTACAGTATTTGTCGTAGCCCAGATTTAAAATCTTAAATCAGACGTCACTCACAACTTTATAGTCCAGTACAGTCAGTAAGGTACCTTCTCCACCAGAAAAAAAAAAATGAGATTGGTTTACTGCAGTACTGTACTTTCCGTAGAATTTACCATCAAATCTGAAGTTTCCAAGTACATACATATCTATCTACTTCTTTCCGTGTCATTTCCTAATTTCTTTCTACCGTCATGGACTTTCTCATGCGGAGCCTATCAACCTATTGATCATTCTTTTTCAACACTTCTTTTCAGATTGACAATTCTTTATATGGATATCGTCGCTTCAAGTAGTTGCGGAAAGTTGCGGAATGCTATCACGACGACATCGAAGCTTTATTAACAATCGCGGCTTCTTTCACACGGAGAGTTTCCGTTCTTGCTGTTAGTTTCCTAATAGAGTTGAGCTTAAAGATTAACCCTAAGCTATTGGCTTGGTCTAAGTAGTGTGAAACTGTGCAGTACAATTTGAACCACGCAGCGACGACGAGAATCTGTTGAAGCAGCGCCCCAGAAAGAACCTAGTAGGCATAATTTACAACTACTCTCAGGACATAAGCTACTTCTATAGTTCGATAATTTGGGCTGGTGATTCACTATCAGTATTTGACTCCTTCATGCCCAAGTCGCCTTCTGCTTTAAGGCGTGTCTAATCTGCGAAGGTGAGAATTATTTACATGTATCAATCCTTGTATCAGTGTAAGTATAACTTCTGCTGTGGAGGTCCATTGCGGTCTGGGGTTACAAGATAGGAAAGACTTGATCTTCTCTACTATCGCCTACTCTTCATAGGTACAACTTCGAGTGGCTTAAAACCACCTATGATTAGACTTTCATGAAAACGAGACTAGTTGCACCACAGTCTTGAAGTATTTAGTTTTTGTTCCACCATTTGTCTACCACTCCTCTTCGTAGTGTGCATGCAGTACATACAATGCACTATAAAACTCAAAAGTTCAAGCCCAATTGTTCTGGCCCCCAAACAACAACTTGAAGGATTGATTGATCGAGGAAGCTAGAACCGATCTACCAGTAGACATCTAAACTTTTCAGCGAAGTCATCTCAAGTCTTAGTTTCAAGCTTGTCCAACCCAACAAACAAACAAAACAATCCTTTTGTATCAACACACGAACCTGTTTTTGGTCTTCTACTTTCCATTTACTCGCCTCTGCACTGTTTTTCTTTGCTGCATGTTCTAAAGCTGCCTATCCTCGTATGACTTACGCAACATATTTGAAACACTGCGTACGCTAAGCATTTTGCGCATCGGAAAGTCAAGCTTTTGCATGTTCTTGGCGTACTATAAAGCCATACAGCCTCGATGGGCTCCAATGCCAAGAAAGTCTCCATGCAAAGGAACACGAACGCTTCCGCCACAAGCTTGGAATGGCTAGAAATAGTTTGGACGTGTGTGGTGAGTGACTTTCGTCGTACGCGGCTGTTTGTTTCGAGTTCTTATCAGATGATTGTTTACTTGCTGTGCTGGCGATCTTAGAAGGCACTACTATGATATTTTGTTTCGTTCTGTCCTGGTGTATGGACAGAAGTCCTTACAAATCATCAAAATGCCATCGAAAAGAAAAGCATACCCCGGTGAGCTGTACTCCGTACTCCGTCAAGTACGGCCATGCTACTGTAGCGATAAGGAATGATGAAGGTGGGGTGCTATCGGGTCGCAACTACAGTTTTTTCTCTGCATACAAGCACTTCATATTGAAGACGAAAATGGGCGAGAAGTTCGCCAATGCAACACCAAACGAAAACGATGCCTCATGGAGTCATGGAAGAGAATATCATCGTCGACCATCATAAATGTTTGATGACGATGAAAATTCGGTAGTTGGACATCGCGTCATGATGCTACGGGCAGATGCCCGCATTTCATCATGGTCATTCTTGCCGGGGTTGTTGTTGCTGGATAAATTGCCATTGGCCATCCGCAATTAGATTTGCAAGATCGAGATTAGAAGAAGACGATGTAGCAAAAAGGCGCTGCGCACTTGCGTTCAACTTCTGGACTATTTCACCCCTCAAGGTCACCGTGCTAGAAGACATGACCACGGAGAAGAGAGCTGCAAGAGGTTTGCTTCACCGCTGCGGAGTATGTATCGATAGCATTACTCGTAGGTACGAGTGACATTATTGGTACCAGCACTACAGTGTCTGAACCTACTGTAAGAAAGTGAGCTAAAAACCAAGGTGCTTTGTACCAAGTACTTCAAGTACAGTAGTACAATACTACCTACTTGCATGATAGACGCCGCTTATGCACCTGTATCTAAGCAAGTGCCCAACTGCAATTTTCACATTCAATTCTCGCAACGCCAACCTTTACCAGATATCAGGATCTTATCTTTTCTTTAATATGGGCAACTGCAGGAAACCCAATAAATGTTTCGACATGATTCCAGGCATGGGCGCTTACTGTAAGTAGATCGAAGGTTATCTCTTTTTAACGAGTGGCAATATTGCCAATTATGTGTCTGGGTCCCGAGGCTCTCTCGACCTGCAGATTCGAGATTGAGGTAATTTTACGAGAGTCTGTCGATATTCATATCCATGGTTCAAGGCCTCGGTGCTATCACCACCACGGTCACCACTGAGCCAAAGGAGCCAACCGCAACGGCGTGACGTGATAAGCAAGAGGGTGAGGCTTGAAGGGCCGAGAGCTCCCCAGCCATCTTTTTCATCTTCTCCGGCTTTCCCACATCTTGGAGCTACCCACTGTCGCAAAACACTTCGTTGATATGGTGAAGCATGCCCGGTCTGCGTGTGTGCCTCCTTGTTTACCTACACGCTCGCTCGCAACTGCAGTACGGAGTACCAGTTTTGGCACGAGGCTGCAATAACTTTGGCTTTGCTGCTAGTTGGTACAGTACAGTAGTGCACTAGTAGTGCTCCCTGTATCTGTATCTGCACGCTGTACGGTACTGCATGCGTGCGGTGTTGAAGCTCACGACAAATCCCTGAAGGCTCTTCAGCATGCGAATCAGAGGGGAAGTGAGTCTTAGCCTCCCGCATGGAATCCAATCATCACGCTCGAAGATGCACAAAACAGACAAGCCATTCTTCTCCCGATAGGCCGCATCCCTAGCTGGCCATGCCTTTTGCCTACTTTCTAGCGTGACAGGCGCTGGATTATTATTGCTGTGACATGATTATCATTTTGAAGGTTGATCTTATTGATCTTCTGCTCCCATGGTTGCCATCCCTATCCTCTGACATCTTCATGCGATGACAGTGTAGATCCGTGCCAACCGTTCGCTCATTATTTCATCAACTATCTACTGCGGTACCTAGGAGACCAGACCTTCGTACACACCACACTCGTTCGCTCACTCCCCTCTGCTGCAGCAGCGGTGCGCACTCTGTATGATCACAGAGCCGTATGTGTTTGACCCATCCTCGGTGCTTCTTTGAAACATTTGCATTGACATCGACGGCCTCGCAGAACGGCCCTTCGTTTAAAGCTTCCAAGACTCCAAGTTCCACCCGCAAAGCTACGGCAGGCTAGAATACGCCAAACCAATTTTCCGATAGGCGACACCTCAATCTCCTTCCTCGCGACTCTGGGAACCTTCTGCCCCAACTACCTACATTTCCCTCGTCCGAATTAAACCATCGCATCCTCGAGAGCCGCTGCCGCCCAACGCGATTGCATTGTCGTGAAGGAGCTGGAGAGTCGACATCCATTCAGTCTCTTAGATGCGGAGGCGATCGTCTGGATCCGCGGCAGAGGAAGAGGGCGACGATTCACCATCGAATGCCGACGTGAGCTCTTCACTCCCTCACAGCGCTCCGGCACGCTCGAAACCAGACAAGTCGATCTCCAAGGACTCGAATACTCCGCAGACAACCTCGCGACAAGAGAAATTACACACCTCCCATGAACTTGACAGACGGAAAAGCTCCGACAAGAGACCTTCGGCCGCCAGGAGTAGGCGCCCAAGCAATACAAATTGGAAATCTGCAGAAGCAAGGAATGGTCAATTAGACAAGCTGTCTGCGGAAATTTCTGTTATTGGGGTGCCCTCGACTGATGCTATTGCATCTGAGAAAATGTCCGACCCTCAAGTTACCTTCCGTCGCTCGAGGTTTCGAAGCCCATGGTCATGTTCCCTACTTACATTTTTTGTTACCGCCTTAGCGACACTCTCCCTAATAGGAATTATACACTCGTTTTCTAGTAGGCAATTGGATACCAAAGGATGTCGAATGTCGTATATGAGGCCCTCGTTTGCCAAGCTCTCTGATTTTGACACGGAACACACGCGTTTTGCAAGCAAATACTCGACATATCTTTACAGAGAAGGAGGGGTGGATGAAGACACGAAGGTAGTGCTAGGTAATTTATCTCGGGAGTTTTGCTGACTGGGTTTTGTGCAGGTTAAAGGAGTCCCTGTTCTTTTCATACCTGGCAATGCTGGAAGTTACAAGCAGGTCCGCCCAATTGCGGCTGAGGCGGCCACCTACTTCCATGATACCCTCCGGCACGACTCTCTGCTGCAATCAATGCTGGAGCGCGTAATTTGGACTTCTTCACTGTGGACTTCAACGAGGATATAACTGCTTTCCACGGGCAGACTATGCTAGACCAGGCGGAGTACTTAAACGAGGCAATCGCCTACATTCTATCATTATATCACGACGAACGCCGTTCACAACGAGATCCCGACCTTCCAGATCCTACATCTGTGATAATATTGGGACATTCAATGGGTGGTATAGTGGCCCGAACAATGCTGATCATGCCAAATTACCAGTCCAACTCGATTAACACGATCATAACGATGTCAGCTCCACATGCACGACCTCCGGTTTCTTTTGATGCGGAAATTGTCAAGACTTACAAGCAAATCAATGACTACTGGCGCCAGGCCTACTCGCAAAAGTGGGCGAACAACAACCCGCTTTGGCATGTAACTTTGATATCGATAGCTGGAGGTGGGCTCGATACGGTAGTGCCATCGGACTATGCAAGCTTAGAATCTCTTGTTCCTGACACCCATGGCTTCACGGTTTTCACTTCATCTGTCCCAAATGTATGGACAGGGATGGATCACCAAGCTATTCTCTGGTGTGACCAGTTCAGGAAAGTGGTTGTACGGTCATTATATGATGTTATCGATGTTAACCGACCAGCTCAAACGAAGCCTCGGGCAGATAGGATGAGAAGTTTTAAAAAATGGTACTTGACTGGCATGGAGTCCGTTGCGGAGAAAACGCTTTCTCAGAAGGAACCTACAACTTTGCTAACTCTCGAGGACAATTCTAACTCTATAATTGCTCAGGGGGAACGCTTGACTTTGCGGAAGTTCGGCCAGAATCGCAAGCCA
The DNA here is from genome assembly GCA_009805495.1 of Pezicula neosporulosa. Classification (NCBI taxonomy): domain Eukaryota; kingdom Fungi; phylum Ascomycota; class Leotiomycetes; order Helotiales; family Dermateaceae; genus Pezicula; species Pezicula neosporulosa. The sequence continues at coordinate 1,165,523 of SELE01000002.1, forward strand.
AGAGCGTATTTATTGCCAATACCTCCGTTAGGGACTCCTGGGGGGAAAAGATTTACGCTTTTGTCTGATCAAAAACTCGATAAGCCTGGGGACTCTGGGAAATTAGAGGTTCTTTTCTGCAGTGTTTTCCCCCTTCATCCAGGACAGTCGGCTACCCTCTTCTCCATGAATATGGACCTTTCCGGGGACAGTTCTGGCTCTACTCGACTGGCATGCAAGAACGCTGCTAGCGATATGATTGCACTGCCTGCGTCTACAAGGACCTCAAAGAAGCCGTTTTATCTTGATGGAGAAGAAGAGACCTCCCCGTTCTCATATCTACAATACGACCTTGAAGATATTTCGGATCATCAATTTGTCGCCGTGGTTGACAAGGCCGTCGATCCCACTCCTGGCTGGGTTATTGCCGAATTTAGCGATAATGTCCAGTCTCACCGTGTTCGGCATCTTGGTCTTCGACGTCTGTTGGCATTCGGAATGAAAATGAAACTTCCCGCAAGCCGACCCATGGTTGCTGAAGTCAAGATTCCGGCATTGCATTCCAGCCTTCTCGCCTATACCCTTGAAATGGGAATGGGAGAGCAGGTATGCGGAGACGAACCAGAGTTGTTCACACCACTTCTACGCCAGTACATCTCAGAACCGTACGAGTCTAAGTACTTTGTGAACGTCAAGCAGGCCAACATCAACCTCCACGGTGTTTCTCCCTTTATGCCACCTGCTCTAAAATACAAGAACGCTCAGGACGGATTGAGCCTTCAGTTCTGGACGGACCCAACCTGTAACTCGAGTATTAAAGTGTCTCTAAAGGTCGATATCCCTGGCAGCATGGGGAAGCTTTACATGCGATACAGGACTGTGTTTGCGGCGTTTCCGCTACTTGTCGTTGCATTAGTCTTAAGAAAACAGTTCCGCGTTTACGATGAGACTGGAATATTCATGTCTTTCTCTGAAGGGCTTGACGCGTCACTTCGCCAGTCACTGCCATTAGTTCTAGGCGTTCTAACTTGCTTATCGGTTTCCCTAGCTCAAGCTAGCTCGGCGCCACCTAAGTCTGCCTCCAGCGGATTTTGGGGCTGGCGCGGTAATGCAACGGAAACAGCCGTCGATTTCACTAAGAATGATCTTCTTGTGGGCGCACAGGATCCTTTCTTCTGGTTCATGGTACCACTAATCGGTATTGTTTGCGTAGGGGTCTGCGTATTCTTCAACTATGCAACTCTGGCCATAACCCATGTTTTTAGCATACTGTACGGATGGGTAACCATTAAACCTGCGTGGCTTCGTAACGATGACAGGAGACGGAGTGCATCTTCTGCATTCGCGCCATCTACGCCTCGGCGCCGTATTTTGACGACGGCATTCTTACTACTCCTCGTTTCGAGCGTGATTCCGTATCAATTTGCCTACCTCGTCGCATGTTTAGTACAAATAGCTACTTGCACTCGCGCGCTTCGATTAGCCAGAGAGGCACGTTCCAACACAAATTCCAACTTCTACAACTACGTCCATTCAATCCTCATCCTAATGCTATGGATTCTGCCAATCAACCTCCCCATTCTCGTTGTCTGGGTGCATAACTTGGCTGTGCATTGGCTGACACCCTTCTCATCTCATCACAACGTCCTGTCTATCATGCCATTCATCCTCCTTGTAGAGACTCTCACCAGTGGGAAAATGGTGCCACGAGTTACCTCTCGCCTCCGATACCTCACAAGCATCTTCTTTTTCTTCATTGCCGTCTACGCCGCAGTTTATGGTGTAACCTATGCATACATGCTGCACTACCTCGTCAACTTTGCTGCTGCATGGCTTGTAGCAATCCACTCGTCGACTTCTTCGTGGACATTTGCAGGCCTAGGTTCCATGTTCGAGCCTGAAAGTAATAATATCAGCGAGACACGCAAAAGAGGCAAGACGCCCTGAACGAGCATGAAGTATTAAGGCCGGCCCATTCATATAAGCTCTCATAATTGACGATTCCAACGAATTCCGATGTCGCGCAACACACAAAACATCCTCATTCCGATTCCAATATCCACATTTTACCAACTTTTCTTCTGTTACTCGGATAGATTCCTTCTTCTTTTGTTCTTCGGCGTTTTATCAATCGGTTTCTCAGTTTAAATTCTAGCATATGAGCGTGGCGCGCTTTTTAGACTTCATTTCTCCATTGCGTTGTACATATCCCAGGATCAAGGCCAGGGAAAGGCCCACGGTTCGCGGAAGGCGGCTGTTTTTTATCTTCTGCATATGGTAGCGATTGTGAGAATATGACGGTAGCGGGCGCAAGTCTCGCCGTTCGAGACGAGTTTCTCGAGCCGTATGATTTTTGCTTCGCATGGGCATACTTAATGTTTTAATGAGATGAGGTGGATAGGAAGAAAACCGACGACTGAATAGTCGGTTTGGGTGGAAAAGTGTATATTGATTGATTGCCAGGATCTTTTGGTGGCAGGTCCAGTAATATATCTGCTGTGCTTACCGGCTCACTTTCAAGGCTGGGCTCGGCCTGGGTGATGGCTTGCGGATTGATTGATTGACTGAGCCATAGATAAGGAGAAGGGGACGACAGGCGAGGGAATAAACGCCATTAAGGCTTTGGAATATAGACTCCGTAGGATGTGAATACATAACATTCGGTTTTGATCAAACTTTAATGCCGCAATTTGCAAACTCGTCCCATGACATTGAAGTAGTGGACCACTGAATGGACAGTGCTTCTTGAGTGGACTAAAAATCAAGTACAGAAAAGTCAACAAGTCAAGAATTGGGCTGCTATGAATGCGGCATTGCTACTTTCCAAGCCAATTTTCTCCTTCAGTTGTGTCTCACAGACTGTACTCTGCGCGTTGGATTACATCACTGATATGCATACAAATGGCGTAATCTTTAAAAATGGGCATGGTACTTATATCAAAATTAACGCCGGAAAGAAATGTCTATAGGACCTCCAGCTAGGCCAAAACTCCTTCGAACCCCGCACTTTGGCGTTTGCCTATTTAATGTGCATCCGTGTATATCTCACTTGAATCTTCTATCCAGTTGATTTGCTCCTCCAACCCTGTTTCCTTCCGCAAAGCCCATTTTGCTTCGTAGCGTGCAGTCTGTTCCCAAGTTGACTCTAGCTCAACTCGTGGTCTACATATCCCCGATAACACCAGAAACTAAAAATGAAGAAGTTTCTACTTCAAGCGTCGTGATCCTCTAAGTCCCTCTCCTTTTCTTCCTCTTGTCGTTGCTGGTGCATATAGTGAATAGCCCACAAACTAACAAATAGCCCTACCACACAGGCTGCAAGAGTTACTAAGTACGCACTGCGATAGCATACCAAACCCTCGGTGCATTCCCTATCACCGTCCGGCATCACAATGCTATGTTGATCGAAAACGGTTCCGTAAATCAGGTTGAAGAGATTGCCTGTGAGAACAGGAGCGAGAGTCATGCAGCCCCAGTTTTGGGAGAGTCCATGGATGCCGAAAGCTTCTGCTATGATGGATGGATAGACACCAAAAAGAAAACCATAACCAAGTCCGGTAAGACCAGAGACGGCACCAAGGAAGTGTGGGTTGGTAATCGAGAGAGCGAATAGTTGGGCGGCAGAGAAGACCAAGGATGCCAAGACGATACACCAGACACGACTGGCGTGCAATACTTTAACAAGGAAATCCGATCCAACACCTAGTCCTCGTTAATGCTCTGGAGATGCAGTACGGATGGGAAGAGAGGGAAGGTAGTCTTACCACTAGAGAGACGGCCGAGGAAGCTACATATCGAAAGGATGGAGACATGCATTGCTTGCCGTTTGATAATGAACTCATCGGTAGCGGAATCATCGTAGTGGCGCCACAAAGCGTTTGCCTGCAGATATAAGTTGATACTCAGATTTCAAGGAAATGGCATGTTACTTACATTGTTGCCAATATTACTAAATGGAAAGAGGAATTAGCTTAAACTCAATAAATTATTTTACAACGCGTGGGACAGACGCTCTTCGAATTTGAAGAGTGTAGGTGCAATGCGATACAAGGCGACTTACTTAATTGTCATCAATCCAATGCCTGTTAGTATTCCCATACTCACAAATAATAGCCAAAATTCTTTCAGTGGGAGCATGGCCAAACCCCGGATGTCTACACGATGCGAGCGATCCTTAGCGACAATATATTCTGCAGAGACATCGCCAGGGGTAGATGAAGATTTGGACATGAGGGAGGAGGTCTCATCTGTATCGGCGCTGGGAACGATCGCAGGTGCCTCGTCTCCTACACGTTGGGGCTTTAGGAAATCTCCGTCGGAATTCGCTGGCGTGAAGGTTGACTCACCTGGTTCTTCAACAACACTGCGACCTGCACGATGTTTGCTTTCCTCTGACTTGGTTCTATATAGCGGGCTGGACTCGACTCTCAAGACTGCATCTGAGGTCGCTACAGCTGAATATAGTGTGCATGTGGCAGCACGCGCAAGAAAAAGAACGACACAAACACCAAGCCAGAAGTCCCAGCTGCTAACAGGAAAAGAAAATCTCCAGTATCGCCAGTCAACACTAGAGAACCAAAGAGGGAGAAGAAGAAAGCACTCAATCCAAATGCCGCTAGGGGAATGCCAGTGGCAGTACCCCGGTGGTGAGGCCAGTTGAGGGCTGAAGCCTTGATTGAAGAGGCAAATGCGGCACATCCACCAAGGCCAGTGAAAAAGGAGAACATGCAGAGGAGCGGAACCGATCCGGAACCTCTATCATAAGCTTGGTGAAGGGGAAAGTAGCCTCCGGCCAGCAATACGAAACCCAACACACCACAGCAGGCCGTGGACCTTTCCTATCAACCAATATTCCAATGGGGATTCCCATCGAGTACATTCCCAGATTTCCTGACAAGCCCTAAATCACTCAGTATATGTTGTTGACGGCGGCGCATGAATCTTACAATCAAGTTGATTTCTGTCGAGGACAGCTTTAGCTTGTCTTGAAATTGTGGTGCCTATGTCCAAGAGTCCAGAGTCAGCTCATATTATCGATGGGTTAGTTGCGACTCGAAATTTATTCATGAGCAGGGAGCTAAAGAAAACCCATAAAAGGGCAGTTGTGCTCTGGAAACTGGAGCGCATACCCAGGCAGAGAAGACATACTACTATCGTCAGTAAGACGCGCATGGGAGATAGACCCAGGGCCACATACATTTGTTCCGCATGCCAGTGCCATAAGAGTAGCAGCGACACTGGAGACGACCCTCGCCGTCGTCAGGGAACGGGGCTCCGTCGTAGTCATGTTGTTGTACTTTAGTAGTTGGTTGAGATAGATAGCTAAGTAAGGTCAGGACTGCTGAGTTGTGGTTGTGTTTCACTTGGTGAGCATGGCGAGAGGCGTCGAATAGTTGCAGATGGAGTTTATTGAAGTGGGAACATGATGGCGGTGGATGACAGGCGCTTTCAATGGGATTTTTAGATTCGTACGTGGGGGAAGGGAGAAGTAGAATAAATAAATGTCGTCGTGGACAAAGTACGGAGTACGTCGACCTACGGAGAGGGAGGGTTGCTTATCGCAATTTACAAGGGGCACTGCGCCTTCGGGTGGTCGGCTTCAGCAGCCCTGAGCCTTCAAATAGAAGTTCGGGCAATGACCTTGGTGGAGACTGCCCGGCGCGGTCCTGGAACTCCTGGGCTGCTGGGCCTGTCTGGGTAGAGAGTGGCATGTGAATCCTCAATATTCAGGCAAAGGCATGTTGACTAGGTACTTAAGTAACTGGATACTGTACAATGAAATAGATATGCTACTTGTCACTTTTGCTCTAGCTTTACTACCTTTTAAGGCCCTCTGCTGGGCCAGGTACTACACCTAAATCTTTGGATTTCAAAATGCTTTTGGGTTGGGTCCACTCCTTCTACCACTCCTCAGGGTACAAACGGAAGGGTACCTGACGTGTCAAGCTCACGTGCTCGCTCATCTGCCGCCCGCAGCACTTCAACGTCACCAGCGCTAACCTGACGAACCTCTCCATAATTGTACAAAGAGCTTGACACTCCATCATCATCATCCACTGCTAGCCTATTCATCGCTACAGCCGCAAAGATGGGCGCTTTACTATCTTTGCCGCTGCTTGCTGTGCCAAGTATGGGTACCGTAAGTCATTCTCTCTATTCAAGCAAATCCAGAAGAGCATCAAGGCAGCTAACATCTTTGCATAGATCATCACTTTTGGAGCGAGCTGTTGCGGTGCGGCTACTTGTTCTGCTGTGTGTAGCGCATGCGGTAAATGTGGCAACAGGTAAGATAGAAGTTCTGTCCATATTATAGAACGAACACTGATCACGTTGCAGCGTCGCCACTCGTATTGCCTACGCTCTCATCCTGCTCATAAACTCCATTCTATCATGGATTATGCTTACACCATGGGCCATCAAGAAGCTGGAACATTTGACGCTGGATTATATGAAGATTAGCTGTCCGGAGGGAGAGTGCTATGGATGGGTCGCCATTCATAGGATTAACTTTGCCCTCGGCATCTTCCATATCATTATGGGGGTGATTCTTCTGGGCGTCAACAACTCAAAGAATCCGCGAGCGGCTATTCAAAACGGTTTTTGGGGTCCCAAGATTATTGCGTGGCTGGCACTCATTGTGGTGTCTTTCCTCATCCCGGACGGATTTTTCTTTGTCTGGGGCAATTACATTGCCTTTGGAGGCGCTATGCTGTTCCTCCTACTCGGCCTTATCCTTCTTGTGGACCTTGCGCATTCATGGGCCGAATACTGTCTCGACCAGATTGACAGTACTGATTCCCGCGTTTGGAGAGGCATTCTGATAGGGTCGACATTGGGAATGTATGCGGCTTCTTTAGCCATGACGATCCTTCAGTATATCTTTTTCGCGTCAAGCGGCTGTTCTATGAACCAAACTGCGATTACTCTAAACTTGATACTCTTGATCTTAGTATCAGGTGTCTCGGTACATCCTGCGATCCAGGAATATAACCCAAAAGCAGGACTTGCTCAATCAGCAATGGTCGCTGTATACTGCACGTACCTCACCATGTCTGCAGTCTCCATGGAGCCTGATGATAAACACTGCAATCCTCTCGTACGAAGTGGAAGAGCAACACGAACAACATCAATCGTTCTTGGTGCCATTGTTACAATGCTTACCGTCGCGTATACAACTACCAGGGCAGCTACACAAGGAGTAGCTCTGGGAGGAAAGGGTAAGAGCATCAAGTTGCCAGATGATGACGAGCATGATCTTGTCACTCAACAGCCAAATAGCCGTCGGGATATGCGTGCCGCAGCCCTTCGTCAGGCAGTCGAGGAAGGAAGTCTGCCAGCGGATGCTCTTCTGGACGATGATGATGATAGTGACAGTGGGAATACGGCGAGAGATGATGAAAGGTCATCGACACAGTACAACTACACTCTTTTCCATGTCATTTTCTTCTTGGCAACTGCTTGGGTTTCAACACTTCTGACAATGAACATTGAAGAGTCAACCAAGAATGGGGCTGACTTTGCGCCGGTTGGAAGGACCTACGCTGCTAGTTGGATCAAGATTGTTAGCGCATGGATTTGCTATGGTATTTACACTTGGACACTTGTTGCACCGGTTGTTCTTCCCGATCGATTTGACTTCAATTAAAGTCAAATTGGACCAGGTCAAAGCAGTGTTGTTTAGTAATAATTCAATTTCTTTGAGTTGATGGAAGACATTGTCCTTGATATCTTAAACTTTTCGGCATTGCAACGCAAGGAACATCCTAGCCGATGACATTCACAGCGCCTCTCTGTGATAAGCCATACAATTAATTAAAATAACTTTCCGAGGCCTAGGAGAACTCAAGATAGACAAAAGTTTTGCCTAGGTTTAAGCCTAACGCGATTTGGGAATGTTACTGCAGTTTGAAAGGAACTGCGCCTAGTGTGTCGCAAGGTTTCTTTACTTTAAGGAAAAAATACAATGAGAGAAATAACTGTCTGGTGTATTACTAACACGGAGTCTAGTTAGCTATTGTAGTATTAAGCCTAGAAGTATACGTCTCTTGACTATTCTCAATGCTTCGAGGCAAGACGTTGTAACTTCTTACGAAGCTCGGTCTTGAGCTTGATTGAAATACAAGCTAGCTGGATTACGAAGTTAAGAGATGTAAGTTGCAATACAGTAGTATCTTTCTGGTTCTTCATATTCTAGCTTAATATATTAAATGCTCGATAGCTTCGACTTTGAATAAGCTACCGCTGTGTATTAATTAATACCAAGGGGGAAAACTTGAAAACTTGAGAAAGGGGAAAGTGGAAAGGAACGTCTTATTGTTATAGATCTAGTATCGAGTAGGCAGTACGAGCGTGGTTCTTTCTATCAACTTCTTTCTGTTATAAAATGTTTGGTTAGTCTGTAATCTCCTTGCCTTTTTCTTCCCCCTCATAGGAGACACCGTGAGGATCGTTTTTAAAAGTAGGAATACTACAACTACAAAGGGGCTTCATAATGTGACACTTTATCTCGACTCTTAATATCTAAGACTTAAATTGAATTCGTCCATACTCCGTACACACAAATGAGATTTCATTCCTAGTTATACTTTCATATATGAAGACGTGATCGTGATGAGTACAGGCTATAGATTAGTTACCAGGTGAAACTTTTTGGTTTATAGATATAAAATACCTAGACCCAATAACCATAAGTCTAGAAGAACACTCAATACCAGTAAAAGACCAAACTCCCACAGGCCGGCCTAAACAATATATATACCTACCTAGGCTGCAAATTCCTCTGTGCTCTAAGGGAAGCAAACATCACGATATGGAAGACGAAGCGGACGAAACAGAAAACCGAAAAGAGCTATTTCAGGAAATAAAGAAGGAAAGAGAAAAGGAAAATTAGAGAACAAGTGGATGCGAATATACGTCTACGACAAGAGCGAGCAGCGAAGGGGTTTGGAGCTATTCGGAGAAGAGATGAACAGCCGAAGAGCGGATATCAGGGTGCAGATTGGGTGGTTGTTGAGTAGGAACGGACTTGGATCCGCTACAGCTTCAACACACTTTCTACGGTTATTGTAACATTCTTGAGCGTGTTAGTGAAAAATGTCTCCTCTTCTATTCTATTTCCTGCCATGTTGATAAAACCCAGAGCAGGCTCCAACTAATAGATTGCACATACCTTTGTAGTATCGCCTTTACATACCGAGTGTTACACCTAGGTCCTTGAGCTTATTTCTGTAGTACTGTAGAGTTCAATCGACCTTATATTGGACAGAGCAAGCACATTTTATATATATGACTTATAGCATAGAAAATATTAAGGAAATCTTTTGTTCTTTGAGTCTCGAGTGGCGCTGCTAGCTTTTTGTTCATCATGCCTAGGTTATCTACTCAGGATTTTTGAACACATCAAACCAACCTAGTTCTCCTAGGCATTTGATATTGATTGTACTCATTTCAAATCATATCTCTTATTTCTTATTGTTCATAGCTACCTAGAGAACATGGTAGCATTCTTTTCTTTCCAAAGACTTTTCTTTTGGTAACATAAACCCATTTCGCTAAACGCCTCAAAACATGCCATTGCTATGAAAAGCAAGTTTACATGGCGTCAGAAACTTCTATTGGTACATCAGCAAGGGCTTGCGCAGATCCTGTAGCGTGAAATCCATCTGCAGTAATAGTGACCGCTCCTGCTTGAACAAGCTGTACAATATTAGTATAAGACAAGAGAATTCCAAACAGGGACACGTACTGCTCGGCTCAAATCATCATCAATTAAGTCATCTGGATCCTCAATACCAACACAGAGTCTGATGATGTCCTCGGGCATCTTTCTCTCCTTTCTTGTCTTTGCATCTATGCTAGCATGACTCATCTGGCAAGGCATACTGATCAAACTGTTAACACAACCAAAACTGACACTAATACCCCAGAGCCGTGCTGCTTCAACTATCCTTTCAGAAAGAATGGCATCGCCGGTTTCAAATGACAAAACGGCGCCGGCGCCGCGTGCCATGGACCAGTGCAAATCGTACTGAGGGTGAGACTTGAGACCTGGATATCGTACCCGGAAGCCATGTGACTCAAGAAACTCGGCAATTCTCTGCGCATTTGCCTGTTGCTTGTCCATACGAATCGCCAATGTCTTGATACCTCTCATGAGCAGGAATGAGTCATTAGGTGATAGACCGCAACCAGTGGAGTTGATTGTGAAATACATCTTGTCTCCAATGGCTGGGTCATTAAAAGCCAATACTCCTGCCATAATATCGTGATGCCCGGACAAATATTTTGTTCCTGACTCGTAAACGATGTCTGCACCGAGGTCAAGTGGGTTACAAAGCATCGGCGAGAGCATGGTGTTATCGACAACAACTAAAGCTTTTGGGTTTGAATCGTGAACCATCTTCGCAATGGATGGAATATCAACGATCTTGATCAGAGGGTTTGTTGGACTTTCGAGTAGCACCATTGCAGTCTTGCTAGACACTACTTCCTTTACTCTTTGGGGCTCAGTCGTATCGACGTGGTGGACAATGATGCCATGGTTCGCAGCCATATATGTCAATAAGCGATTGGTACCTCCATACAAATCGTCTCCCGTTATGACTTCGTCTCCTGGTCGTAGAACGCGCGTAATGACATCCAAAGCTCCCATGCCAGACCCGACCACTAATGCCCTCGCTGCATTCATAATCTTCGCTAGATGTCGTTCCAAGTGTGTTCGTGTAGGATTGCCTGAGCGCGTGTAGTCGTACTCATTACCTCCTCCGGCAGAAGTTTGCTTGAAGGTTGCAGATTGGTAGATGGGAATACTCGAGGCGCCATATTGGTCCTTACTGTCTGTATATACTAGCTCAGTCGCCAATGCGTATTTCCTGCCATTCCGCGGGCTCGAAGGTGCTGGAGAAGGAGGAAGATCATGTCCATCGAGGTCGATGTGTGCGAATCCTTTGCTGATAGCTTTGCCAGCTCCAGGACCTTGGGATGGCCCTGGCGGTGTAGACATTGTCGTGCTTGGAGTTCCTGTCGAATTTGAGGGTGGCGGGGTGGAAAAAAAGCGGATGACGTGCCAAGGTAGCAGACGATCAGGCTGTAATATACAGAGATTCTATTGAGGTGGAGGTTGCGCTCAATTGATGATCTATAGGTTTGATCAAGTGTTTGTGTGAGCTTCTACAAAAAAAAAGCAAACTGAACATCTCAGTTCCTGGTGTCCCTGAGCCATCGTCCGCATATCGGCGAGTCACACAACCTCAATTACTAGGGTTGCGGCTGTGTTGCAAACGTGGGGTAGGGTAGAAATGTCGTGATTGACCCTGATAATTAAGGCATACAGGAATGAATACTGAATGGATAGGAGCATTTTTCAAACGACATCCCTTCTTTTTTTTTTCCGACACAAGAATACCAGCACTTTATCAGAACCTTACGTATCCTATCTATCTACTATACCTACTCATCCCTCAATCCTTATTTCCTCACTCACATCCCTTCGCTAGTCTTCCAAGATACACCAATCCTGTTATCCTTTTAATTTTCACTGGATGCGTATTCGCAAGGATGCCTGAAGTCCAAAGACTCCTAGAGTGGCGCTTTGCCGTAGTCATATTCCCTTCTATTCTGTTAGCATAGTCATATTTATGGTGCTCGTAAGACCACGTACAAGTCGCTTGTCCGTTCACCAATCTCCATAACAACCTCCCACTCGTACTTCAAGAGCTTTTCTGTGAAAGTAATGTTGTCGTCTGAAGTTTCATTCACCCAACGCTGGAGCTGAGGAGAGGTTTGTTGATAGAGGGTCTCAAGTGAGGGTTCATATTGGACGCGGCGGTCTCTTCGCTGTCCTGGAGTAGTTTCGTCAACCATTGTGTTATCTTGGGAGATATCTTCTTTGTCATGGTTATCAAAATCCATTGTATGATAAACAGTTTCGTTGTACATCGGACCATAACTGTTACCCATCGTACTAGCTGGCATCGTGTTAAGGGCCCCGTTAGGATGGATTTCGCAGGCTTGAGAAGACGATCCTAAGAGTGTTTCTTGATGGATAATTGGGCGGACTAGCACCATGGCTCTGTTATCATCGTTGTTGTTATTGTGAGCCTCTTCGTTCTGTGTGTTATCTCGGCCTGATTGCTCGATGGCTCTCTCATGCTTCTTCGGTGTAACGTGTCTTTCCTTGACGGCGGCTGAATAGCTTTTGCTCGAGGAACCTTTCGAACTGTGTTTCCTGGCATTAAAAAGTTAGTGATAGATCATCCTTGGTTTGTTTTGTACTCCAACCCCACCTTTTTCTTAACAGTTTTGCAGCTTGGACAGGTTGCTCTCGTGTTCCGCCCATATTAGTATAGCGGGGATAAAGTCGAAAGACCTATATGAAAGACAGGAACAGAACTGGAGGATGATAATGAAAGGAACAGGCCTTGGAAGTATATACCAAGATGTTGTCCTTCCAGACCTGGCTACTTTGGCTGTTGAAATTTTAACAGAAGGGGGGTTAATCATCAAGTTATGGGTCCGAGAACGTCCAAGTATTTGTGCTCATCCAGCCTTGAGAATGATCTTGACTCTTCTTGAAAATTGCCTTACAGGCCTCTGTATGCAGTCGGTCAACGAAAGCACAAATAACAAGCTATTATCTAGTACATTTGCTCTCTACATTCTAAAGAAGCGATGACATTGGCTGCAACGGTCAAAATGAGTGATTTTCAGTGCTCTATCTATCATTCAGCGTGGTCAGCAAGAAGTTTCGAGATGTGGAAGATAGTTGGATAATTGGCTAGATCAGCCCTGTGTTAGTACTGTTGCCTCAACATGTACTGCTTCTTCTTAGCGGCAAGAACACTTTTCAATGCTACATACTGTATTTGCAAGGGCAGATATAGAGACCTAGGTATGATCTCGGCGAAATCCCTGAGTGTGCTTATCATCTTGACCTTCCATTTTGGGTAGGCGCGGTCCGGAAACACTTGCTGTAATTTCAAAAGAGAGATTGTTTAATCAAATCGGGGTATCTGTAGTGCTCATTTGATTTATTGTGCCTGCGTACCAAAAACCTGAAGGAGACTCGCTTGCATTAGGGGCTGCACCGCCACACCGCCTGTGGCTCGTATTCCAGCCACACATCAGCCCTGAATTGGTGCCCCGGCTGATTTCGTCTAGGAAGAATGTTGCATCAAGAACTTGCCTTCATCCTAGCCATCACCGAGTAGAAAGAACCAACCTTCTGCCTTTGCCAATAACATTGCATAATGGGAGCTTATTTCTTGAATATATCTTTTCCAAGTCTGTCAAGACCCAGTCCCAAGGATGCCTCAACCATGACAAGAGAAGATTGGATGAATGTGATTCCCCCCCAACAACCAGAACAATCGAGGCCCGGGGGACAGGTATTCGGTAACAATTAACTCGGGTGAAGCTACCAGTATTCAGGTTGCTTGATGACCGTTAAATCTTGGTAGGCAGGAAAATAACGTAGTTCAAGCAAAAACCTGCTATGTATGACATTGCATGCTGTGTAATTTCTATGCCACTCACACCCCCTATAACGCCCTTCCAGCCTTATGATACAATTCTCCAACAACCAATAAAATCATTAGTCCATAGGTTCTGCCAAAGGCTCGCTATCATCTACATCTTCGTATTCATCACTAGACCCTGCAACTTTCTGCTGTGCTTGCTTTCTTGCAAGCTTGCTAGATTGGCGTTCATGGTTGTCCTTTAAAATCTGTCCCCCTCCCTTCCTTCCAAAAAAATCCTCTGTTCGAACACCACGGACAGAGCTTGCATTAACACCTGACATGGTGACACCCAACTCTCTTTGGGATCTGATGAATTCTCTCACTGGAACCATGGCGGCATCTCTACAGGCTTCCTTAATATCACTTCCTGACATACCTGCCATAACCCTTGTCAGATACTCGATATCAAAATTATCTGGATCAGTTTTCGTGTCCTTTAGAATGAGCTTTAGAATCCGTCGTCGCTGCGAATTTGATGGCAATGAGACAGGAAACTTCTTCGGCATTCTTCTCAAAATGGCTTCGTCAATGTCTTGCATTCTGTTGGTAGCACCAAGCACCATGATACGTGCTGGTAAGCCTGCCTGATTGGAGGACGTGAGCCCATCCCATAGTGTCATGAACCTGCATACTGTTAAAACTGGGACTCGGGCGTCCAAGCAGGAAAACTTACTCAGCCTTGACCATTCCACTTGCCTCGTGCTCTCCACTCCGTCTTTGTCCAAGCACAGCGTCGATTTCGTCAATAAATACAATACTCGGCTGCAATTTCCTTGCTAGTGAAAAGACGGCGCGTACAAGTTTATTCGAATCACCGTACCATTTTTCCGTGAGCGTGAGCGTAGATATATGTAAGTTGATGAAACAAGCTCCACTCTCATGTGCCAGAGCTTTTGCAAGCATCGTCTTTCCACAGCCAGGAGGTCCATATAATAGTACGCCCGAGGGAGCGGACAACAGAGTCGAGGAGTGTGAGTAAAGGTGAGGCATAGTCAAGGGATAGATAACGGATTCCTTCAGTTCTTCGATGATGTCTTCAAGTCCTCCAATATCTGCAGCAGGTCAGTACAGACAGCAGTAACCAATGCATGCGTGGCACAATACCATCAAAACCAACAGGTATATCTTCGGGTGCTACCACCTCCATGGCGATTTGGCTTTCATACTGATCCAACACCAAGTCCTCTTTGCGTGATCGTCGTGGTTTATCTGGGTCCCGTCCCGAATCATCTTCTGAGTCTGATTCGTCGTCGTTCCTCGACCGATCTAGTCTTCGCAGGTTCTCAGCTGCTTTGACACGCGCTTGCTCGTGCTGCTCCTTTTCGGGATCGTTCCCTAGTGGAATCCTATCTACAACACTCTTTGCGATATAGTACATGGAACAACTCTAGAAAAACCATGCTGTTAGTGAGAGTTCTACCGAGGCCACCTGGAAAAGATAGGTCTGGAGAGCACTTACCGTGACTACGAGGAGCAAGAGGTCCTGCAAAAAGCCATACTTCCTTCCTTGTGCCTCCGTCTCCCATAGTAGCAGTTATAAACTAGGGTATAGACGTGTCAAAATTATGTGACAGAGGAAAGCTGCTTGCTGTCAACTGTTCGGTGGAAACTGGGGGTGACGATTTAGGAGGCACAAAGGCGGAACCGAACCGGATAACGCTTGTGTGGCGCATGGCCGATTTGTGGCTCATGGATGGCATTTCATCATATTTTTTGGATGCCTTGCGAATAAGGTAGCACAGTACGCAGCTACAAATTGAATGTAAACATTGCGAACCTCACTGTACGCGTTCCAGTCTCAAAACAGCCCCGACACTTCAACTCCAGCGCCAAATCTCCAGAGTTTTGCAACAAGCGCGATATTACAGAATAAGTTGCTGCGACGATTACAATTAGAATTTTAAACTAACTACACAATTGCCTTTTCGACATTACGCAATTTCGTCAAACGCGATCCTGAGTTCCACCAATCTTCACCTATTGTTACACTTTCGATGCCTAGAACAAAGGTCAGCCACTCCACATTGGGTGGGCTCATAGATTCGGACTCGGACGATGGTCACTTTGTCGAGGGCGATTCTGCAATTGAAAATATGGTGCCTACACAAAAAAAGGACGTGGAAGGCCAAAGGTTTCTACCCCTACTGCTAAAGTAATGAAAGGAACGAAGGCAAAAGTTCCGGCGCGCGTCGCTCAAGTGGTAGGGTCAAGGCCGTAACAAAGACCGCAAAAGCTCCCGCAAAGACGACTAAGAGGAAAGCTTTAGCAGATAAGACCAATCAACAGAATGCCGATGATACCGAAGAGGTCGATGAGTTTGAGCAGGACGAGGATATCACTATGGGAGATGCCGATGAGTTGAATATAACTGTGGTGGCTCCAAAGGAGCAGAATGTGAAGCCAACCAAGACGCACCTACCCATGACGAAAGGAAAGGCTTCCAAAGGGAAGTCTATGAAGGATGACGAGGCACCCAAGGTATCACAAGCGCAATCGCGTCCCACAAAAAAGAATACGAAAGCCAAAAAGGATTTGCCGGTACAGCAGGAGAAGGAGATTCAAGAATCACAGGTTCCCATGAAGCAGACTGCCAAGGGTAGGAGGAAAGTTCTAGCCCCAGAACCAAAGGGAGAAATTCAAGAAACCCAGACCACAGACAAAAAGAATTTCTCGGTGCAGGTTGATACATCGGTAGAGGAAGAGACGGAAATACAAGAAACGCAAGCTGTAGCACCCATGGATATTGACCACGGTGATGATGATGTTGAGCAAACAATTTCGAGGACTTCGCATTTAGTTAGTCGTCAACAGTCAGATTCAAGACCTCGCCAGGGTCAGGTTCAACGAAGAAGAGCAGGAAGTGCATCAGATACTGAGAGGAGTGATCCAGCTCTTCGACGGAAACTAGGTGAAATTACCAAGAAATTCGAGAATCTGGACATCAAATACAGAGACCTCCGTGAGATAGGTTTAACACACGCCGAACGCGAATTCGATAAACTCAAAAAACAGACAGATGACAGGGAGAAGAGTAGGCTGGCCATATCTTCATCTTTAGATAATGCTAACTATTTGATAGTCACAAAAGGCCTGATCGCATCACTCAAAGCTGATGTTGCCGCGGAAAAAGCCTTGTCTAAAGAAGCTGAGGGGCTAAAGAAGAAAGTTGCGTCGCAAAGCGCCGAGATGGCAAAATTACAAGCCAAGATATCTGAAATGGCGGCATCGTTAACTGAAGCACAGAACGAAAATAAGGCATTGTCTACTAAATTGGCGACAAGTCGATCAGCGGCAGCGTCCGTAGAAAGTGTGCATACAAAGGTCCCTGGCAGCGCAGTCAAGCCTAACGGAGGAATTCGCATGGTCGGGAGCGCAGAGGCTGCTCAAGTAGCCCAGGCTGCACAACTAAAGGAGGATCTCTACAGTGACTTGTCAGGTTTGATTGTCAGAAGTGTGAAGAGGGAGTCTGAGGATGATGTCTTTGATTGCATTCAAACTGGCCGTAATGGCAGTAAGTTTTCTCGGTTTGTGTGATTTAGTTTCTGCCTGCTGACGTACAAATAGCTTTGCACTTTAAATTATCCATTGCGAATGAAAGGACAGCAGACAGCTATGACGAGGCTCAGTGCGTCTACGTGCCTCTCCTCGACCCGAGCAGAGACAAGGACTTGATTGATTTACTTCCAGACTATCTTACAGAAGAGATAACGTTTCCAAGACCGCAAGCCGCGAAATTCTATGCACGCGTTGTGAAGGCATTGACCGAGAATTAAGGATTTTGCGTTGGGTGAGAAAGAGTTCCGGGGTTTTGGACAAGAGATTTTGTAGGGAGGAGTTCGGTGTTGTAGTAGGCTAGGATACCTTCATGAGCACGATGATGTTGGTGTAGGAAATCATAATATGTATATGTATATGTTACTAGAGTGTGATGATTCCGGTTCTGATTTTGGTAAATAGTTATGTTGCGATTAAGAACTATTACTTTACTTGTTGTGCGTCTTAGTATGAGTAACGTGATAGGAAACTCACAACTTGTGATTGAGATTACGTGTATAAGGTAGTCAGCTCAGGCCTCTTTAAAAGGACTGAATTAACATAGTGATCACTATAAGAAAACATGTTCTGGGTCATTGCTCTCTCTACGTAGTACATATTACGTACCTGCGAATGAATGCATAGGCGAGAGGTAAAGAGCCCTCGTAGAATTTCTTATGTGTGACTGACATGATAGGCCATAATCAACAGTAGATGTTCTCTGGATGTTGAAGGAGAGGTAACACCATCATAGCAAGATGGCGGATACGCTACAGTAGAACAAGGGTTGTTGTCATTTAAGCTTTTGAATGCACGTTTTGGCCCCCTAAACCCCTATTTGTTAGACGAGACCAAGCATGGCTTTCGGTGATGCTCGATTTTGTCCGAAGCCCATGACGCCAAAAATAAATTCCGCATACTTGTACAGTGCAGCAGTGCAGCAGTGAAGCTCGAGATATCTCTTCAACAACAATTATCTATGCATTTGTCCTTCGTCTGGACGCGTCACTCTTTTAGGTCTTTCACATGAAATAACAATTGAATCGCCCTGAATTGAACCTGTCAAGATAAGTTGTCTGGTGCAGCTTTACACTGGATATCAGAAGCCACATATACACATCATTTATTCCTAAATATGGCTCGAGTTAGTCGCTTTGGCTTTTTAGCCATTGCGCTGGCTTTCCATCTTGTCTATATGTTCTCGATATTCGACATATATTTCGTCAGTCCGATCGTGTCGGGGATGCGAGAGTTCCGTGTCGAGAGGCCAGAGGGTGTGCCAGCTCCAGCACAGCGTTTGGTGCTTTTCGTTGGTATGATCTTAGTCTAGAGGATTATGTTGTCGAACCTGATTTCTAATTACCTTCAAATCTTCTAGGTGATGGCTTACGAGCGGATAAAGCATTCCAATCTTTCCCAGAACCTCACCCCCAAAACGAAGCAGACCTGGAGCCGCGACATCTTGCACCGTTTCTACGATCGCGTGTCCTCGAACATGGTACATTTGGCGTGTCCCACACACGAGTCCCAACTGAATCGAGGCCTGGACATGTTGCTCTCATTGCTGGTCTTTACGAGGATGTTTCTGCGGTTACTACCGGATGGAAGCTAAACCCGGTCAACTTCGACAGTGTATTCAATAGAAGTAGGCATACTTGGAGCTGGGGCAGCCCTGATATATTGCCAATGTTTCAGTTGGGAGCTGTACCAGGCCGTGTAGACGCTTATACGTATGGTCATGAATTCGAGGACTTTTCCCAGGACGCCCTTCAATTAGATATATGGGTATTCGACCGCGTCAAGGCTCTCTTTGCTGAGGCTAGAACCAATGCAACTCTTGACGCAGCTCTACGCCAGGACAAAAATGTTTTTTTCTTCCTTCACCTGTTGGGCTTGGATACAAATGGCCATGCATACAGACCATATTCAAAGGAGTACCTAAACAATATTAAGGTTGTTGATGAGGGTGTTCGAGAGGTTTCTAAGCTAATTGAGGACTTCTACGATGATGGCAAGACTGCATTTGTGTTTACTGCTGACCATGGCATGAGCGATTGGGGTAGCCACGGAGACGGGCACCCAGATAATACACGGACTCCTCTCATTGCTTGGGGGTCTGGTGTGGCAAAACCTGTCGTCACCAAGAACGGGGTTGCTCCAGGGCATGACGAATACTCCTCTGATTGGGATCTGAATCAGATTCCAAGACATGATGTTTCCCAGGCGGATGTTGCTGCCTTGATGGCCTATCTTGCTGGACTTGAATTTCCAGTTAACTCTGTTGGTGAACTTCCTCGCTCGTTTTTGGCGGGAGACATCGCAGAGAAGTCAGAAGCCTTTCTAGCTAATGCAAGGGGGATTCTAGATATGTACAGGATCAAGGAAGAGCAAAAGAAGGCCACTGAGCTTCGTTACCGGCCGTTTAAGGCTTTCGGGGACCAAGAACATTCTGTTGACCATCGTATCGCCAGCATCAGGAATCTTATTGATCAAGGTAAACATGAGGATGCAATCGAAGAAGAAACTGCGGCACTGGTGCAAGTCGGCTTAGCTGGTTTGCGATATCTTCAGACCTATGACTGGTTATTCCTTAGAGCTCTTATCACTCTTGGATACCTCGGATGGATAGCTTTCGCTCTCACCACTGTCATTGATCTCCACGTGCTCCATGGAAAAACGGAGACTTCAAGAACTCTCTTTGGCACAGTTTTATTTTCTTCTATACTGGTCATACTTTACGCCTCATTCATTATCTCAAAGTCTCCGTACAGTTACTACGCATATGCTATATTTCCAGTTGCTTTTTGGGAAGAAGTTTTTGCACGATGGAATGCACTAAAAGCTGGCAGACGAGCTTTATTTGGACATATTACGACTGCTACTGGGTATGCTACGCTCGCAATCCAGTCACTCATTTTTCTGGTTCTGATCGAATCTCTGGTAAGTTAATTCGTGCAATTCCAGAACCCACATTAACGAAATGTTAGGCTCTTGGGTATACTCATCGTGAGGTTTTCTCGATCTTGTTCTTAGCCGCGGCGTTTTGGCCTGCATTTTATGGGGCTGGCTTTTTGCAAGAAAATAAGGCTCTTACCATTACGTGGGTTTTCTCTTGTATAACGATGAGCGCATTCACATTGTTGGAGGCCCTGAAGACCGAAAACCTTTCCTATATGTGAGTTTTATGCCCAGACTAACTGTCGTGTTTGTACTGACTTGGTACAAAAGTATGTCCGGAGGCTCCATAATGGTTGCAGTTGGCGTATTATATCTCATATTTGAGAAGTCCTTACTTGCAAGCTCAAAACTACCTGGGGATTCCACAGACCCCGCTGATAATGCCTTGTCCCGATCCCTCATAGGTATACAGGTAAGTCGGCACGCTGTATCGAGCTACGCAATGGTTAACAGGTTTTCAGATTGGTCTTATCGTTTTGGCTATGCTTGTCACGAGGTCAAGTGTGCTCTCATTACAGGCAAAGGAGGGTCTCCCACGTGGCAACCAGATAGTTGGATGGCTTGTTCTAGGTAAGCAAGTTTACCCTACATCAGATTCGTCAGATACTTACTCGTCCGTCAGTCGTTTCACTTATCATGCCATTCGCACACCGCATGCAACCCAACAACCACTATTTACACAGGCTCATGGTCATATTTCTCACATTCTCACCAATTTTCGTCATCCTAACCATCTCATATGAAGGGTTGTTCTATTTCGTATTCAGTTTGACACTGATCACGTGGGTTCGTCTCGAACATCATATTTATATCTTCACAAAACCAACCATCGCGGCTCCGAAGGAGACAAATGGGACTGCTATTGCCCCAGCAGCCCTGGCATCACCTCCATTCCGATCACTCATACTTGCAGATGCTCGTATCTCTCTCTTCTTCCTAACCCTGCCCTGCTCCAGTCGGCCTTCTTCAGCACTGGAAATATCGCCTCCATCTCCTCATTTAGTCTGGATAGCGTTTACCGCCTCATTCCTATCTTCGATCCGTTTTCACAAGGTGCACTGTTGATTCTCAAACTCATGATACCTTTCGCTCTCATCTCTGCCAATCTAGGCATCTTAAATAAACGGTTGGGTGTAGCTCCTTCTGCGCTCTTTATGGTCGTCATGGCCATTACCGACTTTCTCACGCTTCATTTCTTCTGGGTGGTTAGAGACGAAGGATCTTGGTTGGAAATTGGGTCGACCATCAGCCACTTCTGCATAGCAAGTATGCTTTGCATATTTGTAGCGAGTTTAGAGGGCGTTAGTGAAGCATTTATTACCGGAGTGGAGGTAGAGGATAATTCACCACAACTCCAGAAGGAAAAGGAGCTTGGTGGAGTCGTCAATGAGAGCAAAGTGATCCCTGATGGGACAATTAGCAGTGGAACTTAAGTTCTGCACAATGTATTGTATGTATGGATAGCATAACGCGAGAGCTCAAACCCAGACCAAACCAAGTTAAATCTCGTGTGCTCTCCGGGCAGAACTCCGTAGGGCTGGCTGCCCCCACATTCCTACAGCTCCCACAAGTAGTAGACCTCGGCATCCCCAGAATATATTGTGTGCCTACCATCTCGTGCAAAAGCTGCACTTACCAGTGAACGATAAAAGCTCGTTTTGACCCATGCGATGATCACGTTAAGACTTGAGAATACTCGGGATAACCAGGGACTCTCGCTTTTCGTTCGATTTGTTCTAACTTACCTGGGAGAGCAGGTGCGGCGCGGCTTTTCCTCGAGAACCTCTCAAATTTACAGTAACAAGCTTCCCCGCATCATCCAACCCTAACAAAGCCCTGCTAAGGCTCGACTACCTACTGTACAGTACCGGCGGATGCTGCAAGGGCTTGACGCGTAGTATGAAGTAGGTTGGTGTGGGCTCTTATTCCAAACCCGAATGAACAGCAATGAAAAAGTGCAAGTCGAGGAACTCGTTGCCATTACTCAGACTCGACATTTGAAAAAGTGCATTAATAACGTAGGTTAAGAGTGGCCAAACAGATCGAAGTTGCGGATGCTTCTCCTAACTTTTTCTATGCCGAGCTGAATTGAGCACCTGTCGATCTAAAAAACACCATGTTCCTGTTCAATCCGAGAAGAGGCCCATACAGTAGGATGTGTGCCAGGGGGGTCCAGGGCAAGAGTGCGGTAGACATGCGGACCACACACGTATTTTATAAGAGCAAACGTTCAGGTTCGGCACAAATCATAGCCTGCAATGATATATAGCTCATTGGTCTGCTCAAACTCTTTCCCAAGTTCCCCATTTCCCCAGGTCCCCATTATTCGTATTCCCGTAGTGTTCCACGGAAGTAGTGCCGCCATACGGGACTGTACTGTGCTGCAGAGAAGGGCATTTCCCACTTCCCCAGAGATCGCTAGCCGAGAGATTCTACTGTAGGAGCCTTGTCGTGCCCGCCAGACATCAACAGGCCACAAGACCTACAACTGAACTCCCCAACTCGATCAACGCACACACAACACACATCAGGACGAACGAGGACCAGCTGGCAGATGCGCCCAGGTTAGGACCTCAGAATGGAAACTATGGCTTCGGCCGAGCAGCAATACCCAAGGCCGAGTAATGGGCCTCCGGGGTCAAATGCGGCGCCGAGTAACCAAACTCCAGGACATCCATCGTAAGTACATTCTTATATGCAGGCGAGCAAGACAGAAGCATATACTGACTTATTCGCGTACAGTTTCCGCAGGTATGGCTATCGTACGATTTGCAAAAGCTTGGTTCTGACGCGCAAGTTTGCAGGCAGAGAGCAAGTAGAGCTTGTGAGGTATGTATATTCCACAGTGTGCCTCGGCATCCGAGGCTGATTTTCAAAACGGGATGTTTGCTGATCAAAAACCCACTCTTAGACATGCCATGCCAGAAAGGTAAAATTCTCTAGACCGAACCTCCAATGCCTATTCGATGGAATCGCGATACGACTTGGAGATAGAAAGGTTGACTGTACAATAGGTTCGATGTGACGCTGCGAGTTTGGGAGTGCCGTGCACCAACTGCGTAGCCTTCTCAATAGAATGCAAAATCCCCACACCAAAACGGAAGAAGACTACAACTGGAAAAGCAAAGGATTCTGGAAAAGCAAAGGATTCGGATAGGTATAGACAATCTGCTTGCAAAAAAAAAAAGGGCATTCGGCTGACAGGGATAGCGACCGAGGCGATGCGGGCGAGGGATCCCCTCGTACCAGCGATTCACCTGGTCAATACAATGGACAACGAAGCACCAGCGTATATCACAGTGTAGATGGGACGCCTACGACCTCTCTCACAGAGGCCCAAACTGTTGCACAACAGAATGACGATGGCATGTATGTACAGTTCATGAAACCAAAGTTCACTAGAGCTCCCATAAGAGAGGCTGGAAGAGTGGCCTACCTGGGAGAATCGTCGAACTTGACGTTACTTGTACATGACAGGCATGGTTCTGCAGATGTCGTCCATTACCCTTTGCCAGAGAATGTGAGGGGATCAAGAGCCAGGTTGACGGAACTGGACAATGTGGAAATTGACATATTGCATCAACGAGGTGCATTCTTGCTTCCACCAAGGGCTCTTTGTGATGAGCTTGTCGAAGCATACTTTCGGTGGGTGGCACCGATACTCCCGGTCATCAACAGATGTCGGTTCATGCGACAGTATCGAGATGCAAAAAACCCCCCTTCGCTTCTCCTACTACAGGCTGTACTACTTGCAGGATCAAGGGTCTGTACAAATCCTCAACTCATGGACGCGAATGGTTCGACTACGCCTGCTGCTCTAACGTTCTACAAGCGGGCTAAGGCGCTGTATGATGCAAATTACGAAGATGACCGAGTTACAATCGTGCAGGCACTGCTTTTGATGGGCTGGTACTGGGAAGGCCCAGAAGATGTAACCAAAAATGTGTTCTACTGGAGTCGGGTCGCCACGATTGTAGCACAGGGTTCCGGTATGCATAGGAGTGTCGAAGGGTCTCAACTCAGCAGAGCCGATAAGAGACTCTGGAAGCGGATTTGGTGGACGCTATTCACTCGCGATCGATCTGTAGCTGTTGCACTAGGAAGGCCTGTTCACATCAATACTGACGACTCTGACGTAGAAATGATCTCTGAAGACGATTTCATTGAGGATGAGGAGGGCGAGACGAACGACTATCCACCACAGCCTTTGCACGTACAGTTCTTCCTGCAATATGTAAAGCTATGTGAAATTATGGGTCTCGTTCTGTCCCAACAGTATTCTGTAGCCTCTAAAGCTCGTCGACAGAATGCCATTGATCTAACACATAGCGATATGGCTCTAGCTGATTGGTTACAAAATTGCCCTAAAGAGGTTTATTGGGAGGCTCCCCGGCATCACTTCTGGTCTGCTCTTCTTCATTCAAATTACTACACTACCCTGTGTCTTCTTCATCGAGCACATATGCCACCTGCAACCTCCGGCGGATCAAGAGGATATCCAGAGGACTCGGCGTACCCATCTCGCAACATTGCTTTCCAGGCTGCAGCTATGATCACGTCAATCATTGAGAATCTACAAGCACACGATGAGCTCCGTTATTGTCCAGCTTTCATTGTTTACAGTTTGTTTTCTGCGTTGATCATGCATGTTTACCAAATGCGTTCTTCAATACCCTCGATAGTCCAAGCCACCCAGGACCGGATGCGAATCTGTATGAATGCTTTGAAAGACGTATCTAGAGTCTGGTTGGTGGCTAAAATGGTTTACACACTTTTTGAATCAATTCTAGGCAATAAAGTACTCGAAGAAAGACTTCAAAAGGCAGCTGGAAAGCGGCATAAGAAGCTGCAAGAAAGTATGAACGCACTCCACCAGAAGGCCAACCAACCACCACCGACAAAGAGAGAAGAGCCGGGGAAGCGGAAGTATGATGACATGGCCCTCGACTTTAATGTGAACCAAGGACCTGCGCCTCAGGAGTCGTACGAACGCTCAAGACCACAGACTCCAAGTGTGACTCCGTCACGGGAAATGGGACAGAATGTTGCACCTATGGCAGCTCCGCCTATTCAATCGCCAAATGCAAGGCACAACCAAGATACATTCATGGGTGGAACAAGCTCTCGTCCACATACACGACCTCCAACTCCTTTCAATCCGTCTTTCTCCGTACCAGCTACACCACCAGATCTTTACCTCGTTACTCGAAATTCTCCCAATCTTTCACAATCCGTCTGGGAGAATTTCCAACCAGACCAGCTCTTTCCCGAAGGATCAACTAGCATGTCTGTACCGCAGTTTTCTCCGCCACAACCTCAGCATCATCAAAATCTGGATCCCAACCTCATGCCTCATGTAAACCTGGCGCAACAGATACCGAATCAAGCTCAGTCAGGTCAATTGCCTCAACGGATGCGTGGATCGCAGCCTGGTATGGGTGGTAGCCCTGTTCAAAGCAATATG
This sequence comes from Pezicula neosporulosa, assembly GCA_009805495.1. Classification (NCBI taxonomy): domain Eukaryota; kingdom Fungi; phylum Ascomycota; class Leotiomycetes; order Helotiales; family Dermateaceae; genus Pezicula; species Pezicula neosporulosa. The sequence goes on from SELE01000002.1 coordinate 1,190,975, forward strand.
CTGCAGCCCGGAATGGCAGGTTTCCAAGGCCAGGGAAATATGTGTGGCAGGGCGGCTTTGACCAAGGAATGGAGGGACAGGGCCATAGTCCAAGTGATACTTGGAGCTCAACTTCGGGGCAAGCTGTACCAGCTACTTTGAATGTAGAAGACTGGTGAGTTCTATCATGACATTCTAGATGGACCGTATTGATCTCGAGATAGGTTTCAATTCTTCGGCATCAATGGTGATTTAAGCGGCATGAAGTAGGTTGCACATTCACTCCGCAGCTGTTATAAGTACTGACAAACACACCAGCGGCGATGTCCCACTAACTTAAATTTATTCTACCTGACAATCATATCTTTAACCATTCTTGTTATGGAGCATATGTTGTATTCTTCTGAACGCTTCTGGTCTGTTTTTGTATGCTGCATCGGTATAGCTACCACCCATGGGCCAAGGAGTTGCTGAACCTTATATTCAATCAATTCAAGTATTGACTATCATTTCTCGAATTGTGAATCTAGCCTATAAACATATCTTATCCGCATGTAACTGCGCACCCAATATTATTAAGAAATTGAACCAGTAACTGGAGCGGGGCTTGATCCGAAAAACTTGAGTGTACTGTACAGACGCATCATCATCTATCCTAAACTTGAAGATTGTGCAGCGGAATTGGAATCTGGACGTAATATGTACAGTACTGTACCAGACGATCTATCTTTTTTTTTTTTGGCACAAAACTTGGCCACCTCGACATTGCGAAGCACACGAGCTTTGATTTTCTGGTCGAGAAAGAAGCGTCGAAATGGACGGTTTTGAGGCTCGCCAGGACCGCGAACTCCCATTCTTTGGGCTGTGGTACCTACAGCATGGGGCAACCTTGAGGGGAGCCCGAAACTACCAAAATAGGCTTACGCTGTAGATCCTGCGTGTTGCGGATGCGGGCAGCACGACTTAGCGCATTATCCAGAAACACCCCCCGTTCTGACTACCCATAGGAGAGTGATAGGACAGCTATCAGCACGGTTCCATTGTATCATTTAAACCAACCCAACTTAACCTTCACTACGACCTCACCTCCCCCATTTACCCCAGAGCCCAGCCTGCTTACTTATATCGACTCGGAAGGAGCAATGCATACACCAATCTTCTCTCAATCGCCATCACGATAACCTCCCTTGCTCTCTTTCCTATCACATGAATTCAAGCCTCGAGAGCGGACAGGCCGCGAAACAACCTAGCCATGAATCAACGAGACACGATCACAAGAAACCCACGATTATATAGCGACGTCGAAACTCTTTCTAGAAGCAGCTCTCCAGCTTCGACCTCAACGACTCTGAGACCGAGGAACAAGAGGATATCTACTACCGAGCAGGAGTTGATTAGCACTAGCGGAGCAAGCACGCCGAGTTTGAGTAGAGGAGTGAGCCCTATACCAAGTAAACATCCGAGCAGGAGTTCCGCGAGTACCAGGGAGAATGGATCTCCAGGGAGGCAGCCAGCTGGGAACTTGGTGGTGCCTGCGACTGGACGCGGAAGTAGCCGCAGCAGCAGCCCGGTAGGAGCCAGTATTGGAAGTTTTCTACAGAGTGGGTGGTCAAATAGTTGGACTACATTACAAGGTGTTGCAAACTCCGTGTTAGGAGGCGATTTGGAGAACGGAACTCCAACTGAAAGAGCCAACAATGGAGTCTACAAGCATCGGCGGAAGGCCAGTTCTAACCCAACAAAACCACCCAGTACTTGGGGACCGTCTGGTCCTCCAAAGAGGACCGATAGTGGAATTGGTGAAGGAAGTACGGCAGCTAGGGAGGAGGAGCTAAGGAGGAGAAGGACAGCGGGTGTATTAGAAAGTCATGAAGGAATGGTCAATGGGGGCCTGGATGTTAATGGACGATACAAACGAAGGATGTCTTTGGAAGACACACGAACTGAAGATGAAGTGGCAGACGCGCTGGTCTATATCCATCATGTGCAGCCACATGATACAATTGCGGGAGTGGTATTGAAGTACAATTGCCAGATGGCCGTTTTCAAGAAGGCCAATCGGTTATGGGCGCAAGATACTATTCAGGTCCGCAAGGTTCTGTTCCTACCGGTTGACGCTTGCGCGATCATCAAAGGGAGACCTTGTGATGCTCCTTCTACAAAAGGCGTTGATCTTCTTGCTCCTACTCCAAGCGTGGAAGATGGGCCCGATATGAATGAAGGATCTTGGCCAAAGTTCAATAGCCAGAACGAGACGTCTGCAGAACGTCTTGACAACGATGAAGATACACCATGGATCCATGTCCGCTGGGTTCTCCTCGACTCGTCACCTTCTTCTAAACCGGTCGAGATTGGCCGGATGCCTCGCAAAACTCTAGGCTACTTTCCCCCAAGACGAAGAAAGAGCCAAGCGACTATCTCCACAATTTCCACTCCACGTGGTTCTATGGATATGCCACGATCCTCAGATGATCGTAGTGGTAGCGCAGCGAGCACCCCCAATAGGCGGACAAGTCTCCTCGGTCCTCGACCCTTGAGTGGTAGCTATTTTCCGCCCACCAGTCTACCAACACGCTCTAGCCGTCCTCGACGCGAGAGCACGAGTGAAACAGCAGAAAGGTTAGGATGGATGCGAGGACCAGGAGGTGTCGGCGCATTAAGTGGAAAGAATATTCGCATGCCCGGCCCAGCACGAGACGGGCTCAATATATTTGCAAACAAGCATATTCCCGGATTAGCCATAGATAATCTGCCATCTACATCCGTCTTGGGATCCGAAACAGCACAATTTGGTTTCAGCGGCGAAGAGCTCGCCAATATTGCTGAAGCTCCTTTTGGCGGTACTTCAATGAGTGGAGCTGCTACACCTAGTGGCCAGAACTTGGGCTTGGAGAACGCTGCGGCTGCTGTGGAAGGCTTTTTTCGGAGAATTGCTACTAAGGTCCCCGGAACCCCACTACTAGGTGGAACCCCGACCGCTGTTGATGGAGGCGATCTTATTGAGCTGCTGGATGGAGCGGGGAGTGATGATGGAAGGGGTTTTGAATTAAGTCCCGGGAGTGTACGAATTGGAGGCAGCGGCAGAGAAGACCTTGAAGGGTTACTCAGGGGACGAGGCTCAGCTGCGGTGAAAGGGGGGAAGACCGATTGATAGATCAATATCTTTCTACATCTTGGAGTGTACGACGCTTGAATGTATTTGGCATTGTGGATGGCGTTCGGAGAAGCATTTAAATTTGCTTTCAGTGATGTGGTAGATGCTTCTGTTGGCGTGAGGGAGAGGTGCCGGGTTGGATAGTGCATGCGGCTCAGCGAGTTGGTACTAGTACTGTATTTGTGGCGAAAGTGGGTGGGCACTTAGGCGAGCATTGTTTATTTCAAGTGATAGCGTGGGCAATAGAGGTTGATTTACTTGTTGCTGGTATATTTTTGTATTCCTGAAGTTCCCGACGAAGCTGAAGGATAGCATATCAGTGATATGACTCTGCAAAAGGCGGGTTTAAGACCAATGATTTAAACAGGAGTGATATGATACGAGGGATTTTGCTGTGCTGGCTACATTGGCAACAGGTGACTACTTGGTATTAAGGTCGTCAGTAGTAGTAGTAGTAGTACACTCAAGTTTTTGAGAAAATCACAGAGGTCTAAAAATACTGCTGAGGCAGTGACGTTTACTTGGATACTAGTCTGAACTGCAAGTCTTCAAGTATTGTTTATCTCAAATGCTTGCCCATTTGGCTTACATACTTGAACCTGGCCTTGAGTTCTGGCCTGCATTGATTTTTTTCACAGCTGGGCTACACTTCTCTCAACAAGGTAGACATGGTAGTAATGGACGAAAGATGATTTTGATGAGTAGCCACCACTCTACTAGGAATACACACAGGAATACACACACAAAGAGCGCCCTTCCCCGGGCAAAAGAAGCTGGAAATACAAATCGAGATTTGCACATGAAGCGCACATTTTCTCAATGAACCAGAATGTGCCTATTCAACCCCATTTACGCCTGATTAACCGCCATAAAATCTTTCACACTATTCCATCCATCATTTTCTTCAAATATCATAGCTCTTTATTTGACCCGTAGCACTCAATGGCTGCACACTACTAGCTCCAGGAGCTGCAGCTTGAAATGTCAACTTTTCACCACTAGTCACAACATCCTGTGCCATCTTGACGCCTTGCTCCCCACCTGTAATTGCTGCCATTTTCAAGCCTTCCTGGACATCCTTGACACGCTTCTTGAAAGCAAGACGATCTAGGAAAAGCTGTTGCCGGCCACGCTCCAATTCACGACGCTCAGCTTGCAGAATATGCTCCATTTCGTTAAATTGCTTCAGCTTCAGCTCCATCTTTTGCAACGTTGTGTTCACAGCCGCTGAAACTAGATGTGTCATCTCTCTTTCCTCGTGAGAAGCTAGACCTGCAGACCTAGCTGCTGCAGTTGCCAGTGGAATTGTTGCCATGGCACTTGTTGTCGTTTGGGTGGTGGTGGTAGTAGTAGTAGTGGTTGTCTCCTGCATTACATCAATGTCCATTGAATCACTAACAACTTCCTTTCCCTTCCCATTTTCGGATGACCCTCGCTTCTCCAACTGGTTACGCAAACTTTGCTTCATTTCCTCTACCGACCTTCCTGCTGCTGCTGCGGTTACACCAGGGTTGGATAGGCCAGCAAGGAAGCCAATCACAGACATTACTGGATTATCTGCTTTGCTAAAAGGCAGGTGGCCTTCTTGTGGGCCCAGCATATTAATGCCGGTCGATCGTCCATTTGAAATAGGTTCCGCGTCAATAAACTTATCCTCAATCTCAAGCTGGAGGAATTTAACGGTACACTCTTCCGCTGTTCGCGTTCCAACGTGTTCAGCAACCTCCCTCCATTCTTCATCGTATCGTTCAACAGCCTCCAGAAGCTTCAAAAGTTCGTCGTCAGTCCATGGGGCGTCACGATCCGGAATTGCTGAGTACTGAGGGTTCTCAAGCTTGGTATACCATGCCTTCTGTTGGTTATTTGGGAAGCGGCTTTCAGCGGCTTTCAGCATAACAGTTGGGGCAGAGATCCATCTTGATCTTGTTCAACGGGTTCTTTCCTGGCTCGGTGTGTGAATTGTGGTAGTACACTCGAGTGCAATCAATGCCACAGGTAAAACAGCTCACTTTGGAAACTGTAGGCTTGATTATGTCTTCGATGGACTTTGTCCCGTTCTCTCCCGATGTTCCATTTGTGGCTGGCCCATCGCCGTTCGATTGCTTTTCTGGTTTTGCGTTAAGTCTTGTCTCCCTGGCGCTTGGTTCGTAAATATTCCGTCCAACCTCCAGGTTCAAATCAGCCTTTGGAACAGGTTCCGCGGTGGCCTTTGCATCCGTATCTGCGTTCTTCTTTCCCTGGATAACTAACGGGTCTGCAGCAGGTTGCCATGGCTGTAAACCACGTGGAGTATCACATATAACTTTGAAGTGTCCCGTAAATGGTGGGCCAATGGCAGATGGTCTTTGATCAGCATCAACCTGTGTCAAGAGTCAATTGAGAATATACTGTCAAAAATTTGACATGATGCCTACCTGGTAATTTATGAGACCCCATTGTTCCAGGAAAGCATGAACACGCATGATTGCGCAAACATCTCCGGCCAAGTTTCTTCGACAAGCTGTCACTGTCAAGTACTCGATTGGATTCAAACGGTAGGTGTTGATCATGAAGTCTCGGTAATCTTTATACACTGCGGGGGTCTTACTGCGATTTCGGTTGTTGAAGAATTCAGGTAGGGCCTTCCGCTCGATGGCATTAATATCGTGCATATCAAACCAAGTACTGTAGCTAGGAAGGATAATGGAGTGTGTCTGCGAGATGAGATGTTCTCGCGCTGTCGCCTCGATTGTTGCTTTTGTCTTCTCGAGCTGTGCCTCTCCATCCTCAGCCGGGGCTTCTTGGCCCTCCTTCACGTCATCGCGTTGGGTGTCAGCCATCTCTTCATCCTTGGGCTCTTCTGCTTCGGGTCGGGGCGCGTCAGGAGCATCGAGAGGGTTGTCGGAAACATCTTTCTTAATCGCAGGATCTCCTCCACTTTCGGCCATAGCTGTATCGGAAGCTGGGTGTATTGTTAATGACTGTAGTTGCTAGTAAATGTGAAGGAGGTGTTGGTCTACCTTCTCCTGTAGCGCCTTGCGGTGCTGGTGAATCTTCCCCTTGCAGGGGGGGCTGCGCCAGTATAGAATTGCTGCCTGGCGTAGGGGCAGCAGCAGGAGAACCGAAGTTTAACGAATCGTCTTCCATGTTTTGTATGTCGGGTCGCTTTCGACGATTGTACTTGTCGCAAAAGTTGTTCGGGAGCAAATCTACTCTCGCAGATGAAGAAGGGCGCGACGATGTCCCAGAAAAGGGTCCAAAAGAGTGCAAGCGCGTCGAAAAGAATCAGCAAATCCTCATGGGCGCATTTATCTGCGTGGATGACAATAAAATCGGTAGTTCTGAGGTTGGAAGTGGATGCGACGCGCTTGGTGGTTGATGCTCTCTCTATCTCTCTTAAGGTAGATTTGATGCTTTGGCGTGCCATCACAGATGTACGGCGGCGCAAACATGGGAAGAGGCACTAGCAGATCACGTGCCAACCTTATTTCCCCAAAACCTGGCACGCTTGATTGGATGCTGGTGCGCGCGACCCTACCTTACCTATCTGGTACCTAGTGGCCTCGGTCAGAATCGGAGCTCTGGCACGGCCACGGCGCTGTGTCCCTCGGTCTTGGCTCAGTTATGGTCCTAGCCAAGTCGATGATGTTTCTACTCGGACAGTGAGCCCTCCTACTTACTGTACGAACGGATTGTCAACAACGTTCCATATCCACAATGTTCTTGAAGGCTGGCCAATCTGTTCTACACCAAGCGCGCACTCAATTGAGATTTAGGACTGGCGGCCCTACCCTTTTTACATCACCCTCAGCTCTTGCACGATTACTATCGACCCTCGCCGTCCTCGAACAGCGAGATGGCAAGCTGAACCATGGATCCCTCAGCGCCATCACCGCTGCACAAAAGTTAGGAGGCTCAATCACAGGCTTTGTTGCCGGTGGAAATATTAAGGGCGTAGCAGAAGAGGCATCTAAAGTCGGGGGTATTGAGAAAGTCATTGCTGTTGACAATAGTGCTTATGACAAGGTCTGCTTAGCTTTTGTATAAGGAATGAATATCACACAAGTTACTAACGCTACGTAGGGTCTGCCGGAAAACTACGCGCCTCTGCTTGTGGAGAACATTAAAAAGGGCGGGTTCACACACATCCTTGTTGGGCATACAGCCTTTGGCAAGAACCTTTTCCCAAGAGTTGCAGCTCTCCTCGACGTTCAACAGATATCCGACATAACGGGCATTGAAAACGAGAACACCTTTGTGAGACCTATATATGCAGGAAATGCAATTGCCACTGTCGAGTCGTCGGATGACATTAAGATCATTACAATAAGAGGTACCGCTTTTGCTGCAGCTGCAGCTGAGGGAGGTTCAGCGAGCATCGAGGATGGTGTAGATCCAAAGGCTGAGTCTTCCACCGAATGGGTTTCAGAAGACCTTGCAAAGTCAGATCGGCCAGATTTAGCCACTGCTGGCAAGGTTGTCTCGGGCGGTAGAGGCCTAAAATCAAAGGAAGAGTTCGACAGAATCATGCTGCCTTTGGCGGATGCATTAAGAGCTGCCGTTGGCGCTTCAAGGGCAGCGGTTGACAGTGGATATGCTGACAACAGCTTGCAAGTTGGCCAGACTGGAAAGGTCGTCGCTCCACAACTGTACCTTTGTGCGGGTATTTCTGGGGCCATTCAGCATTTGGCTGGTATGAAAGACAGTAAGGTCATTGCAGCGATCAACAAGGACGCCGATGCGCCAATCTTCCAAGTCGCTGATGTTGGGCTTGTTGGAGATTTATTTGATAAAGTGCCTGAGCTTACTGAGAAGCTTAAGCAGTAATGTACAATAATTGACTTGCCCCTTTGATCATAATATGATCAGTCCAAGACTGCCAGCATATCTTCTATCTTGGTGAACTTCTCTCTTTCCTTGCCATTTTCCTTGCCTTTCTGTTTCTCCACCTCATCAATCCTTTTCCAGTCGGTCCAGCTGACCCTTCTGCAACCTCTACTGTTAGCTTCGTCGTGGACCCCATCCCAGCCCAAACCCGAGCTTCCATCTTCATTCAGAAAGTGCGCATGCGAATACCAGTCTGCTGCAATTGCATCTGCTGTTGAAAATGCATCCTGCATAGTGCTTGCAATGACACCAGTAGGTCCTCTCTTAACCCATCCTGCACAATACATTCCTGGTAAATGTGTAGCAGTAACCGCCTCAGACCACTCTTCATTGCCACCAATTACACGACCCAATTGATCATTTGGTATGATACCCAATCGATCATTGAAGGGTATCCCCAATTCAGAAAAGCCAGTCAAGGCTTCCGACTTATACCCGATTGAACGAAATGCCACCGAAGCAGGTAGGTCAACTATCTCGCCTGTTCCCTCGGCTCTCGCCGCTGGATCGAAAGGATCGGGGCAAAGCCTAGTGTTCTCAAACGCGATACTGCCTAACTGTGACGGCGAAATGAAATCTGGCTTAAATGTTGTGGGGGACAAACAAAAGTCCAGCGACCACTTTTTGGCTGGTGACAAGCCTAAATTTCCAGGACCCTTTTGGAGGATCTCCATAATTCGCCTAGGCGCTCGAGGTAACTTAGAAATATCTGGAGGCATCAATGATGAATCTATGGGCTCAAAGGCAACAGAGTTCAGTTTCACAAGCTCTCGAACCTCTTTGATAGTAAAAGCGGCCTAAGAAATTTAGTAATATTCCTTATTCCTCTGACATCGAGACATAGACGAACTTGCATTGGTCCTCTTCGACCGACTACCCGGACCCTCTTAACCTTGCTTTTCCGCAAAGTCTCTATGGCAGTAGAGGTTATATCAGACGTCCGGAGTATATCCGGGTTCTGCAATAGAATTCGAGCAACATCAAGAGCTACATTTCCTTGGCCTATCACGATAGCTTCTTCCCCTTG